>OX465288.1:35601603-36801603 GCA_949987695.1 Merzomyia westermanni
AACTTGAAGTTCTTACTGACTTGCTTACTGAAAAATTCAAACAGATTATAATTCAGTTATACTCAACAAAGTCACAACCGAAAAAAAGTGCTTCCTGTAACTAATCTTTTGCCCGCCTACGTATGCCAGAGCATTCTGCATTTATCAATCGGTACGCACCAATTCACAAGCTGATATGAAACACATTTCCGTGCCTTGTTCACGGAGATAACGCCTGTTTGGTGTTTTAGGTTTCGCAATAACTTTTGATATTTATACCCAGCTGTAGAACACAGGGTATTATAGTTTTGTCCATATAACGGTGGCTGGTAATGTTACAAAATAATGGAGAGAGATATAGAGTTCCATATAGCAAAGTTCTTAGAATGAACAGAGGAATCCATTGAGACATGTCCCTCCGTCCGACCGTCCGTCCGTGGACACGATAACTTAAGTGAAAATTGAGATATTTGAAGGAAATTTGGTACACAGGTTGCCTTCCAGCCAAGGTAGGTTTGGTATTTAAAATGTTCGAAATCGAACCATAACCACGCCCCCTTTTTCGATATCGAAAATTTCGAAAAACGTTTAAAATTAGATAATTCAATAGTAGAAGCAGCTACAATAATGAAATTTGATAGATTTATTTAGTTGGTTGTCCTATTGACGGTTTTACTAAATTTTTGGAAAAGGGGTGTGACAACGCCCATATTAGAGCGAACAAATTTTCGAACTTCGAATGTTAATATTCTTCAGAACCGTTTATGTTAGAATGACGAAATTTGATACGAGGTATACTATGGATGTGTAGAGTACGTCCACGAAAAATAAGTACGGTGGACGACCACGCCCAGTTGTGTTCTAAAAGTTTCTAGAAGGAAGGTAGAAAAATAGAACATGCCATATCTCCTTCACTGATGCAGATAGAATGCTAGAATTTGGTAGTTATATTGACCGGCTGACCGCCCACATATGAATGCAAATTTAGCACTGCTGACTTTTTCCAAAGAGAATCTATTGTGAAAATTTCTTTAAGATCGGTTGAGTACTTTGGATGCCAGACACGCATTCATTTTTATTTATAAGATTGAAATTTATATAAACATAATGAGCCTGGTATTGCCCACATGGTAGGAGAAAAAGTTGAAAACGTCTACAAGTCATAACTCCACAACAATTTACCAATTCACCACGACTACTTTTACACAGCTGGGGTTTTAATGTTCGGTTCCACCCGAACTTATACATCCTTAGTTGTTTTATCTGGAATCTTTTGTTTCTATTTTGTCAACATTGTGGCTATTTTAATGTTTCTTGTTTTAAGAACTTATTTAAAATTTTGTTAACTTTTAACTTGTTTTGTCAAGATGTACTATAAGAAAACTAACTGTAAAATTTGGTTTTATTTACTAGACGATATGTGCCTTCTTTGCCATGGTAGCATCCCTTACCCGACTATTTTATTCAGTTTTTTCTTCTCATTGCGCCCGCGGCGTTTATAGTTACTTTCTTTTGTTTCTGTTTTTTTTTTTTACAACTAGTAGCAAGTAGTTCTACCATTCACTTCAGCTTTTTATTCGGCATTCATGACACACGCTAAAATGCAAGTCACATTACATAAACATTTTTTTTTTTGTATCTGTAGATAAAGGTCAGCAGAAGCCGTGTAACATTCAAGCAATTAAATATTCTTGTTTGCTCATTTAATTTTAAGTATATAAAGCATTAAAATTACCCAGTTGGAAACATATGCATGTGGCATCAATATTCAAGGCATGAAGTGGAACTCTGTTTGCATGTCAGTATAAATGCTCGTTCATTTCCATTTTACATGTTTTGTTTCTCAGGGAGCATGCATACTCTATTCCTTCTTTTGTACTACTTCTGTATGTATGTATCTGCATTAATGCTGAACGCACTAATTCTGCATGATAAATAAACAATATTGCTATTCATACAGCTGAAAAATTAAACAGATGACACAGCTTTCAGCCACCAATATAGAACTATAAGGACAACTAAACCATTTACCAATCTTACCATACCACTTCCGTCTTACAAAATGAGCAATATTCTTCCTCAATGCAGGTGAGGCAGCGATAGGACCGAACGTCTTTCGGTACGTTTAGTTATCCATTTCTAGGGTGGATGGATGAAAATTGTGTCTGGCATGCATTAAGAAGTATGGCATAAGGCATGTTCGGGAAATCTTCTCCACTATGGAATATTCCTTTATACATATGTATATTTTGTTTCAAAAATTATAATAATTTTTTTCAACAATACAAAAAAAGATCTAAGAGTACCCAACTATGTACGTAAAGTACAATTCAGTAAGGTGTATAGTTTTTAAATTAAATAATTTTTTACTGATACATCATGCCTTTTTCATGCATACAAAGAACTCATCCAGCATGAAGTTGCGCACTTTACGTACATTTTCATTTTTACGGCATGCATGCTTCTTGTATACGTATAACTGATTTCAGCTACATTTTGTATATTTCCATTACTACTTCGGGGCTAAAATAATAACCAAAAGTTAATAAGAACAAATAATGCCATAAATATGACTAAAAAAATAATGAAAAAAAAAAACAAGTAAGGAAGTCTAAGTTCGGGTGGAACCGAACATTATATACCTAGTAGTGATCTACTATGTCATCCCAATTTACGCAGGTCTATTTTAATACTTTCAGTTCGTATTTGCGTTCAAATAGACAGACGGACAGACAGATAGACGTATCGATAGACGGACATGCCTACATGACTCAGCTCATCCTCCTAATCATTTCAGTATACTTTTTGATGGGACTATCTCTTTTTCTTCTCATACCTACAAACATTTCATGTTCATGAAAGGTATGAAAATCAAAAAAGATATATAACTTCCCTATTGCAGTGGGCTATTAACTACGTGCCCGAATATTTTGCTTGTGTGTTTCCCGATTTGGCTAATTTTTGGCAGGAGTACTACTGAGAAGCAGCTGACCAATTTTCATTGAAATATCAAGATTGAATTACAAGCGATTGCCTTTGAAAATAGCAGAAATTTTATGCTGAAAAGTGGGCGGCGTCACGCCTACTTCTTAAAAATTTACAAAAAATTTTTTGCGGCCGAGTTTTTCTTAAAAAGCTTATTATGTGTGCAAAATCTGATTGATATAACTTGCTTGGTGGTAGAAATATCGCTTTTCAAGTTTTAGAAAAAAAATTTTCAGAACTATGTTAAAAACTAGGTGTGGACATTAACCGATTTCGCCCATTTTTACAACAAACAGCTACCTTTATATATAGAACATTATCAATAAATTTCGTTTCGACAAATCAATTTTTGGCGGAGTTATGGCATAAAAAGTTTTTTGGAATAGTCCACTATAAAAGGGGCGGGGCCACGCCCATTTTCGAAAATTTAAAGTTTTTGAATTTCTTTGTTTACGGAAACTTTAAAAGTGAAATATAAATGATGTAAAGCTTTTTAACGCAAAATTATTGCCTATTTAATATATCTACGATCCTCTTCAAAATCTTTCATATAAAAGTGGGCGTAGACCTTAACCGATCCCGCCCATTGAACGGTTTTTGATTTATGATTAATATTATTTCTAAATTTGACTCAATCAAAAGTGAGCGGTGCCACGCCCATTTTCAAAAATTTCTTGAAACATTTATTTTATGCCTCAATCTCAATGTAGTCATCAAATTTTATCCTTATAGGTGATGTATGTACTGAGTAATCACTTTTTTTGTGTTTTCGAAAATAGTTTATATATAAAAAGTGGGCGTGGCTATCATCCTGCCCCTTTTAAATAGCGCTGGGAGATGAGCGCCAAGGAACCCGCATGCAAAATTTCATTAAGATATCTCAAAATTTACTCAAGTTATCGTGTTCACAGGCGGACGGACGGACATGGCTTAATCAATTTCCCTTTTCGTCCTGAACATTTTGATATATACGAGTATAAGACAACATCTATCTCGATCTATTTATGCCGTTACGTACTGCAGTTAGGCGACTAAAGTTAATATACCTTGTGTGCGTAGCACTACTAGGTATAAAAATTTACTTGCACAAACAGGACAAACTAGTCAAAATCGAAAAATAACAATGCTTAATACGATTTACAGTGCAGTATATTTCTCGCTAATGGGTTTTAATACCTTTCATATACAAGAAATGATATAAAATCTTTGGGTCGATGATTGTAAATATGAGAATAAGAAGAGATATACCCAACAATAAGTATACGGAAATGATCAGCGCGATGAGTTGAGTCGATTTAGCCATGTTCGTTTGTGTGTTTAAACGTAAACTAGTCTCTCAGTTCTAGAGATATGTTGCAAAAATTTGGTATGGAGACATCATATCAACCATACCTGTTAAATTTGACTTGCTATTAGTGATCAATTAATTAGACCGTTTTTTTAATTGGTAATGATTATTTTAATTGTTTTTCAAGAAAAGGCAATTATTAATTTATTGCAATTAGAAAAAATCAAAGAAAATCAACAATAATCAAAAAAAAGTTGTTTTGATTATTTTTAATTTTTTTTAGATTATTTTGATTGTTTTTTAATTAATTGGAAAATAATCATTGAAAATTTAATGTAATTGTAATCAATCACTAAATGGATTCTTAATAAAATAATTAATCTAACCGGTAATCATTACAATTAGTAATCATTATTTAACAGGGCTGATATCAACGCGGTTTGGGCTATATATATTTCAATTGAATGTTAAAGAACGCCAAATTCCTTAAAGTTTGTACTTATTGTAAATAAGGACCGGAAAGTGAAAATCGTGATTCATGAAAAGTATAAAGCCGACGACAGCGCTCTTCTTACTTGTTGTTTGTGCTTGTCGTTATAGAGAAAAGAACCTTCGTTGTTGGTTTGTTCGTCAAGCTATTACGATTGAACCAAATTAATACTTCCTTTTTGAGGTTTGTTTGTAATTAATGCGCGCAAAGTTTTGGGGAACAAAGAGAGGCGAAGTTATTAAGGGGGCGTGGCACCTCCGATTCAAACTTCACTTTGCAGGCGTTATAGCTATAAAAGGGTTCAAGGTAGGGAGATATACGATACCAATTCCATACTCACGGAAAACAAATTGGAGCTATTGGAAAAGGGGGCATGGCATTCCCTATACATACTGAACTATTCTTGCTCTATGTTTTTAAAGGAATTTTTCGCAGAATATCAAAGCTTTTTGGCGGATATACGAAACCATACAACCATACAAACCGAATTTTTGGTGCTAAACCCTAAACAATTAGACTTATACTTTAAGTACGTAGTAGGGAGACGAATCAAGCGCCTTTTTAATTTTTATTTCTTTTTTTCTTTTTTTGAGAAGTTTAAATATGTTGCTAACAACTGAATATGTGTGATCGATAACAATCAGTACCAGTTTGCTTGGACGACTTCAATAGCGCTTGAGTACTCGTAGTTATTTGAAAGACGTTTTTAAGTTTCTTTTAAATTTTAAAATATTTTAAATAAGAAAACCAAAAAAATTATACAGTGGCGCAAAAAAATTTTATTTTAATTTAATTGTAAGAATTAAAAAAACTACCATAGGTATCACCCTGTGCCGTATCACTACAGAGTGCATATGTATGTGATACATATTTTATGGTAGCTGCAGCATAAATCGGTTTACCCTTCTTTTTCCTATATCTCTTCACCACCCTGTTGTTGTTGTTTTTGTAACTAAAGTTTTGGGGAGTGTTACAGATATAAATCCGATAAGCAATCAACATCTTATGGTACTAGCCCGTGAGCGATTTGTTTCCCCCCGAACCTTCAGGTCTTAGATTTTAGTCACCTGTTGATATAGGCATAGCTTTGAATTTAAATTACAGAAACCAGTAGATTGGCTGTTTGCTGCTTGAGGCCTCAAAGTCATACTATATATGAATATTTAAAACAGAATAGAAAAACAAATATACGGACAACCTCAGCAAATTATTAGATTCGTTTGGCCAAGAATAGGTCAAACTCATTCACCACCACAGATGAAATCTGTTGCTGCCCACTTTCAGTTTTTATCTTTGCCCTTTGACATATTTTTGCTACATGTGTTTTAACGGAATTTCCCTTCAAGCACGTTTTGTTTTTGAGCCAAAAAAAATATGGAAAAATTATTTTAAAATTTTGTTTCTTTCACTTGAATAAATTGCTGCCAACTGCATATTTCATTCAAAAAGTTTACAACAGTTTTACAAAAATTTTAATGGTTCGCATCACACATTTCGATTGTTAGGCTGTGTGCTTCAATTGCTGGAAAAGCAAAGCAACCAAAGTAAATGTGTATGTGCACTTGCATGAAAATTTAAAACCAACAGAAATACTAAGTAACAAGTGACTGTAAAGCATGCTTGAATGAACTAGCAAAGCTGTGGCATGTAGTGGATGTTTTGCCGGTCAATGTTGTAAGATGCTTGGAAATGACAACTGGAATTCACATTCGGAACATAAAGCAGAAAGTGTTTAGTGAATATTTAAAAGTATTTTAAGTTAAAAAAGTGAGTTCAGGGCTTTTGACTTCAAAGCTAAGCCAATAATTAACGCCAACTTCAAAGTCATAAAGATAGACTTTGGCTGAGTTATCTCCATTTAAGCAACAGATTAATTTAGCACGGGTTCAAATCTTATGGTGTTAAGACCGCAACTAAGCGGACCTGAAGTTGTATACCTACTTGAGGTGGCATCTCATAAGGTAATATATTTTTGCGCTAAGAACTTTTTAATTGCAAAAATACACTCGCATAGTTTGACAGCCACTGTTAGAAAAAATTCTGGCAGCAGCTGTCAAGCTGTTGGAGCAGTTTGTACCTACAGTGATTGTCAAACTATACGAACCACTTGCTAACAGTGGTTGTCAAACTATGCGGGTGTATTTTTGCAATAAAAACTTTTCATTTAATATAATTTATTGTCCATGCGACGTCTTAACTTTGTTGTTGTAACTAAGGATTTTCATATTTGATCTTTTTGGGGTAAGCTACAAAAGAGACAATCCTTATACGGATGCATATCTAGTACTTAGGCCACGCTGTACATTCAAGTTTCGATACTTTATCAAATCCTAGGAAAAATCGCAAGGTAAAGTTTATGGCTTATTTCACTCACACAAAAATCAGAGAATTGAGATTTTAAGGGATCAATGTAAGGGACCTTATCAGAAATATCTTACACCCATTTTGCTTTTAAAGAGGTAGCCTATTTAAAAGGCTCGTTCGGCTGTAAACAAAATATGTTTGTAGTTAGCAGCGTCAACAGGCTTAGAAAAAAGTCTGAGATTGGTAGTGGGTGAAAGGCATCACATCTACGGATGCACCATCCTGATGCACGGCATGTAAAGGAAGTAAATCACTAATCATAGCGAAGTAGTTTTACATAACAAGCATACTCTATAAGGGGCCATAGAAAAGACTTATTTTATCCAGTCGGAAAATGCAATGGGCAGAAGCTTATAAGTTTAGCTGAGACCCGAAATATGCTCATTCATATTACTGGAGTTCAGCTAGATACACTAAGGGCAATATTCGGCAGAATGAAGTGAGCGAACAGAGGAGAACTCAATATCGCCTAACTCCTTTCAATGAAATTTATTTTGTTCTTTGCTTTAATAACTTTACCAATTCATACAACCTTATGATTTTAGCATGAAGATAAAAACAAATACCCATTAACTGGCATGTCCATGCAGTCAATTCTACTAGTTTTATACAAGTCATCTAGTTCAAGTTCTGTAATTTTTCCATATTAGCAACTGGTGTTTTTAACACGTCCAGTCTCTGCATCAGCAATATACCAGTTGATATTCTAGTCATCATATACATCAATATCATACCAATCAAAATACTAGTCTGTGTATACATCAGGATCATACCAACTTACATACTAGTCAGTACATACACCAGAATCATACCAGTTACTATGCAAAATTGTTATCCTTGGCCTTGAGCTCGTTTCATGAATATATAAAAAGATATCTATCACTATATTAAACGAATGAAACCAATTTCAATTAAAATTAGTATAAAAAGTAATAAAGTAAATAAAAGTATAAAAAGCAATCTTCTCCTTTTTTAATAATAGACCCTCTTTTTGATTGAATTTTATAATTGATTTCACAGGCATAAATCTTTAAATTTCCTTTAAACAGCTTATGGAAAATTGCTTTTTTATACCAACAATTTTTGAATTTTTATGAAAATTATTATTGTTTTTATTTTTTAATAATCATTTTTAATTAATTATTAAAAGTTTTTTGATTGAATAGAGTAGGAAAATTTTAAAATTTAAATATTAATCTCAGATAGAATCTAATCTATATTTGTAAAAATATCAAATTAAAGAAATTCAAGAAAAGTTTAGCTTTTTATGGAGAAAACTATAAGTTTGGAGTTCTTTGCAAATAACCATGCAGATAACTCGGTTATGAAATTCTAGTACATAATGTGCAAGTTCTTAGTAACTAAATTATTTAAAAAGTGCTAAGTAAACCACTTTGTTATTGTATGTGCCTCTGCTCGGCAATTTCATTGTTGCAGCTTTTGAACGATTCCGTTGGAGATTTATTATTATTTTAGTTATGAAAACTGCATTTCACAATCACAATGAATCAACCCTGAAAAACAACAACAATTCAATATTTCTTTTGTGAATTTTTTGAGAACTTTTTTATTACAAAAATGTTACTTAAATTATTCCCAAAAGAGATGTTATTTACTTGCACAATTGATTTGACAAATGCTCGTTTCGTTTTCACTTTTCTTCGTGGTTTCATTTGAACATTTCTTATTCGTTCTTGCTTCGCTGCTGCGCCGTTATTGCAGTAGCGACGTGGAAAAAATATGGGTGATTTTGTTGACATGCACGTACGTACATGATCTGCAGCCCAAATGTACTAATTAAACTTCGAAATTCTCAAAAGGATTAAGATTTTACTATCAGAACTATTATTTACAATAAAGTTTTATATTTTATTTAATTAAATGAATATCTAGAAACTCAGGACACTAGTTGAATAGAAAATTAAATCGTACGAAGGCGTTGTTAACTGCACGATTGCGGCCCGAATACTGAATTGTTTTCTGTTTCGCTCGATGAATGTTGTTGCTGCTTATGATGAGTGTTGCCAGAATTTTTTCAGCAATCTAGCTAGATTCAAGAAAAAAAAGCTACAAAAATCTTTAAAAAAAATTATTTAGAGCTAAAACTCAACTAAAAAGGGAAGTCATCTTTCCACGTGTTTTATTCAAAAGTATATAAAAAAGTAATATTTTATAAAAAAAAATAAGGTTGTTTGTACTCCAATTTCAGAAAAATAAAAAGTTTCTTGCATAGATGCTTTTCATAAGAATAACTAAGACTAATATTTCTATTTACTATATAAACTAGTTGCTATTTGTATAAAAGGTACAACTAGTAAAAGTTAAATTACAGATCACTGTATTATTCGATACAAGGTCCTATTAAGGCATCAAGTGCGGCACATATTTAAAATGAAATATACTTTGATGGCATACAATAAAAAATAACTATATCTAATATAAAAGGTAGTAATGTGAGATAATATATAATAAATACGTTTTAAAATATGTCAGTATCACAATTTTCTTCATCATCCGCTGAATTAGCACAAATATTAGAATTGCTCATGAGTTGAATGAGATCTTTTCCCACATCGGAGAAAAAAGCTAAAAACAGCTAAAAAAAATTATGGAAAAACCTAAAAAAAAGCCAGCAGCTAAATTCCATTTTTTCCAGCTAAGCGGCACAAAAAAAAGCTAAGTCTAGCTGGAAAACAGCTAAAATGGCAACACTTCTTATGATAGCGAAAACGTGGCAGTCACTCAAACTGGTATGAATAAGCCCACGAGACTATTCAATAACCTAGAATGTTTACTAACCAGTTTGGCAGTTGACTGCAGGGGTATTTTGAACCTTTTCGCACGATCTTAAGTTACACTTATTTCGTGATAATTTTTCCAATCAGCGACTCATAACACGTTCCGACTGAACAATATTTCATTGCGAAACCCCGAAAAGCAATTTAAAGACCAAATACCATTACAACGTAAGACATATTGGCCAAGTTTATCGTATACCCTTCCATTATTCACCACAAAGTTACGAGTATATTGCGATACCATAAAACATTCGTCCAATCATTAAAGGAAAAATGGGCTGCAGAAAGTGGAATAAATCACCAGCTCTCGACTTGCTGAGTGCAATTTTATTGCATTTCTTTTTTTGGCTGCAAAAGGTCAAACATTTTCAATGAAAAGTTGATTTTACTTCACAACCACTTACGTACATCACCTTTTACAAAACTTTCTATGCATGCATGTATATGTGTGTGTATGTATACGCATTAGACTGTGAGCAAAAAAAAAGCACCACAGAGACAAACTTGTTTCACATTTATTGTCACATTTTCAGCCCGAAAACAGTGCACAGAATTCAATGCTAATTCCTGAGGTTAATCGAATTCACGACCCTTATAACGAATCATTTGTGGAAACTGTTAAAAAGTATATGTGGTGACCAACCGAGAGCCGCAAGAAATGGGGAAATGCTGGCGATAATCATCAAAACATAAATAATGATGTTGATAAATGTTGTAATAATGATGAAGACAAGCCGCAGACGGAGTAAAAAAGCGGAGCCGAAGAAGTACACAAAAGAGTCGAAAACGGGACCGTAACCGGCCTTAAATGCACCCATTATCGTAAGCCACAAACTGTATCATAACATTGATGTCCCCGTAACTTACCCGTAATAATTTTGGGACTTACTGTGACTGAAACTCTAAAAAGGAGTAACGCCAATTTTTTTTATTTCCTGTTCTATTATTTTCACGGTTACGTTACTTTTACTGTTCGTTAATAGCTGTGGGTTTAGTAACAGTTGCGTTACTGTTACCTCTTCATGGCATTGCACCGTTTAAAAGTTACAAACAAAGCCCCTCGCGATCGCTTCTTTTTTTTGGCAAGGGGAGCCGCTGTGAGACGCCAAGTAATCCCAAATCGTTATCCACTTGGTCCTTACAGCAACCTGTTTCCACAGGTGGATTTCGATAAAAATACGGTACGGTTACGGAGCCGCTAAGATTACGGTTACGGCTATGATTATGGTTCAGGGTATATTTGCAATTTCTGTTAGGATTGCGGATATGGTTATATTTAAGGTTCCGTTAACCATTACGGTTAAGGTTACGTTTAAGGTTAAGGTTACGGTTAAGGTTAAACGTTGCGTTTACAGCTATAAAATTGTTCATACTGATAACGTAACCAAAGAACCTTTTTTTCTATACAGCCTAATATTCCTAAATATATGTCTACAAGAAATAAGTAATTCGAACCGATTACTCGATAGTAAACGAGATCGGAAATTCGTAACACGTAACACTTACGAGGCCATGTAAGAGTACTAATAAAGCCGCAAAATAAAACCAATCGACAGTATGTAGAGCAATTCCAATAATAACAATAACACAAACAACAACAGCAACTAAAGCAATAAAAGTCAAAAGAAGCAGAAAAGGAGTAAAAATCTAGCTGACAATGAGTTAAATTGGGATGTGAAGGTATAGGGACAACCATGGACAATGAAAGGAACGGAAGGAAGCTCCATGCATGCAGCACAACAATATTAATGGGCATGCATGTTGGCAACAAACACAACAATAACAACTATAAAAGAAATTCCCAACTAACAAACAAAAACAAAGTTTATAATAGCAATGGCAATAAAAAATAGTACACACTTAGTGGTAAGAATATGTTGTAAAACAAGTTGCCCAGTAGGAAATTGGAACACTAAAGCGAGGCAAATTCGTGGGCATGTTATGGAATGAAGACCGAAACACTGTAGAACACCGAAGTGGATTTGTCAACAAACTAAATTTGTCACTCCAAAATACATAAAATTACTGCCCTGTCGGAAAATCAACAAAATAAAACTAAAAAACTAAAATTCTGATGAAGAAGCCTAGCAGTTTCCGAAATGGATCTATAAGAAAATCGATGGCGGTTGTCTCTAAAAATTATCCTACTCTATTCAATTAAAACAACTTTTAATAATTAATTTAAAAAATTATTATTAAAAAATAAAAAACAATAATAATTTTCATAACAATTAAAAAGTGAAAAATTATTATTTTTGGCCTTGAGCTCGTTTCATGAATACTTAAAAACTAATCATATTGAGTAAAAACAATTAAAGTACTCATTACCAATTAAAAAGGATGTATACTTAATTGATTTCTAATTACTAATCAAATTTAACAGGTCTGTTTAGAATACAGAATAAGTTAGGAACTATTTGGAGAAGTTTCGACTCAAGATATATTGTTCATAAAAGATCTCAAACTAAACGAGGGTATATGGTTATTCTAACAAACGATTGCCTAATTTTAGAAAACTGAGATCTTTATGTAGAAAATATGAGGCTCTGATTACAGTTGTGAGAAAATTACAGCAGTTTATGTGACACATAAAAAAATTTCAAATTTTATCTTCGAACATACTTTCTTTGGGTATTTCTAGTACAGATTTCTTAAATCTTCCAGATAATAACACAAATTATTAAATAAATAAATAATTGGCGCGATATATAACTCCTGGGGAGATTAAGGCCGAGCTTCTCTACCAATTTTTGGTGTGCTGCTTTTAATTTTTTCCTACCAATTGGCAGTAGGAAAACAGTTTTCTTTTGCCGATTCCGAACGACATCTGCAAAAACACTCGGAGAGTTTGCCAAACCACTGCCAAAGGGCACCCCGTTTTTTTTTTTTTTGTTGAAAAAAACGTTTTCAAACCACTTTTGATGTTACCGATACCAGGGCTCGAACTTTGGACTTTCGGTGTGGTAGGCCAGAAATGTAGTTACGTATATCACTAACCCAACCAGTAATTTACATCAGCTGTGCGTCAAGTTCCTACAGGGCGTTGCAAACAGCATGTACATACTCGTACATACATATATACACATGGATATAAACAAGTTAGTATGTATTTGAGCAATTACATTGGCTCATAAAATTCAAAGAAATGGAAGTAGGTGTGGTCCAATGACCACTACCGTTTATGTACCCAATATTTGCAATGTTGCTGCAACCAACCAAATTTGTAGCCCTTTTTTATATGCAACTCATTCATTCCCTTGTTTTGTAGTATTTTTATGGGCAATGCAATCAATTTTGTAACATTCTAAAATTTTCTTTTTCTTTTAGTTTTTATTTTTATACTCAACTAAGCAAATTTCAGAGGACATATAATCTTTATTCGCTTTAACGGTAGCGACATGGATTTGAAGATATCAAAGTGTTCAGGAGCTAATTAATTAAGTCATGCCCATCCGACTGTCCACCCGACTTTTCACACTATGACTAGAGCGTATTTCAAAATATCTATAGAAATCCTTGACACTCATATTATACTTCTTTAAATGACGTTTAACCGTCCATCGCTATTTAGAAGTGATAAAATCGGTTAATAAACACGCCCTTTTTGATAATAGTCTCAAAAAATTTCTCAATAAATTGGGAAAAGCGATATCTCTGAAACCAAAAGAGCTGCACGGTTGAAGATTTTAAAAATTTAACCATGTTAATGTAAATAGGGTCCTTCCATGTAAAATCGTCACATAGTTGGAATCAACCCCTTCTGATTTGAATGAAATTTGGTGAAAAGTTTACTTTTATCATGAAACGAAGTTTTGTCAAATAAAATACATTAAAATTTTTCTTATTTACTTTTTGTTGTTTTGTAAAGTAATTTTTTTTCCAATATTTCACAAACTACTGTAGTTAAAAAATAAGCTTTGGCAAAATTTCAAAGGGTACTTCAGACATAAAAAATTATTGTAAAAAAAAAAAATTTTTTGATTTCTAAAAAATTTAAGTTCGCCATTAAATTTTAAATCCAAATTTTTTTGCATTTTACTTCTGATATATCTGAAGATATCCTGAAATTTTTAGAAGGGTGCTTTTTCAGAAATATGAATTTATTAATTTTTTCCAAAATTTTTTTCATTGAATTCGACTACACCTTTTCCAAGTGTACTTCAGAAAGCGTAAATGCTCTTCAGAAACCTTAAAATGTACTTCAGAATAATCAATTGTACTTCAGAAAATGTAAATTGTTCTTCAGAATTGGTAAAATCCTATTAGTTCTGCAGCCTCTGAAGTACAATTTACGGTTTCTCAAGTACAATTTATATTTTCTAAAGTACAATGGATGGTTCTGAAGTACATTTCACAATTTTTTAAATACATATGACTATTCTAAAATACATTTTACGATTTCTGAAATGCAATTGACTATTCCGAAATACATTTTACAATTTCTGAAAAACAACTGACTATGCTGAAGTACATTTTACGAATTCAGAAGTACACTTGGAAAAGGTGTAGAAAGAGTTCCATTAGTTGAACACAAAATTACTCAATGTTTATAACTGAACATTTTTTTTTTGGTGCTACTAGATGTAAAAATGAAAATTCAAAAAAAAAAATTTTGAACATATATATTTTTTTACATTCCAAAATTGAGTAATTTTGTGTTTAACAAAGTGAAGGCGACAAGAAAGTTCTAGAAAATATAAAAAAAAAATTTTGGAAAAGTTCAGTTCAATTTGAAAAATCGAAAATTTTCTAAAATAAGAAATTAAAATTTTTTTTTTTTTCACAATATTTTGTTTGCACTTGTAAGTAACTGCTTTGAAAGTGACAAAGTTTATTCTTTTAACTACAGTAGTTTCCGAAATATTGACGAAATAAACTTTAAAAAAACAAGAAAAAGGGGAAAAAGGGAAATTTCGATTTATTTTCTTTGACAAAACTTCGTTTCATGATAAAAGAAACGCTTCACTAAATTTCATTCAAATCAGAAGGGGTCGATTCCCAGTATGTGACGATTTGACATGGAAAGACTCATAAGAAAAATTAAAATTGTAAAACTATGTGCATACTAGAGCTGAAAACACATAGTTTGGTAAAAATCACTTCTAGTCAATCTAGATTATAACCAAAGGTTAGGTAGCACTGAACATTTGTGGCAATTATTTATTTTAGCTTTATTATTTAAACTCAAATTTTAAGGAAACACTTATTGTAGCTTTGAGTTTTAAGACCAAAAGATTTTATTTATTTCATGCCAAAAATTGTTATTGGCTCAGAATTTCTCAAATCAGCACAAATAATTTTTCGAAACTTATTATTGACACAAAGAGCTATTAAAGGACATACGCATCATAAGGATAAGAGAAAACAATTTTTTTGTGCTGATTGCAAAACTGCTATTCTTAATTTTGCAATTTTTTTTGTTTCACTGAAAAAAGATATTTAAGAGTATTGAAAATAAATAAAATCTAAAAGTCGTACATTTGGTGTTTTTTTAACTTGTTGTCTTAAATGATTTTTATTTGATTTAAATATTTATAATATATTTTCAATAATACATGGAACCGATAGTCGATTATTTTCTTCAAAAATAGATTTTTACAAATCGTTTTATCTTTAAACCAAAAAAGGCGATTATTGAGTAAATGATTTTCGCACTCGGGGTGACACACTAAACCTGCGTAATCGGTGCTACTTTGAACTGAACTTTTCTGTTGTTGAATTTGTGCAGTAAAATCTGTCGAAAACAGCCTAAGATCATCCAAAAGGTGTTAGTTTTGATTAATTAATTTACTCAAGGACTATGTTCACGTTTGGACTCTTATTGCAAACTTTTACGAGACGCCTATTCTAGAATTCATAAGTCCATCAATAAAATATAGACCCCTAACAAATGCGTTCGATCTTGTATATGTACATATATGTATATTATGTATAAAGTAGGACTATGAAAGCGCAGTTCAAGTGGCAGCCGAAGATCCCCAGGCTATTAAAGAGCTAC
Organism: Merzomyia westermanni; assembly: GCA_949987695.1. Classification (NCBI taxonomy): domain Eukaryota; kingdom Metazoa; phylum Arthropoda; class Insecta; order Diptera; family Tephritidae; genus Merzomyia; species Merzomyia westermanni. Next base: position 35,617,506 of record OX465288.1, read on the forward strand.
TACCGTTATCATACCATTAATAAGGTTTGGTTTGGCTCCAATAGGTTTAAGGCAAAACCTCTTTTCCAATTAGTGGTAGGCTGCTTTTATTTTTTCCTTTCCCTTCGGGGAGACTTGTAACTACACAAAACGAACAAACAGCGATCTCAACCTAACGTTTGATTGTGCAGTAAGTTCCTTTTTCAAAAGCTATATTAGTTTGACGATCCAATTAATATTGTCCCTGCAAGATCTGGAAATGATTGACTGCATCTCACAACGTCAAAAGCGATTTATTCCACTATTCAGATAAATTTACTTACTAAGATTGGGATTTCAATTATCTCAAACCTTATTAAGCAAATTCTTCACACGCCAGCCGCAACTCCACTTTCTGTTATGCAGATTTGAAGTTCATAATTTGTTAATGCACTTTCACATAATTAGCTTCATATGCATTTCCGAACTACCATATCTAAGTTGATGGAGCGCGTTTTATTAGCAAGTGCCTTATACATACATAGGCACATACATAGATGCTAGAGATGTTGCGAATGTGGCATTTAAGACATATGGGCGAATACGGATGTAACGTATTTTTAATAAATAATCAAGTAAGAAGTGAATATATTTTGTTTCTATTTCTTTAGTGCTCATGTAGTTTTCGGCTCAAAAAAGTTTCGGCGTTTCACCATGCAAAAAGAGGGCTCTGTCCTCAATGACTATTCAGATTATGTGGCTTCTCAGAAGGGACTTCAAACTACATCTTTATACCTTTCATGAACATGAAATGGTATTACAAATTTCGTCGGATGTTTGTAAGTATGAAAAGAAGAAGGGAGAGACCCACCAATAAGTATACCGACATGATTAGGGCGATGAGCTGAGTCGATTTAGCCATGTCCGTCTGCCCGTCTGTCTGTTTGTACGCAAACTAGTCCCTCACTTTTTGAGATATCTTGATGAAATTTGGTATGGATTCGCCATTTTGCATGAGATAAATCATTCGTCGGAATCAGCAAGATCGGAGCAATACAACGCATAGCTCCCATACAATCGATAGTTTCAATAAATGGGTTTTGGCCTATAAATGTAGCAATTAAAAAGCTAGGCAAACAAAATTTATCAGGTTTGGTCCATATTATATATGTAACGTGTGTAGTGAAAATCACCCAGATCGGAACAACATAACATATAGCCCCCGGACATTCAATTTTTCCAATGAATGTGGTTAGGGCTATGTATCTCTATATACCCAGTTTTGCAGAGTTTGTACTAATTGTGAGTAAGGATCGAACACTTAAAACCGTATTCATGAAAGGTTACTTGTTTTAACTAAATCTCAAACTTTTGCTAAGGGAAATCTCACAATTGATGCGAAAGTTCCGCGTTTGTAACAGCGAATATTCGCAGCATCTCTAGTAAACATACCTGATTTTATTACAAAATTGGCCTTCGTTATAGCGCATTGTGGCTTGTTGACTCTACTTGACAGGCATATTGACAGACAACTTGTCAACAAAACGTGTGCTGCTAACTAACTAGTTGACATATCTGCAATATTATACGAGTGCGTGAAGTACTTAGCTGACACATTGGAAAAATATAAGTGCACGTAGTACCTAATGGCGTCAAAGACCAAAAAAATAAAATGCACTATCAACCAACAAGCAATCAATCAAATCCATCAACGGCAGTTATAATTTCAATGCTGCTGATATTCACACAAACAAACATACATACATACGTGCACACCAACATTCAATTAAGTAGTTTACCACTCACAACCCGGCCACCAACCACCCAAATCGTAAACTAATGCAGCATCACACACACCAGTGCAGTGCTTGTTATTGCTATTTATTGGTCTATCAGCTTTCATTCGAATTTATTTTGTATGCAATTTCAGCTCCTAAGCTTAACATTTCAGTCTTCGCATTTAAAATGGCACTTAATCGCTTGTTTATCCTTTACAAATCCGATCAATGCCATCGATAGCACTTCATGCGTAACGCAAAACACGGAAAAACAACAGAATATGCAAGGACTGTATGAGTACTGAGTTCTTGCATTTGCATCAGGACATTTTATACCTACAATGCTGTCAAACCAAATAAGATGAACTAAAATGAAATAAGATAAAATAAAATAAATAAAAATAAAAAAATAGAATAAAATAAAGTAAGATAAAATAAAATAAAATAAAAAAATAAAATTAAATTAAACAAAATTAAAAAAATAAAATAAAAGAATTCAATTAAATTAAAACAATAAGATAAAATAAAATAAAATAAAAAAATTATAAATAAAATAAAATAAAATAAAAAAGTAAAATAAAATAAAATAAAACAAACTAAAATAAATAAGATAGAATAAAATAAAATAAGCTAAAAAAAAATAAATTAAATAAAATATAATAAAACGAAACAAAAGAAAATAAAATAAAACAAAACAAAAAACACAAAAAAAAATTAAGTAAAATAAAAAAATATATAATATTTTAAATGAAATAAAATACAATAAAATAAAATAAAATAAAATAAAATGAAATGAAATGAAATGAAATAAAATGAAATGAAATGAAATAAAATAAAACAAAACAAAATAAAATAAAACAATATAAAATAAAACAAAACAAAATAAAATAAAATAGAATAAATAAAATAAAATAAAATAAAATAAAGCAAAGTAAAAGAAAACAAAACAAAATAAAATAAAACAAACCAAAATAAATAAGATAGAATAAAATAAAATAATAAATGAGCTCGTTATACTTACAAAAATATAAAAAAATATATAAAACTTTAAATGAAATAAAATAAAATAAAATAATTGCTTTTTTATACCAACAATTTTTGTTGATTTACGGCCTGTACATTTTCAAGTATTCATGAAACGAGCTCAAGGCCAAGAATAATAATTTTTCACTTTTGGAATTTTATGAAAATTATTATTGTTTTTATTTATTAATAATCATTTTAATTAATTATTAAAAGTTTTTTGGATAGAATAGAGTAGGAAAAATGTTTGGCCGTAAATCAACAAAAATTGTTGGTATAAAAAAGCAATAACAAAAACCGAGAGCACACGGAAAGGCAGTTCTGATGATAAAAAAGAGCTGTCAAAAATCCATCATGATCACACTACTAACTGTCAAATGGCGGAAGTGGTTCATGCATATGGTAAAAAGATGAATAGAACTAGGAGTTTAGATGACATCAAAACCAGCGTATTGTTAGCTTAATGGTTAGCAATGCGTGCCAAAATTTCTCTGATGAGTGAAGTCTAGCAGCTTCCGAAATGGATCTATAAGAAAAGCTATGGCAGTTGTCTCTAAACATTTTTCCTACTCTATTCTATCCAAAAAACTTTTAATAATTAATTAAAATGATTATTAATAAATAAAAACAATAATAATTTTCATAAAATTCCAAAAGTGAAAAATTATTATTCTTGGCCTTGAGCTCGTTTCATGAATACTTTAAAATAAAATAAAATAAAATAAAATAAAATAAAATAAAATAAAATAAAATAAAATGAAATGAAATGAAATGAAATTAAATTAAATTAAATGAAATTAAATTAAATCAAATTAAATTAAATAAATTGAAATAAAATAAAATAAAATAAAATAAAATAAAATAAAATAAAATAAAATAAAATAATATAAAATAAAATAAAATAAAATAAAATAAAATAAAATGAAATGAAATGAAATGAAATAAAATAAAATAAACTGAAATAAAATATAATAAAATAAAATTAAATTAAATAAAATTAACTTAAATTAAATAAAACACAACAAATTGAAATAAAGTAAAATTGAATAAAAAAAGGATAAATTAAAATAAAATAAAATAATATAAAATAAAGTACAATAAATTAAAATAAAATAAAATAAATTAAAAAAAAAGCCGAATTAAATAAAATGACAGGTTAGTTATTCTGGTTAATTTTACTATATCATTAAAATATACGTAAACCACAATTATCTAGCCGCTTTTATGGTTGACTTTCCTTATCGAAATCTAAAAACTGCTGACAATAGGTTAATACTACGACTGACCTGTGGAAAGTAGCAGTTGGGTCATTGCATAAACAAAACTACAATAAATTTCTAACCGCAGATGAAGCGACAATAACGTTTCGCACATGACAACAATAAAAGTAACAACAAAGATAGGTACATGGGCATCAAAGCAATAGATAAAAATAAAGCTGGGTCGTGGCGCTAATTCTTTGGCGCTGATGCCATGAAGCCAGCGCCATAGCCGATATCAGCGCAGTGCGTTAACGCATAGAATATCCCTTGATACCATATTGGCAGTGACGCAGATTATGAGACATCACCGAAACCTAATACAAAGCTGTCGGATGGGGTATCTAAATGAATGTATTTATGCCAGGAGAAAAAATTGGCAGCCGGAAACTAACTTATTTTACTCGTTCAAAGATAATAAGCAAAAAATAGCTTGCTCCGTGAAGCCGTGCAGTGTTACACAGCCTTAGGTAAAAAACCAATCGCCACATGCATTCACACACGTTTAGCCCAAACAGCAATTGTGTGTGAGGTTCCCTAGCCTATTTGCCCTAGCAACTGACGCTCTTAGCTGTATTCATGAAAATGTGTTTGTGTTTTGGCATGTCTATTCGTATCGCTATCGAAATACTCGAATAAATCAAGGAAACCATTACAGCCAACCCTCCAGCGTCCTATACTATCGTAACGAAATCTCTTTTTTCTCCCAATTTTGTTAATGTTATTTTATGTGCGATGCCACGGCAATAGTACGCTGTCATTAAATTGGTTAGGTATGTGTGCTAGTTTCTGTAAACCCAACAAACATTCAGACTCTGAACGAATTTCAAACATTTAGACTCTCTGAATTTCAGAGCCATTAACAGTTGTAAAGAACTTTATGAGATATGTCGCTTCTGACTTCAATATAAGGGGGAGAGGGGGACCACTGAGTAGAATCTCACTTTATTTTAAACGGCCTTTCTCAGCATTTTTTTCAGCAACGCCCTATCTCAGCAATTGATTCACAATCGCCGTAAGAGCGAAGCTAAGCACTGAATATGGCAAGACGACGAAACCGATTTGAAAAACACAAATTGCGTAAGGAATGAAATAAAATCGTTCATATACATCGCTCAGCTGAATATGCATTGATTTTTCGTTGAGATGAGGCATTTTTTAAACTTCCTTCAGGACGAGGTCTACCGGCTCTCCTATTTGTTTTATCAATTGCTTGAACGTTGATGATTTTGCCCTTATTTAGTTCTGCGACTCGCTTTCAATATGATGTGAGACAACTAGTTAGTTTATTTAATCAAAGTGTTGAAGTGTGTTGGCAACAAACTACAGCCTTTACATATTCTCACATACACATGCAGCTGTGTTGAATATAATAGTAGTGAAATTAAAATAGATATCGTTCGAAAAAATATGAAGGAGCTGCGTTTTTAATAATTTTCGTTTAAAATCCAGCGAGTTTCATAACAGAAACCACATAAAAAGAAGTTTCGAAGTTTACAAAAAGTTCAGGAAAGTTAATTAAACTTTAAAACATGGCCATCAAAATGTTTAAATTTTTTGGCATAATTTCAAGAAATTTTTTTAGTACGCAGTTTTGCAGACCATTTAGTTTTAGTATAACATTGTGCAAGTTAGAACCCGCTCAAAAATGTCACTGAATTTTAAAAAATTTTTTCGTCAATAGTATTTAGTGATTTCTTCCATGCAACGCATGAAAAAAAATTAATTTTGTATTGAAAAAAATACCCAACATCCTTGACAAAAAAAATTTTTTTAATTCAGGGGAAATTTTTAGGTACTTCTGACTTGTGCAGTATTGTGCTAAAATCGAATGAGCTATAAAACTGCGTATTTAAAACTTTTCTTAAAAATTCTGCCCAAAAATTTTGAAGTTTTGATATAAGTTTTTAAAAGTTTAATTAGCTTTCCTGAACCTTGTGTAAACTTAATTCGCTATATTTTAAATGAAAATTATCAAAAACACAGCTTCTTTTTTTTTTCGTACGACATCGAATTTAATTTCACTACTATTTTATTGACCACAACTGTATATCAACATACATAGATACATACATGCGTTCGTACTTGAATACTATTAATAATACGCTATTCACACCTTTCCGGCTCGCACTCATGCGCACTCCTTGTCGCTTGCAACCATATTGCATTTCAAACATGCAATTTAGCATCAACGTCAAACTTTTTATTGATATTATTTGCTCGTCAATAAATATTAGTTTCACTTTCTCTGCACGCTCCCTTCGTATTGTCTTTGTAGTAATTCTGTCACTTTTATCAATATTTTTGACATAATCGCATTACGTAGCTACTTTCGCACTTTAAGTGAAATTATTATGATAGTCTATATTTGTCTCCCCTACTTTCAGTGTCACCTTATCGTCACATGCATCACGTGTCAATTTTGTTAACGAAAATGCTATCGATAAAGCGTATAAAAAATTTATTGTATATTACATTCATAGTGTGAGAGTGATATTAATACCATATGATTCAAGTAGCATTTGAAAGCAGTTGAGTTCTGATTGTAATCTCGAATTTCCCTAGTCATGCATATCCTTATGTTACACTTTGCTTTTAGGGTTGTTACGAATCTGATATTTTTTGGCAGGCGAATGTGAATCTTTACTATACATATAAAATTAAAACCAAAATTTTCGTTGGAGCAAAACACCCGAAACACACTCTAGATCGAAATCTAAAATAATGCATTTCTAACACATAAGGACATAGCGGTATTTTTAAATTAAAGTTTTAAGAAGAAAAATAATTTAACTAAAGTATTGAATTTATTTATAGATTTTATTTTTTATTTATTAGATTTATAAGTTTTTCTTTCAAGGTTAAAGTAAGTATATTGTAATAACTTCACTTAAATTTATGTCATTAATATTAAACACAAAGTAAAAGTAAGGCATTCTGTAAAAAGTATTGAAGATATGTACATTAGACTGAGTCGAAAAAAATTTGCAAAATTCCGCCTCTAAATTTTGAACATTATGTTGAAAGAGTTCCGAAAACCTTCCTTTTTTATCCTTAGAAAATTAGCCCAAATGGTTTTTTATATTATATAGCTAAATATTGGCACTTCTACAACTTATTTGATTATAAATTTAGTTAACCAGTAGAAACTAAAACGCAAACGCCTTTTAAGTCACTTAATGATTTTGCAATTTATTATTACAAAAATAATAATAACATTACAATTCTTTCGGCACTCGCGTAGGGCCTTCTTCAGCTGATAGCGTTCAACTAGCCATTGTCTAACATAAAACAATAAACAAACAAAGAGAGAAATTGCAGTAATCCCACAATTACATTAACAAAAAATATTTAAGTTTATCGGAAAGCTGCAAAAAGACTTGAGTACAGTGGACCAATATCCCTATTAACAGAAACCTTTTTATTTACATAAATATGTAGGGATTCTAAGATACATATTTAATTTATTACTATTTGATTCAGATTTAATTAATTTGAAATCGTCTTCACTTATAGCATGTTTATTCTCAAGAGCATGTTCGGCTATTCCGCTTTTCGGTTCGATGTTCCTAATATATTTGAAATGCTCGTTCATCCTTGTGCGTATTGTGCGCGTTGACTGGCCTATGTATTTTGCCCCGCATATCTCTCCGTCGTCATTAAAATTAGAGCACGTCACTGAATAAACCCCCGGTTTATTCAAGCTGTGACACTTGTCTTTCGTCGATTTTAGCAAAGATTTCAAGTTATTATTACTCTTTGGGACAACTCTTACGTTTGTTTTATTAAGCAGTTTTTTAATCACCCTTATCGCAGAGTTCGCCCGAACGAACGTTCGTCTTCGCTTTTTTTGTTCGGGCGAAATGGTTCCGCTTATCGCTAATTTCGGGCGAACCAATGTTCACTTCGAATCAGCTGATGCTCAATTTCGAATTAATAGCGAACAAATAAATTTACTTGCTATTTTGTGAATTTTGTAAACAAGCGTACAATTTAGTAAAATAAATTTAACATAAAGCTTAAAAATTATTTAAAAACATGTATAGGTTGTTTAGGTTTAGGTTGTTATTGATAGAACGCGATAATTTAAATGTGAGAGCAATCCGGAGGCAATTAAGAGACAATTCCAACCCTTTCGAGCTAAATGATTTACTGTGAGTAGGAAAAAATTGTTTTTGGCACTTTTCAATAACAAATTAATTGTTTCCTTACTAGTTTTCAACAATATTACAGGCTAAATAAGCCAGCATTTAAACACTTGCTAGATATTCTGGCTGGCTCGCTGCCGCCATTGAAGCAGAAATTCGTCGTCGAGCGCTTGTCTACGTTTTTTCGCAGAAGGAGGCTATCAAAAAGGCGTTGGCAATGCCCATGAGATGGGTCTAAGTCAGTCATATTTCAGTGAGGTTCTGTCAGAGGTGCTGTGTATTTTGGAGCCATTGCTTTGTAGCCAATGGATAAATTGTCATTCTTAGAAGAAAATTATTTAGAAACTCACAGTAATGCTCGACTACTAGGTAAGAAGGTAGTGAAACCCCTTTAGCAATTTCAGGCTTTTCTAACATTTTCTCCAACAGCATTTCCGACTGTGCTTTATTTATTGATTTACTCCTAAAAAATAACACCATATTTCATTAAAAGAATATCTAATATTCAAAACAAACCGTTGCTTACATTTTGTTTCACTCTTGTTCGCCTGTAAAATAAAAGTGAACAAATTTGGCATTTTCCGTTGTTCATTTCGCCCGAACAAAGCGTTGCCAATAAGGCGGAATGCTTTTCGAACACGAAAAATGTGTTCGCCAATATCTGCGATAAGGCGAATAAAAAGTGCGAACCTTTTCGGGTGAAAATAAAACTCGCGATAAGGGTGAATATATTTAAAATAATGTTCATCATACGTCACGCTGCAAAACCGATATTCCTCTTTCTTTTTTCCCACTGTATCGAAGAATGAACTGCAATCTCTTCTTACTTTTTTATTTTGGTGTTTCCTTATTAGTTGTTGGATGCTGTTGGGGCAATACCCATTAATTTCAGCGATGCCAATTATTTTCTCTGTCTCTCTTTCAAATGCGCGGCTGCTGAGCGGAACGTTAACAAGACGATGAGCCATAGAGTTAAAAGCCGCTAGCTTGTGGGAGTAGTGATGGTTTACCAGTCTAAGGGGACTTAAATTTTAAAGCGCTTTCGTTTGGTGAAACAAAAAGGATATTTTAAGGACGAACAACTTGGTTAGCTGACGAAACTATGTAAAAATGACTTCAGAGCTCGAAAGGGCATTCGAACGATATAAAAAGCTCCTTAATACTATAATTTTAACAATTTTAAAAATCGAATGTCAAATAACAAAGTTACAATGAAAAAAACTTTGGGTTTTTGTCTAAGGATCAAATGAAAAATTTCGGAGTTTCTCAACATAAGCTTCATATTTAGGAGCGGACTTTTGCAAATTTTTTTTTTAATCCGGGCTACAGCTTTAGTTCAAATTTACAAAGTGCTGAGATTTAGCAAAATTTTGATGTCGTTGTGGGATTGCTCTAATAGAAATTATTTAACCTTCACTAAAAGTTCACGGAAATTCCTCATGGCACGTGTAAACACAGGTAACGCATTGAAAATTTTACAAGAAACAACTGTAAGGAAGTTATTGAGGTAGGACTTTAAGCAAGATATATGCATAGACCAACTTAAGTTTTGGTCAACAGAAACGCCCAAGTATAGATCTCGCTTATGCCTTCAATGAGGAGTCACTTTTCAGAACAATTTCTACCAGAATTGGACGATGTAACAGAGCAAAACATACTAATTGGAGCGAAGTGCTTGCAGTTAATGGCATGGCATCACGGGCTATGCGACGTGAGACTTCTGGTTGCAGTTTGAAATACAGTTTCGTAGTTTTTTTTGCTGACAGTTAGCTTATATCTATCAAACCAGACCCCTAACAAATCCATGACATTAACACCTGCTAGCAAATCCCACTAGTTTGATGAACCATCAGCAATAGCGAGTTCAGATAATTTAAAAATAGTATGGAGCCTAAAACAGACTATTGAGGTACATCAACCGTAACTTTAACAGGATTACTTAAACTGCTACCAACCTTTACTTTCTGCACTCTTCCTGATAAGTAAGATTTGAACCATATATAGAAGATACCAGGAAAGTAATTGGAGTACAATGTATCAAGTAAAATTCGATGATCGACCATATCAAATGCTTTCGTGATATCAACAAACAAACCAGCATATTTCTTTTTGTCTGTCAAGTTCTCTTTAAAGGAAAAAACCAATATTCAACAGGCCATTTTCGGTGGGCCGGCCACATCTAAACACGAATTTAATAGAGCTGAAGAAGTTTCTATTTTCAAGAAAAGAAAGCATATTATATTTGGGCCAATTTTTTTTTTCTACATTTAACGAGTTCCTCGAAAACCTTTGAAAGGGAGGAAAGTAAAGAGATTGGCCTATAATTGTTTATGTCTTTTCTCGAGGAATAACAATAGCACATTGCAAAATAAACGGGAAAGGTTCCCGACAAAACGCTTGCACTGAAAAATGTGCCAAAATATAGACTAAATGGAACGTCACATATTATAGATCTTGATTGCGAATTCTATTAGAACCACGCGATCTCGGATATTAAAGGCTTTTGAGTTTTTAATGAAAGTAAAAGTAAAGAAAAAACTACTCCCTTCATTTGAGGCAGCAGTTGTCGTAGGAAGAGCATATACTAAAGGGTGTTTTTTTTAGGGGTGTAGAACTTCGAATTGAAATAAAACACAAGAAAATCGTTTTAAGGTCCATCAATTTGGCTTTATTGGAAGGATAATTTTATGCCATTAATGTTTAAATATGATTTCGGGCATGTGGCCGCCGCGGCTGGCTCGAATAAAGCCAATTCTACAGGTCCAATTTTCAACCACTTTTTCGAGCATATGGGGCCGTATGTCGGCAATAACGCCACGAATGTTGGCTTCCAATTCCCCTAACGTTTCTGGTTTGGTGGTGTAGACGAGCGACTTCACATATCCCCAAAGAAAATAATCCAATGGTGTCAAATCACACGACCTTGGTGGCCAATTGACAGGTCCATTCCGCGAAATTATGCGCTCATCGAATGTTTCCTTCAATAAATCGATTGTGACGTGCGCTGTGTGGCATGTAGCGCCGTCTTGTTGGAACCACAACTCATCCACATTCATGCCATCCAATTCGGGAACAAAATAGTCGGTTATCATGGCTCTATACCGGTCTCCATTAACGGTAGCTGCCTCTCCAGCATTATTGCGGAAGAAGTATGGCCCAATGACTCCACCAGCCCATAGAGCACACCAAACAGTCAGTTTTTGTGGATGTAATGGCGTTTCAAGGGTCTCATGTGGATTCTCTTCACTCCAAATGCGGCAATTTTGCTTGTTGACGTAGCCATTCAACCAAAAATGAGCCTCATCACTGAACAAAGTTTTGCGATGAAAATCAGCATCGAAATCAATCTCATTTTCGGCCCATACACCAAAATCACGACGCATTGCATGGTCTCGCGGCTTTAATTCTTGCACAAGCTGGATCTTGTAAGGTCGCAAGCCAAGATCTTTGCGCAAAATCTTCCATAAAGTTGATGGACAAAGCTCCAATTGCTGTGCACGGTGGCGAATCGATTCATTCGGGTCCTCTTCAACACTTTGCTCTACAGCGGCAATTGTTTCTTCGGTGCGCACTGTTCGACGTCTCTGCGGATGCGTATTATCACATAGAGTAAACGAAGTGCGAAAACGATCCATGGTTAACCGAATTAATTGCTCTGATGGACGATTATGTCGACCATAAAATGGACGGAGCTCACGGTAAACTTCGCGAACTGAACCATTATTTTCGAAATAAATTTGCACGATTTGCAAGCGTTGTTCTTTTGTCAACCTGTTCATGATGAAATGGCAAACCAAACTGAACATAAATGACATTAGAGTTGCCAGATTTGACCACAAAATGCCAGTTTTATCTCTATTCGAAAAACAAACCTGTAAAAAAAACACCCTGTATATCAAAAAAATGTACCGATTGCCGAGAAGTGGTCAGTAAAAAGATTTGCTACCAATTCAGCGTCATTAAAGATTGCTCCACCATCACTTAAGTTCTGTGTAATTTATTTTACATTTTCGGCTTAGAAGATTGTTAACGATAGCCCATTCTTTCTTTGGGTTGCCATATAAAGACCTTAACCCGTTACTATAATAACTATCACGTTTTTCTTTGCTCAAGTTCCTACACAAGTGCACATACCCGCTACGAAGATTTGCGATGGACGGTTGTTTCCGGAACTGGATACCTAGTTGATTTTTTTGACAACAAAAATTTATTTAACATTTTGAATTGGTCAGCTTAATTTTTTTCAAAAATAATTAATCAAATGCGGTAGTTCCAATAAAAAAAAAAATACAAATTTTAAAGTGTTTTTAGACCATTTTGACAACTTTTGAATGTTTTTTAATATTTTGGTGAAAAAAAAATTACTTTGGAACTATTATTTATTTATTAAAAAATCGGACAAAAAACATTAAGTTTTTTGCGAAAAAACGAAAATTAAAACCCAAATCGTGGCCAGCGATGGTCAACAAACGTTGGTTTACAAAAAAAGCTTAACAAAGTTATTTCGTTTTGTTAATTCATAAATTATCAAAATGCAACCGATAACATTGCAACGAAATAAATCAACAAAAATATCTCAATTAAACTGTGCTGGCAATACCTTCAAGATACGCATCCATAGCTCTCGGTTAAATCAAATCAATTCGTGCAAATATAAACTTGATTTTTGAGCATTTAAGAATTACCATGGTAATTATATTCTGCAAATAAGTAGATTATATAATTATTTATATTATTAAAAAGTTAGAATTTAATAAAAAACTTACCCAAGCTCATGCATTCCAAATATCTAATGTTTACTTTTCTTTCGTATTTTTAGTTTGTATGTATGTTCGTGACGGCATTGCCAATAGAATAAAAACATAAAGATTGGCGTTTCAACGTTATCTACTTCTTCTTTTCGTCTTTAAATGGTCATCTAACCGCCCGGGCGATTTTGACCGTCCAACATAGCTCGCCAGTCGTTTCTTCGTTGCGCCAACTGGTGCCAATTGGAAACACCGCGGGATCGCAAATCGGTCTCCACTTGGTCCTTCCATCGGAGTGGTGGTCTCCCTCTTCCTCTGCTTCCACCGGCGGGTGCCGATAAGAACACCTTCTGGGCTGGAGCATCTTCGCTCATTCGCACTACGTGGCCTAGCCAGCGAAGCCGCTGTGTTTTAATTCGCTGAACTATGTCGGCGTCTGCGTACAGTTCATACAGCTCATCATTAAATCTTCTTCGGTACTCGCCGTCGCCAACGCGTAGAGGTCCACAAATCTTTCGAAGAACCTTTCTCTCGAATACTCCCAAAGCCGGTGTTGTTAGTGTCCACGCTTCTGCACCATATAGTAGGACGGGTGCGATGAGTGACTTGTAGAGTGTTATTTTCGTTCGTCGAGAGAGGACTTTACTTTTCAATTGCCTACTCAGTCCGAAGTAACATTTGTTTGCAAGAGTAATTCTTCGTCGGATTTCTAGGCTAACATTATTGTTGGTGTTAATGCTGGTTCCCAGGTAAACGAAGTCCTTTACTATTTCCAAATTATTGCTGCCAACAGTGGCTTGGTTGCCAAGGCGCGAATGCGCTGACTCTTTGCATGATGACAGAAGGTACTTCGTTTTGCCCTCGTTCACCACCAATCCCATTTTCTCCGCTTCTTTTTCTAATTTGAAGTAAGCAGAAGTTACGGCGCGGTTGTTAAGGCCAATGATATCAATATCGTCAGCATATGCCAACAGTTGCACGCTTTTATAAAATATTGTTCCAGCGCGGTTAAGTTCTGCAGCTTGTATTATTTTCTCCAGCATTAAATTAAAGAAATCACACGATAGGGGGTCACCCTGTCTGAAACCTCGTTTAGTTTCGAACGGCTCGGAGAGGTACTTCCCAATTCTGACCGAGCTGGCGGTGTTGCTCAAGGTCATTTTGCATAGCCGTATAAGTTTTGCGGGGAAACCAAATTCAGACATAGCGGCATATAGGCAGCTCCTTTTCGTGCTATCGAAAGCGGCTTTAAAATCAACAAAGAGATGATGTGTGTCGATTCTCTTTTCACGGGTTAAAAATCTGGTCGATGATAAATTTACCAGGTCTGAAGCCACACTGATAAGGTCCAATCAGTCTGTTCACATCAGGCTTCAGTCTTTCGCACAATACGCTTGATATTCAAAAGGCTGATTCCGCAATAGTTGGCGCGGTTTGCAGGATCGCCCTTCTTGTGGATTGGGCAGAGAACACTTAGATTCCAATCTTCAGGCATGCATTCATCCGACCAAATTCTGCATAGAAGCTGATGCATGTGCCTTACCAGCTCCTCGCCTCCGTGTTTGAATAGCTCAGCAGGCAAACCATCAGCGCCAGCTGCTTTATTGTTTTTCAATCGGGATATTGCTATTCGCACCTCATTATAGTCGGGTTGTGGAACGTCAATTCCATCATCTTTGATTGTGGGCACGGGCTCGGCATCTTCTCTGGTTTCTTGCTCAGTTTCTCCATTTAAAAGGGCAGAGAAGTGATCCCATCATATTCTGAGTGCTCTCTGAACATCGGCCACCAGGTCGCCGTTCTCATTCTTACAGGAGTTTGCCCCGGGTTTGAAACCTTCTGTCATTCGCCGAATTTTTTGATAGAATTTTCGGGCATTATTCCCGTTGGCCAGCATCTCAAGCTCCTTTATTTCACGCTTTTCTGCCTCTCTTTTTTTCGCCCGGAAAAGCCGCCTCCCTTCCCTCTTCAACTCGCGGTAGTGTTCACACACACTCCTCGTTGAATTCTCGTTATCAACTACGTATCGTTTATGTTAGTGAACGGAATGAAATTATTTCGACAACTTCTTTTCGCTGAGCAACGAAATATTATTATTTCAATAACTACATTATCGTTTTTAGCACAAAGAAATAATTTCGATAATTGGCCAAACGATAAAAAACTGAATCGTTACAATAGAAACGATTGGTTTTTTTTCGGTTATCAATAGTTTTATCGTTACGATTCATCCTTGGTTCTGTCATTAAAAATATGGGAAAAAACCTCATTTGTCTGGAATTGTAATAAAAATTCCCAAATATTGGGTTTAGATTTCTTTGAGATATTTTAAGACATTTAAGTGAACAATAATAAATTGGAAAATATACTATAGCGAAAACTCGAAGTGAAAAACGGGTGGTACAGTTTTTTTTCGTATACCAGCGTAACACTATGTGCAAGTGAACATTCGAACTACGAAAATGCGAACATTCGCAACATCCCTGATTGCTAAACTCAAAGCAGACAAAAACAGGTACAAATGCATGGGTTTATGTAACACTTAAAAGGGTTTGATAAAAAATGTTATGAAATATTCAAAAGGAGTTGAGTGTGAAAAATACTAAAACTAATGGTGGGATTGATGGAGTTACAATATGGAGTGATGAATTTTTGAAGACTTATCATGGTCTGTTCTCGAACAGTAGGGCCTAGGGTAAGCTAACAATGCTCTCAAAGAAAAAGTTTTGTCGACAAGCGGTCAGTGGAACTTTTTCAGTTTATTAGGCCTCAGGAGGGTTTTTTCTTATTTTATTCAAACGTAGTTTAATCGAAAAATTGTGATTCACACGAAATAAAGACAATCATAAGCCAACAAAATAAATACTTATATCTGATTTTTAGAAATTCACTAATAGTTATTCTAAGACAAGAAAACGCGGTCACCCTCGCTACGGCTTATAATAGACTGAGCCCGATTTTAATCATTGTATCTCCGAAACCAGTTGAGATATTGTGCTAAAACATTTTTAGTTACCCTGGGCCACATATTGGTTGTTACCTCCGAAATTGGTCGAGTTCTCGAAATAAGGGATAACTTTAATTTTAAGTTAGACGTCTTGTAATGCAACGGTGAAAATTGCATTCCATTGGATTCAGCAGGTGTTGAGTAATGCGCACCCATACCAGAGCTGTTAAATAACGTTTACTAATCGTAATGATTACCGGTTTGATTACTAATTTTCTTAAGAATCCATTAAATGATTCATTACCAATTACTTTCAATTTTTAATGATTATTTTCCGATTAATTAAAAATTTTATTTAAAAAAACATGATTTTTTACGATTATTAAAAAATATCAAAAATAATCAAAAATAAGATGTTTTGATTACTTCTGATTATTTTTGATTATTTAAGTTTTTTTTAATTTTTTTTATAATTTTTAATTTTTTCGGTATTGTTGTAGAAGCACATAAAAATGCACATCAAGAATAATAAAAAAAGTTTTAAATAATCAAAAAAAGTTTAAATAATCAAAAAAAGACCAAAAATAATCAAAAAAACTGTTTTGATTACTTCTGATTATTTCAGTTTTTTTTTCTTTGACTATTTTAGATTTTTTCCAGTATTGTTGTACAGGGTGGCGCAAAAGTAATCCTCCTATCAGAAAATGCTATAAATTTTGCGATTGGCCCCTAAAGTCAGTTCTGTTTTGACATTTGTGTAGTAAACACATGCGAAATACACATTAATAAACAATGTTACGCTACACTGCTCCAGAACGCGGAATATTGCTGACTATTTATTTGACCAATAATCGGTCGGGGCCAAACGGTTACTGTGAATGGTGAGCGCTACAGAGCAATGATCAACGAGTTCTTTTTGCCGCAACTTGATGAATTGGGATTGGAAAACATGTGGTTCCAACAAGACGGTGCCACAGCACACACTGCACGTGCCACAACCGATATGCTGAACATCGGAAGCTTACTTTTGCGCCACCTTGTAGAAGCACATGAATCTACACATCAACAATACTGAAAAAAATCAAAAATAATCCAAAAAAATCAAAAATAATCATAAAAAGTTGTTTGGATTACTTTTGATTAATTTGGCTTTTTTTATTTTATTTTATTTTTTACTTTTTTATATTTTTTTTAACCGTAATCAATTAATAATTGCCTTTTCTTGCAAAACAATTAAAATAATCATTACCAATTACAAAATCAGTCTAATAAATTGATTACTAATTACTAATCAAGTTTAAAAGGTCTGGCCCAAACATACAGAAAGACAGACAAAAATTCTAAAAACTGTTGCTTTGGATTCTATTCGCACAATAACTATCCCTTTTTTAAAGTTTTCTTCTTTTTTACTTTTCTTCAGTATTGGATTCAACAATCTGACGTCAATTTCTGGCAATATAAGCAATATAAGGATGATATTGAAGTCGATTCTTTAAATTTTCAAAAAACTGTTCAGTGCCGTTCCTCCGATTGAAATCGTTTCGTCCTCCCACTTTTTTAAATCAAAATAAAATTGACTTGTTTTAGTTGAGGTTTAAGAGAAGAAACGCTCTCAAATGGCACCGGTCTCAATTACATTTCGTTGGCCTTTTTTACTTTTCATAGGCGCTACCGCTTAGTTCCATATGTTTAGTTCACTTTCAAATTCATTCAATATTTAAATTACAACTGCAATATGCAGAAATGACCAATGTCAACTTCTTTTCAGAACATTTACTTCTCCAATATTTACTTTTATTACACTTTAAAGACTAAGCAACACCGCATGAGACAAACTACTGCAAGTATGACAAAACTTTTAGCAATTTGATTAACTATGAAAAGGTGTACAAAAACATAAATGGCACGAAATATGAAAAAGTGAGAGCTGGGGGTGAGGTAAGCGAATACATTATAGACTCACGCAGAGCTACGAAACACCAAAAAAGTTGACAATTTATTACCAGGAATGAAAACAAAATGAACCAAATAGAACAAGTGGCGCAACAAAATGCAAAAAAACAAGAACAAGAAGCCAACAGGGGAAATTACATTGCCAAAAACTTATAGTTGAAAAAAGTGTATGACTGATTAAAATAAAAGTAGATATATACGACTGGGTGATTAACAAAATTTTTTATTTTTTTTTTGTCGCTTCGCTTTGGGATAGAAATCGTAGCAGAATAATTTCCATTAATTTTTGGGATTATTTCGGGACTTTTTCGGGATGGTTACGGGATTATTATAGGATCATTGAGGGGTTGTTTTCTAAACTTTTTCGGGACCTTTTTGGGTCTTCAGTATCTTTTCGTGAATATTTTCGGAATCATTTTTCGGAAGTGATGCCAAAAAGAAACTTAACCCTCTAAGAGGCCAATTTTTGCTGCAAATGAAAACACTCATGGCTAGTAATTCTAGTGCGATAAATTCGAATTTGAAGTCATATATCCAAAAGGGTTTATGGTTTTCTTTCGTGGCTGAAACACCACCCGCACCTAGACGAACTTGCCTGTTAACTGCCCACTCCGCCTCTATGCGTGGTATGATTTTTGGCCAATAATTCTATAAATTTAATTATAAATCCATATCTTTTTCATAATTTCTAATTCTTAACAATTATTTAACTTACCAACAATTTTGTTTGTTACTAAAAAAATCCATTTTATCACTTTTTTGTAGTTACCAAAAACACTTCTGTCACTTAAAATTATAAAATTAAGGTTAGGATATAGATAAAGTATTTGGCGAAAATTGTGTGTCAATAATTACAGAAGAAAGGTAGAGGTATGCGGGTTATATCTGTTTAACTTAATCCCGCCTAAAAGCGGTCCTGCCGGTTAGAGGGTTAAGATCTTTTTTATACCTAGTAGTGCTTCATACACAAGGTATATTAACTTCATTCGCCTAGCGATAGTATGTAACGGCATAAACAAATCGGGATAGATATTGACTTATATATATCAAAATGTTGAGGAGGAAAAGAGAAATTGATTAAGCCATGTCCGTCCGTCCGTCCGTCTGTGAACACAATAACTTGAGTAAATTTTTAGATATCTTAGTGAAATTTAATACGCAGGTTCCTTGGTACTCATCTCCGAGTGCTATTTAAAATGGGTGAAATCGGATGATAGCCACGTCCACTTTTTATATCTAGAATATTTTTGAAAATACAAAAAAAGTGATTATTCAGTACATACATCACCTATAAGAATAAAATTTGGTGAATACATTGAGATTGAGGCATAAAATACATTTTCAAGAAATTTTTGAAAATGGGCGTGGCACCGCCCACTTTTGATTAAGTCAAATTTAGAAATAATATTAATCGTAAATCAAAAACCGTTCAAGATATCGAAACGAAATTCAGCACACATTTTTATATTAATGCAAGGAATCTTCCGGAGAAAAATAGGCGAAATCGGTTAAGAACCACGTCCACTTTTATACAAAAGATTTTGAAAAGGATCATAGATATATTTAACAAGCAATAACTTTACGTGCAATAGCTTTATAGTATCATTTCTCTTTCAGTTTCGAAGTGTCCGTGAACGAAGAAAGTCGAAAAATACGAACTTTCTAAAATGGGCGTGGCTCGCCTTTTTTATAGTAGATTGTTCTACGTAACTTTTTATACCATAACTACGGCAAAAATCGAAAATGTTGAATATATAAAGGTAACTGTTTGTTGCAAAAATGGGCGAAATCGGTTCACGACCACGGAAGGTTTTTAACATAGTTTTGAAAAATTAGTTTATAAAATGTAAAATGCTACAGTTGTATAAAAATGCAAGCTATATAAATAAGATCTTGAATACATAATAAGCATCTTAAGCAAAATTCGACAGCAAAAAGTCTTGTGGATTTTGGGAAAGTAGGCGTGGCACCGCCCACTGCTTAGCATAAAAGTTCTGCTATTTTCAAAAGCGATTGCTTGTAGTTTGAACTAGATATTTAGATCAAAATTGGTCGATTGCTTCTCAATAGTTTGTAGTGTACTCCTGCCAATAATTAGACAAATAGGATAACACACACGTAAAATATCCGGGCAAGTTGTTAATACCCCACTGCAATAGGGAAGTTTTATACGTTTTTTGATTTTTATACCTTTCATGAACATGAAATGCTTGCAAGTATGAGAAGAAGAAGAGATGAGCCCATCAAAAAGTAAACTGAAATAATAAGGATGATGAGCTGAGTAGATTAAGCCATGTCCAGCTCTCCGCCCGTCTGTCTGTCTGTCCGTCTGTCTATTTGAACAAATTTTTCAAACACAAAATGTGCATGTATTGGTTTTTTGAAAAAATGTGGTTAGCATTGGTTGATAGGGAAGCTTTTTACATATATACAAATAAATTAATTTTCCACTTAGAACTCATAACAGAAGTGTTTTCATTGAAAACACCCAGCTGGCTTTATAATACGAACTGAAAAGTATTAAAATAGATTTGCGTAAATTGTGATGCCATAATTGTTTACTACTACATATTTAATGTTCGGTTCCACTTCCTTCGGTTCGACTTCCTTACTTGTTATTACTAAATTTTTTTTTTTTAGATATAGTAAAAATTCTCCAAAGAAAATTTTAACCCACCCTAATATAGGTTTGCACAATTTTTTATTTAGGAAGTCAAATAAAAGAAGTATAGAAATCTGAGTTCTAGAATGGAGTAGTCAGTAAAATTTGCAGGTAAAAGTGCCTATAAAAGCTATAGCCAACAGCCCATCAAAGTCGGAGTTCTCTTTCATTTTTCACATAAAACTAGAAATTTTACAGTAAAAATGTACTCCTTAAGTTTGGTTTCAAAAATTTTAGGTGGCCAAGTTATTAAAAATTAGCCTTAACTAAACTCATCTAAACATGTCCCTTTTATTCATTCTGGGGTGAGAAAGTGTTCGAAAGATTCCCGCTCCTATTCCACATGACATTTTGGATACGTCCTTTAAAACTAAAATGCCGAGTATCCTAGTATTTACAACCCTTTTTAGAAGCCGGGGAAGTCGTATCGTAGACTGTCCTGGGACATATGTAGTCCTTACCGACGGAAAAGGCGTATTGGAGCGCTTTCCAGCATCTCAGCTCCCAAAACCTACGTCCACTCTGGCATGCCGTTTCCTCGATAAAGATCTCTCTCTATGGCGCGATATACAGGGTGGCTGATGAAAGCCGCTACCAAAAAAAATTAAATAACTTTTTTTCTTTTTAATGAATCTGGTTAATTTTTTTTTTATTTTGCAGATTGACTTTTACATTTAACAAAAATGGATAACTGGGACACTGAAACAAGAATTTGGATTGTCCGCCGCTATCACGCACTGGAGTCCGTAGTTTCGGTTCAAAGAGAGTATAGGCGCACGTTTGGCGGCAATCCTCCGAGCAGATGGACCATAATAAGACTTGTAAACAATTTTGCCGAGCATGGGACAGTCAACAGAAGACCTTATTTCTCTCTCTTTATGGCGCGATATACAACAGGTATATCATCATAAACCTCCTAAGAGATTTTTGCGCCAAGCTTCTCTTCCAATTTGTGGTGTGCCGATTTGAATTTTCCCTACAAATTGGTGGGACCTACAGTCGGCATCTACAAAGGAGACGAATTTTTGCTGAGAAGCCTGTCATGGCAGAAATACACTCGGAGAGTTTGCCAAACCACAGCCGAGGGGCGACCCCGTTTTGAAAAACTTTTTTCAAATCACTTTTGATGTTACCTGTACCAGGGCTCGAACCATGGACCTTCGGTGTGGTAGGCCGGCAACACTACCTTCATACCACGGCGGCCGCCCGATAAAGATATCTATCATAAAAAGTCTATACTAGGACCCTTCGAATTTAATTCAGCAAAATGGCGATCGCTTTAGTTGCGAGCTTGAACTTAAAACAAAGCATGCATTGTGTGAAAAAAATTTGAAAATACAGTGCTGACAACTTAACAGCTTATATAAGTTGGCGAAAGTTGTATCACAGCAAAAAACAGGTGAGGAACACAGATGCAGTATGGCGTTAGAATCACGAGGTATTAAATGTGCCCCATTTGCAAAGCAACCCTGCAGAACATTCGGCTAACTCAGCACTAGACTAGAGCTAAACCATTTGACGGCAGTTCTAGTTCAAGCTCAATACCCAATACAGTTCGATGTTATACGCGACGAAAATTGTCGCACAGTGCACTACTTAGTATCTTCGTGTCTTTGACTAGTTCGAAACTAACTACATTTCGAATAGTTAAGGGGAGTACTAGTTTTTATAAGTAATTATCGAAGTTCGAGACTTCAGGTTGTTTTACAACTAACGCATTTGCAACCGGTTGAAACCTGTTATGAATTGCGTATTTTTTTTTTTTTAACATTTTTGCAAAATTGACTGCAGGGAAGGCTTAAACGCTGACAAGTTGCGGGAGTTAAGAGCGCAAATAAATCCTCAGCAGCGCGCACATTTCAAATGCAACAAAAACGAAAAGTTTCATACTAAAATTGCAAAAACATTTGAGTTCATACAACACCTGAAGTGAAGAGCTTTAACTTTGAAAAAGCAAAGCAAACATTGCGACAAAACAAAAGTGAATTCGACGTGGGTTAAGGTGAAGATGGAATTTAAAAGTTGGCAGATTACCAGTCAAATAAATAAAATTACACCGAAAGTCATGCATGAGCCATAATACATATATAGATCTTTCGAAACTATGGACAAAAGCATTGACGCAGAGTTGTAAGGATACTCCACCCTGTCTAGCCGACAAGTCCACTCATGAATGCGTATTAAACCGGGTTCTACTAAATTAACAGCAAATTGGTTGGATAAACCCGAGTTATTCAGGTACGTAGATATAGCTCTCGGGCGGGGGTGGGTTGAATAAAACATGGTAATGAGCGCTGCTTGGATCTCCATGTATAAGTATACTTCTCGCTCTTTTAATGAGCTTTCTAACAAAAAACCGAAAGCCTTCTCGATTTTTCGCTTAATTTGAAAGATTGTGGAAAAGTGCGGTCTACAGTTGTTCGAAGAAGACGACCGTTCCCACACTTTCTTTTATCTATTTTATCATCTATTGATAGTGAGATTATCATCCCTTTACATTTCTTACTCTTCTCTCTGGCCTCTTTTCAAGGGGAAAGCTCTATCAAAAGCTCTAGTCAAATGAGAAGCAGCCTCTTCAGCAGTCAAGTGATTGAACCCATGTGAATATCTAGTTCATCTTTACACTTATCTCATCTTTTGGTCTTGACCCCCATAGGTGCTTCTGATAGAGCTATGGATAGCCACATCATAAGATTTTTTTAAGCTCCCATTTGTGCTGTCTATTCTTTTGTGGGAATAATTTGGGCTTGTATTTCTTTATATTAGCCTAGTATGGTTTCAAGGAACCAAAGAACTTAGTATTCATAGAACCTCACGTTTGGTGGCCGTTGTGACCCTAGAGACTTTGGTTTTTGAACAGAAAAGTATTTTTTTTTAACAACCCAGCTGCCAGGGTTTGCTACGAGGATGACAATTTAAGGATGGGACGGGACAGATTGGACAGGGTTACACTGAAATAACAGCCCTTGGCCGGGTAAAAAAACCTGGGTCATTCCGGTACGATAGAACCGGCTGTTGTGGGAATGAACAGAAAAGTATCACTGCTTCTTCGTCAGAGGGGAACATTCAGCCGCTTGTTGCTTTCTAGTCTAGAAACCCACAATGTGAGTTACAATGTGAGTTGGTATTTCCAAAAACATGAGGTGTCTAATCAAGGTTTTTTGCAAGGGTTCACGGTTGCGCTGGTCTAATTGACATCGAAATCTACTTCTGGCCTGATTTATTGTCAAAGGCTCTTTTAGCACCAGCAAATTACTCCGCATAGGAACGTTAGGAATATGGGCAATCCTTTGCCTAAATCTATCCCCTAACGAGCTTTTACTGTGCTTATCATGTTGAATGCCCAAAAGCAATACTTGTGCCTTCAGTATGATCTTTCGCGTTTTCGTGTGGTCGGCTTTATACCTTGGGTAAGAACACTGATTTAAATCTGCCATCCTACCTTTTCAAATCGGTTTAAGCGTTCTGCCATCTTCAGTGTTTCTTTTCGTTCGCACCTTAACACCCTCTCGGAAAATCAACAGAAGAAAACGCCTCGTTTTTAAGTCTCCCATAGCTTTGCGGAATGTAGCTCAGAGTGGTACTCGCTCTAAACACAGTGGATTGGAGACTATTGAAATAATTTGGATATAAACAGTGGATCTTATCTATTCCCTGCCTCAAAACGATTTCGGTAGTTGCACCGAAGGGTGTGATCTCCTTTAGAGGACTTCATTTTTCGAAAAAAACGACTGCAGGCACATTAGGTTGTATAATGAGCTATTACCTGCCTCCGTCATGGCAACATCCTTTAAACAGTAGCCGCACCCAAACCAATCGGTGGTTCACTTGCTTAGGAATTTTGTTGTTGTAACGGTTAGTTGCCATGTTAAGTCGGCACATCAGCTCATGAATGGTTGGTCAAACCGTAGTTCTTGAGGTAATAAAACTTGGTTGGAGTAGGAATGATATTCCCGAGATCATTTGGCATAGCACATCTTTACAACTTTGCATTCGTGTTGCAAAAAATGGTTCGGCGGAATATAAAGATGTTATTGTAGAAGCCTTTAAGAGACTGATAACCCTAAAAATACTATACAGTGGCCGCCGGACTACACAATAAAAGACCTTTCCAATCACCCAAGGAGTGCAGTAGAAATATAAGCCAAGCTTTAATCGCATGAATTCAACAAATTCCGTTTCTTAGCTCTGCGAAAAGAAGTTCTGAGTATAAACAAAAAATTTAAATGCATCAATTTATCGATAAATATCGGTAAACTCTGATGTGCAACGAACCAGAGAACTACATCTTATATTTTATACAGTTTTAACCCGCCGTGGTTGCAGAATAAAATTCACGTTAATTACCCGCCATTTTTCCTTAAAAGTCTTCAGTGAGAATTCCAAAAACAAGAGGAAGCAATTACTTTCGCTCTTTATTAACCCATAAAATATTGCCTGCAGTCAAGCAAAGTGTTTCACTTTCTGCATTCAATTCAAGGCCAAATCAATCAAGTGCCCACCACAAGTCAATGGCTGAACATTTTTAGACATCAAAGTTAACAATTGGCAACATCAGACATTCCGTCACCGTAATTGGAACACCGTTCGCGCAAACAACAGTCAAGGGATGTACATAATAGGGATGTGGCGAAGATCAAAGCTCCTGCAAATGCGGATGTTGTGCAGAATTTAATAGGGAATGAAAATGGAATTTTTATATTGTTTCAATTTTGTAGACTAATCCGAAGAAACAATATAAAAGACTAACTATTCCGAAACGATCGGAAAGAAAAAACGAAAATGAAATTTATTTTGTAATTATATTCCTACATTTGAATAGTGCAAATAAATCCTAGAAAAAACACTGACGGAATAGATACTTAAGGTTTCAAAGCCTGAGCTTAATCAGGAATGCCTCCGGATAGGATCTTAAGTTTGATCCGCTCAAGTCGGCGAGCATGCAACTCGGCAAACTGTTGGACTTTATCAGCGCGCCTGTGGACCTTTTAAGTACCGGCGACCAGAATTTGACGAAGACTTATGATAAGTGAATGGAGAAGTATAACCACTTTTGGGATTGCCAAACGAGGTAGATAAATATCAGCAGCTCCGTCAGCATTGGGAAGTATCTATCCGAGCCATTCGAAACCAAACTAGGCTTCAGACAAGGACAACACTTCTCATGCAATTTGATTTACCTGAGGCCGGCGCAAAAAATTATCGAGCAGCAGAAATCGCCGTAACATTTGTCTTCTCTGCATTGGAAAAGGATTCGAACAACACACCTGCGCCTTTGCAGACGCTTCACTTATGGAGAAGCAACAAGTGATACTTGAAACTGAGTAAATAACTGACCAAGAAAATCCGCTGACGCTCTCTAAGCATCTCACCATATTTGTGCTGGGAATCTCTTCGATTTTAGCCATTTCCAGATTTTCGGGATCTAATTTTATAATACCGTAGCTAAGCTTTGGGGTTACGAAGGACGAATAGTTTATTTAAGTCAACTTTTGTGTATTATTTGATTATGTCTTCAGAGTAGACCGGAAGTTAATGTTGCATAGAGGCAATCCTGTGATTAGTATTAATCTTTTTTTAGTTATTTTAATTTTTTTAATTAAAATAATTTTTTCCTGATTTTCACCTAGTTCGGGGCACCTGTTCCACCTTGTGTGTGTTAATGGAGGGGCGAGTACATGTTGCTCTGGGGTATTTGCGAGAGGTTAATCTTGTCCTTTTCGCTGGAATGAGTACTCAGTATACCTTTCTTTACTTTCCTTTGCTTTTTCTTTCTGTGACCTTAGTTTCTTTTAAATAATTTTATTTCAATTTATTTTATTTAAATTTTAGTTTATTAAATTTTTTTCTTTTTGCTATTTTATTTTATCTTATTTTATTTTATTTTATTTTATTTTAATTTATTTTATTTTATTTTTATTTTTTATGCTATTTTATTTTATTTTATTTTATGTTATTTCATTTCATCTCATTTTATTTAAATAAAAAACAAATAAAATATAATAAAATAAATTTAAAAAAATAAATAAAAAAAAATAGAACAAAATAAAATAAAATAAAATAGAATGAAATAAAATAAAATATAAAAACACAAAATAAAATAAAATAAAATGAAATAAAATAAAGTAATATTTTTGTAAGTATAACGAGCTCAAGACCAGTTGATAATAATTCTTAGTTAATTATTATTACTATAACTATAGCCTGTATATGTTTGTTGCTTTCAATTTTTCCTCTAATCAAAAATAATAATAATTAACTAAGAAATATTATCAACTGGTCTTGAGCTCGTTATACTTACAAAAATATGTAAAATGAACAGACCGTAAAACCAACAACAAAAACCATTTATACCGGAGCACGCGGTTATGTACAATAACTATCTTCTAAAAATAGAAAGAAGAATGTACACAAACAAAGTCCAACATACACGATTTTACATATAGACAGAATGTCTAAAATATTGTGTATACCTTTGGCAAGATAACAAACAACAATTAGAGGAAAACGTGAATTAAGCAGCTTGCAAAACTACACGCAGCAGAGCCTATGGGTTAGGCGGCTGCGCTGGCAATCAGAGTGAGTGGGTTCGATCTCCACAAGATCCTCTGAAAATAGCAAAACTATACGAATTAGTCTGACGAGAAATCGTGGCTGTTTTCGAAATAGTACTATAACTATAGCCTGTATATGTTTGTTGCTTTCAATTTTTCCTCTAATCAAAAATAATAATAATTAACTAAGAATTATTATCAACTGGTCTTGAGCTCGTTATACTTACAAAAATATGTAAAATGAACAGACCGTAAAACCAACAACAAAATAAAATAAAATAACATAAAATTTTATTTTGTTTCTTTCCTTATACTTTTTTTCATTTTATTTTGTTTTATTATATTTTATTTTATTTTATTTTATTTTATTTTATTTTATTTTATTTTATTTATATTTCTTTTTTTTTGTTTTATTTTATTATATTTTATTTGTTTTTTACTTTTTTTATTATAATATTTTTTTTATTTTATTTTAGTTTATTCTATTTTATTTTTTTTTTTTTAATTAGTTATTTTATTATATTTTATTTTATTTTTCTAATTTTATTTAATTTTGTTTTGATTTTATTTTATTTTATTTTGTTTTATTTTTTTTTTAATTTTATTTCGCATAAATATAAGCACAATTTTTACAAAAACAAAACCATTTAACTCCAAGTTTCTATACATGCATACTAAGTTAAATCTCACTTACAACTCAGCTGTTCATAGAACCGACATCAACAACTAGGTACAGTCACAGGCAAAGGCACATGTTGCGCGTAACTTCGCTGGGACACCCCTACAGAAGCGAAAGATGTTTACACCTCTTACACACCTCTTTAGTTTTTAGCAACGCATTTCCCAACCCTTTAGTGAAGAAAGAAATCCCTACTACTGATCTATGGCTCGGTGTCAAGAATGATGGCGAGAGAAAAGCCGATGGCAATTGCAGAGTAAAATTCCACATTCGTAACATCCCTACCACCTGAATATCTACTTATCTTTAAAAAAAATGTATGACGTACATGCCGTCATCCATGTTATATAAATCCGCACTTACATACATACATCCATGCATATATATTTTGGTTCGTCAGTATGCATTTTAATCAATTCCATATATTATCGATAAATTATGCAATTTCTAATTTGAAATGCAATTTAGCAAAAAGGCTGAATGGTGGAAGTCAACAGAGACTGCAGCAAGTAGAAGCAAAATTGAATGTGAAATGAAACAGGAAAAAAAGAAGCTTCAAACGAAAAAAGGAACAACTCTTTCGCGCATGTTTATGACTTTCCTGGTGTTTGCCAATTTTTCTAAAAAGATGAAATGAGGTAGTGAGAAAACATATTAATTCGTGACTAGAATTTAGCTGATTGAAATCAAACCAGCATGAGAAAAATCGTACTAATAAAGCAGGCCAAAACTTCAATAAGTCTAATAATTGTGGAAGCTGCGTTAGAGCTATCTGTGAAGCATAATAGTGATCCACTAATTCCACTGACTGTATCTCTCCGCACATTCTCTTTGCTTAACAAGGCTAGTTATTATAAGTTAAAGCTGCCAGACAAGGATCAAATATAGACAAATCAACGGTAAGGCCTTTCGTGCAACAAAATGAAATACTGCTTGAGATGATATCACACATCATATGTCAAGTGCTGCTCTCTAGCAGGACAAAGCCGCTAATCTGAACTTCTACTCAATATTGGGAAATTTATGGGTACAAAGTAGTGCAGAGTTACTTCTTTAATATCTGTATATAAATTTATGGAGCCAACTTGTTTTGCCATTACTGTAAACAAATAAAATAATTAATTTCAGTACAAGTGATACTAAACTTTAAGCTTAACATCTAGCAATAAATGGTGAAAATTGCCCTCAATTCTATGTAACGGCTTTGAAGTGATGCGTGAACAAACATATATACAGACAAACAAAACATTACAAACAAGTTGTTTTGACCTCTATTACTTATTTGTTGAATATCTATAACGTATAAACATTGGTATGTTACAGGCCAAGCTTATGAAATCTATATGCCTCTAACTAGTTGTAGTTGGCTTCATACTAGTTCCAAGTAAGTTTGTTACAACTAGTTGGTTTCCCTGCATAGCTGTAACATTCTTCTTGTTTTTCGAAAAAAAAATAAAGAAAATCAGAAAGGCAAGCATGCAATGATGTATCTTCGCCATTTCTTAGTATATTACGAGCTCTGTTCAAGTAAAAGCAACTTCAAAACCTGAAGTAGAACAACATGCGGAAAGATGTTCGTTCAAAGAACAGCTACTTCACCATGTAACTTTGCTTTAAGCGTTCTTGACTTTCCAACTCAAGTGTTCGCATAATTTGAAATGAGAGTAATTACAGCAATAACAACTTGCAGGACTTTGCACGTGTTGCCAAATTTAGAACAAACTCGTTACTTTATTATTTATAAAAACATTTGAAATGTCTTTTAAGGAGATTAGCGAGAGGCGAATCATCTTTGAAGCAGATATGGATTCAGTAGAACTTCTTTAAGTATCCAGCAAAAAAAAGCCCACCAAGTTTATGGGATGTAACACTGGCTTAGTACGAACGGGTGCCAGCACATTCAGGTGCTTAATTTCACAATGTCTGGCCCTCTAACTCGATTCACGTTGCCACAAGGCGGTATCCACTCCTATGGAATTTTTAGAAATCTAAACCACTCTTCCAACTATAAGGAGCATACTTAGATGCCTCCTCTTTGTTAGCACTGATATTGATGAGCTCTGCGGGCCAGGAGGCTTAGAAAAATTCCGCTATAAGCTATGTATGTCTCCTTCTTTAAGAGGCGCCTAAAATCGACTATGCGAAAGTTCAGAATATTACACAACCATTTCTGCCGTAGTCGGTTTAGTACCGTAGCATACTGGATTAATTTTTGCTAAAGGATTTCCCATATTCTGAATGCTCTCCAAACCTTCCTGGTTATTTTGCGTTTACAAAACCATGAGCTGATCCAAAATATCAACAGCTAACTTAGCAACCGCCCATATTTTTTACCTTGATTAACTTGATCCCCGACTAATCCACCAAGTTAAAGTCTTCGTTTTAACCAGGGTTCGCAATTATTAATTTATGAATATTCCAGCACGTTCTATTCTTTTCTTTTACGAGTTTACACGCGAACGTGAGCAAAGAAAAATGTTGCATTCGCAAACAAGAACGCATAAAAAAGCCACATCGAACGTGCCCACTAACCATTCGCGAATCAAAGTAGGAACATTCTTCTTTTTCTTTATCTTCAGAAACGAATGCATGTGGTAAGTGAAATATTCGCAGAAGGTCAGAATAAAAAATTGGAAAAATTCTTTTGCATGTATGCCGACGAAAATGTGAACCAAAAAAAAAGTATTTTGCCCGGACGTCTTGGTTTAGGGAACTTTTGGGGATCCGTTCGGGATTACATCGCGACCTTTTTGGGACCCTTCAGTGATTGTTTTCAGCATCATTTGGGTACTTTTCCGAATGAAATTTTTTTTTTTAATTTTCATGGTCGCGAACACGAACGAATGATAGTAAATGTTCAGAAACCTAGTTGTAATCCTTCATAATAATCTCAACTTCGCTGTCTTATAAAAAAGCAGGAAGGAGAAGTTGACTAGATGTTCTCAAAGTTATTTCAGTGCATAGGTAATATGGATTTTGGGCTAAGAAAGGTCTTGAACCCTTCAATTGGCTCAAACTCAAGTCTAACTATCCAGTTGATGGAGTACGAACTTAATTTCTCTATCTAGTGAGTAAGCTTTTGAATTTCAAGATGAAGTGTCTGACACCTTTGCAGGGACCGTAACTGTTATAAGTTTTATTATAAAACTCGCTATTTGATCATTATTTTCAGATTTTTTTGAATAAAAATCAGCAATAATAGGTATCTTCAAGTTTTATTTTTTGATTAAGGATAATTTTTATTTTCTGAGTTTTATTTTTGTGATCGAAAATAAAACTCATGTTTAGTTTTGACAAAAATAAAACTTCCTTTTTATTATTATTGCTTATTCCTTGAGCGCTATTTTATCCTGCAAGAATTTATGTTAAATTTTGCGTTTTAATTTTTTTCACGGATCAAAAAACTCAAAAAACCGCTGCCCATTTTTGGCAAGTTATCGATTATAAATATTCGTTGGTATAATATCGTAAACACATATACTCAATAATTAAACATATTTATAGACACATACATACAGTGGCGGACAAAAGTGGCAAACAGTCGTTTTCTGCGATTTTCACAAATGTTGGCCTTAATAAAATTATTTTAACAAAGCTTGAGTAAAAGTATGTGTCAGGGTCTAATACAACAACTATAAATTTTGCTTTAAAAATTTACACAAAATTAGTGGAAATTCAAAGAAATTTTGTTAAAATTTGGAATTTTTTACCAGAATTTTTTTGAGTATGCAGTTTTGTAGCCCATTAAATTTTAGTACAAATTCTAGAAAAAAAGTTCAAAATTTTAGTAAATTTTCTTTGAATTTCCACAAATTTTGTGTACATTTCTAAAACAAAATTTATAGTTGTTGTATTAGACCCTGACACATGTTTTTACTCAAGCTTTGTTAAAATAATTTTATTAAGGCCAAAATTTGTGAAAATCGCAGAAAACGACTGTATGTACACTTTTGTCCCCCACTGTATGTATGTGTACATAGGTTGGCATACAAAAAGGCTTTTTAAGTTTTTTGAACTGTAAAAAAAATTAAAACTTAAAATTTTATTTTTATTCTTGAAGGATAAAATACCGCTCAAGGAATAAGTTTTATTTTCATGAAAAAAAGAGGAAACTCAAAAAATGATGATTAGATGTTTTATATAGGTTTCGCTTACATTTTCTTCAATCAATGCAGATTTCCGTTGAGCATGACGAGACATGCACGTTCATATACTTTAAACTTTCCTCCGATACTGGGAATACTTTGATTTTTTTCATTAAAAATATAAAAATAATCATTATCCGTGGTCCATGAACCACGACTATTTTGAAAAAGTGCAAATAAACGGTTGATTTATGTTCTAAGAAGCATCGGGTTAGTAAGGATCGTGATCCCAGTTACATTCAAGCTTTCTTTACGTTTCTATGTAAGCATTTCTAATGAGTAAAGATATCGTTCAACTAATCTCACACCAATCGGCGTTGTTGTAAAACGTCACAAAACTTAATTAAAGTTTTCCTCTAATCAACACTTTTTTATTATTAAACTTTGTTATTATTATTATATTGTTTTTTTTTTTTTTTTATTATTATGAGTAATAAAAAGTAGCAACTAAGATACATTGTTTAGCACGTCTCAACTTTTGACCTCATAAACTTAATTAATATTTTAGTTAGAAGTAATGTGTGCCTGCCTACAAATAGTGGAACTAAGCATAGTGCATTGAGCCTGATTGTGTATTAGGGTTCTTGATCCCGAAATCACATAATTGAATTACGAGGAGGGACAAAGGAAAATTAGCCAAAATAGCATTCGCTGGAACTTCTTGAATTGAAAATTTCCTCAAAACAGTTTTAGTGAAGCAGCCTTACTGCACATTCCGGAAAACAAAAAACTCTTAAGATATACTCTCAACTTCTTGTATGGGTTTCCCAGCGGTAATATGGGGTATTGAAGAGCTGGAGGTGGTATGTTCAACGAGGAGCGCCGTCACTGCGCCACAGCAATCAATAAATGCATCGTTAAGTCGGCAGCTTTTGCTGAATTTTTAGAAATCGAGATATGCCAGCAGACCGGGCTGCCTCATGGGCAAATAAGCCAACATCTCCGAAAAGTTGACGATGAAATCAAGCAAAACATTATACAGCCATTTGATCCTTTAGCTAAAGGAGTACTGAAGTTCGATTTGGACTCAGACCAAACTCATACAGACATAATTCATGCCCTGTTGGCCCAGAATATCCCCACACAACATAAAGACAAGCAAGTCTAACACCACTTTTTATGATCCAACTGTCCTAACAGAGCCTGCAGACGATTTCCTGATATGTTCAACAAAAAAAATCTCATTAACATATATATGTATTTAGAATACATTCCAATAGCTCACTCATTCAATAGAGTATACAACTTTAGTTAGAGGGCGAACTAGTTCAATTGAACTACTCAGTACATTGAACGAACTAGCTTCTTCGTCTCACGACAGCCAGTTAGTCGTACCGGAATGACTCGGGTTTTACCCTAACAATGACTGTCACGGCGAAGAAGATCCTTGCAGATAGGATGATTCTTGTTCTCTTGCTCCATGCTGGTGTCAAACAGAGTCAGAGAGAGCAAGAGAAGAAAATTTCCTATTTAGATAATTCACCAGCTCAAACAAATTTTATTAATTCAATTTTATTTGCTGAATGATGAATTGTGACTTGCGATCCCCACAGTAGGTTGGGGACGCTCTTTTTTCATTTGTTTCCTAGGTTCATGGATATACAGCTGTGCTCAATATAATGGTAGTGAAATAAAAATAAATATTTATTTGGTTGTTGGTTTTACGGTCTGTTCATTTTACATAATAATTAACTAAGAATTA
The DNA here is from genome assembly GCA_949987695.1 of Merzomyia westermanni. NCBI lineage: Eukaryota > Metazoa > Arthropoda > Insecta > Diptera > Tephritidae > Merzomyia > Merzomyia westermanni. The sequence continues at coordinate 35,651,062 of OX465288.1, forward strand.
TTATCAACTGGTCTTGAGCTCGTTATACTTACAAAAATATGTAAAAATAAATATCGGTCGACGAAAAAAGAAAAAGCTGTGATATTAATAACTTTCATCTATATATATAAAAAAAAGTGACGTTAGTTCCAAAGCTCATAACTCAAGAACGCCTGCACCGATTTGGATGGTTGACACTAATTTAGATTGGTCTCTGAACAGAATAGGAGAATACTCAATAGAATTTCCGAAAAATTCCTGAAAAAAAAAATTTATTTTCCCATACATTTTGTATGGTGCGAATTTATATCTGTGCAGAACAAAAATATAGCGAATTTTAAAACAGAAAACCCATAAAAAGAAATTTCAAAGTTTAAGTTAAGGAAAGTTAATTAAACTTTAAAAAATGGCCATCCAAATTTTCTAATTTTTTGGCAGAATTTCTAGAAAATGTTTGAGTACGCAGTTTGGTAGACGAATCAATTTTAGTTTTTTAGAATTTTCAGCATTTTTTTCGTCAAGGGTGTTGAGTGATTTCTTCCATACAACGCATAAAAAAAAAAATTTGTATGGAAAAAAAAATACCCAACATCCTTGACAAAAAAATTCTAAAAATGCAGTGGAAATTTTAAGGTACTTCTAACTTGTACTTCTAACTGCGTACTTAAAATTTTTCTAAAAATTAATGTCAAAATTAGTGAAATTTTTAAGTAAATTTTTAAAAGTTTAATTAATTTTCCTGAACTTTGTTAAACTTTGAAACTTCTTTTATGGGGTTTATGTTATAGAATTCGGTATACTATTTTAAATGAAAACTATTAAGAACACAGCTTTTTTTATTTCGGTGAACGATGTCCAATTTCTTACTCAAAACAAATTATTATTTTAAAGTTCAAAAAAACAAGTAAGGAAAGGGCTGTCTTCGAGTGTGCCAAAGACAATATACCTTTCATGAACACGCATCACGGTTTTAAGTGTCCGATCCTTACTCACAATTAGTACAAACTCTGCAAAATTGGTTATATAAAGATACATAGTCCTAACCCCATTTATCGGAACAATCGATTGTGTGGGAGCTATATGTTATGTAGGTCCGATCTAACTGATTTTCACTACCCACATTACATACATAATAAGTACCTAACCTGCAAAAATTTACATTCCTAGCTTTTTAATTACAAAATTTATAGCCCAAACCCCATTTATCGAAACTATCGATTGTATGGGAGCTATGCGTTGTATTGCTCCGATCTTGCTCATTCCAACGAATGATTAATCTCATGCAAAATCGTGGCTCCATACCCAATTTCATCAAGATATCTCAAAAACTGAGAGACTAGTTTGCGTACAAACAGACAGACGGACATGGCTAAATCGACTCAGCTCATCGCCCTGATCATTTCGGTATGCTTATTAGTGGGTCTATCTCTTCTTCTTCTTATACTTACAAACATCGGACCAAAGTTATAATACCATTTCATGTTCATGAAAGGTATAAAAAGCAACAACTTACAATTTGTATTGCAGACGATTGCGGCTATTTGGCTCACTATACTCCAGCTTGACTGAGTCACTGTTACCACTTGTTGCTACTCAAGAGATTCATTCACTCATACCATCAGCCAACTCTCACAACCAGATTTGGCCTACTCTTTTCGATAAGCTATTGACTTTCAGTCGATTTGCAGCAAACTAAACTCTCCATACTACAAAATAAATAAACTTTTTCAATGCCGGCCGGTATTGTCGATAATTATCAACTTCAGCGTCGATAAAAAGAAGCACAATAAAACTGAAATAAAAGAAATTTTGCGAAACATATACATATGTACATACCTACAAAACACTAAATAAAAATGCAGAGACGACATGAAATAAGCGGCGTTGACCACTCAACTGAAGCAACGAGCCAGCCAGCAGACAGTTTGAAAACAGCCACAGTTGCCACTTGGTTAACTTTGAAACAAAAATGGTACTTTTTTCTTTGGTACGTTACAGTTAAAAAGGTGTTTTAAGCTTCGTAAAGCTCTTCTTACTACATTAGCCCAATTTCAGTATGGTATACGAGACAATGCAAAGACAATTTTTAATTTTCGCTTTTAAATATTTTCAGCATGGCTCTTTGTATAATCTTATCTAATATTAGCGGGTTGAAGCCTATTAATCTTGTAACTCTTGAAAGGCGCAGTGAAATGCTTGGAGTAATATTTATGCCTAAACTATTGAATAACTTTATTTCATGTTCCCTACTTTTAAACGAAGTAAACCTTGCTTAAAGACATTATAAGCCCTTTCCTTTGAAGCACTGAAGATCATAACACTCACTAAGCATTAAAAGAAACCTATTAGTTTTGATTTATTGGGCCTTAACCGCCTAACTGATATTGGATGTTGTTTATCAAAGCACGCTAGTCACCCATTTTTAGCGATTCCTGACGCTAAGTGGAAAACAACGGGAGCCAAAATCCTTCGCCACCAGTTTTTCTATCTCGGTCAAGACCTGCACCTTTATCTGCTGCCGAACTCAATTATGTATAGGGAAGCCTTATGGAGCTTCTTTTTTCATTCGTATAATATGATCCAGTTAGCAGAGACTTTGGCCTCATTTCAATTTGCTTGTAAAGCTCGTGAAGCTCACGGTTGAATTTCCTTCGATACTCGAAATTGGCTTCGCCAGAAGGATTACAAACATCTTTTGGAGAACTTTTCTCTCGAATACTCTTAGGGATATCTCATCCTCTGTACACACTCTCCTTGATTCAGAGACATACCTATATCAGTATGATGAGTGATTTATTATCTTTATTCGGACATAACTTTTCTACTATTCTGCTTTAACTGTTTTACTTCTTTCAACAAATAATATTAATAAGAACCCCCAACAGATATCCCACAACCCCAGCCAACCGACCCGAGGGACGCATCCGCATAACGCATAGTCTTTTTTAATCTATATAATTAATGTTTTTGCATTCTAATGCTGAGTTTTTCTCTGTAATCGAGAAAACTTAAGAAACCACAAGACTTTAACTACAATTCAAAAACTAAAGATATCGTTGGTCCCCTGATTCATTTTGCATTGTCTTGGTTAGGTATTTTTAGGAATAGAAATTCTCAAAATGGACCGAGGAGCGACAAGTGCTAGAACGAATTGTTGGCCAAATTACTGCCGATAAGGTCATAGAAAAAATGTTGACCGGCTGGAGAAGTGCGGAAACAAAACACCAAATTTGTAGAAACTACACTCAGAGCAAAAACGCGCGACCTGTACGCAGGTGCAATAGAATGGAAGGCCAACCTGAATCAATGCGAAAGTGTTCCGAAATGTGGGGGAAGTTTTTTGTCCACGGACACACGGCTGGGGCGACGAGAATTAGGCTCGATAGTCGGTAGCACAATCGGTATCAGCAATAACCCACCGACAGCAAAACTCTCTGGAAAATATTCTGATATTAGTTGACCTTTTACTTGGCGGCCGATTTCCCCTACACCAGCCTCAATCGAGAACTTAGTGTTTTCCAAAGAACATTAAACGGGCTTATTGATGTGTAAACATTTTTGAGCTCGGTAGGGGCTGTCCACAAAAATTACGAGTCGCTGCCTACAATCGTGCCTCTGCCGTTGCTTGTAACCGTGCTTCTGTCTTGCCATGTGTCTGGAAATGTTGTTTGACTGTTTTGCTGGTATGTATGTGAAGCGCTTTAGTGGGTGTGTGTGTATGCAAGTGCTTTGCTGTTTGTTATTATTCGGTAATCGTGACTTAACACGATGAGTGCTATCAATTGGCAAAAGACGGAGGCAACTGCGTTTATCATAATTATATACAGTGTTTACAAAAACCAAATAAGTGATTATTCATGTTAAATTTATTTTAACTCAGAATATCAAATTTAATTTGTTTTGTTTGTGTAATCTTTGTGTATACTTATGGAATTAAATTTTAAAAAAACGAATACAATATAAAATAAAATAAATAAAAATAAAACAAAATTTAAATTAAATTAAATAAAATAAAATTAAATTAAATTAATTAAAAGAAACTAAAGGAAGGATAGAAAAGGCCAGGAAACCAAAATAAAGGAAAAGAAATGAAAGGAAGTAATAAAAAAGAAACAACAAAATATAATAAAGGGTGTTTTTTTTAGGGGTATAGAACTTCGAATTGAAATAAAACACAAGAAAATCGTTTTAAGGTCCATCAATTTGCCTTTATTGGAAGGATAATTTTATGCCATTAATGTTTAAATATAATTTCGGGCATGTGGCCGCCGCGGCTGGCTCGAATAAAGCCAATTCTACAGGTCCAATTTTCAACCACTTTTTCGAGCATATGGGGCCGTATGTCGGCAATAACGCCACGAATGTTGGCTTCCAATTCCCCTAACGTTTCTGGTTTGTTGGTGTAGACGAGCGACTTCACATATCCCCAAAGAAAATAATCCAATGGTGTCAAATCACACGACCTTGGTGGCCAATTGACAGGTCCATTCCGCGAAATTATGCGCTCATCGAATGTTTCCTTCAATAAATCGATTGTGACGTGCGCTGTGTGGCATGTAGCGCCGTCTTGTTGGAACCACAACTCATCCACATTCATGCCATCCAATTCGGGAACAAAATAGTCGGTTATCATGGCTCTATACCGGTCTCCATTAACGGTAGCTGCCTCTCCAGCATTATTGCGGAAGAAGTATGGCCCAATGACTCCACCAGCCCATAGAGCACACCAAACAGTCAGTTTTTGTGGATGTAATGGCGTTTCAAGGGTCTCATGTGGATTCTCTTCACTCCAAATGCGGCAATTTTGCTTGTTGACGTAGCCATTCAACCAAAAATGAGCCTCATCACTGAACAAAATTTTGCGATGAAAATCAGCATCGAAATCAATCTCATTTTCGGCCCATACACCAAAATCACGACGCATTGCATGGTCTCTTGGCTTTAATTCTTGCACAAGCTGGATCTTGTAAGGTCGCAAGCCAAGATCTTTGCGCAAAATCTTCCATAAAGTTGATGGACAAAGCTCCAATTGCTGTGCACGGTGGCGAATCGATTCATTCGGGTCCTCTTCAACACTTTGCTCTACAGCGGCAATTGTTTCTTCGGTGCGCACTGTTCGACATCTCTGCGGATGCGTATTATCACATAGAGTAAACGTAGTGCGAAAACGATCCATGGTTAATCGAATTAATTGCTCTGATGGACGATTATGTCGACCATAAAATGGACGGAGCTCACGGTAAACTTCGCGAACTGAACCATTATTTTCGAAATAAATTTGCACGATTTGCAAGCGTTGTTCTTTTGTCAACCTGTTTATGATGAAATGGCAAACCAAACTGAACATAAATGACATTAGAGTTGCCAGATTTGACCACAAAATGCCAGTTTTATCTCTATTCGAAAAACAAACCTGTAAAAAAAACACCCTTTACAATAAAATAAATTAAAAATAGGGACTGAAAACCAAATAAAACCAAAATATATTAAAGTAGAGGGACATAAAAGAGAAGGGAAAGAAGGCCTAGAAAGGAGTAGCTAATAACTAAAATAAAGCAAAGCTTTGTGGTTGAAAGTCAGCCACGGAACGAGGTCTAATTTAATTAAATTAATGCCCGTTTTTTATTTTAGGGCATTTTTTATAACGAATTTTGGGCCCCACAAAAGGTATTATATGGCAACCGTGTACGCAACTGTTTTAAAGGCATGCCCGTCAGAAATGCATTATTTCAAAGCAAAACTCGAGTACAAAAAAAATCAATGCAGTCACGCAAGTAGATGCAAGTTGACTGAAGAATGCAGACGTTTGGAGTAAAGCGCCAACGGTGGAACACACTTTATAAATGTTCATGCACTTACACATGTACAAGAATATAAGAGAAATAAAAGAGGAGACATGCAGCTCATACGAAACACCGAAGAAGTGAAGGCATGGCCGAATACCGCCGGTGGTGTTCGAAGCTGTTTTGCTGTCCGAAAGCGTCGACAAATGGCGCAACAATCTGGTGTGAGAGCCGCAACGCAGACTAAGCGTCCATACATAAATATGTTAGGTAAGAGCGGTGGTAGCGTGTCACGATGATTATTTTTATGCACCTCCAAGACCAAAATAGATTTACGAATATATTTTTAAACGAAATGGACCAAGCGGAAGCGAAAGGAAAGAAACTGTGCAAATGAAGCTGAGACGAATCGAAAAAGAACGAACACGACGATTATACATGTGGTTCTCGTGGATCATGACTTCTGGATGTTCGCATTCAATTGTCCTTTGATCCCATCAAGTTGCTGTGAGGTAAAGTGGGAAAGTAAAAAACTGGCCAGCTAAAGAAAGAAAGCAAGAAGCTAGTCAGCCCTACTTTATTATAACCTGCTATATAAACTTAGATTGGGGAGCATGAATTTGGAATGTTCAGCACTAATATGGTGGATAATATAGTTATAGCAGCGCTGTTCTGTGGTGATAGTATGCTGAACTACCACTACGAAGGTCTCAGGTTGAAGGGCGGAGACAGGTAACACCAAAATGTTTGGAAAAAGTTGACTCAAAACCCGCTCGCTGCTAGACAGTATCCAACAGCCCACCGAGTGTTTTTATGCAATGAAAATTCTCAACAGAAATTCGATAGCCTTGGCAGGTGGCGTTCGGTGACGACGAAAAAACATGTATTTCACGCCAATTTGTAGGGAAAATTATAAGCTAATCGAAATGTAGTCATCCAAACCGACACCTGTTAGCCGAAGATCCGTTGCCTAGGGACATAGGACATAAGGAAACATCTCCGTAATTACTATGATTATATCCGGCATCACATTACTGAGCCGTTGGATCTGCGTAACCACAGGTGGGCTCTAAATGACCTCCACACCGAATCGGTAGATACCCTTTTCAGATCTCGGCCTGTAACCCCATACTTCACATCCAACTACCTGAAAAACCTAAAGAGGAAAGTGTGCTCCCAAGGGAGACTAGAGTCGCACTAGACCAACTTCGATACTGTAAACTTTTACCTATCCAGACTTAACCCCACCTTATTAAATTCTTTTCCTGCGTATGGTATGTTCTCTCATGATAATAAACATCTCTTTAACTGTTCTATTAAACCAATATCCTATTGAAAATGCTTGTTTGTTTAGACTTCCGTTAGAAGAGCTTGATGACGATTCTCAGAGTGACCATGCGTAATAGGCAGGGTAAAGCACCACACAACAACAACAAGATAACTGCAATATTATCAGAGTGAAGCTCCTCAGAATGATCGCAAAATAAGGATGAAGTGATGGTGAGCTGGCTGTTCTTAACCGAATTCCAGTTGAAGCCGTTCCTAAGCTCTGAACCGACTACTTAGGGAGCGCTTATCGATGGGGGATTTTCGACTGCCGTGCCTACTAGTCAGCAGTAGTCAGAAGCAGCCAGAAATAGTCAATATTCGGTCCTCTGACTACTGAGAGCACAAACAAGAGAGTAAATAATGTTCTCTCTCAGTCAGAAGATACAAGTTGTATGGCTCAGTGATACTGGCATAGCATCGCATTGCATCGCATGTGTTCTCTCTCTGAAAATATCTGTTGTTCTTGTTGTTGTTGGTGTTGTTTGTAACGACAAAAACACTCCCCGATTGGGTTTTGTGTATAATCGATAAGTCAACGCAGCGCATTGCATGGACTTGCATAGAAGTCGGTTGAATTTTGATTATTATTGTGACAAATTCGATGATTCCTTGATTATTAATCTAGGGTTCGATGACTATAAAGTCAAATAAACACACGCACAGATATTGTAACTAATAGCTAGTTTTATTTACTAGTAATAAACGCAATACAAATTTAAGAGTTTGGTAACTTCACAGTAGTTCACTGTTCAACGCTTGAAAATAAACTGATCAACCTGCGTTGCTTGGTCACCGCCTTATATATTCCGACAGGTTGCTACCCTACGCAGTCAGAACTTTCTTTTTTGTTCGTTCTTCGTGTTCTCGAAGGGTCGGTGTTATTTATTGACATCTCCTCTTTGCCTTGTATTCGCAAACATTAGCGCCATCTCTCTTCCTCTTCCTTGGTACACGCTTCCATGCATAAGCGTAGCCATCGTTATCTCTGTTGTATTTAACTAGTGGTGGGAGTGTTATTGAGTTAGGGATGGTACATGCTTGAGAATATTCGCCACATGATGTATTCGCTATGCGAAGAGTAGGAAAAGTAGCGAACATTCTCAGGGTAACACAAATTTCTTGTTTGTGTGTATTTTAAATAAAAACTTTTTCATTTGCTTTTGCTTATCAGTTCCTTGAAACATATGCGATGCACCGCTATGCAAGTATAACTGACACATTAGTTAGAAGAATTGTTGCCGACAACTTCTGGTAAATCTGTCAAACAGTTGTGCAAAAAAAATTGTTAACGTCACACAGGCTATTTATGCTTTGGGGTTATGTAGGTTAAGTAACTTATTTAAGTTAACTTTTGTATATTATTTTATTATTTCTTCAGTAAGTAGAATGGGGCTCTTAGGTTTTAACGCGGGATTGGTCTCCTCATTTTCGCTGTGAAAAATCCACCTTTAGTATTGCAAACATAAACTAGTGGCTTTGAATATTTCATAAGCTGTTGCGAATTACAAAAGCATGCAAGGTAAATGAAATAAACGAAAGAAGTGAGGAGAGCTTATGTCAATAAGTAATTTTTTTTTTTTATTGTATCTCGATGTGATTTAATTTAACACCATTGGTAAATAAAATTGGCCATTTATAGTGAAATTGACAGATGTTACAGTTTTTACTAGAAAGCGGTCCCGTGTACTCTCTCGCTTTCAGCGAACTTTTAGTTTTTTTACTAGGTTTAGTCAGAAAAGTATGGGATTGGAACTAATGTAAACTGCGTAATCACGAATTCCAAGTAGATATTTTCATAGTTTAAAAATATATTATCTATGCATAGAAAATGGTTTTCTACTTACCAATGCTAAGCGGTGTACCAATCTTGCCGGAGACATTCAAAAATTTGAAATCGAAGTTGAACAAATATTTCTTACGGCCACTAGCGTCACCGCCCACGCTATTCGACGCTGCAGCACCGTTTTTCGATGATTTTGACGTCGATGTTAGTGGTGGGCCGAGTGTTGTAGCGAATGAATGTAATTTTTCCAATAGCGTCGTAGCATTAAGTGCACTGTATGGTGGACCGGCTGTTGTGGGACCTTGTGTACTAGCAGCAGCGGTGGCTTGGACCGGACCAGCGGTAACCGTGCACAATTTACTAATGCTGAGAATGCATGTGATAAAAATGAAATTCGACGAAGTGAAACTAAAGCTAATCAGTTGTTGGATTTTACTTTGATAATTGCAGCTGCTGCTAAAAAATTTACTAATTTTCGGCGGTTCGCTTGCTTCGGATGTTTTCGGGGAAGACAGTGTTGCCATTGTATGGTTAAAGATAAAGTTGTTGAATAGTTTTTAGTTTTTTGTTTTTTTTTCAAGTTTTTATCTTTTATTTTATTTATATTTATGTTTAATTCAATTATATAGTTAAAAGTTAGATATTTTTTTTTTTAGTTTTTTTGCCAGTTACACTGGAACACGCTGACTATAATTGTAAACAATATTATTTTATTCACCTTTGCAATACATCTTCATTTATTTATTTATAAATTTTTTTTTTTAACACTTTTGCAATGCAAATTGCACAACTTTACATTATTAATTAATTTTTATTTAATTCCAATTTTTGAATTACTCTTTTCCATTTCATTGTATATATTTAATACCAGCAGACCCGGCAGATGTTGTTCTACACAAAAATTTACTCACCTTTTCCAAGAGAAAGTATAAAGTGTTCTTCAGAAATCGTAAAATCTATTTCAGATTAGTCATTGTACTTCAGAAGCTGCACAATGTGCTTCAGAATAATCAGTTTTACTTTAGAAGCTATAAGTTTTGAACTGTAATTCATTATTCTGAAGTACAATTTACGGTTTCTGAACTGCAATTATTTATTATGAAAATTATTTTGCGATTTCTGAAGTGCAATTAACTATTCCGAAGTACATTTTACAGTTTCTGAATTGCAATCGACTATTGCGAAATACATTTTGCGATTTTTGAAATACAATTGACTATTCTGAAATTAATTTTACAATTTGTGAAGTACATCTGACTATTCCAAGGTACATTTGATGAGTCCTGAAGTACATCTGGAAAAGGTGTAGTCAATTGAAAAATTGTACTCCCTTCCCTCTCCATCTTACATTCACTTTTCTTTTATCCCCCCTTCTTTTACTTGGCCTTGCTTTTCTTCTCCCTTTTCAGCTTCCTCTTTCTATTCCTTCTTTCGTCTTCATATTCTCTTATTCCCCTCGCTCTCCCACTTATTCGTCTCCAAATATAGAATCTGTATACCAATTATTATATAACTGGTATGTACATAGTTGAAATCACTTTAATTACTTGAACATACTTAAATTTTTGTAGGCGTGGTGCCACCCACTTTTCCCAAAATTTAATTTACATTGTTATATAGGACATTTATCATTAATATTACATATATATCATTAATATTGATTGAAACTTTATAAAGCTTGAATACGTTCTACCGCCCACTTTTGAAAAACAATATATTAGACTGGGCCGAAATATTTTTTATACCCAGCTGTACTAATGCAAAAGGGTATTATAGTTTTGTGCATGTAATAGTGGTTTGTAACGGTAAAAAATAATCGAGATTTATATAGAATGCCTTATAGAAAAGTTCTTCTTCTACATAAGAATCGATTAAGACATGCCCGTCTGTCCGACCGTGGACAAGATAAATTGAATAAAAATTTTGATATTTGAATTAGATTTAGCACACAGGCTACTTCTCAGCCAAGTTAAGTTTTGCTATTTAAAATGGGCGAAATCGAACTATAACCACGTCCTTTTTTCGATATCGAAAATTTCGAAACACGTATAAAATGAAGTTATTCAATAATAAAAACAGTAACAATAATAAAATGTAATAGCTTTATTTAATTGATCAGTCTGTTGACGTTTTTACCAAATTTCCGAAAAAAGGGCTTGGCACCGCCCACATATAAGTGAACAAATTTTCAAACTTCGAATATTAATAACTTCCAAACACGGTTTATGGCGGCCGCCGTGGTGTGAAGGTAGTGTTGCCGGCCTACCACACCGAAGGTCCATGGTTCGAGCCCTGGTACAGGTAACATCAAAAGTGATTTGAAAAAAGTTTTTCAAAACGGGGTCGCCCCTCGGCAGTGGTTTGGCAAACTCTCCGAGTGTATTTCTGCCATGACAGGCTTCTCAGCAAAAAATTCGTCTCCTTTGTAGATGCCGTTCGGAGTCGGCAAAAAACTGTAGGTCCCATCAATTTGTAGGGAAAAATTCAAATCGGCACACCACAAATTGGAAGAGAAGCTTGGCGCAAAAATCTCTTAGGAGGTTTATGATGATATACCTATTGTATATCGCGCCATAGATAGATAGAATTTTTAAATACGACTGTTAATAACTTTAGAACCGTTTAGGATAGAATGACGAAACTGAAAACAAGCAAAATCGGTGGACGACCATGCCCACTTTTGTACTAAAGTTTTCTAAAAGGGAGATAGAAAAACAGAACATGCCATATCTCGTTCAGCTATGCGGATAGAATGTTAGCATTTGGTAGTTACAATGACCTTTTACTAATGACTTTTTTTTTTATTTTTGGGAAAATGGGTGTGGCACCGCCCACTTTTCCTTAACTATGTAAGCCCTGTGTCGCACCCAGGCTACTGTGGGCACCCATAAAAGACACATATTCGTTTTTATACCCAGCTGTACTAGTTATTTAAAGGATTGTAAAATTAAGTATTGCCATTATATAGAACTTTAAATTACATAAATCAAGTAATAAATGTTGCCACTTTAATAAGTATTTAGCTTATCAACTGGCTCAAAGTTGATGGTTGAGTCTTAACAAATGTAAACTAGCGATGATGAAGCTATAATAGTTAAGTTAAGCATAATATAAAAATAATTTTAAAAAACAAAGTTCACTTGGCCCAGTCTAATCGCATTGGCCCAGTCAAACAGTTCAATGTTAAATGAGTAAGAAATATGATTTATTAAATAACTTTCATTAATAAACCTGTCACCAAGAATTAGCAAAAGTCGAGAGTGTAGCCAAACGCCATAAGCAAATTAAGAAAACTTCGAGTCAAAAGAATTACGAATGCCCACATCAAAGTCACTCATAAATTAAAACATAAGCAGAGCTTAACAAATATAATTGAGTTGAATAAAAATATCGGAACAAAAATTACATCAACTTAGTGCTGCCCTAAGCAAAATGGCACAGTAATTTTAATTTGCATATTTGTTTGCAAATTTTATGGAAATTCAAAAGTTAAATAAGCGTCAAACTTGAGGTATGTATGTCATTTCATATCGTTACTCATATCAAAAGGGAATTAAAAACTAAAAACAACAAATTTCAAATTTATAAATAATTCGTTTGATTTACAACGTAAAAGTTCAAGTAAATAAAGCGTCCATTTCATAATTATAAGGTCAGTAAATATCTGTTTGTGTTTATATTAAATATTTTGGAAATTAGCTCAAAATAAAACATTTAATTTCCCATTTTCGAAATAAATTTTACCACCAAATTGCAACTATGTGCCAGAAATAGTCATCGTCATACTGGGCTCGCCGACTATTGAGAGCACAAAAATGACTGTAAATACAGTGTTCACTCAGAAGATTGCAAGTTTTAAAATCCAAGTTATCTGTTCGTTAACGGTAACCTTATAAAACAGCTGATGCGACAAATCTTATGAGAAACAATGCAATCGATTATTGGCGATATATCGTAATTCCCTATCCGTAACATAACCTTACCCGCCAATTGAATTTTGGGTTTTCTCCGTAACAGCTGATAAGCTTATTCGTTTATGATATTTATTTCGTATTTGTTTATTTTGCTTAATTTTTTCTACTTTATTTGCTGAAATCATTGAGTATAAGGTTTTAGCGTTATCCAGCTGTTTTTGTTTACGACACCAATAATCGATGACAATATAGGGCTGAACACATTGAATACGGTGACTGCAAACCATAGCTACAATAAAACAAATCTATTCGACAACTGTAGTCAAGCATTGGCTACTTGATTACAATGAAAGCAGCAGCGACAGGTGTTAATTATCTTAAAAAGTAGCAAAGAATTATGGAAAAAGTACAAATTGTGTGAAAGATAAATATACCTTAATAAATAAAACTTATATTACATATTATTCACTCTTCCTTTCGTTTTTATTGACAAGAAGAAAACAACGTCACAATCAGTCGCTTGTAAAAATAGAAATAGATATAATCTGGCGACAGCGGCATTCGTGGTTTGTAGCCATGTAGCTATGACGCGCTTAAAATAATGCTGTACATAAGAACGTGTGTAAAATTAATATGACAGATGGCGCTTTGCAGTCGCCGTCTTGACTGTAATCAGGCCTTTTATCGTATAGCGATACGCCAACGCAACCAATGTTTTGCGCTTAAGTTGTGTTCATCGGTAAACACTTGCAAACAACGTACCAGTATTTGCAAAAACTTTCAAGCTAAAGAGCTGTTACTTTCTTGTACTAATAGCTCAAAATTTGTTGTTGTTTTACTATGTCACGTTGAGCTGTTTTTCACTTACAAATCTTACGAATTGAAATTTTACCCGCAAAAACTTGTCATTGACAGAAGAATTTTTTCTGTCACTTCTGATAAAACTGTCAAAGGATCAGCTGTTGTGCATTTAGCAAAAAATTGGCAACAAAATGTCTACAGTTAGTTATTTAAAAGGACCACCTAATATTTTGCATGCAGGTGCCAATTCCTTGAAATAAATTTATAGTTTTTCATTTTTGTTGTATTTTAAACTGTTAATCGTTTATATAAATTACCCTTCATTTCTAAATAACCCAAGAATTTGACAGAAATTATATTTTTTACTAGAATCTCAGTTCTACTAGTTTAAGTCGAAAAAGTACGAGCTAGGATCTACCCTTTGCTTTCACGTTACAGAGACGTCACCGTACATAGTCCACGCACAAAAAAAAAACAAGAGACCTTCGCGTGCCCCTGCACGGAAGCGAACAGAACGCGGGTTAAGCAGATTGAGGAAAGATATCATTACAACCACAATTATGGCCGATGGACCAATATGAGTAAATAATATTTTTATTTTTTGGTAATAGAGAAAATTTGAATTTCTTAAAATTTTTATTTAGAAAAAATGTAGCTGCTCACTTTTTAAACGCATTTCTTTGATTGAGTAAGTTCAGCGATAGCATGAAGTTTTAGTCAGCGTCATCATGACCCTCGAAGATTAAAATGCTCCATAAAAAACAGGAGCAAGAACACTGCGCAAACTAAGCAAAACTTTGGTCAAAAAAGAGAGAGACAGATAAATTACTGGAAAATTAAACCTCGTTAGGCGTTTAGATTTGACTTTTGCTACGAGGCCGCAGGCAACTAAACAAGCAGCAAATACTGCGAAAATTTTGTTATTTTCACTAGAAAACCCGGTCACCTTTCGCTGTGTTTCAGAACTTATAATGCACTGAGGCCGGCCTTAATCATTATATCTCCGAAACCAGTTAAGGTATGGAACTTAATTACATCGCTTATTGTAGTACGTTTTAGTACCTTTCCTTTAATACCCATATTGTGGTGACATATTTTGAGTCACCCAGGCCCACATTTTTTTCGTTAACTCCGAAACCGGTCGAGTTATCGAAATCAGGGATATCTCAAATCTTAAGTTAGACGTTTGGTAATATAATACTGAAAGTTGTATTAAATTAGGGTAAGCAGTTTTTGAGTGATGCGCGCCCAAACATACAGACAGACAGACAAAAATTCTAAGAACTATTTATTTGGATGCTATTAGCTTAAAAATGGTCTCTCCTATCAATTTTTCTTGAATATCCGCAATGTACAGACATCGATCTGTTGCCATTTTATTACATATATGTATTAAGATGAGTTCTATAGCTTTTAACTCTATTGTATAACATTACTGATCACTCTCGTCTGACTCTTTTCCACCTAATTACGCATAATTTTACACCACCAAACCTTATAATTATGAAACGTACTTTAAATGCGTATACGGCACATAACAAAGCCAAAAACAAGTTCACAGATAATAGAGTTACGGAGGCAAGCGAGCTGCTTAACAAGTTCGGCGAAATTTTTTGGCCAACAAATGAGCAAGCAAAAATTGCCCAAAAGCATTCATTCAAATAAATAAAAAAAAAAACAAGCAGAAAAACGAAAAAGATAAATGAATGATTGTTGGGGAAAAACGATAAAACTGATAAAAAGAGAAAAACACTAACATAAGCTACGCGAAGAAATCAAATACTCAGACTAGTGAACGGTAAAAGTTAGAGAGGTGATAGACGGTGAGACATGCATAGCGGTAGCGTAGTAGTTGAGAAACAGATCACTAAAGGCTTATCAATAAATTAGATAATTATGCTTTGAACGCGTCGCAAGAACGTGCGAAAAGAAATAAAGTAGAAAGAATACACTGTCATTTTCATTTTAAACAAGAAACAACAAAATTTATTCAGAACGCATGCAACTTTCTGCAAAATGTAAAAACAAAAACTTTAAAAAATTCAAAAAATTTGCATCAAGGTCATTTTGTTGCACTTCTAACAAAAACAAATCATTTTCAATATAAAAAAAAACGCACTCATTTTTGACGTTTCACAAGCGTGCTAGATATCAGCTGGTTTAGCAGTGCGCTCAGAACTTTTTGTCTGTTTTACATATTCGTAATGTATTGTAATGAATTAAGTTAAAATCACACGCTTTTAAGTAAAAACCAAGCAAAAAAGATTTTACAGCAGTTTAGAAATTGTATAACACATTTGTATAACTTTAATAACAAAAAGCGTTTATAACTTCGAAAGAGATTCTTAATTACTCTGATTAAAATTACTATAATTGCTTCCATTCTTTTATTTATACTCATTTAAATTTTCATGCATTTTCATTCTTATTTAGAAAATTATAAATTATTCTCAAACATAAAAACAACACACACACTTTATTATTTGTGTACTTCCAATACGAAAAACACACGTTACGCACCGGAATCGCATAAAAAATCGTCGTCGAACACGTTATTACATACGATCGACTGCGACACGAGAACGCACAACAAACGACTGAAAATTGCAATTTTAAAAGTCACATATTAAACGTCAAACTATACGCTAACGAATGCTTTACTCAAGCATAAACAAACGATATGCCGTGCAACGAACTAACCAAGCAATCCGATCTACACAATAAACGATCAACTTAAAACAACAAACAAACTTCAATAAGAACACAACACTTTGTTGTAAACATTTCTTGGCGCTCTTCTCGGATTTTACTTAACTCCCCAATTCCCCCACTCTACAACTAATCATACATATACACCGATCATACGATTTTAACGTCATGCGACCTATAGATATGTCTCTAATGTGCTCACCTGTTGGCCATCATGAGCAAAACGAACCACATGTGAGGCAAAAGCGAACTCTCTTGAGCACAGTCGAGAAGTTAAGTCAGTGATTTCCACAAGCTAACATGTGTGAATGTGTTTGCTGAAATTTGTTTCAAACAAGGTGGCACGAAATGAATCACTTTTCTTGAGGGGGGGGCTTAAGGTCGTTTTTTAATGAAAACTCTGAAATTTATCTGCGCGATAAAGACAGATTTTGTTCACGTTGTATTTTATTTAATTATATTGAGGGGAAAAAAGTTAGAACATAGAGTTCACCACACTGTGTTGACCCATCCCCGTCGTTTAATATCTATATCTCGAAACTCCATCCGCCACCAGAAGAAATTTCTATACACCGAAAACTCTACCACAATAGCAACAGCCCAACACTCTTATGCGTTCCGAAAAAAAAAAATGTTTTTCGACTCGTCCTACTCCATATAGTTGTAGTTTATCAATAGTAACTTTCTAACACCAAACTGTTTATGACTTTAGTAGTTTAAAAATTTGGAGTCCCTTCAGGTTATGCCGGAAAAAGTGAAAAAAAATTTTTTTTTATTTTTAAATTCAGGAAAATCTGAGAATTGATAAAAATATTATTTTTTTTAAATTTGACGTGATACAGACATTTCCACGAGTCTGCCTGCAAAAATTCAGCTCGATTGGATCACGGAAACAGGGTTAAAAATCGATCCAAAGTCTTTCACACAGGCGGACAGACGGACACTATGAACTTTATACTTTATACATAAAAAAAAAATTCTGACGTGTACATGAAAATCACGGATACACCTGTATTTTTATTTTTTCTCCCCTTTCCGAAAAGGTATATTTGGTTCATAGGACAGAATGTGTGTAACGCGGTGCAATCAACGATTAGCTCCAGTTCTTATTCACGCTTTTCACCTCACGGAACTTTTCATGGTCACGGCCGTGCAAAAAATGTGATTAGTCTACGATGAATCCGGGAGCATTCGACCAATACCAGTTTTGATCTCTTCGGTCGGACAAGTTCACTTTCAACCCCTAAAAGTAGGCTACAGAATTTGAAATCGAATTACCCCAACTATGCCTATAACGGATTAGTTGGGATCAATTTTAGCGCACTGTAGACCAAAGGTATCGATCGCGGCTCACCCTTTTTAGAGATCAGTCGCACGATTTTATGCAGGGAGACTAAATCCTCGTCCAACATGATGTCAGACATCCCAGCTATCTAAGCTTTGATGTTATGGAGCGCGAGTAGCTTATTTAAATTAATTATTGTTTATTATTTGTTCAGGGAGCACTTGTTACATAGGGACAACCTTTGAGTAATATTAAAGAATTTTTTTGAAATTTAAATTATTTGTTCTATATGTTACCCTTGTACTCGTATGTATGCATTGGGAAAAGCTCTTTCAGCTCTGAGGTATTAGTACGAGATTGGCTTCGTGATTTTCGCTGTGAAAACCCCCGATTTGAAATTGCAAACATGAGCTATATCTTTTGAATATATCATAAGCTGGTTGCGAATTACAATAGCATGCAAGGCAAATTAAATAGAGAAAAGAAATGATCCAAGCTTATAGCGCTTAAACACAAGTCGACGGCACCGCACTACCAACTTTCAAGCACCTTCAAAAGTGAAGAGATAAAGTAATGCTCTTCCCAACTTACAAATCAATACGACAGTCGAACTCATTTCAGACAGTGGGCCCGTTAACTGCTTCACGAGTGTGTCTAAGTTACTAAATAAGGTTTGATAGTTAGTTTTCTGTCAACAGCAAGATGTAAGCGACAAGTTCAAGCCCTGTGATCATTGTAGTGTCTTACAAGGGGACTTCGCATTAATCAAGGATACAGTGGATTGGATGCTTCCTAGTGCTACTACAGTAAGGAAATTCAGTATTTAATCGAGCAAGTCACTTTTAAGGCCCTGACGGTGGAGGTACTTCGTCCTTGAGTTACTAAGATCTCTGGTTGACTTATCCTTCGTTGTCGTGGCCTAGCCACCTTATCATTGAATTTACCACGATTCACGCCGTTGACAAATCGAGAAGGGTGAGAACGGAGAAGTTTTCTCTCGAATACTACAAGCACCACCCCATCTATTTTATTTGACATAGGATAGGAGGGATCGTTACTAAGCCAATAGAATCTAAATCAACAGTTTTTAGAATTTTTGTCTGTCCGTCTGTATGTTTGTGCGCGCATCACTCAAAAACTGCTAAATGGAATTGAATGAAAATTTCACCGTTTTATTACTAGGCATCTAACTTAACATTTAAGATATCGCTTATTTCGATACCTAGACCAGTTTCGGAGATATCGAAAAATATGTTGACCAAGGTGACCCGAAATGTGTTGGTACAATATGGGTATTTTTTGCATATTTTAATTTTTTTCGCATATGTGCATATTTTTTGCTTATTCTTACATATTTTTCTAAGTAATTTTTTCCTTTTTTTTTCGAAATACTAACGTAACACAATCATATGAATATTTTTTAGTGATGCATGTCATAAAAATTTAATTAAAGTGGTGTGATGACTTGTATCTGGAAGGAACTAATTACGTAGTATAACAAATTTATTTCTACTATTATTGTAACAAAGAATTCATAGTGGTTTTCAAAAATTATATACGATGTCCTTAGATCATTTCCGCTGAACATACTTAAAGTCCAGAGGAATATTGCTACTTAGCTTAGTATTTATGTTTACACATTACTCTCCACCAGCAGTGCTTCCGTTGGTAGGTTCCAGACTGGTTCTTCAAAATTTATAGCGGTTTCGGTTTCAAAAAAAAACAAAAAAACAGAAATTTGTGCATTAAAAAAATGTGGTTGAATAAAGTGGTTGAAATAGGTTTAATTTTTTAGAATTATTTCCTAAGGATGTAAGAAAATAATATAATTAATCGCTTCAGAAAGTTTGACTTACTAGTTTGATTTAATTTGATTTTATTAACAAAATTACTTTATTTTGAGTTAACTTCATTCCTCGTACATAGCTAAAAACCTCAGCGAATTTACTTAGCAATATGAGAAAACCTACAAATGTCGTATATTCTGTATAATTACAAATTTATATGCAGTTCGAAATCGATGCCAAATTGAAGGGTACACCAGTGATGACGGTGCTCATAAAACCGGCAAAACTTGGCGGTCAAGACACCAGCATATTGAGAGACAAAACAACCAGCATTACATGAATTAAGTGCCTTAAAGAAATAATATAGCAATCAATTGGTCGATAGTATTTGAATCACAATTAAGATCAATTAAATTTGATGAGGAGTGCAACAGAGGCCTTACATATGCACGGGGTTAAAAACATACATACATACAGGGTGTTTTTTTTACAGGTTTGTTTTTCGAATAGAGATAAAACTGGCATTTTGTGGTCAAATCTGGCAACTCTAATGTCATTTATGTTCAGTTTGGTTTGCCATTTCATCATGAACAGGTTGACAAAAGAACAACGCTTGCAAATCGTGCAAATTTATTTCGAAAATAATGGTTCAGTTCGCGAAGTTTACCGTGAGCTCCGTCCATTTTATGGTCGACATAATCGTCCATCAGAGCAATTAATTCGGTTAACCATGGATCGTTTTCGCACTACGTTTACTCTATGTGATAATACGCATCCGCAGAGACGTCGAACAGTGCGCACCGAAGAAACAATTGCCGCTGTAGAGCAAAGTGTTGAAGAGGACCCGAATTAATCGATTCGCCACCGTGCACAGCAATTGGAGCTTTGTCCATCAACTTTATGGAAGATTTTGCGCAAAGATCTTGGCTTGCGACCTTACAAGATCCAGCTTGTGCAAGAATTAAAGCCGCGAGACCATGCAATGCGTCGTGATTTTGGTGTATGGGCCGAAAATGAGATTGATTTCGATGCTGATTTTCATCGCAAAATTTTGTTCAGTGATGAGGCTCATTTTTGGTTGAATGGCTACGTCAACAAGCAAAATTGGCGCATTTGGAGTGAAGAGAATCCACATGAGACCCTTGAAACGCCATTACATCCACAAAACCTGACTGTTTGGTGTGCTCTATGGGCTGGTGGAGTCATTGGGCCATACTTCTTCCGCAATAATGCTGGAGAGGCAGCTACCGTTAATGGAGACCGGTATAGAGCCATGATAACCGACTATTTTGTTCCCGAATTGGATGGCATGAATGTGGATGAGTTGTGGTTCCAACAAGACGGCGCTACATGCCACACAGCGCACGTCACAATCGATTTATTGAAGGAAACATTCGATGAGCGCATAATTTCGCGGAATGGACCTGTCAATTGGCCACCAAGGTCGTGTGATTTGACACCATTGGATTATTTTCTTTGGGGATATGTGAAGTCGCTCGTCCACCAACAAACCAGAAACGTTAGGGGAATTGGAAGCCAACATTCGTGGCGTTATTGCCGACATACGGCCCCATATGCTCGAAAAAGTGGTTGAAAATTGGACCTGTAGAATTGGCTTTATTCGGGCCACATGCCCGAAATCATATTTAAACATTAATGGCATAAAATTATCCTTCCAATAAAGCCAAATTGATGGACCTTAAAACGATTTTCTTGTGTTTTATTTCAATTCGAAGTTCTATACCCCTAAAAAAAACACCCTATACAAGCAATCAAGAAAAATTGCATTATTCCATGTTTATACTCGTATTAGTGCAATTTAGGTCATACATTTTATACAATAAATTCACATTTTCGCCTTCTTTTAATTTAGTTGAATATTTCCACAGCGTTGTTAGAAGTGTTTCATGCGAAATCAGGCGTTTTATATTGTATGGTCGTGGCATCGATTATTTTCGACGTTTAAAAAAATATTGACAGATACTAACGGGTTACAAACTAATGCAAAACTCAAATCTAAGTCATTTCATATTTTCATTAGTCCATAAAAACAACAAAACTCAAGAGCTCGATGCAGTTAAAGCAACTAGTTGGGAACTTCCACACAACTAGTATAAATCACAAGCCCAACTAGTCAGCCAATTGTCTCTTTTCCATATAGGCAACTATCTCATGCTAGTTCAAAATATACCAAAAATGATGGTAAGTGAAACTTAATTAAAATGGATCAGGGCATAGTGGATAGTAGCTAATGAACTAATTATTTTTATTTTTTATTAGTTAATAGCTGACCCTGCAAACTTCGTTCTCCCCAAAAACAAAAATATTTTTATTGAGAACATTCTCGGTTACATCGGTATTTTCATTTAATCGATCATTTGCAATTGTTCACAAGTTCAATTATGTATAGATTAAGTAAAACCCCGATTCTGTGAAAAAAGGAGTGAGTACCAAATACTCGTGGATTTTGATGAATGAACATGTATATCCTGTACATAAATTTAATTAAATTAGACATCGCCCAGCGGTTGAAATTCACGCAAAATGCTATTATATTTTAGTTATTGACTGCTCCTTTCTTGGCCTTATTTCCATTCTCTTTTCAATGCTGTTTCTTTACTTTAATATATTTTTATTTTATTTGCTATTCTCTCTATTTAACAGTCTCTATTTTCAAGCTATTTTATTTTATTTTGTTTCATATTATTTTATTTTGTTTTATTTTATTTTATTTTATTTTATTTTATTTTATTTTATTTCATGTTATTTTATTTTATTTTACTTAATTAAATTTAATTTTATTTTATTTTATTTTTATTTTATTTTGTTTCATTTTATTTTATTTTATTTTATTTTATTTTATTTTATTTTATTTTAGTTTATTTTATTTTGTTTTATTTTATTTTATTTTATTTTATTTTATTTTATTTTATTTCATGTTATTTTATTTTATTTTACTTAATTTAATTTAATTTAATTTTATTTTATTTTATTTTATTTTATTTTATTTTAAAGTATTCATGAAACGAGCTCAAGGCCAAGAATAATAATTTTTCACTTTTTGGAATTTTTATGAAAATTATTATTGTTTTTATTTATTAATAATCATTTTAATTAATTATTAAAAGTTTTTGGATTGAATAGAGTAGGAAAAATGTTTAGGGACAACTGCCATAGCTTTTCTTATAGATCCAAAAACTTTTAATAATTAATTAAAATGATTATTAATAAATAAAAACAATAATAATTTTCATAAAAATTCCAAAAAGTGAAAAATTATTATTCTTGGCCTTGAGCTCGTTTCATGAATACTTGAAAATGTACAGGCCGTAAATCAACAAAAATCGTTGGTATAAAAAAGCAATATTTTATTTTATTTTATTTTATTTTTATTTTGTTTTATTTTATTTCATTTCATTTCATTTTATTTTATTTTATTTTATTTTATTTTATTTCATTTCATTTCATTTAATTTTATTTTATTTTATTTTATTTTATTTTATTTTATTTTATTTTATTTCATGTTATTTTATTTTATTTTACTTAATTTAATTTAATTTAATTTTATTTTATTTTATTTTATTTTATTTTATTGTATTTTATTTTATTTTATGTTGAATCGTAATGATTATCGGTTCCATAAATTATTTTCTTGAGAACCAATTAATGACGGATTACCATTACTTTAAATTTTTAATGATTATTTTCCAATTAATTAAAATAATAGTGAAAAATCATAATTTTTTACGACATTCAAAAAAATCAAAAATAATCTAAAATAATTGAAACAAATTGTTTTGATTACTTTTGAATTTTTTTGATTATTTTGGATTATTTTCCTTATGGTTGTAAAACCACAAAAATAAACACAGCAACAATACTGAAAAAAATGAAAAAAATTTTCAAAATTAATTAATAATTGTCCTTTCTTGAAATACAATACAAATAATCATCGAAAATGAAATTTAATAAAATAACGCCCATATTTGATCTGTAGTGTGAAGGCGCTATTAATGTGTGTTTGTAAAAAAATCCGAGGCCACTTGTAAAAGCGGCACTGATAACATCGAAAGTAGTGAGAATCGTTCGATAATGAAGTGTCTAATTGTCAAATTGGCGGGCGCCAAGCCTATGAAGTGTCTGAGACATTGGCAGTGGCAGTGACAGTGAATGGGGTATGTGGCTATGCATTCGTTATCACAACATTTACAGCTAGTAGAGTGCTACAGGTGCATAAAAGGTAGGTGCAGTGAATCAAAAATGTCACCAGCTTATTCATAAAAAGATATCGCCGCTTGCTTGTAACCAATGCAGTTTTCAGAAATTTTAAGGTATGAACTAAGTTAGAGCTTGGATTAATAAGGTCAGAGAGATCATAAATAAGCAATTAATCCTTGAAAGGAAAGGATCCGCATATGTCTGGTCAATTCATAAAGTCTTGATACAACATAAGATGAGGAGGTGCGATGTTTGGTCGTCCTCAGTGATGCAATTGCACCTTAAGTGTCTGTGGCAGCTAGCAGTGTGTATGTGTGTAGTTTTTATCCAATTTGCAGAACCAACGCATACAGGTATAATCTATGAAAAGGTGGTAAGAACTACTCCGAAAATACTGCTACCGTTTTCTCGGGTACCCGCTTAGTATACAAATATATGTTGGGACCGTTTCGTAATTGATATATATAATGAACATCCCTTGTGGACGGAACTGTTAAATATCCTTTTATACTCGCTTATAGCTATTTTTAATATACTCAAATTTTTTCCAAAGAAATTTCACCCAAGCTGGCCTATGAGTCCATTAAAACTTTACTATCACTAACACACAGCCTTGTTCTCTCATACCGACCTTCGACAATGTCATGGTCGTCCATGGTCAATGATGTGAATGGGAACACACGCCCACAAAGCAATAATTTTTAACTAAGTGTATCAATCAGGGACAGAAAAGATTATGAATTTTATCAAAAATTACAAAAATTTTAATTTTTGTATGATTTTATAATCAAAAACCACTGTAAAATAAATAACGAAATTTGCTTAAAAATTTTAACTTAATATCGGATTTGTTAAGTTTGATTATGTTATTTCAAACTTGGATGGTTATTAAAACACGAGAAATGTTCGGGTTAACTATTTCACCACTTTATTTTCCCAGTGATCAATCTCGCCAGAATAACCGGAAGTCCACCATCTTCATTTCTTCCATTTGTCTCATTTACAGTGATGTATTTTTCTTTATTCTATTACATTGGCTCACATGGTTGCATTTATGATCTTACAATTAGTAATTAGTAAACAATTAATTAAACGGCTTTTTTAATTGGTAATGATTGTTTTAATTGTTTTTCAAGGAAAGGCAATTATTAATTGATTGCGATTAGAACAAATCAAAATAAATCAAAAATAATCAAAAAAAAGTTGGTTGGATTACTTTTGAATATTTTTGATCCTTTTCGATTTTTTTTGTTTTTTTTTAATTTTAAATTTTTTCAGTATTGTTGATGTGTATATTTATGTGCTTCTACAACAATACTGAAAAAAGTCAAAAATAATCAAAAATTATCTAAAAAAAATAAAAGAAGATCAAAAATAATCAAAAGTAGTTCAAACAACTTTTTTGAATAATCATTAAAAATGAAAGTAATGGTAATCAATCATTAAATGGATTCTCAAGAAAATAACTAATCAAACCGGTAATCATTACGTTTAGTAATCATTATTAAACAGGTTTGTTTAAAACATTAATTCGAAAGGTTGTTACTTTCTGATATAAAAGACTATTTGAATTTTTTCTTTTAGAATTTCTATATTAAAATCCGGTCTGATTTTAGGTTTTATTTTGACTTTAAGAAGAATGAATATTTAAGAAGAAACATATAATTTGATATTTAAAAAAAAAAGAACAAACCACTTTCTTCCTGTATTTTTACTTTTCTTATGAAGAATATAAATGCCAATTTTAACTACCATTTTATGCTTTTTTTAACTGTTTATAATAAAAACAAAATACTAACTATTATTTTCCACATTTCATAACAAATTTCAAATTTTAGCTGGGTCCTTCCATGTCAAAAAAATCACATAGTTGGAATCGACCACTTCCGATTTGAAAGAAATTTGGTCATAAAACAAAGTTCTGTCAAAAAAAAAACATTAAAAAATTTGTTTTTCAAAACCTATGCAAATTCAAAATTTTACTTTTTCCGAAAAAAAAACGACTTTGACACCTTTAAATCGAGATATTATAAAAATATATACAATTGAAGAAAAAATTTTAAAATGTCTAATTTTAAAAAATTTTCAGTTTATCAAAAACGAAAAAATGAAAGTTCGCTTCGTGAAATTTTGACTCAAATTTTTTTGTATTATGCCTCTACGATTCTAAAGATATCCTGAAATTTTCAAAACAATATTTTTTGGTTTTTCAACAAGGCGAATTCACTTACAGGTGATCTCATAAGAGCATATGAGCAGTGGCTTCTTCTGTCAAAATAAAAAAATTCTATGCAATCTGACAGGAGAAGCCTCCAAAGGAAAAACAAAACACATGAAGTATATGTGTGTAAACAGCAACAAATTCGCCGTATTATGACCTGGTATAAATTCACCTTGTTTTTCAAGAATATACAATTTTCCAAATTTTTTTTTTTTAATTCTATAAACCTACTAGTCGAGTTCATATTCAGTTTGATCACTGAAAAATTTTGTATGTGCTAGTGGAATGTAAAAACAAACATGTAAAAAAATGTAAGCCTCGAAATAAGAGACGTATCTAAAATTTTAAATTAGACATCTAGCAATGCCACGGTGAAAGTTGTGTGCAATTCTATTCAAGAGTTATTGAGTAATACGCGCTCAAACATAGAGATAGACAGACAGACAAACAAGCAAAAATTCTGAAAACTACTGCTTTGGATTCTATTGTAAAAGTGAAGTTTTACTAGCTTTTTTCTCCTTTTTATTTTGGAAAAAATTAGATCAAAAGTATTTTCTTTATTCCTTAGGCTAATTATTTCCATCTACCGAAATGAATTTAGTTTTTAAAAATATTCACTAAATTCGGTCCCTGCTATGAACATTTGTAATGCTATTAATCGCAGTCGTAGCCACGCGCCAAGCAGTCTATTTTATCTTGAATAGTTCACAGTGTTGCATTTTAAATATACCAATTTTTTTTTTTGTTTTTTTTTTTTTTGCATAGAATATTTATTTAATTTATTGTGCGTTCACGCAATTTCGTTGCATTAATTGTCAATAATTCAAAAACACACACTAAAAACCATAACTCAAATACACCTACACACTTACACAAGCACACGCATAGGGGTTTATTGTTGTTTAGATAGCGTTACGTTGTGGTACCGTTATGCCAACAAATATCCCACGATACTGGGTGGGTGGGTGCGTGCTTCAACTATGGCTGCTCTTGACAATCACAAGTGACACTTTTCAATTTACGATGCGTAAAACGCCAACCAGCCAGAAGAGTAGTGTACTAGATGCACGACAACAAGACGTCAAAAATTCTTTAAAAATTTTTTTTTTCTTTGGTGTCTATTATTTTTCACAGGAAAAATACTGGCAAGATAAATATTTTTGGCGTTTTATTTTTGTAGTTTCTTTCACTAAGTTTTTTTTTTTGTATATATATATATACACTATATATGACCAAATCGAGTTTTTTTTACAATTTATTGTTGGTACTTTTCATATATAAGTAAATAAACAGTTTTGTATTCGTTTAGTTTTCGCAGTTTTTTTTGTTTTTATTTAATGTTTTTTTTTTTTGCTTTGCACTTTGGGTATTTTGAAATGTTTCTGTAGCGTTGTTAACACGAAGACAGTTTCCGAAATACTGAGCAGCTAAATCAGAAAGTATCAGTGAGATAATTAATTTTCAAATTTAGAAAAAAATAATGATCAAGATTTATTTTGAGAAAACTAATTTCTTTTAGAGTAAACATTTGGCAAGAGTAAGCTTTCGAGGAGAAAGCATTTAACAAGCATAGGGTGTTATTTTGGGAATATCAGAATTACAGCTGCGGTAATGTAATGCGAAACAAGTAGGTAAATCTAAATTCGGGTACACATTGCTAAACTAAGTTCACATAGGAGCTGAAGTGAAAATTGCTGGAGCTAGCGCTTTACAGTGCCACGTTGTCTACAAAATGGCGACCTTGTAACCGACGTGTGGAACGTGTAGGAACAATGGAGTTAATACGTCTCCTCATTATTCAGTTGCAAGGTAGAAGATGAACCCGATACCACAGACAATATCAAGCTCTAAAACTGATGAAGAGCCGTTGAAGTAGGCATAATCGTCAAGTTTTTAAACAAGGAGATGAAGAATTTGAAACCCAAGTTTGCTCTTTCCAATCCAAAGGAAGCGGATCCCACAAATGGCGCCCTTTGCCGCACGGTCGGTATACCATATTCAGTTTCACCTATCGTATTGGGAGGCAGTTGTCCAAGCCATTCCAACCCAAACTAGTTTATAGACAGTTCGACAAACTCTCGTGCCGTTTATTTTACCTGATGCTGCAGCAAATAGTTCGTGCTGCAGAACGAAAGCGCATTTAGTTTTTACCATTTATTTTCCTTCAACGTTATTTCCATACCTGTGTAATAAAATAGTACGGTTTCTGTTTTCATTTATATTATTTTTTCCATTTCATTTTAATTTTAGTTAATTTTATCTTATTTTATTTTATTTTATTTCATTTTATTTTATTTAATTTTACTTCACTATATTTTATTTGAGTTAATTTATTTTATCTTATTTCGTTTTATTTTATTTAATTTTATTTTTTTTTTAATTTTATTTTGTTTTATTTTATTTGATCTTATTTTAGTTTATGTCATTTGGTTTTATTCCGTTTTATTTGATTTTATTTTTTTTTTTTTTTCGTTTTGTTTTATTTGACCTCATTTTCTTTTATTTTATTTCATTTCATTTTATTTTATTTTCTTTTCTTTTATTATATTTAATTTTATTCTATTTTATTTTAGTTTATTTTATTTTATTTTATTTTATTTTCTTTTATTATATTTGAATTTTATTTATTTTATTTTATTTTCTTTGATGTTATTTAATCTTCTTTTATTCCGTTTTATAAAATTTTTTTTTTTTTTTGTATTTTTCTCGCCCATTTTTGGTTAAGTCAATTTTACCAATTTAATGTTCGAAATATCAAAACGCAGTTCTCGGAAAAAGAACAATTTTTTTCCAGAGTTATGAAAATTCAAAATAATTGTTTTGAAGTTGTAAAGTTTATGTTTTCAATATTTCTGAAACTAGTGCAGCTGAAAAAATAAACTTTGACACGTTCAAAGAAGGTACTCACAGGTACAAAAAAAATTTGGAAAAAAAAATGTTTACCTCTAAGTTTAGAGAACATTGAAGTTTTCGAAATCGAAAAAAAAATGAAAGTTTGCCATTAAATCTTTAACTAAAATGTTTTTTTGTTATACCTCTGTTATATCTAAAGATATCCTGAAATTTCAGTTCAATTTTGTTTTTGTAAAAATATGAATTTTTGAATTCAAGCCAAACATTTTTTTCTAGTCGAGCTCAATTAGTTAAACACACAATTACTCAATTTTGATCACCGACATTTTTTTCCATGCTAGTGGAATGTAAAAACCAAAATTGAAAAACACAAATTTAAAATTTTTTTTGGATTTTACATTCTAATAGCATGAAGAAAATTGCACTGATTAAAATAATTATTTAATTTGTGTTTAACTAATTGAACTCGACTAGAAAGCTTAACAAATTAATATTAAAAAAAAAAAAAAATCCCATTTGAAAATTTGAAGTTTTTTTTAGATATACCAGAGGTATAACATAAAGAAGTTTAAGTCCCAAATTCTACGGCGAACTTTAATGTTTTTGATTTCCAACAAACTAAAATTAGAAATTCAAAAAAATTTTTTTTTTTTGTTTAATATTTTTTTTGCATCTCTAAGTACCTCTTTTGCATGCGCCAAGGTTAATTTTTTTAACTACAGCAGTTTACGAAATATTGAAAAAGTCAAATTTACAAAACGCCAAAAAAAGGAAAAAAAAGTAATAAAATATAAATTTTGAATTTGCATAACTTTAAAAAAATAAACTTTTTTTATTTTTTATTTTTTACTTTTGGCAGAACTTCGTTTAATGATAAAATGAAACTCCCCACCGAATTTCATTCAGTTTGGAAGTGGTCGATTCCAACTATTTGACGATTTGACATGAAAAGATCCAATAGGTACTATCTTCGTTTTCAATTGAACTTTTGACTCAAAAAATACTCAATTGTCTCACATTTACAGTTTTATTTTACTTCATATCTAAATTTTAATTGTTTAGCGCTTTACACTACAAAAATCGCACTTGTTCAAATACAAAAAATGTACTACACTCCAAATGATTGCGTTACCGGACGAGCCCCGTTTTTGTTTAGACCCTATATTTTTTAGTATTGAGAGACCAATGTATGCCGCCTTTGGTTTTTTGTTTTTTATCACTCACTACTGAATTTTTATTTTTTTTTTTTTTCGTTTTACTTTATAGGTGCAACGCGGGCAGTCAAACAGAGAAGCACGTGTCTCTTACCATAATTCACGTTATAACATACACCACATGATATAACGACAATGTCACAATGCACCTACTCATTCATTCAATAATGCACGCACGCACTTGTTGTTGTTCAGGTAACTCTTTTGAGCCTGTAGGTGGAGCACTGCAATACAACAGTTTTTTTTATTGCGCCTTTGTCGATGCTCTCTTTCTATTAAGAACACCTGCGTGTGTCAATACATTAATGGAGTTCGTAGGCACTTCCACACTTGGGTACTCTTAATTAACCAATAATTTTAACAATAACCACTTTGTGGCAACTTCTTCTTCTTAGTCGTTTAAGTCAATTACAATTACACTTTATATAATTGCCGTTGCTGCTGTTGTAAATGATATATCAACTGCTCTAAGCGAAGTTAATTCACAAACGAAACATAAATGACAAATGAAATGCCAAAAATACCCGGTAATTCTTATGGTGAATGTTAACATTTGCGCTGCTGCTGCTAATGCTATTCGTATTGCTGGTGGTAATACTGGCGCTGCTGCTTTTGTTTGCCGTTTAGATATGCTGTCGCCAATGTTGGTATCATCAGCCAAATGCCACTTCATTCATACACATAAGTACTTCAAATATGTTGTTGTTCGTTTCGCTGCTGCGTAATATTGCATCAGTCGGCGCAATGATGGCAGCAGCGGCGATGGTAAATAGCTGGAGCAGCCAATGTGTAAGAGCTTAGCTGCGCGGACATTCTCAACGCACCACCACCATTCATCGCATTATTATCATCATCATCACTACACACACTTCTTATTTGATGCGGTTTTTCGGCGTCCACATTCCTGCTTGCCTGGCTTGTCGGCTGGTTCTGCAACCCGCACCATCTTCGAAAAGGCACTGCACGGTGTTTTGTATCATATCAGATCGCCAAAATCATCGTTTTGTTGTTTCATTCAGCATTACTTCACTGTTAAGTTTGTGACATGTGTGGCGAACAGTAGAGGGAATTGAGAAATATATAAATGAAACCATATATTAAAAATATGTATCAAGTTTTTGTAGAAAAAGTAGACTGTCGTTGTGGTCTTATACCTAATTATGGATTGATCAAAGGCCATATGGGAAATGAGCTATTCATCAATGAAGCGTAATTACATAGATATTTGGTGTTGAACGAACTGTAAATGTATTTCTTCGCTGTTTTAAATTTTCCATTTTTCGTTTTTCATCGAATCGGGAAACTAGATTTCCACAGCTTAAATTCAAGCTGACTATGTCCTTTACTGTGAGGTTTTCTTGCTTCTCTTCTCTGGCATTAATTCCCTTGAACCAGAGTCAAAACTGATCAATTACCAAAACGGCAACATAGTAAACAGGAAAACTTGATTTTCTTGATTCGTTGAGGCGCTGGAAAAAAGAAAGTTCGCTTTTGATATCTAGTCTCCAATCAAAAAGCTCATTATTAGGATGAAAAAATAGCCGCTCCATAATTTCCACCTTTTTTCTGATGTATCACAAATAATAATTTTTGTTTGTGATAAAAAGCGAACCCCAGTGTTCCAAATTTCTCGTGAACCTTTTGGTTTTTTTTTCACATTTCTGTGGCATATTTTATTAAATAAACTATCAGCCCGACATTGGGCCACGGGTGGGCCACGCACAACCGCTACCTCCGTATGCATATCAGGTTAATATTGTGCTGGGCGGCCGCATTGATAGATTTACTTAGCTACAATGATAGGCTGGTCCTGACCAGACCAAAATCTTCCTATTTTTTACCCCTCTCTCTCTATGGCGCGATATACAACAGGTATATCATCATAAACCTCCTAAGAGATTTTTGCGCCAAGCTTCTCTTCCAATTTGTGGTGTGCCGATTTTTGAATTTTCCCTACAAATTGGTGGGACCTACAGTTTTTTGCCGACTCCGAACGGCATCTACAAAGGAGACGAATTTTTGCTGAGAAACCTGTCATGGCAGAAATACACTCGGAGAGTTTGCCAAACCACTGCCGAGGGGCGACCCCGTTTTGAAAAACTTTTTTCAAATCACTTTTGATGTTACCTGTACCAGGGCTCGAACCATGGACCTTCGGTGTGGTAGGCCGGCCGTACCCCGTACAGCGATAATTCTGAACCAGACCTGTTGAATAATGATTACTAATCCTAATGATTACCGGTTTGATTAATTATTTTCTTGGGAATCCATTACTTAAAATTTTTAATAATTAATTTCCAAATAATTTTAAAAAAATTAAAAATTTCAAAAATCCCAAAAAGTTGTTTTGATTACTTTTGATTATTTTTAATTTTTTTATTTTTTATTATTTTTTTTCAGTCTTTTTGTAGAAGCACATAAATATACACATCAACAATAATGAAAATAATCAAAAATAATCAAAAAAAATCGAAAAAACTGAAAAAAATCACAAATATTCAAAAGTAATCAAAACCACTTTTCTCGATAATTTTTGATTTTTTTGAATAATCGCAAAAAATCATGATTATTTTTTGTTTTTTTCTAATCGTAATCAATTAATAATTGGCTTTTCTTGAAAAACCAATTCATTACTAATTAGTAATCTAATTAATATTCTCTCTTTAAAGATATGAATCCCACACAAACGTCATCGAAATGCTCACAATTTAGGAGTTCGCTTTTCTTTTGGATTGTGACTCAACGCCGCCTTGACTTCCGATTTGATTTACTTTAGTTAAGCAAAAATAGCAATCCACTTCGTGACACATTGGTCGAAACGGAAAATCGTAAATGTTGACTATCGTGAATTAAGTAAAGAAATAAATTTAAAAAATTAGTACCGGAAATTCGCACTTACTTTACAGCAGACCTCCAGGTGCTTAAGATTGTTCTGCAAGTATTACAAAGAAACATTCTGTGTCCATGGTTCGCTAATGTTTTGCTATTAAAATATAAGGGAAAAGCAGTTTACAGAGCTTCAGTAAAATTTCTAGCCGATGTGAAAATATTGAAATTGGTGGGTTTTTGCACTCATATGTACGAAAGTTATTACTCATTGCTTCTGTTTTTTTGCAAAAATAAACCACTAACCCCTTTAAATGTCGAACAAAATATTGATAGTATAAGCAAAGCTTGCAAATTTATTCTTTAAAACAGTGAAAAACATTTAGATATTACTATAGTGGTTCAATATTTTCAAGATCTGGAAGTTCAATGAAAAAATAAATATAGGTTTGTTCACTTAATCTCTTCTAACATTGTCATTTATCCACTAAATATAATCCGCGAAGTGCCATAATGTTTACTGAGAAATAGGCTATTGACTTACATTGTAAAACCAGGAGGTTATTTAATATTTCGTTAAAAAAAATGGCAAAAAAGAAGATGAATGTCGAAAAAAAACTGAAAATTTGCATAAAAAAATTGTTTTTTCGCCATAACTCCGTCACTTTAACGTCGATTTTAACTATTTTTACTTTGGTGGAAATTGTATTTCATCCTCCCAAAATGAAATAAAATAACATAAAATCGAGACTGTAATGGCGGAGCTATTGACAAATTAGTAGTCCTACTTTTTTTTTAGCTCAAAAACTGAAATTTCAAAATATCTCGAAAATTGTTCCACTTTTAAACTATCTGCTTACATACAAGGTGGCGCAAAAGTAATCCTCCTATGAGAAAATGCTATAAATTTGGCGATTGGCCCCTAAAGTCAGTTCTGTTTTGACATTTGTGTTGTAAACACATGCGAAATACACGTTAATAAACAATGTTACGCTACACTGCTCCAGAACGCGGAATATTGCTGACTATTTATTTGACCAATAATCGGTCGGTGAAAAACGGTTACTGTGAATGGTGAGCGCTACAGAGCAATGATCAACGAGTTCTTTTTGCCACAACTTGATGAATTGGGATTGGAAAACATGTGGTTCCAACAAGACGGTGCAACAGCACACACTGCACGTGCCACAACCGATATGCTGAACATCGGAAGCTTATTTTTGCGCCACCTTGTATTTGGGATCAGCAGAAAATTCGACATATGAATCATGTACCAAATGTCGAGGATATGCAAATTTTTTGAAAACTTGTCGGGTAGTGTTATTAATTGATTAAGATTAGAAAAATAAAATAAAAATATAAAAAAAGATAAAAAATAATAAAAAAAAAAAAAATCAAAAATAAGTTGTTTTGATTATATTTGATGTTTTTGATTATTTTTGAGTATTGTTGATCCAAAATAATCAAACAAAAATCAAAAAAAAAAAATTTTTTATCAAAAGTAATCAAACCCACTTTTTTATAAATAAAAAGAAAATAAAAATATAAAAAAAGATAAAAAATAATCAAAAAAAAACCAAATCAAAAATAAGTTGTTTTGATTATATTTGATGTTTTGTGATTTTTTTTTTTGATTATTGTTGATGATCTAAAATAATCAAACACAAATCAAAAAAAAAATTTTTAAATCAAAAGTAATTAAAACCATTTATTTTTTGATTATTTTTGTATATTTTCCAATAATCGTAAAAAATTATAATATTTTAAAACTTTTTTTAGGTAATTCTAAAATAACCATTAAAAATTTAAAGTAATGGTAATCAATAATTAAATGGATTCTAAAAAAATAACTAATCACCGGTAATCGTTACGTTTAGTAATCATTATTTAACAGGTCTGAATAAAACTTAGCTTAAGAAACAGGGA
Organism: Merzomyia westermanni; assembly: GCA_949987695.1. NCBI lineage: Eukaryota > Metazoa > Arthropoda > Insecta > Diptera > Tephritidae > Merzomyia > Merzomyia westermanni. The sequence goes on from OX465288.1 coordinate 35,685,690, forward strand.
ACATAAATTTTGAATGGAAGACATCGTCGTCACAAAATTTCACTTATTTTGTTTATAAGTATTAGAGTGAAAAGTATTATTTGTTATATCTGGCCATTTTTTTTTAAACGGAATATTTTGCATAATAAATTGTACGTATATGGTTTTTATATGTGCGAAATATTAATTTTCGCGGTTTTAGCAAAAGTCCAAAAATTTATCAAAAATGGTTCCTCTTCGGCATTCTGTATTTTTGCAATAAAAACCTTTTCAACAAAAACGAGTCAGTCTTCATATTTTTTTAGAAAAAGTTAGAAGTAGCGGATATTATTATGGGCTATGTCATGACTACAATCTGAGTGTTGCTAAAGTTTTTCACCTGTTTTCACCCACTGTATATTTATTTTTTTTGTTTTTTTGTGCTTGTTCTGCCATTTGTGATCAACGAAGCATTCATTTTCCTTTGTACAAATAGAAAAATCAACCAGCACAATAAAACCGAAAAGAAGCATATATGTAACAATACCAACAACAAATGAACAGCCGAACATTATAACTAAAGAACAAATCTGAAACACCAACAAAGCCACAATCAATGCAACTAAAAAACAACAGTAGCAGTACAACAACATAAAGGCCAAAAACACTGAGATTGTAAAAGTTAAAGAGCCACAAAACTCGCCAACTCACACACACACACACGAACGCACTCATACGCAACATAAGAACAAATATAAATGTTGCAACAAAAAAAAAAAACTAGAAAACCCATTCACAAAGGTAAAGGCAAAGCAAAGAAACCGAAATTCGAAATATGTCCGATACGGGAAGACAAACCTTAAAAGAGAAAAAAAAAAAAAAAAACAGTGGAAAATGAAGTGAAAATTTAGTCGAGCAGAGATGAGTTGAGATTGGTGACAGCGGCAGTAACTTTGGCGGCAAATTTCTTTGTGTGCGATGACACAAACGGAACATTTTTTTGTCTATAGAATTTACAAATGTTGTTGTTGTCTATTATCTACTGCTGCTGCTCATTTTGTTTTTCATTCATTGAAACGTATGTTTGCGCAGCCCTTTTGGCCCATACGGTAGGTGAAACAAAAGTTCGGTGAATAAATGATACGTTAAAGAGTTTTATTCAAAAAAAAAACACCAAAAATGGTGATAGATCAACCAGCAGTTCTCTCGGCAAGGTCCATGGACACAGCAATATTGATGGTCACTAAAGGTCAGACGCGATGGCCAGGAAAGTCTCCGCAATGGACATATACGAGTTGGGCAACGCCATGCGACCACTATTTTGTAATCTACTAAGGAAAATCGAAGATCATACTTTTAAGGCCACGAATTTACTATAGATTAAATGGAATTAAGTCACTCATCCATCCTCAAAAATCTCACTGTGTACATTTCGGATTGTTGTATATCGAAGCGCTGTTTCGAGAATACTAACATGGAGGACCACCTGGCGACAACGAATCAATCCATTTTTAGACAGAACGATCGAAGCTTGATGACAAAGTGGGCCGCATAGTTTACGCTGCTCAGTTGGGACTAAATATAGGCTTTCGCCTGCATGAAAACTGTAGTGTCTTTCAGTCAGAAGTAGCTGCTATACAGGAAGCTGTAGACATACTGTAGGCATGGAATATCAATTTCCGGTGAGATCTTCATCTTTTCCTCTAGGCAAGCAGCTGTAAAGGCACTGGGAGCTTTCACATGTAGCTCCACGACTGCGGAGGGCTGCTTGGAGCTCCCTGCAATGGCTTTAACAGAAGGTGTGGAGAAGAAAAGAAGCACTTAGGGACACAAGATCCAAATCCAGAAGGGTTAGACAGGGCGTGCCACAAGGTGGTGTCCTATCTTTAATTTTTGTATTTCGAGGCTTTCTCCTGCACCAGAGGGAGTCTCCATAGTATCCTACGCTGACTACTGTACGATTATAGCTTCGGGTAGTGGCCCCGCTCTATTGGCGAATTCTGTACTATAATCAATTGTTTTATCTGAGACCTTTTCAGCTTCTTCACCGAGCTGAATCTGACCCTGTGTCGGACCAAATCGACACTCTCTTTACGAAGTGGAATGCGCAGATAAGGCAAGAGTTAAACGTCCACGTAGATGGAGCAACTCTACCTACTGTGAAGCACCGGTGTGGGGTTTGACAATGGCCTCACCTTCGCTAGTCATGCCACCGCAATAGCCTCAAAGGTACAGAGCCGCAACAAGATCCTCAAATCGCTTGCCGGTAGCACTTGAGGAAAATATAAAGAGACATTGCTTGCTTCATATATGGGAGCGTACAAAACACCACCGTCATAACTGCCACGGGATTTCTTCTTATATCATCTGAGGCTCATGTCCAGCAAGAGACTAAACTGCTAAATCTTCGAGAGCACGCGGAACTGTTGAGCCCGTTCAAACCGACATCTGTTGGATAAGGTTCGCCCCCTTGACACATAAGGAAGCATCTCCATAAGCACTATGTTGAGATCCGGCGCCACATTACCTTGCCGCTTGATCTGCGTAACCATAGGCGGGCTCTAAATGACCTCCGAGCAGAGTCGTTAGACGGATCCCTCAAATGTCGGGCTGTGAACCCCGTGATTGGCAGCCAACCACCTGAAATAGCTGAAGAGAGGCGCGCTCTTCCTAGGGAGAAAAGAGTCATGTTATCAGAGCTTCGTTTTGGATATTGAAATACGTTAAACTCTTGCTTATCCAGACTCAACACTACCATACAAAATACTTGCCACGCATGTGGCATGGCCCTTATGATATTAAACACCTGTTCAATTAAACTTACTCTTCCAGCACCACTATTAGTTTGGTCTAACCCTGTTTAAACAGCTATTTTCCTTGAACTTCCGTTAGAAGATCTTGAAGACGATTCTCAGAGTGTTCGTGCCGATTGGGCGAACCACTGCTTACAACAACAACAAGAGAAGCCTGAAATATTTAAGCATCTTCCTTGTAAGTGTCCTACACTACGGGACAAAAGACTAAAATACATGGGGTCCGTTTATTTCAATCACCTCCGCGAATTATTTTGGATAAAGTCAAATAATATACTACGCTTTGCGGAAACCACAACATGGTTTGAGTAGAAGGTTCATTAGATCCAAGTGTAATCACAAAGGGCTCTTGGGGCCTAAGTGTGCTGGTATGGAAACATTGATCATTGATTGCCTATGGTGAGAGTACTTACAAGTGTCATCAGAATACTTTTTGCCATCGCACCTACCACCACGTCAACGAGTTCCTTACGCAGAAGCTTTCACGACTAGGGGGAGTAGGAGAAATCGATCCACTTCTTTTTTTCTCTATGTCCAGAACTGCAGACCAGGCGACTCTGATTTCTAAGGCATAGGTGAATCAAGTGGATATTTCACTTCTTCTTAAGTTCATATGCTGGATGTATGTGTTCCACCCGGCATTCACAATGAACATAATTGTGTCCGAATGGAAGTATGGGATATACCCGTACCTAACATATGTTTTAAAATGAACAAAGAAACCCTTTCTCCGACTGGGTCCGACTAACACACGCCGCTCAAATCCAACTTAACGGACATTTATTAGACCCCACATACGTGTGAGCACATACTGGTGCCTACTTGCTAATTCATGTGTGAGTAAGCGTTTCACTCTCTTTGATTGTCCTTCTAATAGCCATAAGTTCTGTTTCCTTATGTTTTTTTTTTTGTTTTTGATTATCTTTATTTGGCTGGTGCATTGTCATTGGTGTCATCAACATCAACAGAAACGCCAGCATAATCAGGCAAAGTCAACAACAAAGAAAAGGGCAACAACAATAACATTTACAATAACAACAATCATGTGCCAAATTGTCAAACATTCGCATGGAAGACAAAAAAAATAAAAATATTCACCCTTTACTGGCCTAACCCCCTTTCGCTCACGGCTCCCTTGACGTTTTGCTGCCCCAAAGAGGGCAATGACAGCGTTGTCAGTGTTGACAGCAGTGCTGGCAACAACAACAATAACAAGATTAGTTATAACAATTCTCTGACGGGCAGCATCATAAACACCGCAAATAGCCATCAAAACTAACAACCAATATCTCGAGGCTGACGACTGCTGCTGTCAAACCAGCTGACGGCAACCCATCACACCCGCACAATGGTAAACCTTCAAGCCACAGCGTACGTGAGTTGCTTACCGAGCATTTAGCATCATTAGCACCGATCAGCATAAACTAGACGCATCACATACTACATACCATTGTACAAACGCCATCCACATTGTCGGTCGGTGAGGAAAAGTGTCCGCTGCATCCTCGTAAAGACAATTTTTAATAGCTGTCGCTTGGCAAATAATGGCGAATTTTAGTTTCAAAATCACAATAAAAATCTGTAAACCTTAAGAATCTATAAAATAATATATATATATACATATGTAAACATAAATGTATTTATATACATAATTATTAGGGTGGGTTGAAAAGTAAAAAAAAATTGTTGAGGGAATAATATGTACCAAGGTAAGCAAACGATTAAAATAACTTTCTAGTAACTTAATTCGTAATTTTTTCGAGTTCAAGACCGGTTTATATTGATTATCGTTCAATTATTTTTGTTGCCTTTAATTATGCGAATAATTTAAATTTACGATCCGGCACAGTAAAGAGTTCCCGGCAAAGGCTTCAGATTGAAGTTGATGTATCGAATAACTCGAAATGAATTAAAAAAAATTCAGTATCATTTGTTCAGTGGCCTTGAGTACCGTAAATTGAAATAACTATAGTACCATGACTATAAACGAGCTCAAGGCCAATAATAATAATTTTTCTTTTTATTGCTTTTTTGTACCAACAAATGAACGAAAATCGACACTGATGATGGCAAAACGCCGAAACCGGCTTGTCTCAAAACCAAATTTGACAAGGGATGACGAAAAATCGTTCCAATATACATACATCAACAATTTTTTGTTGATTTTACAGCCAGTAATAATGAAGCCTAGCGGCATCCGAAATGGATCTGTAAGAAAAACTATGGCGGTTGTCTCTAAAAAATATTTCTACTCTATTCAATTAAGCAATGTAGTTACACCAACTTTTCAAATTATATATTTATTTATATTTTTATAATAAATTAGAAACAGTTTGAATGAAACAATTCTTAAAAAAAAATAATTTGATAACATTATTTTCATGTTAGTGGAAAATTGGGAAAGCAATCAAGATATACAAGTTTTAGTCGATGTTTTTTTAACATGCTCATTCATAGAAGTTTACTCCATAAAACGTATAAACAAAGTAAACGGAAATTAAATCATGATACTAAAATTTTATGGCTCAAAAAACTATATTTTCGGTATTCTGTTTTAAAATATTTCAAATTTTTTTTTTATTTAAAAGTATTTTGAACTTCTTTAAGATGCGCACAAAGTTCAGAATTTATATTTATAAGACTCTTTAATTAGAATTCCAAAAAAAAATTTCAATTCAAATTATGGTTTAAAAATTCCTAAAACATGTAAACTCCCAATGTTGTCTAGTTCTGAAGATGATTTAGTGATTTAAATGACTTCTACTACAGGGTGGCGCAAAAGTAATCCTCCTATCAGAAAATGCTATAAATTTTGCGATTGGCCCCTAAAGTCAGTTTTGTTTTGACATTTGTGTAGTAAACACATGCGAAATACACGTTAATAAACAATGTTACGCTACACTGCTCCAGAACGCGGAATATTGCTGACTATTTATTTGACCAATAATCGGTCGGTGAAAAACGGTTACTGCGCAAACCTTGCGCCACCTTGTACAACATCACTAATTATAAACTTATTCGAATTGATAGGCTGATTAGAAATGGAGGAAGGGTAGAAATTTATTATAAAAGTAATCTCAATGCTAAGATAATTTGCAAAGTCAGATGGCCAAGGACGGAGTACTTAATGGTTGAACTGTTTAGTCGTTCCACCAAAACTTTTGTCTATTGTGTATAACCCTTATAAGTACATATGGGTGATTACCTTACAAATCGTACGATTTGTACAAAAAAAACTTACTTTTTTAAAAAAACATCAAATTTATTTCTTGGAATCTCATCAGGATTTTGTCCAAAACAATTTTTTTTTTTTTCAGAGACGTCACTTTAAAATAAAATGGGGGGTTTAGATGAAAGTGCAGCGCATATTATATATTTTTTTCAAAAATATTTGTGGGGTGGCAAGCATGTAATAATGCTCTAAAAAAATTATTTTTTATTCATTATTTTGATTTTATAAAACTAAATATATTTTTCTATTTAGTTATAAAGTAAATATTACCTTCAAAAAAAAAAACCAAAATGATTAGGTTACGACGAGTGGAACCAAAGATATAGAATTTTGAATGTAGGCAAGTTTGTTTAATCATAGACTCTGCACACATGCAGATTTTTGAAAAAAACTTTTATGGACAAAATCCTTATATATGTAGGTGTTTGGTAATTTCTTGCAAGCAACTTGAAAAAAGTTTGAGCCGAATCAAAATTACGAAATTCCAAAAGGTGTGCGATTTGTAAAATAATGACCCATAGGTCTAAAGTCTTTTTATGATGTTTTGTCCTTGCATGGTGTGGAGGGTGGGTAGCTTATTGAATTTTTTTTATTTTTTATTATTATATTATTTGGTTTGGCTAAGGCGCTGCATTTATAAATTATTTGTTCTATATAGAATAAGGTTAGGGGACAGTGACTGTATGGTTTCCGCTTGAATCATTTGCTCCACAGTTTCCTCATAATTTGGACTTCGGGGGTTTCCATGAAAATGCCTCACTTCTTCCTTAAACTAATTTCAGACAGCAGAAAGGGAAGCAACAAAGTTAGATTAACGAATTACCTACATACAAAATTTCCCGTATAAGTATTTTTATTTTTATTTTTTACTTTTATAATATACAATTCTACCCAAAAAAATTTTTAGCCCAGCCTAGTATTTATTCACACATGTGTGTAAGTATGATTGTGATGTCCCCAACATGTCTGCCACAAGTGCGCGCCAAAAAGATATCATCGCCATAACCAACAACAACAACAAAACTGTGGCCACCAACAAACTCTGGTCACCAACATTTCATCTATTTACTACCTACTATTTACTATGCTTACTTCATCCAAAAAAAAAAGATTTCGGATTCTAGCCAGTTACCGATTTAAGTAACCCGCCAGCATTTATTCCATATCCTTTATTTTTCGTTGGCCTGAAGCAGCGGCATATTCACAACCATAAAATGTATTCAACGAACCATTCACTACCGCAGCCCACAAATCCGCAATCCGCTTGCAGCCACAGTAGACGCGCCACGCCGTACACAGCTGACACACACTGCATACTTGGATGCTGCCGTATTTATATTAAGACCATCAAAAGGGTAGCTTTACTAGGTGGTGACGACGCGGCTCCATTCCACCACCATCCCCACACAAATCTTCTTCGCTTAAAGCCGTCTTGTTGAGCGCTTACTCGGCCACCAAAAATTTACCAACTCTTCGTTTAGCCGGTGGCTACGTTTGACTGTTGGTGCAATTCCTGTGGCAATTGTTTGGCGCTACTTTCTTCTCAAGCAAATGCTTACTCATGTCAGTTTCTTGATAGACTCGCTCTTGTGCCTGTATTTAATACGACAGTATTTGATATGCGGCTTTCACTTAGAGAACTCATATGCAGCGAATTTATTAACGATACAGAAATGATTAGCGCGCATGTTGATAGAGGGTGTTGGATCTAAAAAAGTTATGCAAAGGGTTTGCAGAACTTCATAATATCAGCTGATCACAAAACTAAATGAATGGATTGGAGACGAAATTAAAACGAATGACTTCATTCTGACAGACGTCGCCGAAACAAATTCACTTCGATGAGCGTGGAAATTGAGGCTATACAGTTTCGTTTAGGCTGAGAGGATGGATGTGGGATTTTCCATACTTCCACTCGCAGACATTTTTATCCATTGTGAATACCGTTTTGTCAGTTCCAGCCGGGGACACATTCGTCATCATTATCATCTTCGATATTATCATTTACTGACGTCAAGGGAGACCACGTCATCCTCGATATACTTTTTCCATCACAGTCCAGGCCTCTCTCTACCTCTGCTGTTGAGAGCAGTTATTGATAGGAAACCGTTTTGTGACAAACCTTCTTTCCAGCGCAGGCTTTTGCCTTTAATTCGATTCACTATGCTCTCGATTACTCCATATCATCTTCTTTCGACGCCGTCCATTAATCCGAGCCGCATATGAATGATGAGAACTTTGTAGCACTTATTGGCCGGCGTTATATCATTTGAACTTCTCCGGTCCTGGGCATTCACAAACGAAAGGATGAATCGATTCATTCATTCATCATTCTGACAGCTTCAGCAGATGGAACTTGTTGCCATCGTCAGAGCGTCGGTGCAACAACACAGTGCCCAATTATGACCACGGTAAGTACTGTTATTACAGTTTTGTTTTGTTTTAGAAGCATGGTCATTAGGTCTAACAAAAGTGCGACGTGTTAAGTCTTTGAATCGATCTTGTTTGTATTTAGTCTGGAGACGTAAAGGTACGGCCACGGTCGTATTCTGCTGAATAAAAACAACTCCTATATCAAAAAAAAAAATGGATTACATCTGTCCCAGGACAGTCTTAGACACGAACTTCAAGATTATATTCCCTTACAGAAAGGACTGGAAGGAGGAGGAATTCTCTCAGAAATTCGACATTTCAGTATTCACGGACGGATCAAAAATGGCCTACGGAGTAGGAGGTGGCACTTTTGCCGCACTTCCGGCTATGTCCCTATCTATGCGTCTACCAGACTCAGCTTGCGTTTTTCTATCCGAAATCTACGCTATTCAGGCGGCTTGCAGGGCATTACTGAGTTTGAATATCACCGGTAATAGGATAGCCATTTTCTGTGACAGCCAGGCGGTTCTTCTTGCTCTTGGGTCGACAACGATTGCATCGAGCCTGGTTAGTCAGTGCAGGGAGTGTGTCATGAACTTGGCTTATCGGCATATTGTTTCTCTAATATGGGTGCCGGGGCATCGTAACATACAGGGAAACGAGATGGCCGATGAACTAGTTCGGCGTGGATCGGCTCTTGATGCCTCGGAGGCGAAGTGGGTCCTTGCACCCCTGGGACTCGTCGAGGTCCGAATCTCCCAGCACTGGCTTAGCAAAACTAAGGATGAATGGAAGCGTTTTCAGTCCTCCAGAGTAGCAAGGAGTCTATGGCCCTCCTACATCGAAACACGTTCTTCAAACCTTCTGAACATTTCGGTGAAACAGAACGGAGAAATCCCTTTTCGGGAACCATTCCGAGCTTGAAAATATTAAGCCCGGGGAGCTTTTAAAATTCTTGAACTCAACGTCATGGATAAAGGGGGACGGAAGCCCCACCAAGGCTCTTAAGATTTTGCTATCTTTCTTCTATAGTTTTTCATTGGTTATTTCACGAGATGTGATATCAAAGCGGCGCATTAGCGCTAATTGCAGTCGCATGGGACTCGCCACTCCAACCAACCAACCAAGTATTACTTTCTTCAGATGTTTATCGGAACTAACTAGTCTAATCGAAAAGTGAGAGTGGTCCGACAGTGTGTGAAATAGAGTTTTAATAGGACAACTCCATTATTGGCTATGTTGACTAGGCAGAGTGAAGTCCTATCACAACAATAATAGAGATCCAGTTTCCTTGCATGTTACGGTTAGCCCTCAGCCGTTTCAATGTCCACTTCCTGAAACTATGAGAGTAAAAGCGGTATCATCCACCCTGGTGATTAGGGGTTAGAAGGTAGGTACGCCTGCCGTAAAAGCCAACTAAAATCCTCAAAGGGTAATGAAGTGCAACTTGATGGTTGATCTACGGATATGTTGCCCCTCACCTCTCATTACGAACCAAATCGTGCCGGCGACAGACGGGCGTATGCCGCAAGGTCTTACCGGAGTGTGCCGGGTTCATACCTGGTAAACGACTGCCATTTTGACAAACGGCGTACCCCTTTGGAGAGTGTTTTTGTCAGTAAAACCAACAGCAAGAAGCTCGTTATTCTTAAAGTCTGTAGATACGAATGTTCTCTCATCCAAAAGGCTTAGGACTAAACATGCTAACCAAGTAACTGGAAGGTAAATTTCTCACCAGTCGCCCAATACGACAGCCTTAGTATCAGTTAGGTTAGGTTGAAGTGGCTTCCGCATGAGCACACTTTTGCCAATATCAGAAGGCCCTTTGTGATACCACGTAAAGACACCCTTACACCTCCTCTTCGAACCAATTTAATGACCTCATGAAGGCCTTCCAGGCCTTGATGTCATACTCCGCAATTTGACGGATGTTATCCAGGAAGGCCATTTCTGGAAAATCCGTCTGGCTTAGCGCGGGGCAATTGCAGACGAGGTGTTCCACACTTTCTTCCTCTTCATCATCTTTGCAGCTGCTACAGCAACGTAGATAGGGGACACCTAGCCTCTACGCGTACCTCCCAATAAGGCAATTCCAAGTTAGTATTCCTATGAACTTAGAAATTTCAGCACTTCTTAGGGTTTAGACTTGTGAAGATCGCTTGGGATCCCTTTTTGGCCAGGTTTGCTTGGATATTCGACATCCTGGGGTTTGTTGTCATCTGTCATTAGTGTTTCGGTAGGTATATTCGTTCAGCAGTGGCAAAGGGTATAGCAAAGCGTTCTTTGTCAGGAAGAACCTGCTTGGTCGTGCCCTGCGCCTATCCAGCTCATCTGCCCTACAGTTTTCCTCAGAGGTTCAGAGTTGAATGAGTGAGAGCTAAAGGATTTTATGGTGGCTTGGCTTTCGCTAGTCATAAAGATTTTCTTAGCGATAGAGTCCCTTCCTTATCATGCCTTGGCTTCCATGATTACATAAACCTCAGCCTGGAAGACGCTACAATGACCATTCAGTCTGAAAGAGAGTTCCAGGTCGCGATCCCTTTACCAGTTACAAAAGCGGTATTTGGAAGACACCTTCAAGTACCTAATATCTCTAACTTTCCATCTACAACCAGAAATGTGATACCAATTTTGAGCTAGCCGAAATAAATCTACCTTAGGACTGTCAGAACTGGGCAATAGCATCGCTATGAAAAGCGGACACTTGAAAGTATTGCTTGGGTATTGTGCTAGAACTAAAAACTTCGCCATTTGGTTTTAGGATAATTCTGAGCTAGTCAAACTTTCCGTGGAGTATTTGGGATTCCAACCGTTACGCTTTTCAAGCTCCTTCTTGGAAACTGAAATGTTGAATATCCGTTTGAAAATATAATCCGATGTGTTCCATGAGATTTATTATGGGCAAACCAATATTAATAATGTTTCAGCTTAAAGGGATGTACCTCGTTCCATTTCTTAGTATCTCATGAGCTTCCGAGTCGGCGATATTTTAAAAGCTTTTTTATGTTTGTTTTTATATTCCAGCGAATTACACTTTCTGTGCACACATCATTTGAAGTAATACGCAGACATTTTGTAGACATGTAGAATCGTGAGACAACGATAACATTACCGTAACGATTACAACCACAAGCGAACCTTATGATCTCCACATATGTCTGTATATATCTATTTACAAACTGGAAGCAGAAATCCATCTCAACTAGTGACAAACAATTGCCACATCAGGCAGGACAAACTAAGCGCATCCTGCAACGTTATACGAGTATTGATAGAGCACAGAAAGAAATTTGTACATACCCTGTAGGAAAAAGCTCTAGTTTTAAACTGATGCGTTTCCAGTGAATTCGGAACCACTATTAGTTGGTCTGCAATCTCTTTTCTAAGTAATCAACTGGCGAATATAATGTGGTGATGTCATAGGAGGTAAGAATTTTTCCCGTTGCATTCCTTTTTCTATAGTTCCGAACTAGTTGAATATTCTAAAGTTTATAACTAGTTAGTTTATTGGTGTTATTTTGATGGTTCCGAACTAGACCAGAATTCTACAGACTGCTGAATCAGATAAGAAACTTTACGATTTCAAAGCGTATGGCAATTGTTCTGAACCGTTAAAGAAACATACAAATTGGAACTGGCACGCCATTGTAGACGTTTAACTCAGTACTTATTTGGGACCAATTTATTTGTTTTATATTTTACTTATATTTTCATTTTATTTGTTTAAAAAAAACTGTTAAATTCGAATTATTATTATTAGTAACCTAAATTTTTAATTTGCGAGCTTTATTTAAATTGTTTTTAGAAACCAGCAATAATTACTTTTACAAAGTACTAGTAAGCCCGGCCCGCTGTATCTCAGAACTAATAATAGACAGAGTCCGATTTTTATCATTATATCCCATACTAGATAAGATGTGGAATTTAATTACATCGCTTATTGCAGCACTCATTATTACCTTTCGTTTGATACCCATATTGTACTAACATATTTTGGGTTACTTTGATCCACATCAGTACAATTGACATCTTAAATTTTAAGTTAAACGTCTATTAATATAACGGTAAAAGTTCCTTTCAATTCCATTTAGCGGTTTTTGAGTGATGCGCGACCAAACATACAGACACATAGACAGAGAGACAAAAATTCTAAAAACTGTTGATTTGGCTTCTATTTGCTTAATAATGGTAACTCCTATCGAATTTTTCTTAAATATCTGCAATATACAGACATTTTACAATTTTATTATATCGAGCCCTAACCGCAATTTTGGCGTAACCAACCAAATTTAGAAAATCAGTATTTTCACAGATATCGATAGTTCTGTTTATTTTAAATCACTTCACAAAATATCACAAATGTGGTATGTACCCTTACAAAAATAAAGCAAAGGCAATAATGATGTAAGTTACATTTTCGTTAAAAAAATTTTTATATTTGTAAACTAAAAAACCTTTCTCCTGTAAAATTTTATTTTTGTTGGTTATACAGGATGGCGCAAAAGTAATCCTCCTATCAGAAAATGCTATAAATTTTGCGATTGGCCCCTAAAGTCAGTTCTGTTTTGACATTTGTGTAGTAAACACATGCGAAATACACGTTAATAAACAATGTCACGCTACACTGCTCCAGAACGCGGAATATTGCTGACTATTTATTTGACCAATAATCGGTCGGTGAAAAACGGTTACTGCGCAAAAGTAATCCTCCTATCAGAAAATGCTATAAATTTTGCTATTGGCCCCTAAAGTCAGTTCTGTTTTGACATTTGTGTAGTAAACACATGCGAAATACACGCTAATTAACAATGTTACGCTACACTGCTCCAAAACGCGGAATATTGCTGACTATTTACTTGACCAATAATCGGTCGGGTCCAAACGGCTACTGTGAATGGTGAGCGCTACAGAGCAATGATCAACGAGTTCTTTTTGCCGCAACTTGATGAATTGGGACTGGAAAACATGTGGTTCCAACAAGACGGTGCAACAGCACACACTGCACGTGCCACAACCGATATGCTGAACATCGGAGGCTTACTTTTGCGCCACCTTGTACTAAAGTCGCTGTTAGGGCTTGATAATAATAAAAGATCTGAACTTATTTTATTTTATTTTATTCTATTTTATTTTTTAGGTTTTTAATTTATTTAATATTGTTTTTATTTTTTTATATTCTTTATTTTATTTTATTTTATTTTATTTTACTTTATTTTATTTTATTTATTTTATTTTATTTTATTTTATTTTATTTATTTTATTTTATTTTATTTGATTTCATTTTATTTTATTTTATTTTATTTTATTTTATTTTATTTTATTTTATTTTATTTTATTTTATTTTATTTTATTTTATTTTATTTTATTTATTTAATTATTGGTTTCTATTTTTTTAATTGTTGGTTACTATACAAATTTAAAGTTATTATTATTTGTCATTAAATACATCAAGAAAAGTAAAAACTAATCAAAGATAAAAGAGTAATAATATATATTTTGTATAATTTAAAATTAGTTAATCCACTGGCGCTTTTGAACTGGTGAAAATCTAGTTTCAATGTAACTAGTTATTATTTGTCACTTTATATCTACTTCTTAACCAGAAGTGTGTATCACTAGTTACTGTATTTCCTGCAGAGTGGTTCATTCAAATGGAGGTCTTCGTTGCAGCAGTAAGCGCGGAAATGGCGATGATGGCGTGCGTGCAACAACGGCCACTGCTCGCATGTGTCATGTGCCAATATGACAATGTCGCCAAACAAACAACTGAGTGAAAGAATTTACATGATGGTGAAATGAAAATCGTGGATACGTATGTACACTAGACTGGGACAAAGAAAAACCTTTTATTTTTTTAAATTATATTAATAATATTTTTTAGAATGGCGACGGTTTTCATTCAAGTAAAAAAATGGACGAATACATTTTTATAGGAAACTAACTTCCCCACAAATAAAATAAATGTAAAGTTTTGTCAAGAGGGCCGTTCCAGAGTTATCAAGATTTAAAATTTTCGTTTTGATTCTAGTTTTTACTTTTGAAATTTTTTTTAAATTGCACAGTAGAACCAGGGATCAACGTTTTATTAATCCCTGAGTACTCCCTTGGGAGTATTGGATTACTCCCTATCCTTCTGTGTATTACCATATAATTTTGTATACTCCCTTTTAACATTGCATATCCATGGCAGTCCTGTTCAGTAATTCAATTCGGATCTTGAAAATAGAGAGAGCAGAGTCACTCCATTCCATTCGTCATCAATTTAATTTCAAAATGCTGTACAGAAAAGAGATTCTTTCAATCACCTTGGAAAGTCTCAACACTATAGGACATTCTAGGATTTTCGATTAATTGTCAAATGGGCGTGCCTTCATTCTTTGTTTCTGGAAACACTCTACTTTTAATATCTTAACGAAGAAATATTGATTTTTTATAAGTATGAATTGATTCTAAATAATACAACAACAACATGTTCGAGTCGATCTATTTACCATTGGATCACTCATCGATATTGCGGACCATGAAAGAGCTCCATAACTCGCATTGATTTCAAATGAGATCCTATTTCAAATTGATTTTATTAGGTCCCTGAACTTATTAAGACTATATTATATTGAAAACACTAAACTCTTTACTATAACGACCACTATAAACGAGCCAAAACATAACCGCCTTACAATAAATGCGCTGGACGGCGGAAGCCACGGATACTAACACGTCTTAGGACTACTCTGGCTTATTTATGGTGGTCCAAAGACTATCCACCAAGCCAACAGGTTGTCTTCTGATAAAAAAGACGTTAAACCGAATCAGCTCGTGATTAACGACAGGATCTGTGGGCATAACAAAGGGAGTATCAGCGGCTACACAGGCTGAGCTATGTAATACAAATATGTGAAAGTGCTCCGGCCTAGAAAGCGACTACGACGGAGATTGATGCTCCTAGTCGTTGTGATTCGATTCAAAACTTTAGCTGATTTGTGATGCCTCTTTGGGACAGAGCGCTCTGTTCGATTTTAAAAGCTCTGTTTGTGCCTTCTTACAGTAACTACTTCGGAATCTCGTTCTGGCCATTACTAAAACACATCCTTATCATAATTGACATTATCTCCATCATCAGTATTATAACCTCAACCCTAACAGCAACAATAGCCCATTCGCATATCATCAAGCGAGGCAATATTGAGGAAATCAGGCAAAAGACACAGGCCGCTGACTCTTGGCAGCCAAAATTTGCGGTCGATTTGGAAAGGTGGAAAGGAGAGTGTGTTGCACGCGTTGCAGAAGCATTCAAGACGAGGCCAACAGAAGTATCAACAATGTCGCTTGGGTTATCGTTTGGCCCAAAATCAGCTGATGATTCAAGGACGGTATGCATTTAAGCTGTGTTTATTGTTGTTGGAAGTAACTCATATAGAGTTCAGCGTATTGCCTGCATACATGAAGGTCTCATTATTGGAACACCATTTTGGTAGCCAGTCGAGCATGCACTCCATTTACCACAACAATGCGAACATGCTCGAGTTACAGACGCGGAATTCGCAATAGGAACAAAAAAAAACAGCTTCAACAACTGCAAGTATAATCAGGGCAGAATTTAGAGAGTACTAGAGTAGATAAGGGCTAAGATGCCGATACCGGAGCCAGTTACTAAAATTATTTCCAGAAACACTAAAAAAGAAGGTAGTGTTAATTGTCAAGAATAAAGAAGATCGAAGCTCGTCACAGCGGCAAAAGCTTTGCAAAGGCTTCTAAAGGTGCCTATTAGAGATGCAACAGAACGTGCAACAAGACTGAAGACCAGGAAAATCTAAAGTGATCAAGCACATTCCTACTAGCTTAGAAGCAGCATAGGAAATAAATATAAACTCCAGCCAAGTTATCCTTCCTACAACGTTAGACGTAAGAAACGCGTTTAAAAGCGGTACGTGGGAGGTCCTTCATGATTCCAAATCTCATGCTACTAGCAATGGTTTATCAGAAGCTACTTATATATGAGAAACATCAACCTCAAATACCAAATCTCAGAGAGGCCGCGGAGCAGAACAGACATAAATTGTGACCCTTACCTATAGACGGAAGCTAAGATGAAACTGTCCATCTAGAAATGCCCGATAGTACATTCTCAGGCGGATATTCAGAGGACATTGCCTTACTCCTCATGTCAGCCCAAAATACAAAAAAAACCTCGCAGGAAGCCAACTATTTAGGTCTTGATACTCAATCTGCTGGAAGAAGAGGTAGAGCTGGTGAAACAAAAGACTGTAAAAGTTGGTCTCGAAACCTTTTGAGTAAAATATATTCTCATATAGGTGCTCGCAAATCATGGGGTTATAGCCTATCGAACTTGTTTGCATATGGATGCGTGGATCGGGCCGGGAGTATTCTAATAAGAGCTGGAAATGCGTCGTCGTTCGTATGATCTAAGGTTGTCAGGGAATATCTGAATCTGCCCAGCAGATCTTCTGGCCTCATCCGACCACTTGCGAACCACACGTTTCTGCGCACATGGACTTAGGTATTCCGCCGGCCAGTTGTAGTCGACGTCTGGATAGGTAGGCCTCTAGTCAGCTAAGCAAGCGCAGGTCTGGTACCTACTTCTGCCAGATGTTGAAGTCCTTCCGGGACTGGTGGGTTTCTTTAAGGCCCATCCAGGTGCGGTGACAACCCGACCTGTGTGAGATACATTAAGGATTACGAATTTTAATTATCAAGTCTCTAGAAGTTTTAGGCATGGACAAAGCGGAAATATTCCATCTCAATATATTCGATTCTCCAAAGGATATATCCATGGCTAAGGTCTGCTCTATTCGTAACTACAAGGTGGCGCAAAAGTAAGCTTCCGATGTTCAGCATATCGGTTGTGGCACGTGCAGTGTGTTGCACCGTCTTGTTGGAACCACATGTTTTCCAATCCCAATTCATCAAGTTGCGGCAAAAAGAACTCGTCGATCATTGCTCTGTAGCGCTCACCATTCACAGTAACCGTTTGGCCCCGACCGATTATTGGTCAAATAAATAGTCAGCAATATTCCGCGTTCTGTATTTCGCATGTGTTTACTACACAAATGTCAAAACAAAACTGACTTTAGGGGCCAATCGCAAAATGTATAGCATTTTCTGATAGGAGGATTACTTTTGCGCCACCTTGTATATTGCTGGTACCTAGCGGTTCGCTAAATGAATGAAAGCCAGTGTCGCCAATAGCTAATGATGTATCACAACTACTGCCCATCAGCTAGGGTACTTTGCACGCAACCTAAACTATACCACGCACTCAGTGTAAACAAACCCGTTTATTGGAGCAATCGATTGTATGGGGACTATGCGTTGTATTGGTCCGCTCTTGTCGGTTCCTAAAAATGCTTAATACTCGTATATTACAAAATAGTGGCCCCACACACAAAATTTCAGCCACATAACTCTAAAAATGAGGGACTAGTTTGCGCTCAAACGGACAGTGGCGCTAGGTTGGGCAACACTTTTACAATTTGGGAAAGTCCATTCAGTTCTACTTTAAGTTCGGCCCTGAACAGCTATGGAGCGAGCATATAACTGTTTTACTCATTTATCGATGTATGAGCAATGCGCTGCCTTAGATTGAAAATGTTCAGGCGATCTGACCCCGTATTCACACAGATTTATTTTCCAACAGCACAAAAAGTTCCTCACCCCAGACAGACAGACAGATTTTCCTCGTGCTACATACAACCCTTGCTGACCATATTCCCATACGTGTATCCGTATAACGTAAGTATGTAGTACGGGTATTAGAGCTCTCATCATCATTATTCCAACTTGTCGCGTATTTGTACGAAATTTTAACGGTGTTTGTGGTTATTCGCCGTTATGCAGCAACGCTTGGGAGAGTGCGCACAGAATGCTGAAATGTATGAAAAATGCTTCTGTTAAATTCGTATGCGGACCCCATGGGTACTGCAGTGGTCGCGCGTTTCTCCTATTAGACCGTTTGGCTAACTCGAGTTAAACTCTTTGTTGGAGTTTTGTTAGCATATCCAGTTAAAATTAGGATTTTCTTTTTTCTTTTTTTTTTTTGCTTTGACGAACTTTCAGTGAGCTTTGATTTGTTCGGTAGTTAACTTTGTTTGAACTTTTACTTTGCAGTTAATCACTTGTTTGTTTTTGTGTGGCTTGTGGTCCAATGTGGTGCTTGAGTTTTGACCATATTTAATACGAGCATGTTCATTTTTGGTACAAAGGGAAAGCTGAGCAAATAATAGTAAATTTATGATTTTCCTCTCTTGTAACTTATATATTTGTATTCCGCTCGTACTTCGGCTCCATTTGGATGCAAATCGGCTGTGGATAGCGTATTACAGTGAAAGACGGTTTATTGAGGTGTTTTATGATGTTTTTAAAAGGTTGCCACTTATTTGATTTTTTTTTAATTAAGTGAGCTATATGAGTATAGCTGATATGATACATTTATGGCTCTCCTACTTTAATGCCTTTACTTGGACTGTTTTTATAGGGTTGCCGCATATCTAAAATAAAAAACTAATTAGATTTTCAAATTTCGGTGTCAACAAAAATATTTCTAGGTAAGGCCAACTACGGTTGCCAACTGAAATTATTATATACGTTCTTTGCATATTCACTACTATTTCGAAAACCATTTGAGCCATATGGATGAACTGTTGAATATAAGTTATCTGCTACAAGCTAGGCAACCCACAAGGTTTTTACCTATCTGAAATTTACAAAAAATGAAAAGAATTATTTCTGGGTAGGGTTGCCATCTAATCATATTATATCTCTTGTTTTATATATCCTCTGTTATGCCGAAAGCTACTCGAGCCATTTGGATGCACTTTCGAATAGGTTAGGTTAAGGGCGGGATGATCCATTGTGGCACTCTCCTTTAAACGTTCAGGAAGTTGCACCATCCTGTCCGCTTAATATAGCGCAGAATCGCTCCGATTTAAGCAGAAGAAGCACTTGTTTAGGCACTCCAAATGAGTCCTAGCACTCCAAATAAGTTCTAGGAAGCGTTCAAAAGTATCTATTTCCTCTTCGTTACTACAGCTGCGCAGGCGTCATTCGATGGGACCCTCATACGTTCACCATGTATTCCCATTAGCCAATGTACCCGAATCAAGGGGTCTAGCGAGGGCCGTTTGAGGTTGAGTATGGACTGAGCACATTTTCAACAGATGCGGGCCACGTTTTAGAAGTAGCTTTTTTCCCGAAGTCACGTAGGAGCCAATGTTTGCACGTAGGGATATAGGGGGCAATGCTTTTCTCTTGGTTCACTTCCGATTTCTCCTTGGCCTTATTTGTCATCTCGTCAGCAGTGCATTTTTCGGGTATGCCACGGTGGCCTGGGACCCATATCACTGCTCGAAGCCAGTCCATTGAGCGATTTTCTGCAGTCGAGTGCTAAATTTGATGTGGTGTTGCTACCCTGTTGCTTTGACGCTGCTTCAATGTCGCAGTAAATTGGCATAGGTGTGCAAATTTTGGAGAGCAGCTATGGCGCGGCCTCCTCTATAGTTGTAAGTTCAGGCAGTAATACGCTACAGTGGCACGGTAGCCTAATGCTCAAACAGGGTGATAGATCATCCGAGTAGAAGCTGCTGCCCATCTTGCCGTTACGCTTAGAGCTATCCGTGAAAATGGAGGTTGACTGTGAGTTTACAATATGCACGTCCTCCCATTCATGCTTCTCAGGGATTCTACTGGAGAACTTGTTGTCTGACTCATAGCAGGTAGATGTAGTGCAATCTACTACCTTTTGATTTCTGGGTATAGTCTCCAGGATGCTTGCATGTCCAAATCTGGTGTCGCTCCAACGCTGAATGGCGTTCAATCGGACTGCCTTACAACCTGCTTGCAGTTTTCCATGCAGATTAACCGAAAGTAGATTGAGCATAAACTCGAAAGCTTTTGTGCGCATTGATGGAAGTGGACCCGTTTTAAGTACTGCGGCCACCTCTCTACTTTGCTCATCCTGCCTATGTTATTGCTTCGCTTGAGCGCGGGCCACCAAACTGCAATACCATAGAAGAGGATGTGTCTTACTACGACGCTGTACAGCCAGTGCATAACGCGGAGATTCAAACCCCATTTTTTACCTACGCCTGCTTTGGATGCATATAAGGCAGTGATTGCCTTCCTGGGTATGTCCTTAACATGCTTGTTCCATTGGAGTTAACTGTTCAGGATGACGCCGAGGTACTTGAACTCTTGAGAAAGTGTGAGCCTCACTCCATTTAGGAGTGGCAGTCTAAAGGCTGTTGCTTTGTACCTTCTGGTGAAAAACATCATTTTCATTTTGGAGAGATTCACCTTAAGGTGTTTTGTATCGCCGAACACTTTTCAGTAAAAATTTTATAAAATTTGTAAAAACTTCATACTCGCCGAACAAAGCTATTGCTTGCTGGCAACCCTACCCATCTTCCACCAATTAAACCAGCTATTAATATATTTGTTTCAACTTTTTTTTGTCAATTTTATTAAGACCTTTTGTTACGATGTCCAACATTAATGAGTGTAGTTTTAAAACAGAAAATTATCCTCGCCTAGTAAAAACACATTAAAGAAGAAAATAGAGTTTAATGGAACTTAACTAACCAGAAGCAAACTTGGAAATAGTAAATTTCTTCATCTGTTATCACAAAAGTTGAAATTAAATTATTGCCACCCAAAAAAGGTCTGCCTAACTTTTTGTTGACTTTACAACTTTGGGTTTAGCCCACTTGTCAAAATAGAGAAAGAGAGTAAGTTTATTTATCTCTTGGTGGGTTGGGTGATGGACTACAATTTGGTTATAGGGAACGTAAAAAATTATCAAAAAATTCACAACATTATTATGAAGCCTGCAGGGAATTCAGTAACTTATGGTACATATTTTTAGTTCAAAATATTTCACGACCGTCATATTAAGTTCATCACTTTGGCCATGTACCAATCGGTTGAAAATTGTAAATTTTGACAGAGCGAAAAAAAAATACAACCATTTATCGCGGTGACCATGAACGTCAGAATTTACCATAGCTCATGGGTCTGGTAAAATTTTGACAACTGCAACATATATGCATTCGGTATTGCCAATCATATTATTTCAAATTTATTTATATGCCAACACGTTATTAAATGATAAAGTAAAATTTAATGCAAAAAATGCGAAATATAATGGCATAAAAAATAAAAAATATAATAAATTTAAATATTTATTTACAGATTATTTGCTTTCGCTTGTGCTTTTTTCAGCTGTCAAAATTTACCGTTTCATTTGGCACAACAAAATGGAAAATATTTTTACACCATAGAAAATTGTTCACCCTATTTTTCCTCTGAGTAAAATCTTTCCGACTAGCTCACGGCCTTTGTTGCATGCAAAAAAGATTGAGAACAAACGAAGAGTGGTGGAAATCGATGTTGGGACATCGAAGTGTCTGCGTAACTTTGTTAATCTTAGGTTATGTATTAAAAAAATGTCATGTACTCTGGTTTTTCGGCCTGTTTGACCAAAAAATTCTCCCTTGAAAGGAACATGACTTTCGCTATGACTTTTGAACTCAAATTTCGCAAAAAACTATTAACTTCGTTCCCTCATCTGTTGTTGTGTTAAACTGAGTGAAGTGGAAACAACTGCCCGTATGAGTAATCAACAAGAAATCTCACACCATCCTTTAAACTTGAAAGGGTAAAAGTTGTACTTCCCTTTGTTTGATATTCAATTTATTTCTTAGAAGGGCAAATAACCTACTTTCAGCCTGCATTTTTTTAGTGAGCTAGGTATAGGCCACGAAAAGTATAAATAATTCTCTTAACTGGCCACCAGCTTGTAGCAGATTCTGCTATCATTTAAGGTTGGTATCAGCCATTTTGTTTACCAGCCTTTTGACTGTCATGCTCCAACTTCTGTTTGCATCTCAGTCGTGGCTTCCCTCTTACTCTGTTGTTGTTGTGGTAGTAGCAATGATTTGTCCTGCCTAGTCGTCACACTCCTTATCTAACATTGTTGTTAACATCTTCTAACGGAAGTCTCAAGAAGTCAGAGTGAAGTTGGTGTTAGGAGAATCTGCTTCGTTGAGATGGTTGGTGTCATGGGGAGACACACCACATTCCCGGCAAACATTCAGCTTGTCGGAACGCAGTCTGGATACAGTATTCAGTCTGTTAAAGTATCCAGATCGAAGTTGGGCCAGTGTGACTCTTTTCTCCCTCGAAAGTTCGCGTTCCTCTTCGGCAACAGGCGTAGCTTGTTGCAATACGTGGAGGCGGCTTTTCTTCAAGCGAGTCCTTGTCAGTGTGTTTTGGTTAAACAAGCATTGCCTGCCTAGCATTTCTTTCTACTCTTTATGGTGTTCCGTTGATATGAGAAAATATCCCATTGCGTTCTGCGTGCGGTGTTCTTACAGGCTTCCAACGTCCTCTAGTGTGTTCGATAGCCCAGGCAACCAAATTGGCTAGCTCAGAACCGGCCCTGCTATTGCCTTGTACGTTGCCAGCAGGGTTTCTTTATCTTTTCTCCAAGTACTGCCATTTTGTTGCGGATTTGTACTTTGGTGGAGATTGCGGTTGAAGGGACAGCAAACGTCATCCCTATTATTTTGTGATGAGAGCCAGTCAGAAGCTTGATACCGTCGACGTCCATGTTCACTTGCGTCGTGCAAGTCGTAAATAAGGTGGCCGAGGAATTAGTCGGTGACAATGCCAAGGACCAAAGTAGCAATTGATTTCTGAGCGCAGCTCATCGATGGAAGGTCCAGTTGCCAATATCGTGAAATCATCAACGAAAAAGATGATCGAGACACACTTTGATGGGTAGTAATTAAACCAGAAGTCAAAGGAAAACGGGGTGGCGTCCTATCCCTGTGGCACCCCGGCCAGATGTTCTAAGTTCATACGCCTTACATTGTGGAGTGCAATAACACCCATGAAAGTTCTAGTTAAATTAAGTCAAAGGAAATCAGGAAATACTATTTCAAAATGTTTCAACAGTTTTCATGGCTTTATATAGCGTACTACAAACATTTTTCCATTCAACTGGCTCCCTCAGCACTGCACAGAGAGCGGTGGTAATGCCCGAAAAACACCGAATAGTACTGATAGCGCAATCGTTCGTGGATTAAAAATATTTCTTCTTGTTTCCACAGGATTTTTTATGAAAGAATTTATGATATCCACCCCATGTAGGACGATTTAAAGACGTGCTCTTCAAGACCGATTACTTTACCTCGGAGCTTTGAAATCCATTTGGTTTCTGATAGAAGAGAAATAAGGGTTTTCAAGACTCCACCTAAATTGGAGTAGTCCAATACGACGAGGAATCTTATTTTCTGCCAAATAAAAGTTTTCTGAAATATTATGACGCTCTGAAGCTTATTCCCAGCCCTAAAGAACAACGCTGACTCACTTTTACTATACTTTTTGATCGGTGAAACACGGTTGAGGCAGTGTAGGTGCGTCCAATTCATACGATTGAACTCGTATTGGATCTCTCTCTATGGCGCGATATACAACAGGTATATCATCATAAACCTCCTAAGAGATTTTTGCGCCAAGCTTCTCTTCCAATTTGTGGTGTGCCGATTTGAATTTTCCCTACAAATTGGTGGGACCTACAGTTTTTTGCCGACTCCGAACGGCATCTACAAAGGAGACGAATTTTTGCTGAGAAGCCTGTCATGGCAGAAATACATTCGGAGAGTTTGTCAAACTACTGCCGAGGGGCGACCCCGTTTTGAAAAACTTTTTTCAAATCACTTTTGATGTTACCTGTACCAGGGCTCGAACCCTGGACCTTCGGTGTGGTAGGCCGGCAACACTACCTTCACACCACGGCGGCCGCCCTCGTATTGGATCGTTCTATGTAAAAAGAATTAAAATCTTCATGCTAATTCTTGGGGGGGAAGGAATGCCGTTAGGGTGGATCTATCAGAAAGACATTCTGCCCAAACGTATAGCGATTTGCTTGAAAAATTTGTTAAGGGCTAATAACGTTGACGTATTGTCGTGGCTTGTGCTATTTAACCGAAAGGAGAATCTATAGAAAATTATGGATCTGGAGGAAAATTGCAACAACAAAGGCACTCTATTCGGATAAGTTGAGCAGACGTGGAAAATTATTTCCTAAGATATTTTACTGAAATAATATCAAGGCGAATTCACTTACAGGTGATCTCAAAAGAACATATGAGCAGTGGCTTCTTCCAGGCCCGTGCGGAGGGGGAGGGTATATTTCAGCATACATTTATATTCCAAATGGCCAAATTCCATTCCAACTGATACTACTTACAGCCTTAGATAAGGTTAAAATTTTTTGGTGGGCTTATGTATTCAAATTGTCATTCACGTTCGTGCTTGTATGTGTAAAGCGGTTTGAATTTGCTTTATTACTTCCCTGTAAAAAACGTTGGAGCATCAGAGTACTCCAACATTTATCCTTATTCATATAAAAAAGGTGGTCCAATTTACATAGCGATGTCCGGTGATTGGATCACCTAATCCTACTCGGAGTACCATTTACTTTCCTTCCGAATAGTCTATAGAGCACCTACGTTAGAGTACTTTAAAAATGCTGCCAAAAGATTACTAGTAATTAAAGAGTATTCTAGACGAAAGCGAGAAGGGAGTATGTGTTCTTTTGAGGACCACCTACTCCCACTCCCGCTTTGATGTTGAATACTCCATAGAGTAATCCCATGGGAATATTTTGAGAGTACTCTCACGTAGGTGGTCTATAGAGTATTCAAAAGCAAAGAAACCGAGTATTCCGAGATGGATTAGGTGATCCAATCACCGGACATTGCCATGTAAATTGGACCACTTTTTTATATGAATCAGGATATGTGTTGGAGTACTCTGATACTCCTTTAGGAGTATTCTTTGGAGTATGAAACGGAGTATTTCCGTGTTTTGCAGGGTTATAACTGAATCGCAATGCGCCATTTTCTCTCCCTTTCGCACATATAAAACACAAATTAAAAGCTTGTAATTACTACATAATAGCTATACTTAATTAATACATACGTAAACACTCCTTTCTGTTTGTTGTTGTTCCCGCAATGCGTTTCTATCATGTTGTTAGAATGGTTGACAATTCTTTGCCGCACACTTCATTATCATTCGTTGACCAGAGAAACTTGGTGAGGCACACACTACGGTAAGCTGAATATTATTAAAAAACGTATTTGAGATCAACAATGCCTGAAGATCGTCTGAACGGCTTAGCTTCACTCTATGCACATCGCGATGTCAAAATCGATCCGCAAATAATTTTGAAAGAGTTTTTTTCACTACCTCGAAGAGTAACTAAATATGACTTTTGACAATAAAATTTCCGTACTCCTAAAATAAATTTCTTATCTTTTTTCATTGATTACGTAACTTGAGTTTAAATCCCCCCTCGGATATTTTCTGCGCACGAGCCTGGCTTCTTCTGTCAAAATAAAAAAATTCTATGCAATCTGACAGGAGAAGCCACCAAAGGAAAAACAAAACACATGAAGTATCCGTAATCCGCATTCTAGGAAACATAAATTACAATTACCGTAAACGGAATCGCACTTTCAACAATTAAGGATTACGTCATCGTAATTTCATATGTTTTAAATTACAATTACTGTATTCGTTGCTTAAGATTTTTTAATAAAATACTTGTAAAAGTAACGATTATTCCCTTTCAGATCAGATTTCAGTGAACCTTTATTTAAGCAAACATTAAGCAAATAACTAATATTAAGAAATTAAAATTGTCACATTTTTGCGCAAATAACATCGACAAATTTTAGAAATTCAAAGTTATATTGTATAGCCTTATTCTAAATTGGCCTTAAGCAAGACTAATCTTTCAAAAGAAAATTCGGAAAGGGCATGGTACAGGGTGGCTGATGAATTTTGCTATATTAAGAAACTCAAATAATTTTTTTTTCAGTGTATGGAATTCATTTTTCTTTTATTCATGTTAAATCACATTAAATTTTATTAAATATAGCTTAATTAGTTTTAAAAATAATGGAATTTAAATGCCCTCCCTGCTCGTCGATGCATGTGCGGCATCTTACCAAACAGTTGTTCATTACTGCTTGGAGAATTGAGACAGGAATAGCCGCAATTGTTTCTCGAATGGATTGCCTTAGTTCATTCAAATTTGTTGCTTTGAAGACTTCCTGTTTGCAATAACCCCACAAGAAAAAGTCAGGTGCAGTAAGGTCAGGCGACCTGGGTGGCCAACGGAATGTGGAGTTTCTGGATATCAGCTTATTGGGAAATTTTCGTCGCAATTCTGTCATAACAGGTTGGGCTATATGAGGAGCTGCACCATCTTGCTGAAACCACACAGAGTTGAAAGAAATTCTCATTCGGCGTAATTCTGGATAGAAAAACTCTCTCAACATGCTCAAGTAACGGTCTCCAGTAACCGTAACGGTGTGACCGTTTTCTTCGAAGAAGTAGGGCCCGACAATGCAGCGTGATGAAACTGCACACCACACTGTGACACGAAGTGGATGCAATTCCGTCTCATGGAGTATCTGTGGGTTGGAAGCACTCCATATTCGACAATTTTGTTTGTTTATGTTGCCGTTTAAATCGAAATGGGCCTCGTCAGACATGAAAAGACAGTTCAACATGTTTCCATCCTCTTCCACCATTTGAAGCATCTTCTGGCAAAATTCCAAGCGAATCGGCAAGTCTGCAGCATGCAGTTTGTTGGCCATTTGAATTTTATATGGGAATAAGTCCAAATCTTTGTGCATAATTGACTGTAATGACTGTCTGCTTACACCCATTTGAGCAGATAAGCTTCTTGTCGAAACACGTGGATTGTTTTGTATGGCAGCAGCTACAGCAGCGATTGTTTCCTCCGTTCGAACTGAAGGGTTTCGATGGTAAGGTCTTCTGTTGACTGTCCCATGCTCGGCAAAATTGTTTACAAGTCTTATTATGGTCCATCTGCTCGGAGGATTGCCGCCAAACGTGCGCCTATACTCTCTTTGAACCGAAACTACGGACTCCAGTGCGTGATAGCGGCGGACAATCCAAATTCTTGTTTCAGTGTCCCAGTTATCCATTTTTGTTAAATGTAAAAGTCAATCTGCAAAATAAAAAAAAATTAAGCAGATTCATTAAATAGAAAAAAAGTTATTTAATTTTTTTTTGGTAGCGGCTTTCATTAGCCACCCTGTATAAGCGTATATGAACCTATATTGCAAAAACGCCTGATTGACTCGACAGTCACCGTTATGCTAACAGCCTCGGCACGTGAAGACTTGACCGCTACGCAAGTTTTTCATTAGAAATAAAATTCATAGCTTCCTATGTTCATATTATGAAATCACTTATAGCTTTCAGTTTGTCGGCAGTCTTAGAAATCTCTAAAATTAACAGATTTTCACTCAATTTTTTGACGTTGGGAATTTTTTTGTTTTTGTAAAATTTAACAAATTACTCGTATATTATATATTTACTATCAAGTGCAAAATACTGTCACTCTTTCCCGCAGTACGAACAAGTAATTTACGCAAGCATATATGTATGTATCAAAATTTTTAAAACTTTTTCAAGGTTGGCTAAAAAATTTATAATTTCAAAAGTTGTGTATGAAAATTATAGCAATTGAAATCCTAAGTACCCAAATTAACGATTATTGCAATCGTAATTTAAAAAATTTTAAATTACGGTTACGTAATCGTAATCCTAGTTATCTAAATTAACGATTACTGTAATCGTAATTTAAAAAAAGTTTAAATCACGATTGCTGTAATCGTAATCCTAGCTGTAATCGACTACGCATGTAATCCTTATCGCCCAGCTCTGCTTAAGTATTGTCGCTCCACTTTCTAAGTTCACCGGATTCTTTGTACAAATTTTTTTGGATGAGCTGGTAGACAAATTTTATTTATTCAAATTTATAATACCTGAATGAATAAAAATGACTGAACATTATAAAACGTTTACTTCTTTTGAGTAAAATATTTTAAAGGGAATTTTGGTGCTTAAGTTTTGTCGTACACTGTATGTATGTGCGTCTTGATCTATTTTGGGCGAGTTTGAAACTGATGTATTTCTGTCGGAATATCATAATTTACATCTCCTAGTGTATACCAATTGCTTGTATTCATACTATTTTCGAAGTAGTTCACAACTATTTGGTTTGACTGCCGGGAACCTATAAAAGCTAAAACAATAACTTCGCATGAAGGCTCGAAGTAGTAAAGAACAAATCAACTAACGGCATATCATAACCAACATCAATGCACACCCACAACCCCTCTGTGAACGTATCACACACATTTCGATTTCCGGAAAAATTTATGAAATCAATTGACGCTATTCACTCACAGACACTTTATCACTTCCAAACCATAAAAGCGATAATAACAACAACTACCAAAAATACATCATCTCATAACAACAACAACTCACTACATTTAACGCATTGAAGCCGTAATATCATTTGTACGAAGTATGAAAGATATCAAATCAGCGACATTAATGAAGCCTAGCTATTGGTAGCATACAAATTCACACCAACACCAAATTTGGTAAAAGCATTGAAAAGCATAGCGCCCTAGGAATTATATTTAGGGTGGGAAAATAGTACACGTAAGCAGTTAGCATATGGTTGAGTGAAATGGCTGATATAGCATCACATCACATAATAATGCGATCTGATGATTCAAATTGCAATGCAATAATAATGAAGTCAGGCGAAAACTCCAACAACAAAAGCAAAAACAACGCTGTGCTCATATGTTGAAAGCATAACATGGATGACACCGCTATAGTTCTACTTCAGGGGATAGCAAAGCGGTGTGGAAAATGTTGACTGTCACAAGAGTTGGCATCACCTTCAGAAGTGAGAAAAAGAAACAATAGTTGGAGGAGATGAAGCTTGAAATGCAAACACTGTGTGTCATTTGCCACTCAGGAAAACAATAAATAAATAATAAAATCAGTGAGCTACTTACATATCAACGCCTGAGTGAAGGTGATTGGAAAACGTCGGTGTAATGCAATAATAACCTTTATTAACAAAAAACAAAAAAAAATTTTGTAAAACGCGTGGGCAGGAGAAAGTTTTAGAAAATCCCGCAATTTTTATGAATTTTAAACTCATACCATTCAACTAACATAGCAATATAAATTAGGATATTGGAAGCAAAGATGACTAGATGCGAAACTTCGCGCTCTCTGAGAGCGCTCAAAAAGTGGTCATTTTTTATAACATTTTCCAATGGTGCCAGTAGGGTGAAAACCAAATATGGCAATTTTGAGCAGATTTTTGGGTATTTTGCAGTTTCTACACCACCATGAGGTATGCAAAAGGCGCGTTACTGAATTTATTTTTGGGTGCTCGGTTCCCCTGTTTCACCCATATCGTCATATACATATAAAATATAATAAGATATATTTAGAATAAAAGTAAAAATTCTAATAAATAAAATTATTAATGGTTCATAATATAAATTTAATTAAATAGAAATTAAAAAATTAAACAAAAAAATAAATAAAATACATTTCTTCATAAAATAAGGAACTAAAATAAAATTTAAAATAATAATAATTTTTATTATTAAGTTAACTTTTTTTTTAATAAAATAAAAAATGACAACAAATTTATTTTCAATGAAAATAATCATAAACCACATTCTGCATTAACTGCAAGATGAAGAAAAAAAAGATTATTTCCCCAAGAAGTGTGAGAAATACAAGATTTGTATGTAAATATGAAAAGAATAGTTCATATTGGAAAATAAGGCAAAAGATCTGAGGAAAAAGCGCAGAAAACCAATTATGGGTGTCAATCTGTAAAGAAAAGTCAAAAATTTGAGAACTAATGAAAGTAAAATATGATATCACATAATGAGATCAAATAATTGCTACTACATATATACAGGAACTATAAAAATATGTGCAGCCACTTTTGAAAACAAAAAAATTGCAAAGAAGCTGAAAAGAATTCTAGATGTCGAAAAAGTTTTAATGCCACTTTGCCAGCTTCACTTTCCCCATTTTAATCACTTATTAATAATTTTCTCACCGCCTTTAGTTAAAGTTCATATATACATACTATAATTTGTTAGGATTAACGACGTTTTTTCAGCTGAAATATCACTAATATGACATAAATTATGCAAATTGTTTTGGTTCGTTTTTTGCTTCTGGCTCCTCATGGTTTATGTATCTCATGTCAGACGGTCCTCGATTAGGCAGTGTAGCCAACTATTTGATGTGTTTGTTAGTTGGCAACACTGCATAAACGAGGACCGAAATGAGAGAGCGGGAAAGAGTCTCATATCAAGTCATCTTTGATTGCAAGCCATGCTAAATAAAGTAAATTTACGTGATATCCGTTGGTCCAGTTACTTGTAAGACTAATTTTAAAATGCAAGCTTATGAATCTCGCTGGCTTTATTTCCTGTCCGTAAAAGGAAATAGCGCGCACTGAAAAAGCAATAAGATGGCGGGGTTTCAATCCCCTGGTTGGTACCTTCTTCACTTTGTTTTAATAACAGTTTCTTTTTCAAGCCTGAATCGTATTTACTGTAATATGTTTTGTGGCCGCCGGCTTATATGCTAAAATTCCGGAAAATTCGAAAATAAAAGAACAACAACAAGCCGCAGTAGTCATCATAACCTCCGAGTGTACGTTCTTCTAGTTTCTATAAAAAAGGGGCAGTGCGCGAATTTGAGAAGGAACTCGTCCTCAAGCTGACAGAGGTAGATTCACTCTGATCCATATTATTTAGCAATCCTATGCAGGAATATCCTTATGTGAAATTTAAAAACCTGAATTGTTTCAGAGATATCAGATACATTAGCTCTTGTCGACGACTAATCAAATAAGCTGTCTAAGCCATCGTTAGGAATGTCTAGGAAGCGTCCTACTTTGGTCTGAGTAGAAAATTGAGAAGTAAAGCCCTCTCTGGACCAACATAGCTGGCGCTCAAAATGCTACATCATACCTGTTCTGATGTACTGCGCGGAATTCAATGAGCAAAAAAAGTGAAATAATGCCAAAGGCGAGTATCGAAGGAATTTTACCGATGAGCTGTACGAGTTTTACGCAGATGTGAGCAAAGTACAAAGAAGGCTCAAAGGCACTGGGTCATGCTATACGAATGGACCTAAAATCTCCTGGCCGGAATGTTTTCCTATCGAAACTCGATTTTGGCTGCAGGTGGAGAATGACTTGACTTCCCTTGATGTTTCCAACGGGCGTCAGTTATCGCTATGAATTGACACAGTTAGCTGTACTACCTTTTCCAGACCATACTTAAATTAGCATGCTGATACATGCTTTATACCAACTTTTCTTTTCCTTGCTTCACTAGTTCTACAGATTAAGATATTTTTCGACTGGCTTTACCAAAGGCTTCTTCCATGCCCAGCCTGACGTCAAATGTCAGATATTGGTGGCATGGCGGGAGCAGTCATCATGTGTATTTTTCGGATCACATTATAACTTAAAGGCTGACTCAGGTTACATTTAACTGCGTCCGGATTCCCGTAGTTCTTGATATGTAGTAATTGAGTAAGTCATATTATCCAGATCGAAATGGTGCCAGTGCAATGCAGCTGTGTGTGGGCAAATGTCATTCCTATTTTACACTATGTAACGACTTAGATCGTATTGTAGCTTTTTCGAAAGAAAATAACAAAAAAATTTTATTGGCTTTGGGCTAAAATCGCGTATGGCCTCACCGTATTATTACGGATCAAACTGGTTTCTTATATATTACTGTATCTTATCATTATACTCGCTGTGGTCTCCCTGGGAGCTGTGATTCTTCAAGCCCTTGAAGAGGAACTGCCGTTGACGTTGTTGTTGCTTTAGAAGAAAACATATTCTCTTGAAATGCCGTTGTGTGATATGAATCAGTGTGTGAGTATGCTACCACCTTCAGCTTCAGCGAACGATTGGAGAATTTTAGAAGACCTCCCAGGAGAGTAATGAGGGAGACATTTCATATTCCTCCTAAAAGACCAACGAAAGTTCTTTGTAGAATCATGCCTCAATCCTTCTATGGAAGCAAATAAAGGAGTGGAAGCAATGCAAATGCCTCACATACCAGGCATAAGTTATGGAAAATGGTACAAATAACATTCATATAAAAAAGTTCAACAACCACAAATGGTTTCGAATCTGAATTAAATATTATATTTTCTACGACTGAAACTTTTTTCTTTTGTTTAAATTTATTTTCCTTTGTTGACAGAGAAATTCAGCGTACTCAAAAAGTGGTTTGCCGTAAGTAGGAGTTGGAGAAATCTCTGCTTTCGCCCAAAAAATATATAGAAGGGAGTAATCCTTTATTATTAAGGAGGTCTCCCCTATTGCTCCAATATTAGTAAACTCGGAGCACAGAGTGTAGAAATCTCTGTTATCGCTCCGAAAGGATGTTAAGGGGAGTACTCTCTTGTTTATCGTTTGGGGATATCTCTCCCTTTCCTCCACAAAGAGTAGGATAAGAGCAGAAAACGAAAAAAGTATCTCTATTGTTCCAAAAGGATGTCAAAGGGAGCACTCTCATATTCATCGCTTCGGGAGATCTCGCTTCAAGTTCTACTAGGTTGCTACTGCCATTCTTCTTCGTAGTTTATTGACACCAATTTAAAAAAAAAATTTGACCACTGTGCTGCCCACTTGCTATAAAGTAACAAACCCCCACATTCTCATTTCGTGAGCGCTTTTTATACTTTGACCGCAGCTAATGAAACTCGAGTGAGTCCCACCTAAACACCCAAAATAGCCATGTAAAAGCAAAAATCGCTGCTACAGCAAAACCTATACAGCTTGGTGAACAAAACGTTTGACAGCAGCCAATACAAACATCTGTCATTGTTTGAAAATTTAACCGGCGGCTAAAAAGTTCACAGCACCAAGTGCCAAAAATTGTACAAATAGTTTATCATTGAGACTCCTTCAGTTGCACGAACAACGCCACAATCAGCCAATGGAGTTGTTTGCATTGTCGAAAAGTGGATGCTGCATTTGTTGTTGTTTGATGCTGCTGCTGGCCTCGTTCAAGTGTGATTAATTGCAAAAGCAGCAGTGGTAGTAGCAGCAGCAATAGCTAAACGGCGTTAAAATCTCTGCCACTCCCAAGGCAGCAAAAGTCAGCTGAGCAGTTTTATCCACTGCCGAAGTACTCCTGTGGCATGTGGATATACATACACATGCGACACACAGATTGGCCTTTTGGCACACTAACGACAATAACGTTGATATTTCTTGTTGTAGTTATTTTTTTTCTTTGGGTATATTGAGTTATTTACTGTTATTTTTATTTGCTTCATTATTTGCCCAACATATCGCTAGTGCTTATAGCCATTGCCCCCAAGCGCAAGCAACCCATTGTTGTTTTTTTTCCCCCGTTTTTTTATTTACATTGGGAAATAACACCCCTGCACTGGTGTTATACTTTGCCTGCTGCTACATTTTCTTAACTGTTGTCCTTAGCCATACTCACTTCCACCGCATACCAGCAAAAGTCAACAATGTCAAGCTTACGTCAGCAGCGCTTTTGCTGACTTTTTGATGCTACTTCATATTTTACGCTTCAATTTTAACTTCCTCTACTTTATTTTCTGCACACAGCTGTCTAAACTGTTACACGCGCCATGTGTGTATGGATGTACTTCGTTTGAAGCAGTGATCGCCAACTCGTGGCTAGCGGGACATAAGCAGTGTTACCGCGGTTTTCGAATAAAGTGTATCAGTTTGTGAACAAAAATTTATCAAAAGAAGATATATCAGCTTTTTTTTAGTTTTTGCTTAATTTATCGAAATCCATGTTTATTGTAGTAAAATTTATTGAAATAATAATTTTCCAATGGAAACATCTGACAATTTTTTAAATATTTTTTTTTTTTTAATTTTTTTTTTCATTTCAAATAGTACCAGCCCAACAAGCATTTCTGTAAATGTTTTTAAGAATAATTTAAATTGAACTTACTGCAATAAGTGCTGTGTAAATATTTTTCAATTTTTATTTATTTAAATGTTTGAAGTAAATTTTTTATAGACTTCAATAAAAAACAGTTATAAATCATTTTACTTTAAAAGTGAAGTTCAAATGTTTCAACTTAGAATATTTCCAATTCTTTTCAGAAGAGATTTTACATGAGAACGACGACGAAGGAGCAAATATCATGGCTGCATCTTAACCACTTCCGCAATCTCCTAATAATTGGTTTAAGTTGCAGCATTCAATGTGTGATTACAACTTATCTATTTATTTTATTACAATAGCTAAATAATATAAAAATATCGTTTGAATAATGTTTAAAAATAAAAATTTATAAAAAGCTTTATTTGAAAATTTTTTATATTCTTACATTTATAAGCTTTTAATCAACGTGTTATTTTGATAATAAAACTCTTATTTTCAAACGTTTTATAATCGAAAAATCAGATATTTGTAAGCTTAATATTTATTTCGGAAAGTTTTTTAAAGATTCATTTTAAGTATTTTTGTAAGTATAACGAGCTCAAGACCAGTTGATAATAATTAACTAAATAATTAACTAAAGAATTATTATCAACTGGTCTTGAGCTCGTTATACTTACAAAAATACTTAAAATTAACTAAATAGTTAACTAAAGAATTATTATCAACTGGTCTTGAGCTCGTTATACTTACAAAAATACTTAAAATGAATCTTTAAAAAACTTTCCAAGTTGATTGCTACTGGATTTGACAGTGCAATCATTTGTCAGTGTGATTTTGACTTGGAACCCACGAATTACGAAAATAAAATACATGTATGTACACATGTCAAGCAGCCTTCACCTGTAACTATTATTCCACCATGCCGAAAAGTATTGTCAAAACTCAACAGTCAAGCAGTGTTGTGCTTCACGTACATGAAATTGTTAGTTCATAAAAAAAGTTAAAGCTTTATTACGAAATGAGTCCACATGAATACTGAAAATGTATCAAAATAATCATGATAAAAATTTATCAAAACACGAATTTTACAAAAAAGTATATCAAAACTGCAACGCTGGACATGAATGATGTGTATTTTTAATAAGGTTTCTTGATACGGCAACACTGAAATGAGGTGCTTACAACTTTCATCAAAGTACGTAAAAGGGTCCGAGGAGTAACAAATAATGGAGTCTAAGTGTGGGTGTAACTGCCCTTTTTACAATCAGCTGAGAGCTTTAGCAAAAAATTTTACGTGTTTTAAACTTTCAGATCAACTTTGATTGAGTTAAATTGTGCTTCAGCAAGTTTTGTAGATCTTCCCTTTTATTAAATTTTTACTTTTTACGTAGCATTCGCCAAACATTTTATGGAATGTGTGGGTGGTTATCAATCGATTGACTGTATTGGAATATTGCAAATGCGGCCACAAATCTTGATTCAGTTTCAGAGTTCAAACATGTGCTGTACCACGGCCCCTTAAAATATGTTTACATGGCTATAATTTTTTATCTAACTTATAAATACTTTAGGCCAAGTTTTTTTTATTTCCAAAAAAAAATTATTGGATGTTTCAATCTACACATCGATTTTAGTAAACAATCACGTGTTTTCCAAAATATTTAAATAGTGATGACACATAAGGGCTAAAGAGTCTGCCCAATTCTAAATATTCCCATGGGAAATTTTGGGAAAACGAATTCGAAGCACGAATCAATCCTATGATCCAATAATACAGTTCGTGTTAATAGACCAGCTGATTTTTACTTTTTTCTCGAATTTTGACATTACACTCATTTCTCATTACGATTTTGACGTTAAACTCACAAATTACAAAAACAAAATACATGGAAAATTTTTGTGCGTCTGTATGTTTGTCGAGCTGCTACGACCTGTTGTAGTTGGATCATGAATTTTCCCAAAAATGTTGGGAAAACGAATTCGAAGCACGAATCAGGTTTTTCGAACAAATTTGACATTTCTCGTAAGTATAAAAGTGTGAACAAATGTTGGGACAACTTTTGTTTACATTATTAAAAGTTAACTATTTAGTAAAAATAATGCAATTAATTGTAAATTAAATTATGTTTTAAATAAAATTAGGTGTTTGCTAGCTTGTCGTGATCGTTTTACTGGCGAAGGTGTTAGTGGTAGTGGCGTTCCAACTCAACACAGGCCGGTCAACGCAACTATGACACAATGGTGGTGTCGGCGGTCGTAGCGGCGAATGTAATCGTCTTCCCTGATAGAGAGGTCGGTGAAAGTAGTGGCGAAAGAGTCCCGACAATAGTGGTGGAGGTGATACAGAGTTTTTTTTAACCTGATCCCGTCTAGGCTTCATATGCAGCGCAAGAGTACTATGAGTGCTACATTGCGGTACGTGCCCGACTATAGCGGGAGCGATTTGGTATTACCAGTGCAATCTTCCAGGACATGCCACCCCTCCTTACGTAAAGGAGAAGATGTTTAATGGGAGGCATCATATCCGTAGATCAACCATCAAATTGCACGGAATTACCCTAATGCATTTTAGTCGCCTCTTACGACCGGTATGCCTACCGACCCGCTCAAAGGTCAAGTGCCACGAGCACCGTCCTATGGTTTGGATAATGTTGATTCAAACCATATTTTATCGTTATGGCATGCAAGGCAGATGTTGAGCTGTGTGACTTCCAGAAACCATGTCGGTGTTCCGCCAAGGGTATTTATTTCCTTTAGAAGACAACTGCTAAAACACGTCTAAAAATGTCAGGAGAGGTATCAAAAGACGAGTTTTGACCTCGGTAGCAGTAACCCGAAAACGAATTTTTGGCTTTTTTATTTTTGTCAAGAGATGTTTGCAATTAAAGTTGAAAATTTTCTTTCATTTTCATGTGGTTGTTGTAGACACAGATATAGGGTATACCGAAAAATGGAGAAGTGCGTACCCGATGTTGGACCTGCTGAGTCTTATTGCTTTGAAGCGCATTGGAAGGCCAAAACTTTGCTCATGGGTTCGAAAATATTTCCAGCAAAATGTTTAAAGCCAACTACATTTATAAGATATCGTCATCCTGAGTTGAGAGTAATATTTTAAAAAATTGTTTATTCGGATTTTTCTGACTCTCGTTTCTTCT
The DNA here is from genome assembly GCA_949987695.1 of Merzomyia westermanni. Lineage (NCBI taxonomy): Eukaryota > Metazoa > Arthropoda > Insecta > Diptera > Tephritidae > Merzomyia > Merzomyia westermanni. Next base: position 35,723,092 of record OX465288.1, read on the forward strand.
TATTAACACCTTCTTCTTCTATAGAAATAAAAAAAGGGTCGCGTTAGTCAAGAACTTCACAGGAAATAAACAAATCAAAGATATGTATTTCCACTACTCGAGAAAAAATTCAAAACTTTGGAAAAAAACAGTTTGAGAACCACTGATTTAGTTGCATGGCGTTTTGACTTTGATTGCGTGTTCAGAGGTTTGTCACTGACACTTGCTGTCATTAATTCTGCACCACTTTAGCAGATTTTGCTGCTGTCAGTGCAAGCACACACCAACACACAGTCACAATAAGTCTTGTTTTACTTATCTATTTATTTTTTTTTTTATTGTTTTTTCCTGTCGCCGGTTCAGTTTATCGCATTTTCTAAATTTTTTTTTTCATTTTTAACGCCACTCCCAACCACCTATTTTGATGTATCTGCGTTCCCAACTTTGTGATTAATATTGTTGTACTCGTCTCTAGATATTTATCCTATTTCGTTTCCGTTTCCGTTGGACTCAATCAAATTTTGTCAAATCGCTGCGATAGTGATAGCGTAAAATTGAACCCCCCCCTCCTTACAAGAGGACAATACGACGTTTTTGATGGCATCAAATAAAGACTAAGCGCATCTGGGTCTTGACAGCCACGTTACTGGAGACAGATACAATATTTATTTTAAATTGTCAAGCACTTTGTCTAATTTGTGAACTAAGTAAGGAATATGAAGTCAGCATCGAAATTAAACTGAAAGCCACAAGTATTAGGGGACTCCCGGGATATAATGCTCTGGCCGTCCATATTGTTCAAGACCCGGAATGGGTGAAGACAAGCCATCAAACAAAGACTGCATATGATATACTAGTTGATCGCATCAAAGGCACATCAACATAACTTCGGATATATTTCTTTCTAGGAAACGTTGACGCCCCTCGACAGTAGTCGCCAAATCCTCTGAGTGTACTTCTGCTATAAAAAGCTTCTGTCGACAAATTGAAAAAAGAAGTTCGGCCCTTATCTCCGCGAAGTGCCAAATTTATGTCATCATAGCATTATCATCATGTCATTCTCAACTCAATCCATCACAACCAGCATGTAAATGTCTCATTCAATTGTACGGTTATCGTGTTTATTTGTATTTATTTATTTCCTACGCCTATTTCCTGCTGCTAAATACTCGTTTTCATGTACAATAATTTGAGTTTCCGGCTTTTTCGGGTTTGATTTATTACATCAACTTGTCCTAGATTTATGTTTCAATCATTATTAGCACAACCAAAAGCCGCTCTTCTTCGTTTTATGCTAGTTGTGTTGTTGTTGCTTTTGTTACATAAAATATGTACGTTTTTGTTGAAAATTTCTTGATTATCTGTTTAGAAAAGTTTGTTCGTTGAATTGCCTTGTAATTGTTGTTCTATTAACGGTTTTATCACGTCAATCAATGTTGTTCGAAGTGTAAATGAAGTGTAAGCACCAACCACCTACTCGCCCATTTATTTGTTAGGTTATTGTCTTGATGCTCATTCTTCTTCTTCTTCAATGCCTTAACGTCGACTAGATTACCACTTATTGGAGTTTTTATACTTGTAATGTTGCACAGTTATCTCCAGTTCTATTCATTTGCATTCGACAAATTAGCATTTACTTTAAGGATTTCGTGATTTCTGGTATTATTAATCGTTTAGTTTACTCGTTATTCGAAATCGTTTCAAGATGCTGTTTGACAGTTTAATTTTGTTAGTACTCGCGATATGCTCTACAACGGAATTCAAGACATCGCCATCGCCTAAATGCTATAATATGCCAAAATGCAAAAGCAAATGAACTCTCTGAATATTAGGCTATTCTGCTTACGTTATCTGTTCGCTGAGGAAGCTGGTATAGCACTGCTATCAATTTAGATGTGATTCCTTACGAGCCAAAAATTTCCTGAAGTAGTCAGAAATATACAGATGTTACTAGACGTCAACCCCGCACTTTATGGCGTCACTCATCGGTATCAGTAAATTTAAATTTTTTACAATTGTACTAGTTTTAGGATTGGACCAATAAATATGTTAATGTTTCGAAAACAAAAAAATTTAATATTTTGGTATTAAGAAAAGCGAAAAAGCGAAAGTACTGACAGTTTAAGAGACATGTTCTTTAGCTTACCGAAGTCACTAGCATGATCCAACTACAACAGGTCGTAGCAGCTCGACAAACATACAAAAATTGTCCATGTATTTTGTTTTTGTAATTTGTGAGTTTAACGTCAAAATCGTACTGAGAAATGAGTGTAATGTCAAAATTTGAGCCAAAAGTAAAAATCAGCTGGTGTATTATTGGATCATGGTCACTAGTGTCCTTAGAAGATATACTAATCGTATTTCATTTAATTCGCAAAAAAATTTATGATAGAGTCTCAGACATAGGTGTAAATCGCTTTAAAATTCCGTTGAACCCTCTTTTATTTCAAAGAGTCGGCTAATAATGATAATAACAGATTGAGGTAGAGCACTGCTACCCGCAGAAACAAGTACTACTGTGGACTGTTTAGGGGATCTCCACACGTAATAAAATTGAGAATGAGTGCCGCAATAACCTATGTGATTAACTTACATACCTCAACTGGTTTTGCTGATTCAATGATTAGAATCGGATTCAAACTGTTATGAGTTCTGAGACTCAGCGAAGCGAGGCCGGGTTTTGTAGTTGAGAAATAAAACTCGATCTTGGAGAAATGTCTCACCATAGGGCAGCTATGTATTTATCGGAATGCAGAGCAGTGTGGAAAGAAGATGATTTATTTGCCTTCCCATGATGCCTACAACGTGTGTCGACGGAAATTTTATAATAAGCTTTACGAGCCTTGCACAGATAAGAAATGAGATTATACGAATGGACGAATGCTCCGCGACTCAGAAGGTGTTCCTATCTACACCCGAATTTTGCCACAGCGTAAAAACGAGCCTCTCCAAATAGTTGGAGTATGTCGCCTCCCTTGTTGTTGCCTATTGACATCAGTTATCGCTAAGAAGGGAATATAAAATTGATATATGGGTGTTTCCACGGTCGCGAACACTACGTTCGTACGCTTTTATGGGCCAAAAAACAAAGTAAATATAGGTTTTTTTTTTTTTGTTTGCTACTTCGATAGCATTTTGGTAGGAAAATTTTAGGTGCAAGAGGCAGGTTTGTTCGATTTTTAGTTTTGACTGTGGGGGCAAGAAACATGTGGTCGTGAACGTACGCAAAATGGAAGTGACTTTTTTGTGCAACTGGAAAAATTCAAAATTCAGCAAAATGGAATGGATTTTTTCAAAACGGTTGATAACATATTGAAGTGGCATAAAATGACTTTCTTTACGTTTATTTCGTGTTAAAATATCTTCAGTACATTTTTATACAAGGTGGCGCAAAAGTAATCCTCCTATCAGAAAATGCTATAAATTTTGCGATTGACCCCTAAAGTCAGTTCTGTTTTGACATTTGTGTAGTAAACACATGCGAAATACACGTTAATAAACAATGTTACGCTACACTGCTCCAGAACGCGGAATATTGCTGACTATTTATTTGACCAATAATCGGTCGGTGAAAAACGGTTACTGCGCAAAAGTAATCCTCCTATCAGAAAATGCTATAAATTTTGAGATTGGCCCCTAAAGTCAGTTCTGTTTTGACATTTGTGTAGTAAACACATGCGAAATACACGTTAATAAACAATGATACGCTACACTGCTCCAGAACGCGGAATATTGCTGACTATTTATTTGACCAATAATCGGTCGGGGCCAAACGGTTACTGTGAATGGTGAGCGCTACAGAGCAATGATCAACGAGTTCTTTTTGCCGCAACTTGATGAATTGGGATTGGAAAACATGTGGTTCCAACAAGACGGTGCAACACACTGCACGTGGCACAACCGATATGCTGAACATCGGAAGCTTACTTTTGCGCCACCTTGTATATACGCTTAAATACCGGTCGCGAACGTACGGGTCGCGAACGTACGATTTTTCCATACATTTTTTTTTACTATTTTCTTCATATTGTTTTACAAATTATATGATTTGGAACACTTAATTCACAAGTTTCAATCTTATATGTTGTATTTATAAAGAAAGGAAAATAGCATAAATTATGAGACTCTACTGAAATCCCGCGCCTCACACCGAAAGGCTCGAAAGTGGCTTGCATAACATAAAGTATACTCACTATAATGTATGGTTGTAAAATTTATGAATAACTTCATTAAAACTATTCAAAACCCTATGATCCATTATTAACCATGCACCATAAAAAAGTTTTGAAGTGAAAAACTAGTGATTAACGGGTGAATGATGGATGGCACAATTCAAGAATTCTAAGCAAATTTGTTTTCTACAAAATTGTTTTTTATGCCAACGACATGATAATAGCCAAAGACTCAAATTATGGAGTAAAACGCGGCATCAGTATTATTTATTATTATTAATATACATACATATATATATATCTATACAATGAAATCATATATATTATTTCTGTAAGGTCTTTTTGTGTTCTTTCCTAATTTTCTGCTCTCATTTGGAACCAATATTATTAAATAAGGTATCGTTTTAAAGGTGGGGGTTAGCTCTACATGCGAAACCATGTTTTAATTAGCGGAGTGCTTTTGTTTAAGCGTATTTTATAAAAATGAATTCTTTAAAATAAACGATTGTGAATGCACAAAAAAATCAATTTGTACTGCAACGCTATTGTGACTGACATTCACATGCCTCGCGACATCTACATTTGAATGCTAAGACTGAACAGTGCGCCATCTACACTTGAACATTGCTAAAAGAAGTGAATAAGACTGCGTTCACATTGGGTCATAAACTCGAGTTAAAGGGACATTTTTTGAGTTAATTCATATTGATGTTGTCAATCAACTCAAGTTCATGGCTCAATGTGAATGTAATATAAGTGGTGGAATTTCAAATAGCTGTTTGCGCATATTTCTATAATTTTTTAGGGTCTCACAACAAGTGTAGCTGAAAATCTTTTTTTATAATTTGAGAAAAAGGTTTGAAAAATCCTGGACCTGGACTAATAAAAGGTTTCAAACCATTTTTGTTTTTTTTTTGCGCAAGGAGCGCACGGGCCCAGCTAGTATTATTTAATATCTTTATATTGTGAATATGCCGTACGAGCTACATGTACATACATGTGAACAGGCCAAAAATATATCAAAATGCAAAACGGTCGCGAACGTACACAACTTTGAAAATTAAAAAAAAAGGTGTGGTAAACCCTTCACGATAAGTAGTTTTGGTTTCCAATTAAGTGCACTCAACTGGCTTTAGCAATGTAGTTCTAGACATTTCCTTACACTCCTTGAGAAGTGGTTACAAAAAATGTATTTTTTTGGTTGCGAACGTACGATCCAGGCAGAGGTAAAAGTTTCAATAAAAATTTACCGTTAATACATCGTCGCACAGTGGGGCCTTTTGAGTTTTTTCTTTGCAAAAATCTTAACTTTTGAACCAATGAAGATACATATTTTAAAAATTTTAAATGCAAATGAAAGCTAATTATTTGAAGCTTTATTGTGTGAAAGCTCAGAATGTCACAGATACAGGGTGCTTCCAAAAAATTCGTCAAAGTCGAAAATTTTTAGAAAAATGCAAAAACAAAATGTTTTTAGTAAAACATAAAAAAAGGAAAATGAGATTTGTCTTATAATGACGTATTTAAGCATTAAATAAGATAAACTAATTATTTTGATAAGATAGCGTGGCACTGCCCACTTATGACAAAAAGTTGTATCTAAGTAGTCACGTAATCAATAGCTACCAAAATCGATAGACGTATTGCTTCTTTTGAATGGCAATACTCGTACTCTTATAAAACTCAAACGTCCGTTTTTGGTGCCACAATAACAAGGTGCTTCAAAATGCATCGTAAAATTTTACATGTTTTGTTTTTTAATTTACAAGCCAAATATGTATTTTATTCATAACTAAAAGTTATTAAAAGTGGTTCAATGAAATTTTATTTGAGCTAAAGATTAAACAGCCAACGAATTTTGGAAAAGGGGAGTGGCACTGACCATTTATGCTAAAAAGTTTGATCTTAGTAACCGCTTTACCAATTTGTACCAAACTCGATAGAAGTACTGACTTCTATGAAAATTTAATACTCCTTTGAAGGCGAAATGCCTAAGCTTTAAAATAAATTTAATAAAATTTAGAGAAATGCAATAACGAAAAGTATGTAGTTTTAAATTACTAAATTAATTAATTCTTTTATTTGAAATAAAAAATTTACTTGTACATAGATATCTTATTTTTCAATAAAGTAACAAAATTGATTAGTAAATCTCTTTTTCATTGTTGTGATAAGAAGTGAGAAACTTATTTTATCTTAACATAGTCATCGTCACTGGAACATATATCTAGCAAAGCAACCATTTCTGAGCTATACGCATCTGTAAGATCTTTTTGTGTTCTTACATACCTCATAGATGATATGACTGGATCAGAAGAGATAGTTAACATGTTGAAAAGGTCTTCGTTTTGTCTAACTCGTGATACTTTGCAGGTGTTCATACATCTATATCTTTTGTAGTGCTTGTTCTTAGATTCTTGAGCTTCTTCAGACAATTCTTCTAATGGTAAGCACTGGTACTCTATTAAATAATTTCCATGTGCTAAAATTTTATGTACCGTTGGTGTAAGTTTCTTCTCAGGATACTTTTGATGCAGCGACTCTGTAGTTTTAGATGCATATTCTCCAAATTTGGGGCCATTAACTGGTTCATGGCAGTTTAAAATATTTATAATTATTCCCAATCTTTTCACAATATCTCTATCTACTCCTGTTGTGCAAGCAGTCACTTCATCGTTTTCAAAAAGTCTTCTTGAGGAGTTACCATCATTTGTATTTCCGTATCCATACTTTGGACAGTCAACTCTAAGGTCAATCTCTTTATAGAATGCATCCTGAATTATTTTTTTCCTCCTGTTTTGTTTCTCCTTACATGTTGTATTGTCGTCGAAAACTTCTCCTTGTTGTGGTAGTGTATAAGCAAGCTTCAAAAAAAATGCCATACATCTTATCCTAGCATGGAAAGGAGATATTCCATACTCATAATTTAGTTCGTCAGTTATTGAATCATCAAGATCTTCAAAGTCCTTTTGGCTCTTTTTGACTTTGTAGATTTAAACATCGCAAATAGTTTCGAGTTTTCTAGATACATATTAGAATTGGCTTCGAGTGTATCTGACTAAATATTAAACTGTGAACTATATCTAAAAATACTATTCACTTTATTTAAGTAAACAGAATACTAAGTTCCTTAATCTCCAAAAGACGAATGATAATGTGCATTGTATGATGGATAGCTTTATATAGCTACTCAAATTATTAAAATGAATTTCAGGTATACAATTCGTAACTAAAAAAATGTATGTTGTTAACAAGTTCCAATAACAAAAACGACCTTACGGCCGTACTGAATTATACATATATACCTGCTCAGGCGCGTATTTATGCCCAAGGTTGTTTAACTTTATTTGATGTAAAAAGTGAAGTTTCACCTGGACGCAGGTTGACTTTATGAATTTAGGTAACTGAATATTTCACAAATAAATACTGTTAATTTGACGGAGCACATATATAAAAAAATTTTTTTTTTCCATTAAAGTTTTAAAAAGGGCCTAAAAATAGGCATTTCGAAAAACAGGTATATCCGCCAACTTTTTTTTTTTCAATCCTAAATTAAATTATCTTTAATTGCTATATAAGAAAACGACAACCAGCAGACTTATTTACTCACAAAACCATTTTAAATACAACGAAAAAGAAGAAAAATTTCAAATTTTTCCCAATGTTGAAAATTGGTCAACTTTGAGCAGCTCTACCTGGTAAACTATAATTTTCTGTGAAAAAAACAGTTATATATTCGTGATCCCTGGAAAATTCTCTATTAGAAACATGTATTAGGTTAAGCGAACGCTTTCATGATTTTTTTGATTTTTGCCATGCTTTAACGGCAGAGGCGCCACTGTGCGTCGTTCACTCTTCTTTCATTTGGATAGTCTTAATTGATATTCATGGGGGATTTCGTTGCAAAAAGGGATCGCTAGTGTAAGTCGTACATGTGAAAAAATTGAAAAGAAACAGGCCTTTAAAACTGGCTGGAAATGAAAAAAAAAAATGTTCAGGTTTTAAGCCAAATTTTTCATAAAACTATTCATATTAACTTCCAAACCTTTATTTTTATAAAAATTTGGGTAATTTTGTATAACAGGGTTAAAAAAGAATTTATTTTTATTAACATTTAAAATGTTTGCTCTGGTTGACCATTCTACGGAAATACTCATATGTAATCACCATCATATTTCCATAAAAATACATTGACCTTTATGACTTAATCCTGAACAAGCTATTAAACTCGCACAAGCACGGTGCCATACTTTAAGTTTTTGGTCAAGAATTTGCTTTGGTCAATAAGTTTGCTGATGTCATTTATGGAACGTTTGGATACCTCGTTAAGGTCTGTTAGCATAAACCTGCCTGTTTTGTGCCTGATATGGGCTAGAGAAATTTGTTCACTCTCTATTAAATAGGATTCCCCATCTCTCCACATGGTGATTCTTGTAGGTTCCCTTTACATTTACTGGCTGCCTTAGATTATGTCGTGCTAAATTTAGCCCTAAAAGCGCTCCTTAGCTTTCCGTTTATATACTTACTTCTCTTCCCATTATGGAGATTTACTGCATGACTCGAAAAGCTTTCACTATATCAACTACGTACGCTTTGAAAATACCCAATGTGTCTGGAAGATGGACTTGTCCCGCCCCTACTTTTCGGTTAAAAATTTGATAAGTCCCAATCAACATCGATTTTGTTACTGGCAGATCTACGGTGACTAATTTAGCAACCTTTATGGAGGATTGTTTGAAAACCTTTCAGAGAGGTTCCAATTGGATGCTATCTATACTGATCCTTTGATAGGGTATCTCACTCTATATTGACAGCTAAACTTGCGGGCTTGGGATTTCACTCTGAATTTCTAAAATGGACAATTTCCTATCTTGTTCCTTGCTCTTTTGCTCCTCAGGGAAGTGCCTTAGAGACCTTGCTATTTGTCCTATTTATCAATTATATTTCCTCAAGTTTTACTAAGTGCAATTTTCTTTTATGACACTATACTTATTACCCAAAAGTTACTAGAACCCTTCCACACCGCTGAAGCTGGCCGTTAAAGTTTTTTAGCGACTTTAAAGATCTGGGTGTATACTTTGATTCCAAGCTAATCTTCTCTGCTACATAATTTTCAAATCATTCACCATGCCGGCTTTCATTTGTCGAAACTTCTCTTCGTTTTCTGATCTGTATACTCTCAAAGTTTTGTTACTCATCACTAATCCGGTTCAGGTTAGAATATGTCACATTTGTGAGGAACTATTCGAAGCAGTTTTTATTAGTGAAATAGAGTCTGAAAACTAACCTCAATGTTTCATATCGTCTTTGATTTTTCCAACTCTAAGTCTACTTTTAAGAACCCGCTCAGAAGTCTCTCATTATAATATCTTGTTAATGTAGTCGAACAGTATGTATACTAAGCGGGGCAGTGGGTGTATGCCTTTAGTTTTCATCATGGCCTTACTAGCAACAGTGGCAACATCGATAATAAATTAGGCTTCGTGGGTAAGCCGTTTGATAGCAGGTAAATTAAATTTAGAGAACCCTTTCTGAACGGTGCTGCCACTGTTGCACTCCTAAGAGACCTGGAAGGGACACCGTTCTCTGCCGGCCTAAAAAGGTGGACCGCTAATTACCTAAACGGTCGGAATGCATCAGTCAGTTATAGGAACAAGAAATCTAGACCTCGAAAAATCAAACAAGGGGTGCCACAGAGTGGTGTCCTATTCTCCCTTTTGTTTAATTTTTATATTTCGAGGCTTCTTCCCCCACCAGAGGTAGTCTCCATTGTTTCCTTCGCTGACGACTGTGCGATTATGGCTTCATGTCTAGAATCAGATTTCATCTGTGTAAAATAGAAAGAAACATAGTCGTCTCAAAATAAGTACCCTATGTATATTTATCTTTATATATAAGTGTAAGTATTAGTTAGTTTTTACTATTATTATTATTTCGTATATACTCGTACTATATGATTGTTTTTGTTGTGCATAAATACTAGCCTTTGGTTAAGTTATTAACAGACCTACACACACGTACGTCCGCACGAATGTATCCTTGGGAGCTAAAAGTATACCAACCATGTCCAGTCGTTAGAATCTATATAAAATTGTAACGATTATTATGTTCAACGGAACATTGAAAGGACAATAAGTAAGCACTAAAACCAATGGCTGTGCAGGGAACAATAGATCGAAGTGCGACGCGTTTGTGCTGGTAGCTCGTTAATGAGCCATCATATTTGCGGAAAGATAGTCAAATGGTAGGACTGTGATGACAATAAATGCAATATTTAATACGTGTTCTACATTTGTATGTTTGCATGTGTTTATGCGGTTAAAGACCCTGCCAAAAATCGTGTGACTAATCTCTAAAGATAGTGATCGGAGATTAGTCCCTTTAGTCGACAGTTGGCTATAATTCAATAGCTGTGTTCGGTGACAATATTTGCAAAGAAGTGTCAGTAAAGTGCGAATGACTTAAAACTCTATCGAAACGCAGAAAGTAAAAAGTTTCCGGCACACAGAACTCAGTAAAAATTTGCAAGCAAAACATCTTTTGATTTTTTAAATAGTTAGTAACTGAAAATTTTAAGTTTTTGTTGTTGCTTTCCTATGTCACGATCAGCTGTTTGTCACTTGCAAGTTTTGCTGAGTGAAATTTCCCCAGCAGAAACTAGCAACTCTCTCTCTAAATGAAATGTCAAAATGCGCTCTCTCGCTGCAAATGTTTTGTGTCACCGAACACTTTCCAGAAAAAATTTTATAAAATTTTTAAACATTTTATCCTCACCGGACACAGATAATATGTATGAGTAAACTTTTATTTGTGTAGCATACTCATAGGGGTGTTAGTCTATTTTAGTTTTTGTTACATACCCATAGGAGTTAAGAGTACCCGTTTGGGTAGAAAGTGGATAAGTCCTTTCATACCCGTTGGGTATAAATGGGTACAATTGGTCTCTCCATAGAACATGCTTAAACAAGAGTTGTGGGTTTATCGAGTCTCTTCAGAAAAATTGCAAGATAGGTATGAAATTCATCAAGGAAATCGCATGTTCTACAATGTCTATAGAATGTACTACACCATATTCCCGTATTCCCTCTTTTTTTTTAGCAAAAGATTAAATAAGACAAAAATAATAATTGGCGCTGCGTGGTGTGCTGCTTCTAATTTTTCCTATGAATTGGCGGAACCTACCGTTTTTTGCCGACTCCGAACGGCATCTGCAAAGCAGTTAAATTTTTTTTGAGAAGCCTTCCATGGCAGAAATACACTCGAAAAGTTTGGCAACCCGTTGCCGAGGGTGACCCCGTTTTGAGAAGACTTTTTCAACCCACTTTTGATGTTACCTGTTCCAGAGCTCGAACCTTGGACCTTCGGTGTGGTAGGCCAGCAACACTACCGCCAATCCCCTGCGGCCGCCATTAATTTATTTGTATATCAAAATATTCCCTACCAACAACTGCTAACCACATTTTTTCAAAATACCAATACATGCACATTTTGAAAAATTTGCGTTCAAATAGACAGACGGACAGACAGACAGACGGACGGAGAGACGTACATTGCTAAATCGACTCAGCTCATCGTCCTTATTATTTCAGTTTACTTATGGATGGGCCCATCTCTTCTTCTTTTCATACTTACAAATATTTCATGTTCATTAAAGGTATGAAAATTAAAAAAGGTATATAAATTCCCTATCGCAGTGGGGTATTAACAGCTTGCCCGGATATTTAACTTGTGGCTAATTTTTGGCAGGAGTATACTACATACTATTGAGAAGCAACCAACCAATTTTGATTTAAATATCTTTTTCAAACTACAAGCAATCGCCTTTGAAAATAGCAGAATTTTTATGGTGAAAAGTGGGCGGCGCCACGCCTACTTTCTCAAAATTCACAAGATTTGTTTGCGGGTGAGCTTCTTATGTGTTCAAGATCTTATTGATATAGCTTGCATGGTTATAAAAGTATCGCATTTTACAAACAAATTTTTCAGAACTATGTAAAAAAACTGGGCGTGGCCGTTTACCGATTTCTCCAATTTTTACAACAAACATTTACCTTTATATGTGCAATATTCTCGCCAAATATCGTTTCGATAAATCAATTTTTGCCGGAGCTATGGCATAAAAAGTTTTTTGGAATAACCCACTAAAAAAAGGGCGGGGCCACGCTTATTTTTTTTTTAATTTATATTTTTCGGCTTTCTTCGTTCACGTACACTTTGAAAGTGAAATACAAATGATATACGCTAAGTTATTGCCTATTAAATACATCTATGATCCTTTTCAAAATCTTTCGTATAAAAGTGGGCGTGGTTCTTAACCGATTTCACCCACTTTTTTCTGGAACATAGCTTGTATTAATATAAATATGTGTGAGGAATTTCCTTTCGATATCTTGAACGGTTTTTGATTTATCATTCATATTATTTCTAAACTTGACTTAATCAAAAGTGGGCGGTGCCACTCCCATTTTAAACATTTCTTGAAAATTTTATTTTCTGCTTTAACATTGATGTACACACCAAATTGTATCCTTATAAGTGTATTATGTACTGAATAATCACTTTTTGTATTTTCGAAAATATTCTATATATAAAAAGTGGGCGTGGCTATGATCCTAAAAAGCGCTGGGAGATGAGTGCCAAGGAACCTGCATACCAAATTTCATTAAGATATCTCAAAATTTACTCAAGTTATCGTGTTAACAAACGAACGGACGGACTGACGGACATGTCTTAATCAATTTCTTTTTTCCTCCTGAACATTTTGATATATATAAGTCAATATTTATCTCGATCCGTTTATGCCGTTACATACCACCGCGACTAAAGTTAATATACCTTGTGTGCGTAGCACTACTAGTTATAAAAACACAGGTGACCAAGTCTCTTCGGGATTTTCACGTCTAGGCCTTAGATACCACACTTGACATCCCTGCAGAAAATTGGACACGACCAGTTCTAGCTCAATACTCAAGCAATGCTTTCAACTGTCCACTTTTACATGGCGATGTCATTGGCGTTGGCAATGGTCACCAGTGCATTACTTTGCAACTCTTCCTTAACCGGCTTCCATTTCGACAGTTCTAAGATAGTTTGGCTTTGGCTAATTCTCAACCTGTGCCATTTCGGAAATTTTGGGGTTAGTTATGATTGTGGATGAGTGATTCTCGATAACTGATATTTTAAACTGTCTTTAAACTATCACTTTTGTAACCGGCACAGGACGATTCACAAAACTTGTAGCTCAAGACTGTCTCTTATGAAGACTGGTTCGCAATTTTACTGCAGGGATGGTACGCAGTGATCAACTTACGATGCGTACCTTGACGCCTGATCTTTTTTAACTCATTTGAGTATGCTACGTAACATAAATAAATAACATTTTGTTGAATTGAAGCTACGAACTTATAATTTGCTAATAATTTTGTTGTATGGAAATAAAAGTCGTTACAACCAACTAGGTATAAAACACACAAACACGTTTTCCTTACCAATTTCAAATTACAACCTACGTCGGTTCACTGCACTACGCCTTTTGTAAACTCAACAATTGTTTCAGAATTACCCTTATCATCGCTAAACTTTTCCGCACAAAGTAGAATCAATTTTCATTTCAACGCATGCATATTTCCAGCACAAAAATCTTCGTCTTACGAGTATGATATATTTCATCTCATAAAAAATAATAATTCGATAATCATAACACCAACTCACCACCCACAATTACCCGTTAACTTAGCACTTAATTCCTTTCAAATTTCGTTGCAGCATTTTGGGCGTTTTGTACAACGCCAAATGCACAAATATAATATTACAAAATAATAATCTTTGTTACATTGTAATGGGGCGTTTTTCCCGCTCAAATGCTCGCAAATAATGGCAACGCGTATCAAGCCTTTGTCATTGTACTGTTTAATGGCCACGGAGGAAAGTTTGAACGCCTAAAATGCGGCAAGAATTATGTGTGTAAGTTCATTTGTATATTTTCGTTAGCAAGTAAGCCACGTTTTGCATGGTTGGTTGATTGCGAAGGACTTCTTTTGTTTGATGGCGTGAAAATGCAGATGAGCGAGTTAAATGCTTTTCAAACATGATGAAAGGATTTATTTATCGCATCTTCTTCTCGCCTTCTCCATCTTTTATACTTCCTTTGGTTTTAGCAGTTGAAGGTTATATGTAGTAAGAGCGCAGTTCCTTTTCCGTCTGAGAATGCGGCATGAGTGCACAATTGCTCGGAAGGACACACCGCTAAACAAGAGAGCTTAAGCGATCTATATTTTATAGGTTTTTTTGGTGGTTGGCAATAACAAATGTTATTAAAGGGAATTAGTAACGCCTTAATGAATTCATCATAATCTTATTGACTTGCTTCTTTTCATTTCGCTTTTGTTAGAGAAGAGATATTCAGTGAGCTCTGAATATATAACCACCAATGGGGTTTATTTCGCCATTACTTTATGACCGCGCCCCTTACAAAAATTATGACTGTGTCTCTGGAAATCAGTAATGGAAAAAGAATGGAAGATTTGAGCAAAAATGCTCCATTCTTTTGGCACCTTCGGTGACCTAAAGCTGAAGTTATTGGCGCGTTTGTCGTATGACTGTAGTCGTAGCCTTAACGTAAGAGAAAAACCAACATGCAATTGGTCGGTATGGTTACGTTACGGATAGCGAGTTACGATGTAGCAACAATAATCGATGACATTGTTTTTCATAAGGTTGGTCGAATCAGCTGTTTTATAAGGTTACCGATAACGCACCAATAACTTCAGCTTGAATCGGCGCAGCTGTGTTTTTAGGTTAGTATATTTTTTAAGTTAAGCTGCAGATTAACTTCCACATCCACAACACCATAGACATCACCATGCCGTACACTTAACCATATCTATTGTCATCGATTATTGGTGCTTTAACCCAAAAAAATTCCAAATTCTTGAAAGGGAGGAAATGCAAAAATTCGATCTACGCAACTAATAACTCCCTAAAGTGAATTAGTTAACAATTCAAAAATCAATAGGGTATGGATATGGGGGAAAAGCAATTGAAAATGGCCTCGAATATCGTTGTGAGGGACAAAATCAAATAATTTCAGGAAAACATTAAACTTTTTCTAACATTAAACTTTTTCATTGTTTTCTATAAATTTTTTTAGCTTGTCAGAAGTAATGGTGCAGAACTTCTATTATTTTTAAAATTAAATAAAAAAATAGCATGCAAATGTTTACAACTTTTTTCAGCGGAAAAATATTTTTCTGCCCAGCGGCGAAAATCCTCATTACAGAATGCAATACTTCTCCAACACTTTGGAGACAGTTTACCTTCAAGAATCAGTTACAACCAACATTACTTTTCCATAAGGATGGCCGCTTCGTGGACAAAGCTGATTATATACCTGTTGTTGGTGTTGTTGTTGGGGAGTGTTGTCGAATTAACAGTCCTTGGCGGTACTGCCCGACTGTCGTGGTAGCGATTTATGACCAGTGAAACCTTCTAGGTCATGTCACCCCTCCTTCCGTAAGGAAGGATAAGATGGGTAATGAGAGGTGAGAGGCATCATATCCGTAGATCAACCATCGAGTTGCACGTCATTACCTTTGTGCGTATTAGTCGCCTCTTACGACCGGTATGCCTACCTCGGGCATATTCTAAACCCCTAACCCGCAGGGGCTGTGATTACATACCTCTTTACTAGTAATGGAATAAGTGAACAGTCGATATTGTAAGCAGACCATCCATTTAACGATGCACGATTTTGAAAGGGTAATGAACCTTGTAATACAGCCATTTTCCGACTTTATGCACTTTTAATAGAAGAAATAAACTATTACAGAATATCATTCTAGGGCTCATTTTGACAAAGCATACTTTTATCAAATTTTAATCGGCAGTATGAGTAGTATTCTCCTATTCAAAATATCTAGGCATAATTTATTTATTTAAACAAATTAAATAGTTCATGTCATATATCAAAATTTTCCAAAGCATTCATCTATAACGCTACAAAACGAATGACGTGTGCCACGGAACCATCAAAGAAGAACATGTTTGCAAAGACAAAACAAATCAAACAAAGTACGAACTTTCACGAAGTTTTAAAACATATCCACTTTGATCATGATCCAATAATTTATATGGTAGCCGCAATCGGCCAACAACACGAAATTACCGTGTGACGTCGTTTAATTCTTGTGCCAAAATGCACAGGAACGCGCAAAAACGATTCGCCTATTTTCTAAGCTTTTCACGTTTAACACACACATAAATCACACATTTTCTTAAAATGTTATCACAAAGCACTCGTTTAATATCAATTCACACCGAATTTTTATTAAAAATAAATAAAAGACGAAGCGAACTCAATAGCTTTTCCAAGAACTGTAAACAAAGAATGTAAACAAAAAACAAAGATATGATAGTTTGACATAAGGTGTGGATGAGGAAGAAGAAGACGCTATGTCATTGGACACGACCATATAAATTATTGGATCATGACTTTGATGTTAACTGCGAGAGCGATTGGAAGTGTTTGGGTCAATCTTTTTTGTGACCATATTGGAATAAATTTTGTGTTATATTAATTCGGTTTCTTGATATAGTGTACATTCTACACGTTTGTTCATGTTTTTTGCTATATTGGTTGCATAGCTTGCAATTTTGGTGTGTGCTACAAACTAGTGATATCAGTGGAGCAGGAGTTCCTTTCTGTTTTTGCGATATATAGTGTTTCGGCCTGCTGAGTGACGGTGCCTATTTAAGGATTGCTTTCGCGCAAATTTGAAACTAGATGAGCCACATATTTTGGATTGAACTTGCATATTTTACGTAAGTCAAACTATTGAATCTTGTTGTGAAATTGCACATACTTTTTGTGTTGAATCTGTGCCATCTTAGGCAAATTATAAGATTGTCTGAAGCCTAATGGAGTCTTCGAAGTTTTTCTCGAAGGTTCCAATGGCGGAGGATGATTTTGAGGCCTTCGTGCATACCAATCTGCAGAAAGGCAAACGCAAAAAGCGTACCAGTGAACTTAGGGTTCATGATTTTCTAAAGAGAAATAAGGCTTCAGTCTTTCAGAAAGCTAGTAAGAGGACAAAAAAGGTAGCCAGTGGGGACACCTGTGAAAAGGTAGAGCCAACAACAAACTTGAATATGTTAGATGATACCGTTATGGAATGTGCTCGAACAGATAACATAAATGTATGTGTTGAAGATGTACCGGTTAATACCAGTAAAGGTTTGGCGGGAAAAATTGCATCACACACTCATTCAAAGGTAGACAGTGGTACCACAGGTGAAAAGGACAGCCTTGTTTTGGAGGGAAATTGTGCCATACTTACACAGGCAAATATGGTGGGCGCATGTGATGATATACATGCACATGACAATGCTGGTGCAGGTACGTCTGAGCAGATAGAGGGGGAGATAGAGGCAGGTATATTGACGCATGTTAGAGAAGTAGCTATTTCAAAAAGTGAGATCACAGTTAATCGTCGGTTGGTAGAGGAGACAAATCTATATCCAGAAGATTTTAAAGAATAATGCTAGTTCTAGTATACCAATTGGTTCTGTTTATAGGTTCACGCGCAAGGTTGGTGATAATGAATATGTTCCTACCACTACGATTAAAATAGGGTTTATCGGGAATTAAAATTGGATTTTTACATCCCCCCTTTGAGGCAATGTTTAAATTGTGGACGCATTGGGCATACTCAGTATGCATGTAAATCGAAAAAAAAGATGTATTAAATGTGGTTTTAGTGTTTGTGCCGCGGACAGCTGTAGTTTTAAGTGTATATTATGTGGAAGTTTGGATCATGTGTCGTCTGAAAAGGATAAATGTCCAATATGGTCCAGGGAGAGGGATGTTAATTACACTAGGACATTCAGGAGAATATCGATAAAGGAGGCTCTTAAAGAGGTATTTCCGGATAGAGACAATAGTTTTGGTATTTTAATGGACAATGAGGATAATTTTCCGATCTTAGCTAATAAACAGCAGGATTACGAGTATATAAGCAGGGTAGCTGATGTCAATAGAAAAATTACAAAAACGAGGTACAATGTAGTTGCTGGTAGGGCTATCAGGGAAAGGCAGGATAGACGACATGGTAGGGATATGGCGGCTGATAGGGACAGGGATAGGGGCCCTATTCAGGCTGTGTATGAGACTCCCTAGTATCTGAAAAGTAAAGTCAGTGCAATTGAGCGGCTTACTCGTATGTCGGAATTAACAAAAATTACTCAATCGTTGTGCTTGGAGACTCAAAATAAAGAGATTTTTGGGAAAGTTCAGAATATCAAGCAGCATTTTGATCAGTTATGCATAGATGCCGACATTTTACACATTCAGGACGCCGGTCCCTTTTCTCCATAAGTCATGAGGTTCTTACAATACAATTGTCAATCCTTGAAATCCAACCTAAATAGCATTGAGTTTTATTTGAATAAGGGTAACTTTGATGCCGCATGCTTAAGTGAAACATTCACGTCTAACGAGGTTCAGCATAGGAACATTATTAATTTTAATATTGTTGACAAGAATAGAGATGACGGATATGGTGGTGTAGCGATTGCTTTAAAGAAGTTAATAAGGTTTCAAAAAATTCCCCTTTCCTCTGATTGTGACATTTTGATAGTGCAAACTAAAAATCTGAAAACGAATCTGGTATTATGTGCGGTTTATTTTCCACCTAATGTCAATACGAATAATTTTAATAATCAGGTTATTAAGCTTTTTGATTTTTTGGAAAGATTCAACAATGTTCTAGTGTTAGGGGATTTTAACGCGAGAGCTAGACTGTGGGGTGATTGTTCTGATTCTTGTAGAGGGAAAAATTTGGTCAGAATTCTACAAGGTAGGAATTTATGGCATTTGAATGATGGTTCTGTAACTTTCAAAAGAGATATTAGGTCCAATGATGGTTCGGTGTTGGATTTATCCTTTACTAATAGTAGTCTCTCGTTCTCATGGAAAACTGATCCTATAAGAATTGGTGGTAGCCACCATTTTCCAATAATTATTGAAAGTATATCCTTGATGATTAAAGTGAGTAAGTTTATTTCACAGCAAAAGTTGCTGGCAGGACTAAAGGATATTGATTTGGAACCTAAAGTTGGGGATATTCAAGGCAAGTTTAAAGCAGAGATTGAGGCTTCTACGTACTCTCCACGGGTTAATAGGCAGCCAAAAATCTGGTGGAATGAAGATTTGCAGAAAATGTTCAGATTTTTAAAGATTGCCTTTTACAAGTGCCAGGCGGAACCTAGTCCACAGAACTTTGACAATTTGCTAGAAATGCAATAAAAATGGAAGGTAGCAACTAAATGAAGCTCCATCCAGCAAGGATGCCTGGAATTTTGTTAAGGCCATGCGTGGTGATTTTAAGAATAGTCATAGGTCTGTGTGGGTTAGGGATAATGACCATAACTTCTTAAGCCATTTGAAAAGTCAGGTCCCGGTTCAAAGTCATAATTTAATGTTAAAGAAGTAGTAGTTGAAAGTAGTTTGTGTATTACGTTTGAAGAGTTGAAAAGTATACTGGTGACCAAGAATCGGAATTCAGCAGGTGGGTTGGATCAGGTGACTTACAAAATGTTGAGGGCGCTAGGAGATCAAATGCTGAATAATGTTCGTACTGCGTTAAGTGACATCTTTTTGTCAAATCAGATACCAGATAGCCTACGTAAGATTAAGATTGTTCCTGTTCCCAAGAGGGATAAGGACCTCGATGATTTTAGGAATTTTGGGCCGATTGCGCTTATATCTGTTCTTTTGAAATGCATCAATTTATGTATCAAAAATCGCATGGCCTCTTTTATTGAAGATAATAAGGTGCTTCCTCAAAATTGTTATGCATATAGAAAAGATAGATCTGCTGCTATGTGTATTATCTTTTACATAAGGCCTCTGTTTACAAGAGTCTAGGGCATAAGGTTATTTTGCTGTCGACTGATATTAGTAATTCGTATAATTGTGTAAGCATTAGCAAGCTCAAAGGGATGCTTGAGAGTTGTTGCTTTAGAGCCACTTTCATAAAAGCCGATCAAGCCTAATCGGCGATTAATTTGACAACTAACCGTACAAAATACGTCAATTAAACTCCTGTTAGCAGTTACCGGCCTTTATGAAAGTGGCCCTTAGTGTTTTATACACTGAATGGATTGTAAACTTTCTGGCCTATAGAGAACTTCACTTAGGTGATGAGGTTGTGCAAATGTATGATGGTTTACCGCAGGGAAGCTGCTTGTCTCCTTTTCTTTTTAGCATTTATACCAAACAATTGCATGGGATTCAGGATGACAATACAGAATTCTTTCAATTTGCAAAATGATTTTATAATTATGTCGCATGGAGCTAGTCTTGAATTGGCCACTATGAATATGCAAGAAAAGTCTATCTTTCAATGTTGGAAAAACTAAAATTCTGTATCTGTCTAAGGGAAGTCAGAAAGCAATTGAGGTGGTGCATGAAGCACAAAGGGTTGAACAAGTTTCGGCATTGAAATTTTTAGGCAGAGTGATTAACTCCTCTTTGAGGGCTATGGTTCACTACGAGCAAGTTGTCAAGAATTCAAGTAAAAGCTCAAATCTTTTCAAATGTATTACGACAGTGAAATCTGGTCTTCATCCTAAATTGACGTTGAATTATTATAGATCTTTGGTGAGAAGTAAAATTGAATATTGCTGATTGCTCTCTTTCTGTAAATAAGAGAATACAGACATATCAAAACAGTTTTCTTAGAAGATGTCTTTGGGGTAACGCCAGCTACACCAATACCTCTTCTCTATGCTTTGTCAAATGAGTTTCCTGTGGACAAAAGGGCTTTGTGGCTTACTGCTAAGGAGTTTTGTAGTGTTATTTCTATTGATCCAGCTTTTATTAGTATGTTGCACTTATATCCAGATGTTAAATCTAGTTACAATACTGTTTTTCATAAATTCAGGCATCTTTTTGACCGACTTGGTGTTGTTGATAATTTTTCTCCTAGTCCAGTTTTAAGTGTTGTTGGTAAATGCCTCAAGGATAAAAAAGAAAATATTTCGGTAGAAGTATTAAAAGCTATGCATTTCCAATTGTTGGATGATTATGTTTATGCTAAATTTCATGTTTTTTATACCGATGCTTCGGTAGGTATAGGAACGACAGGGTGTGGTGTATATGACTATTCAAGAAAATGTGAATATGAGTTTAAACTTGGCTTCAAATCGTCCTCAAGTTTTGGGGAGGTTTTGGCAATTAAAAAGAGGATACAGACTGCTGTGGAGCTAAAATGTGATAAGGTTGTGATTTTTACGGATAGTCTAGTGGCATGCCAACTACTATCAAAAAGTCAAACTCAAAATCAACTTATTGCTGAAATTCATCGACTCATGACAATGGGTGGGTTTGATAAAGTTGAATAACATCCCCATATTTGCAACTGTTTTTAGTATAAGCGTTAGAAAAACCATAAAATTGCAAATGCAAATCGTGTTTGTTTACATTTTGCTGGTTTAGATTCTGCTGTTTGCATCTCCTTCTGACAATGTATACGCCAGTGTGTTGAAAAATATTCAATCAGCTGAAAAAATGACACAACCTCAGTATTGAACCCTGGTGTCTATTTTACATCTTGGTCTACAATGTAAGCGATGGTAATAAGGTACTCGTAAGGGTTTTGTAATGCATTATGTAAAAGGAGCTCAAACACGTTTTGCCGTACGGTGAGGATACAATTTTTAAAATTTTTATAAAATTTTTGCTAGAAAGTGTAAGGTGACACAAAAGATCCGCAGAGATAGAGCGCATTTTGACATTTCATTGCGGGAAGTGGTCAAGTTTCTGCTGGGGAAGTTTTACTCGGAAAAACTTTAAAGTGATAAACAGCTGATCGTGATAAAGGAATGCAACAAAAACTTGAAAAATTTTAGTTATTAAGGCCGTGTGATAATCGGAAACATTTTACTCAGAGGAAAAATGAGGTGAACAAATTTTTTATGCTGTAAAAATACTTTTCATTTCGCTGTGTCAAATGAAATGGTAAATTTTGACAGTTGTAAATAGTTGTGAATAAATTTGAAATGTACTTTTTTTGCCATTATATTTCGTATTTTTTTGCGTTAAATTATATTGTATCGTTTAATAACGTGTTGGCATATAAATTTATTTGAAATAATATGATTGGCAATACCGAATGCATATATGTGTACACATTCGTAGTTCTCAAAATTTTACCTACCATGGGCTAGGAAAATTCTGACGTTTATACTCACCGCGATAAATGTCAGAATTTTCTTTCACTCTGTCAAAATTTACAATTTTCAACCGATTGCCACAGGGCACAAACCAATAAAAAAAACAACAGCTGTTTTGCTAGCAAGTTTTTACAAGTTCCTGTTCGGCGGAAACTTTTTGCGGTTCGAGCTAATGTGTTTAAGGCGCTGTACGAAATGGTTGAACAATATACATTTTTACATATTAAAGGAAAATTCTGACATTTATCGTAGTGGACAGGAACGTCAGAATTTTCCCTACCTCACGAGTTTTGCCCTACTTTTGACAACTTCGGCCCTGTGACAAAGAGAAAATGACGTAGAACTCCCTCCAAACGCAAAAAGTAGAAAGTTTTCGCCAAACAGTAATTTGTAAAAACTGGCAAGCAAAACAGCTGTTTCATTGGTTGATAACTCAAAGTTTGAAGTTTTTGCTGTTTTTGTGTGTCTGTATGTTTGTCGAGCTGCTACGACCTGTTGTAGTTGGATCATGGAACAGCACAATAAAAATATTTTAACACCATAGAAAATTTGTTCACCTCATTTTCCTCCGAGTTAAATGCTTCCTATTCGCCCACAGCCTAAGTCGTTGGCTTTCTAAATAAAGTGTACTTCCGGATAGTAATAAAAACCCGCAATGTCAGTATACTTCCTTGAATGGCTATAAACCTTTGAAACGCTCTTGAAATCGTCTACACAGGAGAGCTTATGCAGGATCTTTTTATCATAATCTGTATAACATTAAGTATTGTACCTGAAATGACGGACAAAACATTATTTGTGTTCTTTTACCGTTACAGGAAAAAATAATCCTGGTAACGTTGCGAGAAGAAATGTCTTTTTTGAATTGAAGTTCGCCCAAGAAGACGGTAACGGGATCATATACTTATTAATTTGTGACAAAAAATTTTGTGGATTGTGCATACTGTGCACTCTATAACAGAAGGTGTTTTGTTTGATGGGCTGGAGACCCCATCCAGAGATAGAGGAAGTATAAGTCTCTAGGGAACGAAACGATTTTAGCGTGGTACTGGTTCTTTAGGATAGTCTGTAAACTGTAGCTATGAAG
Source organism: Merzomyia westermanni (assembly GCA_949987695.1). Lineage (NCBI taxonomy): Eukaryota > Metazoa > Arthropoda > Insecta > Diptera > Tephritidae > Merzomyia > Merzomyia westermanni. The sequence goes on from OX465288.1 coordinate 35,746,561, forward strand.
AGGTATCAGAGAGGGTGTGAGCATAGAAAATTTGGTAAACTTACTCCTATTTTACTTATACAGGATTCTTTAATTTTCCAGTAGGTTAAGAAACCACGCTAGCAGTTTTAAAATAAAGGTTTCGCTTCTTCGAGATGAGGTATTCTCAATTCTTATACTTATTGACAATACTGGAGAACTAGGGGTAATCTCCCCCTGATAAAAGCACTGTTCACTCTTCTAACAACATATTTTCTCTGGTTGCTGAGACACTATAATAGTCACTCAGAATGACATATTCTAAACTCCCAACGAGTATAAGTACTCCCTTTTGTGGTCAAACAAGGTGTGTTCGGAAACTGGGTAAAGCTCATGTTATTGGTGTGTTATCGGTAACCTTATAAAACAGCTGATTCGACCAACCTTATGAGAAACAATGCAATCGATTATTGGTGCCGTATCGTAATTCCTTATCCGTAAAGTAAGAGATGTTTGGTATCATGACGGGACAAACCACATGCAGGGCAAGTGTTTGGTATGGTGGGGTTCAGTCTGGATAAGTAAGAGTTCAACCTATTAAAATATCCAGATCGAAGTTGTGCTAGTATGACTCTAGTCTCCCTCGGGAGTACACGTTCCTCTTCAGCTAATACGGGTGGTTGAATGTCAATAACGGGATTCACAGGCCGAGATCTGTCTACCGACTCGGAGTGGAGGTCATTTAGAGCCCGCCTATGGTTATGCAGATCAAACGGCAAGGAAATCTGGTGCCGGATCTCGTCATAGTACTTGCGAAGATGTTTCCTTATGTCTCTGGGGGGCGGGGCTTCATCCAATAGATGTCGATTTGGATAGCTAGGTTTATGGCAGTTCAGTAGAAACTGTCTACTTAAGAGTTCCGCATGCTCTCGAACATTGAGCATTTCAGCCTCTTGATGGAGGTGAGACTCAGATGACATAAGCAGACATCCCGTGGCAGTTCTGATGGCGGTGAGGTTGGGGACCATATGGGCGCAGCATAATCAATAACCGGTCCGCCAATAGCCTTATATGTAGCAAGCAACTTTTCTTTATCTTACCCCCAAGTACTGCCAGCTAGTGACTTGAGGATCTTATTGCGGCTCTGTACCTTTGAAGCCTAACCCCTGCGGGTTAGGGGGTTAGAATATACCCGAGGTAGGCATACCGGTCGTAAAAGGCGACTAATATGCACAAAGTTAATGACGTGCAACCTTCGGGGAGTGTTTTTGTCGTTACCACAGCAACAACAGGCCGTCGTCAAACGTCACACCCAAGATTTTCGGGTGGTTGACAGTAGGTAGAGGTACTCCATCTACGTGGACATTTAACTCTTGCCCCATCTGCGCATTCCATGTCGTAAACAGGGTCGCCGTCGATTTTATCGGAGATAGGGTCAGATTTTGGTCGGTGAAGAAGCTGGAAAGGCCTCGGAGGTAACTGTTAATTCTAGTACAAAGTTGGTCAATGGAATGAACAAAGAATGGTCATTAGCGTGTAGTCGTCAGCGTAAGAAACGATGGAGACTCCCTCTGGTGGGGGGGGAAGACTCGAAATATAGAAACTAAACTAAAGGGGGATAGGACACCGCCCTGCGGCATCCCTTGTTAGATTCTTCGTGGTCTAAATTTCTTGTTCCTAAATTTGACTGATGCCTGCCGACCATTGAGGTAGTTAGCGGTCCACCGTTTTAGGATGGCAGGGAGCGGTGTGTCTTCCAGGTCTCTTAGGAGTGTGGCGTGGTTGACCGGGTCGAAGGCTTTGGAAAGGTCAAGTGCCACGAGCTGTTGCTGTGTTGTGTTTGTGCGCCCGACGGATGGTTCGTCTCTTGGCCCTATCAGCAGGTGGATGCATTGTAAACTGTCGGCAGAAAAAGCTCGCGCATCGGCTGGGGTTCGACTTGACGCTGTCACCAAATGTAATAGATACCTTGTCAATGTATTTGGTCGGATTTGATAGAGCCTTGACTGTTGACCATAATTTGCCGACTCCGCCAAAGAGGTTGCATGCCTCAAGGTGTTGTTTCCACTTAGTCTGTTTGTATTCATTGACTGTTCGACGGATTTCCGCTTTGAGATCTTTGATTCTGGGATCTGCGGGATTGATGAGTCTCACTTGGTCACCTTCTCTTACCATTTCCGCAGCTTCTGCAGGAAAATTCGGACGAATTTCCAGTATTCTGCTAGCGGGAATAAAGCGGCCGGATGCTGAATCAATGACCGTGCGGAAATCTCTTTCACCTTTGCGTACGTCTGTCGGAGTGGGTAAGGTAGCGAAGGAGCGCTCTGTATAGTCCGTAAAGCGGTCCCAGTCAGCTTTGGTGAAGTTGATGTACGTCAGTTTATCGCCAGTCGCCAGTTTACGTAGTTAATTAGGCCCCCACTCGTAATGGAGATGTCTGGAAACTGTGGCAGTTGCCTGACACCCTAGTGGGGGCATCTCCATTGACTGTACAAAATGCTGAGTTGTCTATTTGGTCTGCAATTGCGTGTCCTCTGCTGACTGTTTGCAAGTTGGAGTGTCAGAGATCGTGATGTGCGTTGAAGTCGCCTAGGATTAGGCGGTTATCACCCCTTAGCAACGCACTAATGTCGGGATGATAATCTCTCGGACAACACGTAGCAGTGGGAATGTAAATATTTATAATTTGCAGGTCGACATCGCCTGACCGGCCTACTATGCCTTGGCATTCTAAGGTAGAGTCCCTGGGGTCGACGTCGGGGGCAAATAGATTATATTCTACAGAGTGATGTGTAATGAACGCAAGGCCACCCCCGTGAACGCTGGGACGGTCTTTTCGATGTACATTATACACATCACAAGTTCGTAGGTCCGATCTTGTGTTCAATTTTGTCTCTTGTATTGCGGCGATTTTGATGTTGTGCGACTTCATAAAGTCAGTTATCTCCGCGATCTTTCCAGCTAATCCGTTACGGTTTAGCTGTAAAACTTTGAAGCTTGTAGGAGGGGAGACGGGGGACATGCTAGGCGCGAGGGACGGATGCGCTTGCCTAGGTGGAGGTAGGCTGAAGCCTAAGCTGTGTCGCAGTCTAGAGTTGAGAGCGCCTTGGCCGTTGTTGTCTGGCATAGAAGGTGGCTGTGCCCACGTGCAAGCTAGAAGGAGGGGGGGAATTGCCGGCAGAGAAAGAGGGGACTGGCGCTCGCCGATGCTCATATCTGGCCTATTCCGGAGGGGATACGAGTGTTGAGCGGCCGTGCGAGATGGAAACGCGGGTGAGCGTGACCGATAGTCGGGAATGGGTGAGGCGGGAATTGCAGCAGTGCTGCTAGTCGTGCAGACTGAGCCACCATTGTCGCTGCTTGAAGTTGGTAGGGGCAGTGGGGGTGCGCTAGAGCGACTTGTACCACGGGACGCCGTTAGGCGTGTACAACATGGTGCCTCGAAAGTTCTAAAAAAAAGTACGGGGTCTGTGGATGGCAGGGTTAAGCCCTGAGCATCCGGATCTGTGAGCCATCTCTTACACTTAGTGCATTGAACAGAATGCGAACGTTTAACATAAATTTTCTTCCAACAAACGCGGCCTATCCAATCTCCTGGTCCGGGGTTGGATTCGATTCCAGCCCCTAACAGGAGAAAATGGAGCCACCCTGCTGCCAGGGTTTGCTCCGAGGATGACAATTTAAGGGTGGGACAGGGTTACACTGAAATAACAGCCCTTGGCCGGATAAAAAAAAGCCTGGGTCAATCGGATACAAAGAACAGGCTGTTGTGGAAACAATTAAACAGTGTTAACTTCAGGTTTATTTCAGGGTAACCCTGGCTAAATCAAAAGCAATATAGAACTACTACTTAACTTTAAAAACAATGGTTTAAATATTTTCCAAAAGATTTCTGGAATTGAGGTCGTTTCCGTATAGTTAGATTTGGGTTTTTCCTATGTTTGTCCTTGGGTTTGAACGGTGGGGTCACTGTACATTTTCCGTGGCGGAATTTCAAAATATGTTGAATTGGATAAAAATGTGGCAGCACCAACTGCTATTGCCAGCTGCTCGCTTTTAGCTGTCATACTTCCTATAGTTGATGAAATAGTCGCGCGTAAAGTTAAAAAAATCCAAAAAAAAGCTATGAAACTATTTAAATAAGTGCCAAAATATATATAAAATCGTATTGAGCTAATATAAGATTTAAATTAAAAAGTCTGTATTTATTCAAAATGTCTGGATTCTCCTTTGGAAACCCATCACAGCAGCAGCCTGCGGCCTTCAACTTTGGTGCACCCGCCCCGGGAGCTGCTACAAACACATCAGCATTCGGTGCGACAGCCGCACCTGCATTTGGTGCCGCCGCAACACCAGGATTTGGCGCAGCACCAGCGTTTGGAGCTGCTGCACCAGCTTTTGGAGCAACAGCAGCTTCACAAGCGCCAACTTTTGGTGCTACTGCACAACCAGTTGCAGCTGTAGCGCCAACTTTTGGAGCGAGTGCAGCAGCGCCAACATTCGGAGGAGCCCCAACTGTGGCAGTGGCACCAACATTCGGTGCTGCCGCAAACACAACTCCAGCCTTCGGGGCAGCGGCAACAAGTAGCGCTGCACCATCGTTCAACTTTGGCCGTGTGGGGCCAACTTCTACTACAGCTGCAACAAGTACGGCGCCAGCATTCAGTTTTGGTGGACTAGGAGGTGCACCAACTACAATGACATCTGCCGCACCCACGCTAGGTGGATTGGGCGGTGGTTTGTCATTCGGGAAACCAGGAGGCACAACCACTTCGGCTAGTTTGAATTTTGGTACTACAACAACATCAGTAGCGTCGGGTGGGCTGTGGAAGCCGACGACAACATCAACCACTGCTTCAAATACGCCATTCATTGGCTTAGGTGGAGTGGATGTGACTGCAACGCAACCAAAAGCAGGCGATTTAAAGCAAGACAGTGTTAAGGTAAGTATCGTGGAATTGTAAATACTATTAACAAATGCATTACTTAATAATTTGTTTCACTTAGGTAAAGGAAACACGTGTGCCGGATGAGATTGCCAAAACTGTAGATGCACTTAAGTCACATATCAAAGGCCAAAAGACACTCTCGTCCGACATTGGACGTACCTCCACTTCTAAGCTCTCTAATGTATCTAATGAAATTAGCAATATACAATGGGCTCTGCAAGAAATTTCGAATTCAGTTAACACAAACTACAAACAAATAAAACTTCTACGTAAAGAAACCTCCAAAACAATACAAGCCGTAGAAATGGCTCAACGTACACAAGATACACCAGCTGGTTTGCAATTTGAGAATACGGCACCTTTTCAATTCTTTCAGAGTTTGGTCGCTAAGTATGAACAAGATTTAATTAACTTTCGGCAGCAAATTGCCCTTACCGAACATCATATGCATTCGCTTACCAATCCACAAACTGTATCGCCAGATGATCTAAAACGTGGTTTTCGCCAAATCAACGAAAGCTTCATTTCGTTGGCGGGTCGTTTACATGAACTGCATCAAAAAGTTGAAACACAAAAGGAACAATTTCTTAACCTGCGTAAATATCGTTTGCGTGACACAACAAATGTATTTGCTAAAATTGACAATCCGGATAGTAAACATGACACTACAAATATTACATGTGGTCCGACACCATTTTCTAATATTTCTGCAATGAGCGCATTCGGTAAGAGTTTCAATAATGCTTCGGCTGCGGCAGCAGGTAGTGGGGCGGGAGCTTCAGCGGGTGCCAAATGAACGCAGAATGAAATAGTGGGTTTTATAAATTCGTAAAAAGTTAGTACATTTATTAAATCGGTTGTACAAGTAATTTTTGAAAAAAATTTAATTAAGAACTTTTATCGCTCTTTGGAATATGGCTAAGAAATATTTTTGAAGTATTTTTTGTACATATGAAATTGAATAAATAATGCAATTATGAAAATTTTTTAAAACATCTTTACCTGTATAGCATGAAACCATAAAATGGTTTCTAAATGGTCCCAAATAAGTTAGAATTTCGCTTTGCTGAGCGGTGACAGGTGATGCTTGTACCTGAATGACCGCATACACTGCACGAGAGCTCACAAAGTGTTCTTTGATAGAAGTTCAATTCTAAAGAGCTGAAGTGCTAGCCTGACTGTCGAGTGAACGATTTGAAATAGCAGCGATTTGTTGCTGTTGTAACAGTATTTAGTCCTAATTAGCCGGCATGTCCACCCATAGATGCGGACTAAATAGGGCCAGACTGAATTAACAGAGCTTGGTCTGGTAAGCACACGATTCATTCCTCTACATAGAGCGGTCTGTCGTGGGAATGGTTAAAGCAATGTTTTGTTATTGTATTCACGTCGCACCTTAAAGCTTTTACCCCCCCACCTCTTCTGACTCCCTTGCTTAATATTCCGACGAATGCATTCATATTTCTTACAATGTCCATATCAGTTAGGTGAGATTGAAACTCCAGCAAAACCCTGCTCATATCCGTGACCATCTTCAAACCTTTGTTTGTTTGGGTAGCGTAGCTGCAATACCAATTCACAACATATTTAATAAAATGTTACCGGTGTGGATAGTCCTATGCCATATATGGATCCAACTCTCTTGATGATTTACAGACAATCCACGGCTTATGTTTACATAACAAGCAGGTTATTTTTGGCTTTACCTTAACGATTCGGAAAACACTGCTTTAGAAATAATTTAACATCTATAAAATTTTCACCTACTAAATTGAACGTAAATCACAATGTATATTCGCTAACTTTAGTTATATATATTGAATTCAAAATGATACATGTACATACATCTCTTTCGAATCAGCAACTTTGTTTTTTTTTTATTAGCAAGCGAATGTTCCTATCGATATTTTTCACAGACTTTTTTAAATCCATTAGTGCTAGCACTCAAGACATATTTTAACATTTTATTTTTTTAAAAAGCATAGTAGTTATAAAAGTTGTTTTGTTAGGCTCCGGTGATTTTATAAACAACGTTCTTCTGATTGTATAATATATTTATATATTGAATATTAAATGTAATTAAAAATTTTAAGGGAAGGCCTACAATTTGCCAATTAGCAACAGTTAACATAATCTTAACGCAGTATTTACTGTCATTCGATTGTTACTTCTTAATAACTTGAATGACATCTTCATCGGCCATAATGTGCGATATGCCAACACGTTGTGGTGAATACTTCGTTGAAGTGCCCCAAACTAGTGCATATTTAAACTGTGCCGCCAAAGTACGATGTATGGCATGACAAACATGTTCGACAGTAACGCCCTGGAAGTAAATGATTTGACGATGCTATTAAAGCTTACTGATTTATTAAAATATGTCAGCTCACCTTTCTTAAAATTAGACCATCATCAAAATCTGGTGGAGCACCTGGCTTTTTTGTATAAACACGTATTAGTTGTAACGCTTCCCATAAGGCCTCTAAGAGGTAATCCAAATTGAGTTTCATATTGCAACTGACAACAATCGAGTTTGGTTCACGCGCTAACCGATCGACTTCTTCAATTGCGATTTGATCAATTTTATTATACACATACAAGCAGGGTAAATAAACACGATTTGCAGTTACAACATCAATAAATTCATCCTCGGTGCAGTCTTCGCGAAACAATACTTCCGCATTGAAAATTTTAAACGAATGTAAAATAGTTTGTACCATTTTCTCATTGCAACGCGATAAAGCACAAGTTGAGTTGAAACTGAGACCACCACCCTTTTTTTGTTTGAAATAAATATTTGGTTTACGTTTGTTTAATCGTATACCAACTGATTCCAATTCGCGTTCGAGCAAATCACGATGCACATTTGGCTTGGTAGCATCCAACATCATGATAACTAAATCGGCAGTACGCGCTACAGCAATTACTTGACGACCACGACCTTTGCCCTAGTTTTTTTTTTCGAGGAAAAGAATAACAGCTTATTAATTAAAAACAATTATACGAACAAAGTTTGAAAATATAATATACCTGCGCAGCGCCCTCAATAATTCCAGGCAAATCGAGCAACTGTATATTGGCACCTTTATATTCAATGACCCCTGGTATACAGGTGAGCGTTGTGAATTCATAATTGGCCGCCTCAGATTCGGTTTTAGTCAATGTAGAGAGTAATGTAGATTTACCCACGGAAGGGAAGCCAATCAATGCGACACGTGCATCACCACTTTTGAGCACATCGAAACCATCACCCTTTTCACCTTTCTTTGCAGGTTCCAGCAATTGGGAGCGATACTTAGCAAGCTTTGCTTTCAATAGCCCCAAATGATATTCGGTTGCTAGAAATAAGAAAGTTCATTGTCACTTAAATTGAAAAATATTAAGAATTGCTTTCGGAGTGAGAGTTTTTGAGGTAGAACTCCATTATTGGTCTCTTAAACGTTTTAGGTGTTCTAGAAGTCTCCTCATTCTTTAGCTATCATTTGAGTTGATTTGGTTTTGTGTTTTTCCGGCAGGGTGGATACTGGATTTATATTGGAACGAATTTTCGTCATCCCGGTTTGTTACAAAACCAAAATTGAGAAGGGATGACCAATATAAATCCAGCTATCATTTCTTTCTTTTTCTTTAGATGCCACTGAATGATGTCCACAAAGACTGTAACGTATAAGGATCTAGTCAGAGTTATATTTGAAGGTCTTATCTAAATGGAGTCTGGAATAAAACAAGACCTGCCCAGTTTATACATGCCTCTGAACTATACTCATCTAACTACTGTGAATGTTTTTTGGTGCAGTGTTACCTGCGGGTTAGGGGTTTAGAATATGCCCGAGGTAGGCATACCGGTCGTAAGAGGCGACTAATATGCACAAAGGTAATGACGTGCAACTCGATGGTTGATCTACGGATATGATGCCTCTCAACTCTCATTACCCATCTCTCCTTCCTTACGGAAGGAGGGGTAACATGACCTAGAAGGTTCCACTGGTCATATCAAATCGCTACCACGACAGACGGGCAGTACCGCAAGGGGGAACCGGAGAGTAGGGGATTCATATCCGGCCCAGGGCTGTCAGTTCGCCAGCACCCCCCAAAACCTTCGGGGTGTTTTTGTCGTTACAACAACAACAAACACAGGGCTATCTTGGGAGCGATTTGGTTCTCCTACTTGTAACCTTTTAGTTACTATCACCATCCCACACCTCCTATTCTCGTATAGAACTGCGCGCTGCATGATGACGAGTGCTCGTGGTTGGATATATCAGCAAAGCTGAGTTCAATGATGTTAGAACCTCAACACTGCTATGGGCAATGGATTCATATTCAGTTCGTTTTATTTACTTTTACGGTAAAAGTTAACCTCCAAGCAATTAGTCGACAACAAAAACATATACCTGCCACCAGAGCACGTCTTTTGCAGCACGACGATACCATGCACTTTAGCCATTTCAGAAATTTCTTACCTTTATTCTTTTGCGTGCGCGCAATTTCCTTTTCAATCTCCGAAATCTTCTCCAAAATACCCATCTTCTCTAGCTGCTTTTTCTACTATATCTCTATATTTATTAGCAAAACATCGGTAAATTATAAGAAAAGCTATAATTTTCGTTGATTTTTCGCTGTCGCCTGGTTAATAAATTGCTGAGCACTGCTTCTGCCGACGTCGCTGCTGTCGGCTGTCGTCTGTCAAAAGTGGTGAACTGGGCTTTTAAAAAAAGCCGTTCACAATGGCCAATATTAAAAAAGCAGCCGGTTTAATTAATTCAAGATTCAAGATTGAAGATAGATAGCTCCATATTATGCTCCATTGCTATATTATTTCGCTAAATACGTTTCTATTCTTTTTTATTGCACAATTTTGGTTTGTTGTTACACGTATGTTTGGTTAAGCTCCACTGGGCCACAGTAATTATAAATAAAAACACGAAAACTTTAATTTAACAAAATCTTTGAAAACACTAACTAAGGCCCGGTTGTTCAGTCCTTGGTTAAGCTCAGTTTAAACTAAGTTTGTTTAAACTCGGCATAAATTTAAACTCCAGTTAAACTGCAGAGCGGTTTTTCAGTGTGAGTTTAATGCCGCTTTTAATATTTGCTTTTTATACGGCAACATTGGTTTTTTCTTTATCTAGATACGGCAACAGATAATATTTGTATACATATTCAACGCCATTACTTCTTCTCAGTATTGTAATAGTTAGCATTTCGCCAATTTCTGCATCACTATAATCACTTTCGTCAGATGATATATCCAGTATTTAATTAAATATAAAAATATCGTGCTTTCTTAATTGCGTTCAGCTTATTGTTTCACAACCAAACCCATCAAATATGCAAAACAGCTGACAGGTTAACTAGAGTTTAACCCTGCCGAATTGACCTCTTAAACTACGTTTAAACTTCGTTTAAAGTTGACTGAAAAACTGCGCAACAAGTTTAAGCTTAGTTTAGCTGACAAATTGAGTTAAACTTGTACTGAAAAACCGGGCCTAAGTAGCAGAAAGTTAACAAATTCAAAGTTTTTCATTTAATACATGATTCAATTATAAATGGTTGTCGCAAGCGGCCAACAACACGTTACCGTTTGGCAACGTATTGCCCTTGTGTCAAAATGCACATGTGAGAGGGAACGCACAATAATGATCCGCCTGTTTTCTAAGCTTTCCACCTATAACACACACATATAAATCGCAAAATTTCTTAAAATGTTATCACAAAGCACTCGTTAAATAGGAATTCACACCGAATTTTTATTAAAAATATATAAAACACGAAGCGAACTCAATGCTTTTCCAAGAACTGTTAACAAAGAATGTAAACAAAGATATGATAGTTTGACATAAGGTGTGGATGAGGGAGAAGAAGGCGCTATGTCATCTACGACAACCATATAAATTATTTAATCATTGTTTAATATAAAATTTTTTGTGTCCAACAAATGTAAATTTTTGCTCGGTTAACAGGTAATCGACCATTCATCGCCGGTAAAGTTTATCGGCCGTTAATCGGCCGATTTGTGCTAATCGGCCATTATGAAAACGGTTTTTAGCCAAACCACCGATTAAATTCCGATTAAGCACTAACCGGCTTTTATAAAGCAGCCCTAAATGATAAAATGCCTATTGCATGGACCCAGGGTATAACGGAGTTGTTGTTGTGTGCCTAAAGTATCAACTCTTTTATTCAACATTGTCATCAGGCTCTTCTAACGGATAGGTAAGAGTTCAGTCTGTTACAGTATCCAGAACGAAGTTGGACCAGCATGACCCTTGTCTCCCTAGGCAGTTCGCGTTCCTCATCGGTAACAGGTGGAGCTTGTGCCTGTAGGACTGCCTTCACCGGACTAGAGCTGACAAAGGAGTTTACCGACTCCCTGGAGGCTGGCCGATTGACTTGTAAGTTGCCAGTAACGTTTCTTTATCTTTCCCCCAAGTACTGCCAGCTAGTGACTTGAGGATTTTTACGGCTTTGTACCTTATCACCAAAGGTGATGAATATTTTGTCGTTATGTTTGGTCGGATTTGACAAGGATTTTACAGTGGACCATAGTTTGCCAACACCAGCAGAGAGGTTGCAGGACCTTAGGTGCTCCTCCCATTTGGCGCGTTTGTGTTGATCAACCAGTCGTCTGATTTCCGCATTGAGATCTTGAATTTGGGTATCCGTAGGGTCCAAGCGTCGCACATGGTCACGTTCATTTGCCAGTGCCGCTGCCTCTGCGGGGAAATACGGACGTACTTCCTTAATTCTACCTGACGGAATGTATTAATTAGAGGCTGAAGCTATGACCATTCGAAACGCTTTTCCCCCCTGCTCTTACGTCAGACGGGATGGAAAGAGCATCGAAGGTACTCTCAGTGAAGTTAATAAAACCAACCCAATTAGCTTTGCTGAAATTAGTGAAAGTGTGATTTTCAGAAGTGACAAAGTCATTGGGGCGATCGATTGAGAGGACTATCGATAAATGATCCGATGCAAGACTTAGATTCGGTCGCCAGTCAACGCAGTTTATGAGACCAGCGCTGACGATAGTAAGGTCTGGCGAACTAGAACAATTTACCGCGACTCTCGTGGGGGCATCCCCTTTCACAGTGCTAAACGTCGACTCATCTATTTGTGCAGCCAGCTCCTGTCCCCTACCACCAACCTGTAGGCTCAAGTGCCACAGGTCGTGGTGTGCGTTGAAGCCTCCGAGGATTAAACGATTATCGCCTCTGAGTAAAGCACTGACGTCAGGGTGGTAATCCCTCGGACAGCAGGTGGAGGTATATAAATGTTAATTATTTCAAGATCAACATCGCCTGACAGGACAACCATACCTTGACGTTCTAAGATGTTGTCCCTCGGGTCGACATCAGGCTCAAATAGACGATATTGCACAGATTGATGAGTGATGAAGGCAAGTCCACCCCCAAGTCCCCTCTCACGGTCACACCGGTGGATGTTTTAGCCATCACAGGTCCGAAGATCTGATCGGGCGCCTAGCTTTGTTTCTTGAATAGCAGCAATCTTGATATTCCGCCGCTTCATAAAGTTCACTATCTCACTAACCTTGCCGGTTAAGCCGTTGCAGTTCAACTGTAGGACACGAAAGTGCGAAGAGGGAGAAATAGTCAAGGACTGGTGCGTATGCCTCGGAGTGTTTAAGCCTAGTTAATGCCCAAAACATAGCTTCTCCAATTAAAAAGTCAACCCGACCTACCCGAGGTGAAACATAAATATGAATATCGTCAGACGTTAGTGCTTTGCGGTTATAACAACAACACAAATATATACTCTTTAACAAATTTTGCCCAAGTCCCTTATGGATGAGCACTATCATGATGCAAATTGGCACGGCAACCAAGCTTACGCATCTGTATGTCTCAGGTTTACCTATTTCAGTGTAACACAATTTAAACCGTATCTACGGATGGACGTACAGACTTAGGAGGAGGAAAGCCATGATGGCGTAGAAGGTTGTTCGTGGTCATATCGAAAATTTCACAGTACAGCCGGGATAGTATTTTAATTTTTGTCTAAACTGCGATATCCGTAATTGAAACTAATCTGGCTATTTATGACGTTACTTTGCTGAACTAGCCGGAAGCACTCTTATCTGATCCACGCTGAACGATTTCGTCGGTCATCTCGTTTCCCTGCATATTATGATGGTCCCATTACACATTCATAAGTGGACCATGATGCCCGTACTGCATGCCTCTTGAAGAGCCTACGCATAGCTAGGAACATGGCTGACCCCCGAGGTAGGTATGATTGTCGAAAGAGGCGAATAAAATCTACATTTACCGGCGTCAATTAAGGCGGTACCAAGGTATATCTGGGAAAGGTGGTACATACCACATGCAGGGCAAATATTTTTTATGGTGGGGATCAGTCTGAATAAGTAACAGTTTGACCTGTTACAATAATCAGAGCGAAGTTGTGCTAGCATGACTCTAGTCGATCCGTCGCCTACCATACCATGAAGGGAATGATCTAATCAAGTTTGTGATCTTAATGTAGTTCATATCGACTAACTTCCCTCATAGCATTGCCCCGTAGGCTATAATTGGTTGTATAACTGCTTTGTACATCCATGCTGTGATCAGACATCACATCTTACCTAGCATTCTTTTTGAGACATACATACGGCCGCTTGACCCTATGACCTGTCTTTTTAAGTGTTGATGTTTCTAACAGGGCAAAAAACTGTATTGATTTAGAACGATTTTCCGTCGTACCTCGTACATTTTGGATGTTTTAGACAAACCGGTTTAGTGCTGTCCTCACTGTCGGTTTGCGTCTTTGGGTCAATGGGATTATGACTCTCCCCCTGCAGTGCTATAGTCCCAATTTTTTTACCCAGCTGTACTAGTACACAGGGTATTATAGTTTTTTTCATATAACGGTGGTTTGTAACGGTATAAAATAATCGAGATAGATGAGTTCCATACAGCAAAGTTCTTAGAATGAGATATTTGAATTAAATTTGGAACACAGATTACTTTCCTGTCAAAGTAAGTTGCTGTTTAAAATAGCCGAAATCGAACTATAACCACGCCCCTTTTTTCGATATGGAAAATATCGAAAAACATATAAAACTAAAAACTTCAATAATAAAAGCAGCTACAATAATGAAATTTAGTAGCTTTATTGAATTAATCATTCTATTGACGAATTTGACCAAATTTGCGTAAAAGGGCGTGGCACCGACCACATTCACATTTCAAACCTGTTAATAACTTCAGAACCGTTTATGCTAGAATAACGAAACTTGGTGGGAGGCATACTATTGTTGTGCTACATACATCCATAGAAAATAGCGAAATCGCTTTTCAACCACGCCTACTTTTTCATAAAAGTTATCTGAAAAGCAGGTAGAAAGTTTGCATTGGCCATATCTCATTGACTGATACAGGTAAAATGATGTAATTTGGCTGTTACATCAACTGTCTTATTTTTTATGAAAATTTTGCAAAATTGTGGAACGTGGGCGCAGCACCGCCCACTTATGAGTCAAGCAATTTTTAAATTCGACTGTTAATAACTTCAGAAACGTTTATTGTTGAGGTTAAACCAGACATTCTACGTCTAATTTGCTCCGAATATATAGCGAATTCGGGGTTTTCCTAGTAGGAACGGCAATTAAATCTTAAAATTGCATGGAGGGGTGGCATTGTCCATTTTTTCACAACTATATATAGCCTCTGCTATATATCTTCTAGGTACAGCGTCCATTAGGTTCTCTGAAAGTTTCTTTAATGTGATGAACTGTGGACGTCTATAGAGGACTAATAAACACGAAAATATTAGGGAGTGGCACCGCCCACTTTTCTAAAGTGGCCTACATCTTGCTTAAAAGACAAATATATCCAACTACCCTTAATCTGAGCAAAATCATTTCGTAGTTATGACGAGTTGGAAAATTATATGGCGGGGCGCGTGGCACCACCTACTTTTCAAAAACTATATGTACCCTATGTTGTGGAAATTTCATAAATATCGGTCGAGTTCTTTAGACGTCCATAAAAGACACACATTCATTTTTATACCCAGCTGCACTAGTTATTTATAAGATTGTAAAATAAAGTGCTGCCGTTACATAAATACTTTAAAGTACCTGGGTGACCGAGCCTTGCTCTGTATTTTTCGAATTTGTCGCATAATCTTACTTACCAAGAGCATAAATTTCCAAAATAGATTTCCAAAATATCGAACACTAACCACAAAAAGTAAACGCGAATCATTGGTAAGATTCGGTTAAACCGTTCCCGAGATAGTGATCGACATAAGAAGGAATAATTAAAATGCAGTCAGGTGCCAACCCTAGGTGGCAATCCTACTTAAAAATATTCTGGTTGGTATACGGCCTCAAATACCTTCCGTTTGATACCCATATTGCCATATATTGCTTAATATTTAAAAAAAAATCGGAAAGGTGGCAACCCTCTAAGCTTCCTTTAATGGCAACATCCAAGTAGAAAATCTTAGAAGGAAGCATACTATCCATCTACCAAATTTCATGGAAATCGGTTTTGCCGTTCCCGAGATAGTGGTCGATATCTGAAGGAATAAATAAAATGCGGTCAGGTGGTCAGAAAATATTTTGGTTGGTATACGGCCTAAAATACCTTTCATTTGATACCCATATTCCCATATATTGCTTAATATTAAAAAAAAATCGGAAAGGTGGCAACCCTCTAAGCTTCCTTTAATGGCAACATCCAAGTAGAAAATCTTAGAAGGAAGCATACTATCCATCTACCAAATTTCATGGAAATCGGTTTTGCCGTTCCCGAGATAGTGGTCGATATCTGAAGGAATAAATAAAATGCGGTCAGGTGGTCAGAAAATATTTTGGTTGGTATACGGCCTAAAATACCTTTCATTTGATACCCATATTCCCATATATTGCTTAATATTTAAAAAAAATTGATATAGGTGGCAATCCTGTGAATCACCCCAAGTGGCAACACCAAAGTAGAAAATCTTAAAACAAAGGATACTACCCATATACTAAATTTCATCCAAATCGGTTAAGTCGTTCCTGCACTTCTCGTTTGTTCGTCGCCGCGAAGAGTTGGCAAAAATATCCCTATAGCCCAACCAAATTATAAAAAGGGCTTTGAATATTTGGTTGAGCAAAAAATATAGACTGTAGGGGTATTTCTTGCAGTCTCTTAATAGTTTTTTTCTCGATTAAAATTACATACAAATATTCGTTTATGCTTATAAACTTCGTGTAACATAAAAATGGAAATAATTTATTTTCATATAATAAAATACATTCATATATAACGGAGATAACGGGTCTTGCTTAACAAACGGAGCAATCGCTAACAAACGGGACTTTGATTAAACACGTGGACTAAAACCAAGAATTATTGTTGTCGTTTTAAATTATAATAAAAACTTTGGTTTAATTGAAAGAATGGAAACTGCTTCAAAATGAATATAATCTGCAAAATCTTAATAAACCACTCGAATATAACCTAATAATACAGATGGATAATCTATGCCATTAAATTTTTCACGTTGATTTTAATATCTTAAGCAGAACCTGGCATATACGAGTACACATAGGCTTCACAACCTAGTATGTCATGATGAGCTTGATTGAAAATTTAGTATACAACATACATATATTGGAAAAATAAAAGTTTTTATTATTAACTGGAATATAACAAGTTATATTAGAGGGATAACCTGGATTTTGGGAACCTGCCGGTTCTTTCCAACCAACTCAGAATCAAAAAAAAAAAAAAAATAAGTCGTTCCTGAGAAAGTAGTGGATATACAAATATACAAGAATAACTCCTTTAAAGTTATAATATTATACTTAATGTACCACATTGCTAGATGAATCATAATTGTTTGGAAGGTTTGTCACCATTTAAGAAGAAAAGGAATAATTATACAATTCAGATTTTAAAACTTGTTTATTTTCTTATTATTTTTACTCAGTAGATGAATGAATAAAATGAAAATAAATACATATAATTCACATCGAAATGTTAACTTTGAGGAAAAAACTTTGGCACAAAAATTAAAAACTGAAAAAAACAACACACATGTAAAAATAGTCTCAAATGTAGTTTAGTGCTTGCTCGGACTTGCGCCGAAAAAACTTATTTCATATCCCTCTCTATCTAGCCTTCTTCTACCTAAACCCTAACTTAAGCTAATTAGCATAGTAACCATGCCCACCATTACCCATATACTCCGTCCAATGCTGCATTTCTATATCATCAAGTTCGGAGCAGACCTCGCCAGTTTGCAACGCACGACACGTACACGTTATGCTTATCCGTGTCACAATCAACTGTGATTCGTACAGTGGCACATGCGGCGTCACATTAACTAGGCGCTCGCTTAAACATTGTTTGAGGAATTGTTTGCGCAGTATGCGCAGATTGTCCAAAGTGCCTAATGGACGATTGGGAAGAAACAATGAATTAAGCTTTGCCAAGAAGAGAAACCGTTAATACTCACTTTTATATGCGCTTATCTTCTCTTCCACACAGTTGAGATCTTGTGGTAAAAAGAGTGGCGGATATGTTTCCGATTCGCGTATGTTCAGTACGAAGGCAAAATCTACCGTTGAGCGTGTGCCATTCAACGACTTCAATAGCACACCTGTCGATGATATCGAAGCTAAAAACCATTCATCCGATTCACCACCAGACGTCGTTGGAGTTGACCTCGTTGTGGTCTCTGCATGCTCTGCCGTGTGAGTTTGCACCATGTCGACACGTTTCGGTCGACTACGTTTACTTTTTTGAATCGTGTCCTCATTCATTGAGGAGTAATCGTATTTGTGTGACTCTTTGATGGCATCACGCTCTTCTTTCTCCATTTCGAGATCCCACAAACTAAGTGGTTCCTGCTTATCCAAACTATTTTGTGGTACACCACCGGTGGGTACAGTTTTTGTAGCATTTTGTTCATCCTCAAAGAATGTAATGTCGCTGCGTACATCACGATTGCCGGGGTATTTTGTGCGTAAGCGAATGGAGTGCTCATTTTGCAGTATGGGTTGTACTACTTCGTTGTCCGGGTAGGCTGCGTCGTAGTCATCACGAGGTGCTACTTCAGCTTCGTAGTCTTTTGGCTGAGAAGAAATTAATAAAGGATTAAAAAACCAGTATGTATAAGCAAAATAATATTAGGATTGGGTAGAAGCGAACTTGACTCATACTTAGTATTATTTACCCAGCAGTGAGTTTTCAGTTTATGACACTCCCAATCATATAGTCGTCCCCCTAGCTAAGTTGTAGTACTTCACCCTTAGCGTAGCTGAAGTATTTTCGCAAGCTCCCAGGAAATGTTCATTCGGGCACACAAATATGATCTTTGTTCTGTTACTTAGCAGTAAACCTACATCTAGTTCTATTCATTGCATAAGAAGCACGACGGTAAATTACTCTACATCTCCGTTAATAAATCAACTAGAGTTTTAGCGCAGCATCAAATTCTTTCAAGCCTCGTTCGGTTTACTACTTCTGGTGATCAACGTCACTTCAACTTTCAAGATCAGGTGAAGTGCTAATATCAAGGGGTCTCGGTGATTATGTAGGAATACCATGGAAACGGCTGGACTTATCTAACCGGGTGGCTCTGAGAATGTGCGCCTAATAGTTAATAAAGCAATTTAAGGTTAAAAAGCTCAAAAAAGCTTCCACGCATATGCAGCTTTTAAGACAGTAGCAATAGTAAGAGATCCATTCCCAATCTGAGTACGGAATGCAATGATGAAACATCGACATAGTTCAATGAATTACAACCCAGCGGCTTCATTGGCTAGTCCACATTGTGCCTATGAATAAAGATGCGGCGGCCCAGAGGGTATACTTAGCGGCACTTGTCAGTGGAAGCACAGGAAGAGCTAGATAACCACTCCAACGAAAAGCCCAATTGTAAACCGATTTAAGATATTATGGTGTTTCCAATTGACGCCAGAAAGTACCGAACCCGTTTAAAGGGTTAATCCTTAATTTAAGTAAGAAGATAGTAAAGCTCTATCATTAACACTGCTAGAAATCGAAATCGCCAAAATAGAACACTATAGCCCTCAAGTACTACGACTTCGAACCACATTCTTTAAACCATTCGCCAACAGCAAAACAGCAGCAGCTAGGAAGGTGCTTTGAATATCATGCTGAATGCTAACTCCAACTTTATACCTCATGGACAGATGACAGGAGCAGATGACGCAGGTTCAAACGACCTGATCATGACGGTCGAAGTCGCCACAGTCAAGGGCGCAGGTTGAATACTATCAAGCTCTACCACGTCAAACTTCAGCTTTTGCTTCGACAACTAAGCGAGAGTTTTATCTCATCAGTGTTGAGGTCGAAAGTAATCAGAAATGCTTAGCCTCGCTTTCGACTGTCTCGCACTATTTTACAATAAACATCAGAGTATGTTACTTTGGTATCTCGTGAAAATAATGCTCGGATGTATTAGCACGATTGAGTACTTCTGACGTGGGCTGTAAGGAATCCGGCGTTGCACCGGGGCGCGTAGTCTGCTCTTGATTAGATGGGCCACGAGTCAGCTGAACAAGCGCTGGGCTGACGTTAGCACTTGCAGTGCAGCGCTATCCTTTTGGCGGGAGGTAGATTGGCGCTCTGCTGCTCAATCAGAGAGGATGACGGGTTGAAATCATCGAGTTCCTTCATACTTTGTTGTCCAGCTTTTGCCACAAGGAGACGATGCTACTTCGGCCTTGGGTGACTCGGTTCTTCAGACGACTTTTCGAAGGTCGCTGTCACGTACTTATAAGCAATGATTAGTAGGCAATTATTTAAACGGATTTTTTAATTTGTAATGATTATTTTAATTGTCTTTCATTTCAATTATTTAAGATTATTAAAAAAATCAAAAATTATCAAAAATAATTAAAAAAAGTGTTTTGATTACTTTTGATTTTTTTTTATTTTCTCTTGATTTTTTTCAGTATTATTGATGTGTATATTTATGTGATTCTACAACAATACTGAAAAAAAAAACAAAAAAATCAAAAATAGTCAAAAGTAATCAAACAGTTTTTTTTTGATTGTTTTAGATCTTTTTTAAATTTCATAAAAAATTATAATTTTTTTTGATTATTTATTTAATTATTTGGCAAATAATCATTAAAATTTTAAAGTAATGGTAATCAATCATTCCGGTAATCATTACGAAAACCGGTAATTATTACGATAGTAATCATTATTTGACAGGTCTGGTACTATTACATCATACCTTTATGTTGTGGCGATTATTCTGAAGCATATACCATCCCTAACCCAATAACACTCCCACCACTAGTTAAACACAACAGAGATAACGATGGCTTCTCTTAAGCGTGCAAGCGTGTAACTAGGAAGAGGAAGAGAGATGGCGCGAGTGTTTGCGAATACGATGCAAAGAGGAGATGCCAATAAATAACACCGACCCTTCCAGAACACGAAAAGCGAACAACCAAGAAACTCCTAGGTGCGTGGGGTAGCACCCGGACTATATAAGGCAGTGACCAAGCAAGGCAGGTTGATCAGTTTATTTTCAAGTGTTGTTCAGTGAACAACTGCGAAGCTACCAAACTCTTAAATTTGTATTGCGTTTATTACTAGTAAATAAAACTAGCTATTAGTAAAAATATCTGTGCGTGTGTTTATTTGACTTTATATCGAACCGAGGATTGATAATCAAGGAATCATCGAATTCGTCACAATATTGTGCAAGTGAGCTATGGGGTGGCTGCCACCTACCCAACCCACGGTCGATGAGTGTAGGCTTGGCTATTGGTATTTTCATTTGGTATATCACAGTTATTTTCGGACGGATTCAGCCAAAATGGGCTCTCACTAGACTCTATGCGATAGCACTTTGGGTAAAAAAGCTTCCAAGTCAAGACAATGAAATACATAAATAAAAATAGTTACCGGATCTCGCAGTTGTGCATTGCCATTAGTGGCATAACCAAAATAGCCAGGATAGCCGTTTTGTTTCGCGATATCGTAAACATTTTCAGCTGCTATTTCATTATTTGTTAACATATCTTGCAAAGCTTCCTGATCTAGCGTTGGATTTCGTAGCGGACTCTCTTTAAAGTGAGTTGGGTATTGATGTTTTGTTGCACGCTGCAAGTTATCGATATCAGCGCCTGCAGCAATTTTTTTCAAAAGCTCATCACGATTAACAGCTAACAGTTTTTTCAATAATTTCGGATGCTTCAGCGGTGATTTAGAAGTTTGCTTGGCATATTGTGGGCGCTGTGTGTGATTGAGATGAATTTCGATGTCGTCTTTAAGGGGAGCAAAGATGACAGAAATTGTTAGCTTACAAATATTATATGGTAAATCTAAGCCGGGACTAACCTATACTGAAAATCGCTGCACCTGGTGGTTCCATATGACGGGCGATCGCATACAGCTTAAGCACAGACGAGCTATTATAACGTAAACGACACGTGTCCGCACGTGATTGCAGTATGATGTCGCTGTCTAAAAAGTAAACACTCTCAATACAAAACAACCCAGCGCACTTAAAATTTGCAATTTACCTGGAATAAACTCGTACGCATCCTTTGCATCGTATTTATTTCGGCACTGCATTTGCCAATGCAAGAAGAAGTCGCCACCAAAAGTTTGTGATATGGATACACCACCCAACAAACTATTCGAACCACCCGAATCGGTCAGCATAGTATTCAGCAAAGGCTTTCCAGTTTTTCCATCCAAAATAGTCGTTTGCGAATAATAATACACTGGAAACCCCGGACCAGTGTTGTATTTCACCATAAAATCTGTCACATTGTCATGATTGAAATGTCCCGGCACAATCGCGCTCACACTCTCACTCGCCGGAAATGTATAATTCCATAACATACTAAAATTGCGTCCATCAAAAGCGTACACAGTCGAATTGAATGATGAGGCCACAATATCCGATATATGATCACCAGTAATATCGGTTATCACCGCTGGCACCATTACACCAGAATGTTTGCTTTGAAAGAGCGGTGTGAACTGCTTTTCGCTGGTATATTGCATAAGCGATAGCAGCCGTATGGTGTAAATGCCACCTGGTGTATTTTGTCCACCCGTAATAATCATCAGCAGCTCAGTGCCATCCTCTTTGGTTAGTACTTGTAGCGGTACGAAGACTTCCTCTCTGAATGGTGTCGGTATCGTGCGTATTATTTTGCCCGTTTTGCCCGAAATCACTTTTATGTGTCCTGCCTTGGTTTCTTCATGTTCCTCTAAGTGTGCTGCGAGTATTTCGGATATTTCATCACCATCCAAATCTCGAACGATATTAATGGTGTACAGATCCATTACTATAGGCGAGTTTGTTTCTACTTCAAGCTCACGAAATTCCCAAATGTTATTACCATTGCGCCCATTAATAGCGAATATCATCTATGGGAAAAAATAAGAATGTAATGTTTCAAAGAAGGGGTTACCAAGTACAAGCAAAGACCTGTGGCGAACGAGAGTTTCGCAAGGTTATGGATTCAGCCCCCGGCCGCTTCATTCCCGCTGGAAGAATCCCGGAAATTCGACCGAATTTCCCTGCACACCGCAGAGCCCAGAATTAAAGATCTTAACGTGGAAATCTGACGGACGGTCAATGACTACAAGTTGACCAAGTGGAAGCAACACCTAGAGGCATGCAATCTCTCCGGCGGAGTCGGCAAATTATGGTCAACAGTCAAAGCCCTATCCAACACAAACACAAACACAACACAGCCACAGCTCGTGGCACTTGACCTTTCCAAAGCCCTCGACACGGTCACGGCCTGCCTAAAAAGGTGGACCGCTAACTACCTCAACGGTCGGCATCCATCAGTCAAATTTATGAACAAGAAATTTATACCACGAAGACAAGGGGTGCCGCAGGGTGGTGTCCTATACCCCTTTTGTTTAGTTTCTTTATTTCAAGTCTTCCTCCCCCACCAAAGGGAGTCTCCATCGTATCTTACGCTGACGACTGCACGATTATGGCTTCGGGTAAGGGCCTCTCCATTGACGAACTCTGTACGAAGATAAACCGTTACCTCCGAGATCTTTCCAGCTCTTTCACCGAGCGAGACCTGCCACTATCTCCGACTAAATCGCCGGCGACACTTTTTACGACGTGGAATGTGCAGATGGGACAAAAGTTAAACGTCCACGTAGATGGAGTACCTCAACCTACTGTCCTGGGTGTGACCTTTGACAACATCCTCACCTTCGCTAGTCATGCCACCGCAAGAGCATCTAAAGTACAGGGCTGCAACAAGATCCTCAAGTCGCTGGCCGCAGTACTTGGGGAAAAGATAAAGAAACGTTGCTAGCCACATATAAGGCTATTGGTCGCCCAACCTTGCTGACACCAGCTGGAGAAAGTTGCAAGTCTGCCAAAACACCGCCATCAGAACTGCCACGGGATGTCTGCTTATGCCATCGCGGTCTCACCTTCATCAGGAGGCCAAAATGCTTAATGCACGAGAACATGCGGAACTGTTGAGCAGACAGTTTTCACTGAACTGCCACAGACCCAGTCATCCAAAACGCCATCTATTGGATGAAACTCCGCCCCCAATAGTCACAAGGAAACATCTCCTTAAGCCTATGATGAGATCCCACCCACCATTGGCGGGCTCTAAACGACCTCCATATCGAGTCGGTAGACAGATCCCTCTGATCTCGGCCTGTGAACCCCGTAATTGACATTGAACCAACTGAAATAGCTGATGAGAAGGGTATTCTTACGAAGGAGACTAGAGTCATCCTAGCACATCTTCGCTCTGGATATTGTAATAGCTTAAACCCTTACTTATTCAGACTGCCATCATACCCCTCCTGACATATGGCATGGTATCACCGAAAAATATAACCGATTCTCTTCTATAGTCCTAGAGTCTGCTAGGAATCGCTGACCCCTGCTGTCACTACGGAGGATGGAAACCGTACAGCGAACGGCTTTGGGGGTATTACTAGGGCTCTTCGCACAACACTTACCCTAGCATTGAATGTCACACTGCATCTGCACCTGGTTCAAGTTGCGAAAAAAATGGTAGCAGAGGGGGCTTGTATTTACCTAGGCAATGCAAAATGTATACTCCCTACTCCAGCAATTTAACAGTTTTCGACTTCAACCCTATCAAGACACATTTCAATACCAGGTTCGCCACCGAGTGCTAGCTTTGTCACTCTTATACCCTCTGGGGCAAGTGGAACTTGGTGAACTTGTTTCCAGGATGGATCCAAACTGGACGGAAAAATTGAAGCCGGAATATTCCTTCAAGTGCTTGAGATCGGCTGAAAATATATGGTGCCTGACCACTGCAGCTTCTTCTAAGTATAGGTCGCTGTTATAAAGATATCGCCCAAGGAGAATCGAAGTTTCAATGCTGAAGCTGTCAGGATGACCACTAACACTTTCTTTGTCGATGCCCAAATTTCTGGGATCACGCTTTTTGCACTGCCCGGCGGAGGTGAGGGAAGTGCATCTTTGGATGCTGCTTAAGTTCATATGGGAAAGCAAGTGGTTCAAAAAGGAGTAAGCAAAAAATAACTTTTTGCACGAATGTGCCCCCAGTCGACACACACTGTGAGCATTCACATTGTACATAACTGTCTCCGAGTGGTAGTGTGGGATATCCCACGCGCTCTCTTAACCTAACCTATTAAGAATGCTACTTTTCTACCATCAGGAAGTTTAATATCTACACGGGCAATCAAGCGGCAATTAAAACACTGACCTCAGCTCCGTAAAATTGAGGGTTCAAAGAATCCGTGACCTTCTACGAGATTGCTTCGGATTTCTTTAAAATTAAAATCATCTGCGTGATAGGACAAAGCGACACACCAGGAAACTGCCACTCGAGTACTTTTGGTAGGTGTTGAGGACCTTACTGACAGATGTATTACTGTTATTGTAGTAGTTTTTTGCCCTGCTTAATCGGCGCATTCATTCATCAAATGGTACGTGACGGCCCGAACGGGTCGCTAACCGTGGAAAGAGCAGTTGCCCCCAAGTGCTCAGCAAAACTACTAGAGTGCAAGGTAATGACGTGCAATGCGATGTTTGGTTATACAAGGTGGCGCAAAAGTAATCCTCCTATCAGAAAATGCTATAAATTTTGCGATTGGCCTCTAAAGTCAGTTCTGTTTTGACATTTGTGTAGTAAACACATGCGAAATACACGTTAATAAACAATGTTATGCTACACTGCTCCAGAACGCGGAATATTGCTGACTATTTATTTGACCAATAATCGGTCGGGGCCAAACGGTTACTGTGAATGGTGAGCGCTACAGAGCAATGATCAACGAGTTCTTTTTGCCGCAACTTGATGAATTGGTATTGGAAAACATGTGGTTCCAACAAGACGGTGCAACAGCACATACTGCACGTGCCACAACCGATATGCTGAACATCGGAAGCTTACTTTTGCGCCACTTTGTATGATACCATTCACCTCTGATTACCACCCTTCTTCTTCCTTACGGAAGGAGGGGTTATATGACCTAGAAGGTTTCACTGGTCACACCAAATCGCCACGACGACAGTCGGACAGTACCGCATGGGAGTACCGGGTTCATATCCGGCAAAAGACTGACACTTTCAACAATACTCCCCAAAACCTTCGTGGAGTTTTTTTGTCATTACAAACAACAGCAACAGACCCAAGAAGACTCATTCTCCATATTTATAAAATGCGTTGCTACATATCATATTGGGCAACTCCTGCTGACTTAGCCGTATGCAGGTTAACGATATGGAATCGTTGACAGTACCAATGACGCTAATGTGGACCACAAAGTACCGTCAAGTGTCCTAGTGGGTTGTCCTTCAGCAAAAGTGGCTACCTACCAAGAAGAAGATATGACTGCCGTGTTTTGTTGCGAGATGTCCAAAATTGCACAGGCGGTTTGTCCGCAATTCTTATTGACGATGAAAAGCACATGTGAGATCAACCAAGCTCAAGGCTTCGTTTAACAGTTTCATTAAAATACAAAAAGAAATACTTACACCCAATCTACCCGCAGCCACACAATCCGGATAACCATCACGATCAATATCCAGTGTACAGAGTAAAGAGAAAACATTTGCGACACTCCACGTTTGCCAAATTAAATTGCCTGTAATGCCATCCAAAGCAATTACACCACCTTCGCAAGGTACCTCGTCATCACCTTGAGACGATTTACACTTAGGCAGAGTAAAACCTTCATATTGAATGTTGTCATCTGAAAAAATAAATCGCGATTATATAAGAAAAAAATAATTATAAGTACTTGTCAGCACTTAGTGAACTCACCCACACCAAAACCGAATATGATATCCTCCACATCATCACCATTCAAGTCAACCTTACGCACTGGACTCTCGCTATTCATGCGTGGAAAAGTGCGTGTCCAAATGCGTTGGACGCTTATTTGTGTGCATGGTACAAACTCAGTACCCATGCTACTACCATAAGATGACGGCAGCTGAGCAGCACCCGCATAATTTGGAATAGCGCTCGCATTAGGATCACGCCTCAGCCACACTTTAATGCGTTGCAATGGTATAGGAAACATTGTCAAAATGAGCGCTGCTAGGCTAATCAAGGCAACGAGGACTGTAAGCGCGGCTAGACCATAACAAAAGGGTTCACAGCAACGCCAACAACGACGATGCTTTTTCATGATTGGCACTGAATTGTGCATTTGGCCGTTTTTACGACGTGGCGCCATAAGGGGGCGCTTCAGGCCCTTTTCTTCATTTAACTAAACGGTAGAGGTTGGAGAAAAAGAAAGAGAAAATGTTATTATTATTTAATTAGCGCATGGAACTTTTCATTGACATTGATATATATCGAGACCTAACAGCCATTTTAGTGTAACCAACAAAAACTAAAATTTCACAGCCCTGCCAACATCGCCCTGCAAAAATCGAATGACTGAAACTCCAATTGGTGTTCTCTCTCTCTATGGCGCGATATACAACAGGTATATCATCATAAACCTCCTAAGAGATTTTTGCGCCAAGCTTCTCTTCCAATTTGTGGTGTGCCGATTTGAATTTTCCCTACAAATTGGTGGGACCTACAGTTTTTTGCCGACTCCGAACGGCATCTACAAAGGAGACGAATTTTTGCTGAGAAGCCTGTCATGGCAGAAATACACTCGGAGAGTTTGCCAAACCACTGCCGAGGGGCGACCCCGTTTTGAAAAACTTTTTTCAAATCACTTTTGATGTTACCTGTACCAGGGCTGGTGTTCATACCGGTAAAATATCCCGTAATTTTACGGGTTATATACGAGTCAAATGACACCGGTGTGAGAAGTACAGTCATTTTACCCGTATCGTTTTTGCAGGGCGGCTACCGAAACTACTAACACAACCAAAAAAATCTCAAACTCACTAACACCAATGAACCGAAAGTAAATAAGCTTTAATAATATCATAAGTTGCGAATAAGTAAAGTTTCGGTATAATTTCAATATAAATACGAAATTCAAAGCTAAAGGGTGTTTTTTTTACAGGTTTGTTTTTCGAATAGAGATAAAACTGGCATTTTGTGGTCAAATCTGGCAACTCTAATGTCATTTATGTTCAGTTTGGTTTGCCATTTCATCATGAACAGGTTGACAAAAGAACAACGCTTGCAAATCGTGCAAATTTATTTCGAAAATAATGGTTCAGTTCGCGAAGTTTACCGTGAGCTCCGTCCATTTTATGGTCGACATAATCGTCCATCAGAGCAATTAATTCGGTTAACCATGGATCGTTTTCGCACTACGTTTACTCTATGTGATAATACGCATCCGCAGAGACGTCGAACAGTGCGCACCGAAGAAACAATTGCCGCTGTAGAGCAAAGTGTTGAAGAGGACCCGAATGAATCGATTCGCCACCGTGCACAGCAATTGGAGCTTTGTCCATCAACTTTATGGAAGATTTTGCGCAAAGATCTTGGCTTGCGACCTTACAAGATCCAGCTTGTGCAAGAATTAAAGCCGCGAGACCATGCAATGCGTCGTGATTTTGGTGTATGGGCCGAAAATGAGATTGATTTCGATGCTGATTTTCATCGCAAAATTTTGTTCAGTGATGAGGCTCATTTTTGGTTGAATGGCTACGTCAACAAGCAAAATTGCCGCATTTGGAGTGAAGAGAATCCACATGAGACCATTGAAACGCCATTACATCCACAAAAACTGACTGTTTGGTGTGCTCTATGGGCTGGTGGAGTCATTGGGCCATACTTCTTCCGCAATAATGCTGGAGAGGCAGCTACCGTTAATGGAGACCGGTATAGAGCCATGATAACCGACTATTTTGTTCCCGAATTGGATGGCATGAATGTGGATGAGTTGTGGTTCCAACAAGACGGCGCTACATGCCACACAGCGCACGTCACAATCGATTTATTGAAGGAAACATTCGATGAGCGCATAATTTCGCGGAATGGACCTGTCAATTGGCCACCAAGGTCGTGTGATTTGACACCATTGGATTATTTTCTTTGGGGATATGTGAAGTCGCTCGTCTACACCAACAAACCAGAAACGTTAGGGGAATTGGAAGCCAACATTCGTGGCGTTATTGCCGACATACGGCCCCATATGCTCGAAAAAGTGGTTGAAAATTGGACCTGTAGAATTGGCTTTATTCGAGCCAGCCGCGGCGGCCACATGCCCGAAATCATATTTAAACATTAATGGCATAAAATTATCCTTCCAATAAAGCAAAATTGATGGACCTTAAAACGATTTTCTTGTGTTTTATTTCAATTCGAAGTTCTATACCCCTAAAAAAACCCCCTTTATATCATACTTCCGGTATTTTACAAGTATTTTATAAGTAAGATACTTAATATCGACCACAATATTTGAAAATTTAGACTACGTTTATGTAGGCTATATACACAATAAACAATTGTTGTCACTATTTCATTCAGTTTGCTCAGGAAGAAAAATTGGTTAAATCAAGATAAGGGTCTACTTAACAAAAAGAGATATGTATAGCGTGGAAAATTTTAAATTACGCTGGGATAAAATAATATTTTTTTACATACAATTTTTTTATTTTCGTTGTTGGTTTTCTGGTCTGTTCATTTTTACATATTTTTGTAAGTTTACCAAGCTCAAGACCAGCTGATAATAATTCTTGGTTAGTTATAGTTTTGCTATTTTCAGAGGATCTTGTGGAGAATCGAACCCACTCAATCTGATTGCAAGCGCAGCTGAACGGTAAGCTGAAATAAGTGCGGAAAATATACATACATGAAAGTAGCCCAAGAATTTTTAATAAACGAGCAGATCTGAAATTCACCTTTGAGGGAAACTGTGTGGTGAGCCAATGTAAATTTGAAGGTTAAAGCAAGCGAGTGAAAGTTAAATGCAGGCAATGCCTAAATAATGGTAACAAGATACAGCTTTTTTTTTTATTTATTTATTTATTTAAAAGTGATTTTTTATTTATCCTCGCCCAAGGCGAATTTATACCAGGTGATATCGCGGCGAATTCATTGCTGCATACACACTCCTACTTCATGTGTTTTGTTTTTGCTTTCGCGGCTTTTCCCGTCAAATTGTATAGAATTTTTTTATTTTGACACTAGACGCCGCTGCTCATATGTTCTTATGATATCACCTGTAAAGGCATGGTTTCCTCGAAAGCGGTGCCGCTATATAGTGGCCGTCACATAGCGGTAGAGTAGGTTGTCAAAAACATTGCAATGGAAAAGTAATTACGTGTAAACTAAGAAGACGGTGAAGTTCACCGTAACGTAATATAGCGGCAAGCATAAAACATTACGGCCGTCATGACGGTGGCGAATTTTTTGTCAACGTTTTTTTCCATCGACATATTCAAAACGGTGAGAATTCAAAAAAAATATTAGAAATAAAAAAAAATCTAAAACTAAGAAAGAGGCAGCAAATAGTGAAAACAAAATCAGCCAAATTTACCGCAACGCTCACCGAACTTTACAAGAAAGCGGTGCCGCTAATCACGGTAAGCATAGCGGCCGCTATATAGCGAACGTTACATTGCAGCACCGCTTTGCGAGGAAACCAAAGCTTAAGTGAATTCGCCTTGTCATTTAACCATGCGAAGATAAAGAAATTGGAAAAAGCAACATGGAGATTATCACATTTTTCTACAAACAAAATGTAATATGTATTTGCTAACTTTTACTTCTATAGACGCATTTTCAACTTTCAAGCAGATTGTATCCAGATCAGATCAGTACGAAGTACGAAGTAATACAACAACAAAAGCAATGATCCAAAATACCCAACAATCCTTTCTGTAAATGTTTTTGAAAATAACTTAAAGTAAACTTACTACAATAAGCGATATGTAAGCCTTTTCAGTTTTAATTTATTTGAAAGTTTCAAGTAAGCTTTTTCTAAACTTCAAGAAAAAACTGTTACAAACTATTTCAATTTAAAAGTGAAATGCAAATGTTTATAAAAATTCAGAAAAAACTATTTGTCAGTTTTTTTTTTTTTTCAACTTAAAATATTTCCAATTCTTTTCAAACAAGATTTTATATGAGAATGACGGCGAAAAAGCTAAAATCATGGCTGCATCTTAACCACTTCCGCAATCTGGTAATAGTTGGCTTAAGTTGAAGTATTCAATGTATGATTAGAACTTAGTTATTTATTTTATTGCAATAGCTAAATAATATACAAAATATGGTTTGAATAAAGTTTCAAAAAAAAAACTTTTAGAAAGCTTTCTTTAAAATCTTTTTTGTACGTTTAAATTAGTAAGCTCTTTTTCAACGTGTCGTTCCAATTACACAACGTTTATTTTCAAACGTTTTATAAACGAAAAATCTGAACTTTGTAAGCTTAATACTTATTTCGGAAAGCTTTTTAAAGATTTATTTTAAGTTTACTTTGCTTGTTGGGTATGGCTTACAAAATACAAATATTACACTTTTTTAAATTTATACTAGCCTTTAAGTTCCGTAAATTAAATCTATAAAATGCCCAACTCTTACTCCTTTAATAAAATAAATAACGACTATCAATATATTTTTGACCAAACGTTAGATAAACTTGTACTTAATGTGGAAAGGAAGTTCAAAGTAATTAGTAAGGAATTTTTACACATAAGATACTAATAATTATCTAACTAAAATACCTTTCCTTTTTTGTAAGTTTAACGAGCTCAATACCAATTGTTCTTGGTTAATTATTATTATTTTTTTTTTTTGATTAGGGGAAAAATTGAATGCAACAAACATATGCAGGCATAGTTATAGTACTATTTCGAAAACAGCCACGATTTCTCGTCAGACTAATTCGTATAGTTTTGCTATTTTTATTTATTTATTCATGTAAGTTACCGGTTGTTATCTGTAAAATAAAAGTCAACTACCGTTATTTGTAACCATATTTTGACATACATACATTACAAGTAACTATCAAGGAAAATACCAGTATACGAGTATTTCAGTGTACCGAAAATGCAACTTTTAATTTACAGACGTTTTTGTGGTATATTGATTTGAAAATATCAAAGAAATTGCTCGTATACTCCAGTTCTATTATTTGATATTGTACTTGGTTAGTTCACATGTACATGAAGTATACGAGGTGTGTTCAAAAAGTATCGCGAATTTTGAATTTTCGCTGGTTACGTATATTCGAATTTCGAATTTTTTGTGGCGTTATGTTGGTACTCATGTCTCTCACTTATGCCGACAAGCTCGGCCATTTTGAATGTTCAGTTAATTGTTGACAGCTGCTTTGCTTGCACGTGTTTTGGATCGTCTTCGATTTTCACCTATTCAAAAAAATGGATCAAAGAACCCCTATCAAATTTTGTGTGAAAAACGAAATTAAGTGCGCGGATGCATTCCGAATGTTGACTGTCGAAGGAGGAGCTGAACAAGATACAAAAAAATGATTTTTTGAAGTGCTTCGAAGATTGGAAAAACCGTTGGCACAAGTGTATAATATCTCATGGGGATTACTTTGAAGGGGACAAAATAGATATTCATGAATAAATAAATAATTTTTGAAAAAACACAAAATTCGCGATACTTTTTGAATACACCTCGTATAGGGTAATTCTATACCGAGGCCAATGCTGTTTAACTGAAAACTTATCTGGAAAATTATCTGCTGTATACAGAGTAATTACCAGTAATGTGTTTGCTGGGAGGAGAAGGTTTTCTAGTTTACAAATATAAAAACCTTTAAAGCAAAATGTTACTTACATCATAATTTCTCTTGCTTTATTTTTGTAATGGTACATATTAGAGTTTTTATATTTTGTGAGATGGTTTAAAATAAACAGAATTATCGATATCTGTCAAAATACGAATTTTCAGAATTTTGTTGGTTACGTCAAAATTGCGGATAGGGCTCGATATATACGTTGACATATAAATATATATAAAAAACTAAATTTAAATTTTTCGTAATAGCGAAGTAGCCTATCTATTGGGCCGATTACTCTAATTCAAATTTAAAAATGACATACTCGTACGTAAACTACTTATACTTCTGTTGCAATAAGGCAAAGTAATTTTTTGGAAATTTTCAGTAGAGCGCTTTGAAAGTAAAATTGTAGTGTAAATTTGTGGAATTGCGATATGGTCTTTTGTCTATAAAATCCAAAATTTTTGAGCAAAAGCCGAGATTTTTGTACGGAGAATATCTCATTTGTGTGCTATGTTGAGTTTGCCTTTTCTCGCTTATCGCCACAAATTTAAAATATCATAGTTTTTCTAACTGGACTAAGGTGTACAATTAGTTTTGAGAGAAATTCATTTTAGTGGATGAGTAAGGTGATGGTGAAAGTGAAGCGAAAGGGAAGTAGGAAGATCAAAATGTAGAGCAAGAGAAAGAAGTACGAAAAGCAAAAGAAGAGATAAGAAGCGTATTTTTGTGAATTTATTAACTCACTTTTGCTGTGCGCGCATCCTTGATAAAGACGTCATCGTCGACATCGTCACTGATCTCCTCATCGATGGAGTCGCGTACAGCAATACGACTTGATGGCACATATGGTCGCATTTTAATCATTTTGCCAGTACTCTAAATATGACACTTCTATGTTTAGCAGCTTGTTCCCCTTAGGTATGTGCAGTATGTAAATTTTAGTTATAGTTATTTATTACAAAATGCGTAAAAATGAAAAAATCAAATAATTCAAACAACCAATTTGTGCAATTTAACTTTGACCGTGTTCATACGCCTGAAAGTAGACTTTTTATTTCATCGTCTTCAGTCTTATTAATTTGTGCAATTATCTATTAGCTTATTTTTTTTGATTGTTCTTTGCGTACAATATTTTAGTTATTTATATTTGTACATTTTAGTCTAAGTATACAATTTATTTTCACTTTTTCAACCATACGCGACTTGTTATATTGAAATTATTGACGGTCTGCAAAAAATCGATATTCTCGTAATGCCTTTCACTTCTTAAGCGCTGTCATACCATGCACACATGCACCCACACATAAAATGTTAAGCAACCCTGCAGGCATAACACGTAACTAGTAAGCGACTGGTTCGTTTTTGATCTAGACTGCACCATTTGCAGTTTGTAAATGAGACGGATATTTGTTAATGAGTTTAGTTACTTTTAAATGGGAAAGTTATAGCTTAAAATAACATATGTTCATTTTTATAAGATTAATCAAATGTAAATAGAAATCGTGAGATTTAAACGCAGAGGCATCATTTGTCATCTAGAATAGTCTAGCACATGTTTCAATCACAAGAAGGTTAGCTCTCTAGCTGAAGTTTACTTTTGACACTCCCATTTTCTAAATTTATACGGGTTTCCTTTGCAAACGAGAAAAAGTAAGAGTATTTTTTCTATTTGTCGAAGAAATGGTAGTAGAAAAATCAAAAAAGAGGAAATTAGTAGTAATACATTTTGCAAAGTCAACTAAATGCAACATCAAAACCTGTCACCCCATCCCACCATCACTGTTTAATCGTTGTAAATTTTCTCGAATATCAATTAAAAAACAATAAAAAACTATCACTGCTCCAACAAAAATTAAAACATATATATGTATATGTGCACACGTATCTACAATCAAAACATGTAAGTATCTTCGCCCTCTTGCCAGAAGCATGAATGTGCTAAAATGAAAATGTTGGTAAAACAAGATTGGACTGCAAAATATTGTGGTTTCGGTGTAAGCATGATACCAGGGATTTTCGTCAAACTAAGAACCTTCAATGGCTAAAACAGTAAACTTATCAACTCAAACTGAAAATAATTGCGCATTCGTGGTTCTTACAAGACTGCTAAGTTTTTAATTAATATTGACAAATTGACAAGATGCACATTTGCTGGAAACTTTTCAGGCCATAAGTAAGTATGTAAGTATGCAGGTCGAAAACTTTAAAACAACCGTTGCTACATACCGGAATGTTTCGAGTTTTAAACGTCCACGATTACATCCGGCACAGTGCAAGAATCACCAAGAATCCCAAAAGTCGATCTAAATAATAGTATAAATTAATCCATTTTCCGAAACCAACCTATTTAAAATTTTAATATAATACTACATTTTTAACTACTATTTTAACATAATTTCGATAAAAGGCAACCCAGAATGTAAATGAAAATCATGGTACAACAACAAGGTAAAGTCAAATGTACAGCAACAACACACCGGCGTAAATATTGTCAAAAGCAACTGGCTGGTGTTATGCCCGTATGATACTACGTATTTTTCTTGTATTTTTGCTGTATTTTTTGTTTGAAACAAATATTTATTATTTTCAAAACAAAATTATTTATCAGAAAAAACTAACGAAAAACAGTAAACTGTCGAAAAAAGCTAACGAAATACAAACTTTTTCGTTTGTTTTTAACAGCCTAGATTGTATTTTGGTTGCATTTCGTTAGTTTTTTTAACATAGACCGTTTCTTTCCCACAAAATACATAAAAAATACAAGAAAAATACATAGTGTCATATAGGCATTAGCGAATGAATCGAAGAGAAACTAGAAAAATATGCATTTGTGATTATTATTGATTAATATCGCAATATTTGCAATTGTTTTTAGCAGGAGCATTGGAAAAAACGCAAAATGGTTCTTAACATTCTGCTCTCCTTCTGACAATCTATACGCCAGTGTTGTCAAACAAATTGAATCAGCTGATGAAATGACACAACCTTATTATTGAACCATGATGGAAATCTTTCAGGCAGAAAAATTGTCATTTACATTCTGGGTTGCCTTTTATCGAAATTATGTTAAAATAGTAGTTAAAAATGTAGTATTATATTAAAATTTTAAATAGATTGGTTTTGGAAAATGGATTAACTTACACAATTATTTTGATCAACTTTTGGGATTCTCAATTGTCAACATGTCACTAGAGAGCTAACCTTGTAGTGATTGAATCACGAGTCTAGTGTAAATGCGAAAACGTCAAGAGTAAATAAGTATTGTAGATTTCATATTAAAAAGTGTAATAGTGGAATAGTCAATTGTAAATTAGAATTGTTTATTTTAGGACAGTAAAAATTGTCACTTAAGAATAAAATGAGGATTTTTTAAATGTGGGAGCTTTTTAAACAACTAATAATAATATTTTTCGATTGTATAACGTTTTTAGATAAGTTTCAAATGACATATATACTATACTCCTAGCTGTACTTATACAAATATATTTACAAAAACTTAGTAGCACTCATTATATTTTTTGAAACTTATATAAATAAGACTGTATAAACTATTAAAAAGAGTATTTACCTCAGATTAGTTAGAAACAAACATGAATATTAAAAACTCATCTGAAGTTCCATAAATGAGTTAATAAAATCCTTAAATATGACACCAAAAAAGATCCTAATACAGGAAAGCATGTAACTTAAAGAGTCAAAAAAAATACTCCAAAAAAGCTTCAGAAAAGCAGCAATAAAATTGTTCAAAAAGAGTCAAAAAGGGCTCCAAAAAACATCAAAATGGAGGAAACAATGTGCCTAAAAAGAGTCAAAAAGCTTCAAAAAAGCATCAATAAAAGGCTCCAAAACGAGTTCAAAAAGAAGTTAATTCAAAAAGAGTTATAAAACGCTCCAAATTCATCGGATTCGGAGTCATTTCGGATTCTGTTTTATGACTCCTTCAAGGGTGCCAGCGTAGAACGATTTTTCGCTCCTTTTGGGCTCCGAAAAGCGCTCTGATAAAGCTGCGTCAAATGTGCGTTATATGGCTCTGAATGGAGTCTTTTTTCCTACTTTTGGTTAGCTGG
The DNA here is from genome assembly GCA_949987695.1 of Merzomyia westermanni. Lineage (NCBI taxonomy): Eukaryota > Metazoa > Arthropoda > Insecta > Diptera > Tephritidae > Merzomyia > Merzomyia westermanni. Next base: position 35,782,669 of record OX465288.1, read on the forward strand.
ATATCTTTGATTAAGAAAACTTTGCAGATTGCCACAGTTTATACCAATTATAATATTGTGGTATTAAAAATTTTTTTTTTTGCAATGTTTGGAGCTTAATAATTTAATTTAATACTTCGTATCGTCGCTGAAGAAGTAATGGCATACGACATATTCGCACTGAAAAAAGAGAGACAGAAGGCTATCACCGAAAGTTTTAGGCCAGAGGAAAACGCTTGTAAAAATTCAAATGTGTGCTTCTCTGCATTCTTAAATGGCGATATTATGAAGTGCCATAAAACGCCAGATCCACCAAATATAGCGATACCAAAAGACCCTTAGGGAACTAGTTTACTTACTAAATGTTTAAACATTTTACTACAGGTAAAATACATCAATGACAGCTTTGACACTTGGCATTTCACTAGTGGTGGTATTTTCATACGCTTGCGCTCCACAAACGAGCAATACTTCATCTAAAAAAAACCACCACTTACTCGGAAACTGAACAATTGCAAAGAAAGTAAACAAATTGCCCTCTATGGAGGAGCACGTGTTGCACATTTGTTTGTCAACAAAATCGCGTGGGTGCCACAGATTTAATGGCAAAACATATGAGGGGTGTTTAGTAATACCGGCCTTAAAGCACCACCACCACCGGCACGTTATGTATTTAGCCTGTTGCTCTCAACCACACAAGAGAATAAACACAAATTATTTTCAAATACTTTACTCCACTCCAATCCACTTTACTTGCATATACCCAACAAACATCGAAAACGTATTTCTCTAAGTTGGTATCCATCATCATTCTGCAATTATTCTCCAACCTGGCAGATATTTTGAGAACTAAATAGCTCTCAAGTTGATCTCCAATTACTTCCCAGCCTTTGAGGCATTTTGCAATGCTCAAGATGATATCCAACGTCAATCGCAAAACAACAAACACATAAGCTCTGTTTGGCGAGCATACAATTTTGTAAAAATTTTACTGAATAGTGTTTGGCTATACAAAACACTTGCAGGGAGAGTGCGCATTTTGTTGAGAGGAAGTTGCAAGTTTCTAGTAGAGAAATTTCACTAAGTAAAATTTGCAAGTGAAAAACAGCTGATCGCTACATAGCAAAACAACAACAAAAACTGAAACTTTGAGCTATTAAAAAAGGAAGCCACTTACAGCTGCTTTGCTGACAAGTTTTTAACAAATTTTCTTCGCCGAAGACTTTTTATTTTATTATCATATCAACTTTTTCATGACGTTTTGAATTATAAGTCTGATCACGCACTTTTCTGACTAAAACTTGTAAAACTGTCAAAATCCGCTGAGAGCGCCTGTAAGACATTATGTTCATGCATTTTCCCAATACGTAAATTTTAAATTTAGTTTTAGCAGTATATTGCCAGCAGTAGTCAGTAAAAACTCTTCTAACTAAAATTAACTTCCGATTGATAGAGAACCTTATTTACTCTCTTTTTTGTGCTCTCATTGTGGATTGATTTCCTGTAGCCTCTGACTATTTCTGTCTACTGCTGACTCATACGATTTCGCAACTCTTATATGCATGTTTTATTTTAATTTCAGTATTTCACACATTTCAGTCCAATAAAACAATCACACGTGAGCTCAAGTTCAGAACAAAATTTTTCTCAACTTGAGAAAAGGAATTTTTTGCAGTACAAAAAGTGCTCTTTTGGTTGAGAACGCTACCCGGTCAAAAAGAAGTAGGAAAAGTTGCTCCATTCGGAGCCATAAAACGCACATTTCTCGGAGCTATACGCTCAGAATTGAGCGCTTTTCGGAGCCCAAAAGGAGCGAAAACCCGTTCAACGTGGGCACTCTAAATCTAAATCTTAAAAAGGAATCCAAAATGACTCCGAATCCGATGAGTTCGGAGCGTTTTATGACTCTTCTTACATGAACTTTGGAGTCTTTTGGACTCTTTTTAGAGCCTTTTTTATGCTTTTCTGGAGCAATTTTTGAGTCTCTTTTGACTCTTAAAAAATTTGTTTTTCTCAATTTTCAAAATTTTTCAATAATTTTTGGAGTCATATTGGAGACTCATATCGATGTCTTACTAATCACAAAAAAACAAATTTAAGTGAAAATATTTGTATAAATGCATCTACATTTTTCATTTGACTTTTCTTACAACACTTCGTAGAATCAAAAAATATATTATTTTGTTTAGTTTTAAATACACTTCCCTTAACTTTCAAATAAATATTAAAAAAAAAACTCTTCACGTTCTGTTAGTTAAAATAAAAAAAAAACGCTAGAGAATGCTCTAAAACATTCATATAACTGAGCCTTGCAGTTTGTCCGCTCTCAATATTCATTTCTTTTCTTCTTCAAGGCTGCGTGAAACTTCATAAAAAAGTCAGTTTTTTGATGTTTACAAAATAGCACTTCAAAAAAGCTGTAATCACGAACTCTTTTTGGAACATTATTTCGGAGCGATCCGACTAATCAAATTGGGGTGGTGCTCAAACACCAGCTTTGAGATTTGAGAAGCACGTTAGCTCTCAACTTGCGATTTAATGTGACTCAAGCCTGAATGTTTATTGGGTAGAAATGTACTTCATGAGATGGCAGCACTCGCTCTCTTTCTCTCTCTCTCTCTCTCTCTTCACCTACTAAACAATTAGCTAACTTTATTTGGGAATTACTCATGCATGTATAAATACGAAAAGGCAAATGATTTGGTTTTATTATTATTTTAGAGCTTACTTTTACAATGGTTTCTTTATTGATATCTCCCACACACGTTTACGAATGGGAAATATATTTCGTACTTGTTTGTGTGTGTGTAGGACCAAAAGTTCAATGTCCTCTTTTAGTTATGAATGAATTAATGTATTTTTGTTGGCCCTGTACCTATAGCTTTTTCAGTATTGGAATATGTATACTTAAACCTACACACATGTAAATTTTCTCTAAAAGTCAGCATTTATGTGTATGTTTTGAAAACTCCTTTGAATTATTTCCTCATACATATATGCTTATTCATTCATAAATTACTTCCGTATTGCAAATGTAGGTTACATTTTGTTTATGTATCCAAAGGTTTTTTATACCGGCAAAAATGGCTTATTACTCATACAACCGTGAAGGACAAAATGAAACTTAGAAAAAAGGATAGTATTTAGACCAAAGCAGCAATTCTGTCCAATGGTATTTTTTGCGTTTGTCGTATAATTTGGTTTGTTCTGGATACTCATCAGGTAAGATATTCTGCTCGGTTTCATATAATTTTACCTACAAATATTTGAGCTTTTCAAGAATAGATTCCAAAAACATAACGAGCACTTATCGCTAAAAGAGCTTATGCACATTAAAATATTATTTTAAGTTTTAATTAATTAATTTAGTAACCTTACCCAGAAATCTATACATAAATAAGACTTAAAATACCTCCATTGAGACCAATAACTCATTTAATTTAAGCAAAAAAGTATCCATGACTATAAACGAACTCAAGGCCAAGAAATATAGTTTTTATGAAAATTATTATTGTTTGTATTTATTTTTTAATTTTTAATTAATAAGTATTCATGACACGAGCTCAAAGCCAAGAATAATAATTTTTCACTTTTTGAATTTTTATGAAAGTTATTATTGTTACTATTTTTTTAATAATCATTTTTAATTAATTATTAAAAGTTTTTTAATTGAATAGAGTAGGAAAAATGTTAGGGAAAACCACAATGGCTTTTCTTATAGATCCATTTCGGAAGCTGTTAGACTTCTTAAGCAGAGAAATTTTTGCAGGCTCTGCTAAATATTAAGCTAACAGAGCGCTGGATTTTTTGTTTGTGTGCCTTTGTTATCGACAACAACACACACTTACCGACGTGCTCTTCAAGAAAAAAAGCTAAAAATGAGAGCATATATTAAAGCATTTTTATATATAAAATTTCATAGAAATGTGTCTTTTTCGAGATAATATAGGATATATAAAAGAATATAGTAGAATTAGATGGCAACCCTAAGTAATCCACATTTAGTTTTACACCTATCTTTCAATTTGAAGGACCACTCATCTCCTGAACAACTTTTCTCTAGAACACTCCAATAGCTATCACAACTTTCTTTGACACTATCCAAGTTTCCGAGTTATACATCAGGGTGGGTATGACGTTAGAATTATAAAGTGTACTTTTTGTTCATCGAGAGAGTACTTAACTTATCAGTTTGCAAAGAGTTATTGTGAAATTATCGGATGAGTTCATATTCGTTGTTAACTCTGGTTCCAGAAAAGACGAAGCCCCTCAAACATTCAAGGGCTGAGGAGTGCAACATAAACTATCGACAACTGACACCACCGATAAGGTATCACAATTTTTTAGGGTTATCGATAGTTTTGATAGTATTCAATTTACCGTTCAATATTTTCTTCAATGCTCACGAAATGAGTGTCAATAACTTTGCTGTGTTCAATATAATAGAAGTGAAATTATAATTTATATCGTTCTACGAAATAAGGAGCTGTGATTTTAATAATTTTTATTTAAAATATACCATAACAGAAACCACATAAAACGAAATTTAAAAGTTTACACAAAGTTCAAGAAAGTAAAATCTTCAAATTTTTTTTAGGACGCAGTTTTGTAGATCAATAAATTTTAGTGCAACATTGTACAGGTTAGAACTCGCTCAAAAATTTCCCTGAATTTTCAGAACTTTTTTAGCCAAGAGTGTTGAGTAACTTCTTTCATGCAACGCATGAAGAAACATTAGTTTTGTATGGAAAAAAATACTCAGCATCCGTTCCAAAAAATATTGTAAAAATTCAGGGACAATTTTGAGGTACTTCTAACTTGCACTTTATTGTGCTAAAATTGCATGAGCCATAAAACACTGTATTCAAAAATTTTCTAAAAATTCTGCCAACAAATTTCAAGATTTTGATGTAAATTTTTAAAAGTGTAATTAACTTTCCTGAACTTTGTGCAAACTTTAAAATTTTTTATATGGTTTCTATTATGGAAGTCGGTATATTTTAAATGAAAATGATTAAAAACACCGCTTCTTTTTTTTCGCCGATCAAGGGCGACCTATATTTTTCACATTCAAATTTACTTTGGTTCTTGAATAACTGAAGCGGCCATTGTTTATGTTTGGATTTTGACCAATAAAATGTTTACTTTTGAGGCAAAATGTATGAAAATTTCTGTTTTTACAGATCTTGGCACAAAACGTCAAAAACCAACAAAATTCGGGTATACTTACAATTACAAGGTGTTTACCCGACCAATGCCGTTACTGTTAATACAATACACAGTGACTGTTATTTTGTCCCAACAAAACCTTCGCCTTGTAGGAAATATGTTTAGGTGCTAAATCCGATCTGCAGCGGAATTCTGGAAATCGCTCGATAGTCAAAAATCTCTAAATGCATTTTAGCAACATTTGGCGACTTTTACTATTCCAGTAAATGGCAATCTCCTAAAATCTCCATATTTTGGTTAACTTTTTTGGCACATTTTAGCGTTGAACAGAAATGAGCCAGATAACTTAATCAGCTGTTTTTGGCAACTAATTTAGTCGAAATTGTGATTCTGGAATTTAATCCATCTACTAAAATCTCTATTTTTCTCCTAAAGGTAACTTATTTCGGCAACGAATCATAAAAACACTCAAACACATAAAGTATATGCAATTTATACGAAAAAGGGAAATTTTACATATTTTCCCAACAAGCAATTGTCCATAATGCCGCAAATTTCTAGAGAACATCTATTCACGCTACTTTGTGACTTGCTCACTTCGTTAGAAGAAAGGTATTAACGTTCCTTGGCGCAGAAAACTCAAAAATTCTTTTCCAATCTGTCAGCTTCCAAGGGACGACATAACTGAGATCACCAGCTTTGGGAAGATATTCAAATTAAAACTGGGAGACAAAGTCAGCTAGGATGCATCCAAAGTTAAATTATTCCATCAGAATAGGGTACTAGTGCAGTATACGGATGACTCCAAAACCCCAGAAAGGATTGGAGCGATAATATTTAGCTTCCGCACCAACCATACTGTTTCATATTTCTGGCAGCGGTGGTCCTTATAGTTACTTTTAGGAGAATATCACCATACTGAGGGACATAAGTTTTTAAGTGTTGAGGGCAACAAAAAATCTTATTAGCCAGCCGGAGCAGGTCGAACTGAGACTAAGGTGGTGTTGGGTGGTTATAACAACAAACAATGCAATAATCGGTATAAAATAGAAAAATCTTAGCATCTTATAGGTGTTCTCACTATCCATTATAGGATCAAGGCTCATATGAACACATTTAGCAGCTTGCGAAGGACATGCTCAAGATCCTCGAACTTCCTACACTACATTGCAAACGCCTACGTTAGTTAAAATGTTGAATGTGCTAACTTGTCAGTAATTAAATTTTTCTGTATTCTCAACACCTAAATATTAAAATTTTTATAGTGTCGAAATATAACAGATTTCTTGGTCCAATCCCATCCCATCTCTGACTAAAACTAGAAAAATTCTCAAAAAAAAAATTTACTGAGACAGATAAGCAACGCCAAAAAGTATGGGCTTGACTTCTTATAACCTCTGTCTATTTCTGACTACATCTGGCTTGTGAGGAATCACAACTTAATTGGCAGCTGGTAGTGCTATCCCAGCGCCCCCAAGCGAAAACATAATAAAACAAATTTTAGCTACGCGATTTGCGTTCCAGAATCGCAAATAAGCGAAATCGCCTAAGATTCTGAGAGTTCATTTGCTTTGGCATTTTGGCATATTTTAGCATTAAAGCGCTGGCGATGTCTGGAATTTTTGAAGGATATCTGAATAAGGAAACTATTTCAGAAAATTATCCATGGATTGAACAAGTATTAAGTTCAGGGTAATATGGTGCTGATGCAGAAGCGGACGGTTGTCATCCCGTAGGACATCGTCGTGTCAAAAATGGTACCACGAAATATTATTGATGCGCCGGTCTCTGCTTCAGTGGGGTATTAACAACTTGCCCGGATATTTTACTTGTGTGTTATCCGATTTGCCTAATTTTTGGCAGGAGTATACTACATACGATTGAGAAGCAGCTGACTAATTTTTATTGAAATATCTAGTTGAAACTATAAGCAATCTTCTTTCTTCTTCTTTAAATGGTCATCTAACCGCCTGGGCGATTTTGACCGTCCAACATAGCTCGCCAGTCGTTTCTTCGTTGCGCCAACTGGCGCCAATTGGAAACACCGCGGGATCGCAAATCGGTCTCCGCTTGGTCCTTCCATCGGAGTGGTGGTCTCCCTCTTCCTCGGCCTCCACCGGCAGGTGCCGATTAGAATACCTTCTGGGCTGGAGCATCTTCGCTCAGTCGCACTACGTGGCCTAGCCAGCGAAGCCGCTGTGTTTTAATTCGCTGAACTATGTCGGCGTCTGCGTAAAGTTCATACAGCTCATCATTAAATCTTCTTCGGTACTCGCCGTCTGTCGAAGAATCTTTCTCTCGAATACTCCCAGAGGCGCCTCATCAGATGTTGTTAGTGTCCACGCTTCTGCACCATATAGCAGGACGGGTGCGATGAGTAACTTGTAGAGTGTTATTTTCGTTCGTCGAGAGAAGACTTTACTTTTCAATTGCCTACTCAGTCCGAAGTAGCATTTGTTTGCAAAAGTAATTCTTCGTCGGATTTCTAGGCTAACATTATTGTTGGTGTTAATGCTGGTTCCCAGGTAAACGAAGTCTTTTACTATTTCGAAATTATTGCTGCCAACAGTGGCTTGGTTGCCAAGGCGCCAATGCGCTGACTCTTTGCATGATGACAGAAGGTACTTCGTTTTGCCCTCGTTCACCACCAATCCCATTCTCTCCGCTTCTTTTTCTAATTTGGAGTAAGCAGAAGTTACGGCGCGGTTGTTAAGGCCAATGATATCAATATCGTCAGCATATGCCAACAGTTGCACGCTTTTATAAAATATTGTTCCAGCGCGGTTAAGTTCTGCAGCTTGTATTATTTTCTCCAGCATTAAATTGAAGAAATCGCACGATAGGGGGTCACCCTGTCTGAAACCTTGTTTAGTTTCGAACGGCTCAGAGAGGTACTTCCCAATTCTGACCGAGCTGGCGGGGTTGCTCAAGGTCATTTTGCATAGCCGTATAAGTTTTGCGGGAAAACCAAATTCAGACATATCGGCATATAGGCAGCTCCTTTTCGTGCTATCGAAAGCGGCTTTAAAATCAACAAAGAGATGATGTGTGTCGATTCTATTTTCTCTGGTTTTTTCCAAGATTTGGCGTATTGTAAAAATCTGGTCGATGGTAGATTTACCAGGTCTGAAGCCACACTGATAAGGTCCAATCAGTCTGTTCACATCAGGCTTCAGTCTTTCGCACAATACGCTTGATAGGACCTTATATGCGATATTCAAAAGGCTGATTCCGCGATAGTTGGCGCAGTTTGCAGGATCGCCTTAAAAGGGCAGAGAAGTGATCCCTCCATATTCTGAGTGCTCTCTGAACATCGGCCACCAGGTCGCCGTTCTCATTCTTGCAGGGGTTTGCTCCGGGTTTAAAACCTTCTGTCATTCGCCGAATTTTTTCTCGCCCGGAAAAGCCGCCTCGCTTCCCTCTTCAACTCGCGGTAGTGTTCACACACACTCCTCGTTGCATTCGATCTCAGCGTTGCATTGTAGGCTTCGTCCTTTCTTTTCGTTGCAGCGCGGCACTCTTCATCATCATACCAGTTGTTTCTTCGCGTTCGCCGGTATCCAATTACTTCTTCGGCTGCGGTACGGAGTGCTACTGAGATATGATCCCACTGCTCATGCATTCCACTAGGTTGAATTGTGCTCTCGGAGAGCAGGTGTGAGAGGCGATCTGCGAAATAATTGGCGGTCTGTTGCGATTGCAGCTTTTCGACGTCCAGCTTTCCCTGCGTTTTTTGTTGCACCTGTTTTGTCCTACAGAGGCGGGTACGAATCTTGGCTGCTACTAGGTAGTGATCAGAGTCGATGTTAGGTCCTCGTATTGTGCGAACATCTAAAGCGCTGGAAGCATGCCGTCCGTCTATCACAACGTGGTCGATCTGGTTGCGTGTTTTTCGATCGGGGGACAGCCATGTAGCCTGATGGATCTTCTTGTGCATAAACCTAGTGCTGGATATGACCATGTTTCGGGCACCGGCGAAGTCGATCAGCCTGAATCCATTTGGCGAAGTCTGATCGTGAAGGCTGAACTTCCCGACAGTGGGGCCAAATACACCCTCCTTACCCATCCTGGCGTTAAAGTCGCCAAGCACGACTTTGATATCATGACGGGGGCAGCGCTCGTATGCTTCTTCCAGGCGCTCGTAGAATGCATCCTTTTCCACGTCGTCCTTCTCTTCCGTCGGTGCATGAGCGCAGATAAACGATATGGTGAAATGGTAGATGTTGCAAGGTGTTTTGATCGTGTTTCCTCGCCCCGTCCATCGCATCTCTTGTATGGCGGTGATGTCAGCTTTTGCTTTCCTCAGGACCTCAACCAGCCGGTCAGCGGCACCTTCCCCATTAAGGGACAGGGCATTACAGGTACATGCTCTTATATCATAATCCTTATTTCGTTGGCGGGTGTTGTCATCTAAAAAAGGGTTTCTCATATCCGAGGCTTTGTTGTTGAATTTCATTGGAGCATTGTTTTATGTGGTGGGTCCCAAACCCAACGCACAACCCGTTTCACGGGAGGTTGAATTCTGTTACACGTTTGTATAGCGAGCCGCTTGATCTAAGAAAGACGCCCGCTTGCAGCCGCACCACATGGTGATCAGACGCTGATGTTTGAACCACCCAGCAAGCCCTTGAACCGATTATGTCGGAGTGGCCTTACCAGGTTGTCGGCTTCTCACGTTTAGCTCACCACCAAACGGGTGTTCGGTGGTTACCCAGAGGATACTTGGGCGCAAAGCCCGGAAGTAATGAGCTGCTTGAATCGCATGCAAAAGAATCGCTCTGGCCATTCCCAGGTGAATGGCGATCAGAAACTTTCCCCACTTGCGTGGACTTCTGCACACGGCGCTACAAGCAATCGCCTTTGAAAATAGCAGAATTTTTAAGGTCAAATCATACGAAAAAAGCCATGTTTTCGTGATTTTTTTTCTGACGACGCAGTTAAAATTTCTTTACTCAACCAATGAAGTATGACATTAGAAGAGTGTTTTGTCAAATTTTTACAAAGAAATATTAAAAAATACGGGCGTGTCTCGAAAAAAAGTTGAATTGCGGTGCCCCTCATAACTTGGTGCTGGATCATCTGAAATCAAAAAATCAAAGTTCATTCGTTAGATAATAGTTTTCTCTAGATAACGCTGTCGAGATTTTTTTTCAATTTTTTCGAACACTTTGAAATGAAAAACACAATTTTGTGGGGAAAAATTGGCTAATTTGTTATTGCGAAATCAAAATTATGAACAAAAAAAACTCGACAGCGTTACCTCGTAAATGATGTACAGAAATAGTGTTTAAAATTTCATAAGGATCGGTGCAGTAGTGTTGGAGTTATCAGGGGCACCGACTTTGAAAACGTGAGTTGTGGGAAAAACGCTTTAAAGTTTTAAACGCAAAAAAATCCAGTTCAGTTCAGGTATAGGTACAAAAATCCGGCAGGTATAAAAATACTCATAACTTCCTCAATTTTGCTTCAATTGACTTGAAATTTTGACACAGTATTACGGATTCAATTTCGAAAATAAAAAAAAATGCAAAAAAAAATCTAATACTTTACCTCCCCCCCCCCCCTTAATGTGGGGCCAAGTTTGGTTGGGCACCTGACGTGTCGGTTTCAGTGATCGTATGGCACTAGATTTCTTAGTGTAGTCAGACACAAGCCAGTACTTATACGAGGCGCAATTTTGCTTGACTGGTTAAGGCTACGTTTATGACCGAGCGTAATCGCATCGCGCGATGCGATGAGAATCGCTCCATCGCTTGTCACATTTTCGCTATGGTTATCGCTGGCGATTGAGTGTTTATAGTAGAGCGTAATCGCAAGCGATTGAAAGTCTAACAACACAACTCAACATTTTTTTTATTCACGTTGGGACAGTTGAGAAAGCAATATGCGTGCATTAACTCGCAAAATTTTATTGTTAGAAAACAGCTATTTGTTGCGCAAAAAATATTTAAAAAATATAAATAAAACAAAAAATTTTCAAGTGCATCCAACCGCCACGGAATGAAAATATTATGGTGAATTCCATCATTTACACGTACGGTTGTGATGCTGAAAATACAAAGTAGAACAAAAAAATTGACTTCATGTCAAAAACTTAAAATATGAGCGATGCACTCAGTTTTGCTTGCCACTGTATATAAGAACAAATCACAACAGCGAAGCGCGCATTTTGTAAATTTTTGTTAAATGTAACAATAAATAAAAAACAATAAAAAAAATATTAAATATATTTACTCACGTCCAAAGTCACATTTTTTTTCAACATCCTCCCAAGCTTTTCTTACTAAATTTCGATTGTGGTAATCTGCATGGCGCAAATTCCATAAACATTGATTATCACGCACACACTCTATGAATATTTCCATGCTGTTTCGTTGGTTTCGCTCAAATGAATCAAAATATTTTGATTGCAAAATTTTCGTCGCTTTTATCGCTTGTAATCGCTCAATTCGCTTTTCGCTAAATCGCTGTGTCGTAAACACCACCATATGCACTAATATAATTTATCGCTAGTAGCGATTCTCATCGCATCGCGCGATGCGATTACGCTCGGTCATAAACGTAGCCTAACTCTTCTTTATGTCACGGATAAACATTCGCCGATAGTTTATCAGAATGTTATCGAACTGGGCCCTGGTATAATTAATTTAAAATGATAATTAAAAACATAAAGACAATAATAATTTTCATAAAAATTCAAAAAGTGAAAAATTATTATTCTTGGCCTTGAGCTCGTTTCATGAATACTTGAAAATGTCCAGGCCGTAAATCAACAAAAATTGTTGGTATAAAAAAGCAATTTAATAACTTTCATTTAAAATATAGCGAATTCCAGTTTACACGAAGTTCAGGAAAATTTACTAAACTTTTACAAATGGTTATGAACATCTTAATTTTTTTGGTAGAATTTCTAGAAAATTGTTGAGGAGGCAGTTTTGTAGATCAATCAATTTTAGTGCAACATTGTACAAGTTAGAACTCGCTCAAAAATGTCCCTGAATTTTCAGAATTTTTTTCGTCAAGGGTGTTGAGTGATTTCTTCCATATAACGCATGAAGAAAAATTAATTTTGTATGGAAAAAATGCCCAACATCCTTGACAAAAAAAATTCTAAAAATTCAGGGACAAGTTTGAGGTACTTCTAACTTGCACATTATTGTGCTAAAATTACATGAGCCATAAAATTGCTTACTTAAAAATTTCCTAAAAATTCTGCCCAAAAGTATTGAAGTTTTGATGTCAATTTTTAAAAGTTTAATCAATTTTCTTGAACTTTGTGTAAGCTTTGGAATTTCCTTTTATGTGGTTTCTTTTATGAAATTCAGTATATTTTAAATATAAATTATTAAAAACACCGCTTTTTTTTCGTCGAACGATATCCAATTTAATTTCACTACTATTATATTGACCACAACTGTACGTATATACCCTCTTTTAGTGAAGTATCGCAGTTTGATATACAATGTTAATCTGCATCCGAAAAAGAGTTGTTTATTTTGCTTTTGCATTTGAAAAGTGAAATTTTTAGAAGCTTCTAGATTCCGCAATAGCGCGCTCATCACTCACTCACCTATAGACATCACAACCATTCAAAATCATTTAAGTGCGAATCTGAAACTTAAGCAATTAAGTAGGAAATATATAAACACAGATATACAAATGTAAGTGCATACATACACATAAACATAGATATATTAAATTAAAAATAGAAAGTAAAAACGCGAATGTTATGCTTAAAAAGAAAAGTTAAATATGAAAGTCGAAGGTAACTAACACAAATAATTATTCAAAAATATTTCTATGTAAAATTATTAAAGTGACTCGAGGAGACTGACTACTGAAGATGGTAATAATAGTAGAGGGTTGGCAAGTTGCGCGAATGGTTGGCTAGCGCAATGTGGATGTGGTAAGGAACCACTTATTACATTTGAAGGGGATGCGGCGCGTCACCACCAACAGCAGCAGCAGCAGCAGCAGCTTGAGTGCTTATGGCTGTACAAGAAAAGCCTTGTTTGCTTTGCTTTCTGTTTGCAAAATTTTTTTTTTCTTTTTTATTTTTATTATAATTTTTTATTTCACTCTTTCTCTTTTTTTACCATAGCGCCGATTTCTAAAGATGAGGTTAAGTGCGGTACTTGTTGTCTTAAAGTTGCCACAAAAGTGTTTGACGTAAATGCGCTATGCTGCATGCACCATGCTATGTAAATCATTATATTTGTGAATGCATATGAATGTGTTGGTCCTTAGTGTATACGTGTGCAGTCGAGGAAAAACTGTTGTGGGACTCGTAAACCAGTGCAAATGCACTTATGCAATGGTATCTAAGCCAAAGCAAAGCTTGTAGGGGTAATAATGTAAATCATAATGGTGATGATAAATTGCATTAGTTGATGTGTAGATGTGATGTGATATAATGCCGCCAATAGTCGACAACCGATAGGTACGTATGTATGTGTCTCAAAGTTGATAAGTGTCAGTCTGCAATGCGCGTGAAGCTATCATACGCTCGTGCACCTGTAAGTATGCTATTTTTATTAACATATATTTCTTACAGCTTCCATGGTTGCCACATGCAGTTTTTTTTCGGGCCGAACACTACTCTATAGTCAGAACCCAAACTTCCCAGCAAGCGTTTTAGTTCATTGACTATACATTTTGTGGGCAATGAAGGTTATGTATATACACATCCCTTGGTTTCCCGGGATTGGTCTGTCGTTTTTATGCGAGAGGGTTGGTTCAAGCTTCGAAAAAAGCTTGCACTACTAAGATCGGGATAGTGCAGCAGGTTAAACTCTATATTGCCCTGATTGGATACAGAAATATGAGATCGATGGTCTGCAAGTGGGGAATGAACGCAAGACACCAAACATTTAATCCCACTATCTCTATCCTTGTCCTACTTTCAAATTAGCGCAACAGGTATAGCTATTTCTGAGCGACGCAACAAGTATAGCTAAGGCCCTTCCAGGGAAAATCAGACGTTTGGTCGACCATCACAAATATAACAAATGGGAAGAGCACCTAAGCCAATTTAAACCCTGAGAAGACACAACAAAGAATTGTCTTTCATGATAGCATTTGATGCCCTCCACACTTCGTAGAATAGACTACAAAGGGAACGATAATTCCGTAAGATTATAGATTCAGCATCGATTCGCATAATATCGCGAAATCGGAATTTGTACGTACCAGACATAGTACGAAAATAGTCTTATTCTTAGCTTAGTTTTAGATGTTACTTAAACCAAATAATTTTACTCCTTGAGTTGAGACATAGGGGACTATCACTAATACTTACGGAACAATTGACAGGTAGCCGTTGGTAAAATGCGACTACCAGCTTCGTCGGGAGAACGTAATTCTGACGACTTATAGAAATATCATTCCTTCGACAGCTAACCACCAAGTTTTCCACTCTTGACGTTCTATTATAATCTCCTGGCATACCATGCAGACGTTGCCCTGCCCGATACTATTTCTCCCGGCAATTTATCAACTTAGCCAAGAAACTGAAAAATAGATAATTTTGTAACATGCGTAAAAAAGTTCGTATTTCTCTCCCTCTCTCAGTCCCTTCATCCTTTCATTCTCCCTCTCCTTCCAATTCTCCCCCTCACCGTCCCTCTCTCTCCTTACGCCTTGATTGGAAAATCTAGCAGGGGACTGTAAAGGTCCTGCCCAGTTTTTTGTAGCTTGTGCCTGCCAATCCTGGGCCTGTCTAGTTATTTCAAGTTGTACAACAGGTAGAGAAGACGACTGTGATGTGGAGGTACGCCTGTTGGATGCTGCCAGAGGCAATTTTTTGTTGTGATACCTCAACTTCTCTTCGGGTCATGGCTATGGGTTTGATCAAAAGTCGCTGCACCACTCAAATTTTCAAAATCGTTTAGTTTATCGCACTTCTGCCTACAACGTCTTTTATTGAGAAAAATGTTATTGATATTTTATTCGTCTTTTATCTTTTATATCAAAGTAGGCTAGGTCCTTGACCGATTCCTTCACTTTTCTCCAGCATATTGCTTGCAATAAGGGTAATCTGCGATTATTTTTGATTTGTGATTGTTTATAGATTTAATATTTTTAAAATTTAATTCATCCAAATCATATTATAGGTGTATTATGCAGTGAATAATCAGTTTTTTGCGTTAGCAAAATATTTGAAATATAAATGGAGGGCGTGGCTACCATCCAATTTCTCCCATTTTCAATAGCGCTGTGAGGTGATTACAAAAGCAACTGTTTATCTAATTTCAATAAGATATGTCCAAGTTTGCTTAAATCATCGTGTTTATAGAAGGACGTACGACAGATCAGAAGGGCGTGGCTTAATAACTTTCTTTTTCCTCCTATATATATCTATTTCGATTCTTTTATGAGGTTACGAGCTAGCTCTATACAAATAACATTAATATACTCTGTTAGCAATGCTCATTTGTAAAAAAAAAAAACCCATATCTGTACATTTACTAGAGTAATAGAGGCAAAAAAATAGCTTTTAAAATGTTGGTCTGTCTGTCTGAATGTTTGTTCGCACATCACTCGAAACACGCTGTATATAATCAAATGCGATTTCCATTGATGTATTAAGAATGCCCAACTTAATGTTAAAAATCGATTTTACCGCACAGAAATCTTTCACTCTCGCTGTACACAGTGCTGACAGAGTAAAAATTGGCTCGAATGTTTAAATAGGCCAATGTGTTTGATAGAAAACATAAATCCAGAAGGGAAGCGATATGCACAACAAACGTTTACAAAAAGTACCAGTTTTGGTTCAAATGAACCAAAGTGACAAGCTTGATTGTTGCAATCTCTCTGCATACGAAGCTATTAATTTTATGCAGCCATTTTAATGAGGTAAATTTAAGATTTATTTTTACTCTTTTTTATCGACAGCAAATGAGTCTAAATGAGTACTCAACGCCAAATGACCTTGTAATTTAAGCAAAGTAAATTTTTGTCAAATAAAAATAAGTTTTTCAATCGCAAGGTTAATGTTTAAAAATTAATACTCCCCCACAAGGCCATGACTACGCGAGTAGAAACGTCATGTCAATTGGGAAATCCTAGTAGTTTGTTATATATACATATACTATAGATATCCTAATGACAACAAGCTATGGCGGTTGTATCTAAACATTTTTCCTACTCTATTCAATTGAAAAACTCTTAATAATTAAATAAAATTGATTATTAAAAACTAAAAACAATAATAATTTTTATAAAAATTCAAAAAGTGAAAAATTATTATTCTTGGCCTTAAGCTCGTTTCATGAATACTTGAAAATGTAAAGGCTGTAAATCAACAAAAATTGTTGGTATAAATAAGCAACGACTTTGGTTTATTTGGTTGGTTGTCGTTGTGCCCGATAGATGAATTTGGACCCAACTGATACACTGATTTGAGCTAGCTCCTCATACGCGATATTCAAATTGCTATAAACCTAGACAATTTGAGTGGTTATGGGGAACATGGCACCATGGACCCTGCTTGTCTATATCAACTTCTCACCCACCTGTTACAAATACCTTAAGGCCCTTTTCCAAAAGTAGTTACAAAACAGTATGAAAGATGGATGGAAAGCATAACTTTTATATCCTCGGGGAAAATTACTACCCCAATACCACTGTCTAATTTGGATAAATCTTTAGAGAGTGAGATTCCCCATTTCTCACATACTCTGTTACCTTTTATTGCTTTCTTGCGGGTATCCTCACCTTAAATTTTCTGTCAATGTTCAATATGAGCCGGTCTAATTCTTGATTCAGGTGTGTGAATGTCTGAAAGGGGTGGCTACAGCAGCACTTAGCTTCATAGCTACAAAGCTTCTTCATCAAAATTGTCAAAGTGATCTACGAGAGGGCTAATCATTTTACATTTTTAGCAGGCGAGGCGAGCATACCAGATTTATATCTGTCAGTCAACTCTTATTGCCTCCTTTTTGTACAGTAGGAGTAAAATTTTTTCTGTGCTATAAAATGGACCCTTAACTTTAAGTTGGACATCTAGCAAATATATGTGTCAGAGTTGCATTGAAATCCGTATAGCGGTTTTTGGGGGATGCGCCAACAAACACACATACACACAGACAAAAATCAGCTTTTTTGGCTTTTTTACTTTGACAAAGACATCCATATGCATGTTTCTTTAATATTACTAATGTAAAAGCATCGGCCTATTACACTTTTAATATATGTAAAAGTCATGGTAAATATGTAACAACCAGCATTTGATATCGGTTGATGGACGTTGATGGAGTGCGCATTATAATCCCACTCCCGTACCACACAACTTTGAAGAGTTGAATCTTGATATCATATCGAAATAGTCGTTGGTTTGTCCACGCGCTGTATGTGATTGTTATTATTCTCTATTCCAATATCTTCGAAATATTTGCAAGCAATACATACCGTATATTTTTGCTTCGCCCTAATAATTACTCGCCGTTTCTGCAATGACAATGCACCAAAAAGTTACAAAATCCCTTTTGCGCCTTCATTTAGTATGAAACAAAAAACATTCGCTAATATCCTTGACACTAAAGTGTCCCTTTGCGGATTCTTCGAGTACACTCTTCACATTTCAACTATAACGAGCCAATTACTTGGAAAAACTTTAAACACTTTAGATACCAATCAGTGATTTTGAGATCATAAAAAGGAACTAAATCAGTTCGTAGTTAAATCCATATATGAGTAGATACATATGTAATAGATACAAAGTATACGACCCCCTCAGGGAGTTAAAGGGATAGTGTGAATAAAATACTTGCTGCTCCAATAATGATGATAACTGCATATATAGTACGAATGTTATAATTATTATTTAAGTGAACTTTGGGCCGTACGTATTGGCATCAAAAAATAAGTGACAAAGTCCAGCAAGAATTAAATTGAATAATCATGAGCATCGTATTCTCTGCACAACTTTTCATGTCTTTAATAAAAATAAAAAAAAATATGATTTTATATGACAATTAGAGGGCCCAACAGACTTTGTCCTGCCCAGATATTTACTTGCATGAGTCTACAAATATTTGCTATAGCTATCCCTATCCCTATTACTATACTTGCCCCCTTTGCTTCCCTATTCCTATCCCGTCCTTCTCCTCCATAAAAAATATCTCTAACCCAAATATAAGAAAGCTAGTAAAAATAGTTGCGGAGTAATATTAATTTAGATTATATCAAAAGGCGTCGAATAATTCCAGAGATATGCAGTGTGGAAAATTACATTTGTATGGGAGGTGCCACACCCACTTTTCCCTTCCTCTTTTTTTGTATTGACGTGTTAAAGAATGGTCTTCTTTAACTCTTTCCAATTTTCCACCATGAATACTTCCAGAGATAAGCAATCTCATGAGCATGGGAGGTGCCGCACCCACTTCCCCCCTCCGCTCTTTTTTTGGAGATGTTAGAGATTGGGCTCATTTAACTCCTTATCAAATTTTAATATTCCACCATAAATACCTTCAGAGTTATGCAATATGAAAATTTTTATTTGTATGGGAGGTGTCATGCCCACATCTTCCAATAGTCCGGAGTTTGAATTTAATCCATTCTCAAGCCCAGTTGAGTACACACAAAAAATTTAATTAATATCGTTACAGGCGTTTAGAACAGTTTATTGACAACCGGCGCACAGAAGATTTTTAGACATAAAGAGGATGCGCCGCCATCTTGGAAAAAATTTAGGTTTGTGATGAAATACCTGTTGTATATCGCGCAATATATTTATTTTAATTTTATATTATTCGAAAGGAAAGGAAGGATAGTAAAGACGATGACCGAGAGCTTCTTTAAATGAAGGTGTCGGAAAAGAACAGCAAGGAAATGAAAGGTGAAGTGAAATAAAATTAATTAAAAAAAGGGAAGGGAAGGAAGAAACAGGTAAGGAGCGGAAAGGAAATACAATAAAATAAATGAAAAATGGAGCCCGTAGAAAGATGAAGATAGTAAAGAAAAGGAAATATATTCAAGGAAAGGAAAAGCAGAGAAAGGAAGGTAAAGAAGGCGAATGAAAGGATCAGCAAATAATTAAAATAAAATAAGGTTTTGTGATTGAATTTCAATCACTGAGCAATCTCTAGTAGTGACAAAACGCAATATATACCGAGAGGTGATGAGCGTTTCGATCGCGGTTAAAAAATGCAGTGGCAGAAGGGTAAAAACGATACCGCGAATGAATTTGACTTGGTGTTTGGTGTATCTATAGCGGTTTCTAATTGGAGTCAGTTATCGTAAAGGCTATGTAGTTGGACTATTCCAAAATTATGGCTAGGTGTCCAAATTCTGGACTAAAATTAAATGTTTGGCAATAAAAGTACGTACATATGCTAATATTTTTCAAAATAGCATAATTAATTTCTACCTATTAAACATACAGTACATATACTCGTATAGGTATGGTGAATGCAAAATTCAACATAATATGCCATGCATTTTTTAGGCAAAAACATAAAAATAATTGAGTATGTATGTATGGAGGTCTTCCTTTGAATTAATTGACATACGCGTACAGCTGTTTTATGTTTGCTAATTTTAAATGGGCTACAACGATGATTGCGCTATATTTGCGAAAATAGGGTGTATGTGTAAGTAGATAAGTGTGTGTGAGTGTAATGGTGTATTTGTATGTAATTGTATGTTTGAGCGCAGCTTGAAGCAGCACTTTAAGAATCAATCGATAATTTATGCCGAAGCAAATCATTTTTAACATTGAAAGCAAGCAAACAAGTGTACAAACAACAACAAATCCATTGAGAAGGAAGAATCATGTATAACGGCAGCAGCAACAACAAAAACAATGTTAAAAAGATGACTGCAGCAAGCATTGCTGAAGTGGCACTACGGAGAATAATGACGACAGGATTAGGCAATGTCAAAGTACTTAAAGAATTTATGTTAAGTGAATGTGGCATAGCAGCAAATTATATACATACATACATATATGCTTCATACATGCATACGAGGTGTGTTCAAAAAGTATCGCGAATTTTGAATTTTCGCTGGTTACGTATATTCGAATTTCGAATTTTTTGTGGCGTTATGTTGGTACTCATGTCTCTCACTTATGCCGACAAGCTCGGCCATTTTGAATGTTCAGTTAATTGTTGACAGCTGCTTTGCTTGCACGTGTTTTGGATCGTCCTCGATTTTTACCTTTTTTTTACCAAAATTGCTCAATTGTGACCAAAAACAGCATCGCATGAACATTGCTAATGAGATGTTAAACTCTGTCTGCGACGACCCAAATTTGCTCCAGAGGGTCATAACTGGTGACGAATCGTGGGTTTATGGTTATGACGTGGAAACCAAAGCTCAATCATCTCAATGGAAGCTGCCGCACGAACCAAGACCGAAAAAAGCGCGCCAAGTTCGGTCGAATGTGAAAGTTTTGCTGACAGTTTTCTTCGATTGCAGGGGCGTGGTGCATCATGAGTTCTTGCCACAGGGTAGAACGGTCAATGAGGAATATTACTTGCAAGTTATGCGCAATTTGCGCGAAGCAATCCGCCAGAAACGCCCGGATTTGTGGAAGAACAAAAATTGGCTTTTGCACCACGATAACGCCCCTGCTCACGCATCGTTGCTTGTGCGCGACTTTTTGGCCAAAAACAACACACTAATGATGCCGCTGCCACCGTATTCCCCAGATCTGGCCCCCTGTGACTTTTTCTTGTTCCCTAAACTGAAGAGGCCCATGAAAGGACGACGTTACGCTTCTCTTGACGAGATAAAGACGGCATCGAAGGAGGAGCTGAACAAGATACAAAAAAATGATTTTTTGAAGTGCTTCGAAGATTGGAAAACCCGTTGGCACAAGTGTATAATATCTCATGGGGATTACTTTGAAGGGGACAAGATAGATATTCATGAATAAATAAATAATTTTTGAAAAAACACAAAATTCGCGATACTTTTTGAACACACCTCGTATGTTCATATTAGCGATAAGCATTTGCATGCAACGCGTGTATTGATATATTGAAAACTAATTATAGCTCAAAATTATGGTGATTATTTGTTGTTTTTTTTTTTTGGTAACTCACTTGTAACAGGAAAAAGTTCTAAAAAATTGTTTTTTTTTTTCTTTTTTAGCATTGCCACATTTTCTTTATAACTGCTTCAATTCTAAAACTGTGCCACAAATATCTTTTAGTGCTAATTTTAAGTTATTCCATTGCGCCGAATCCTTTCTCATCAACGCGCGTGAATCGTTTGTCACTGACCGTTTTGACTTTCGCTTTCTGCACCACACTAGTACACGCACACATTTTAAACCCTCCAAGCAGCACTAGTTATGCGCACAAAACCAACGGAAGTAAAAAATTCAGAGAAATATCAGAGATTAAACTAATTTTCCAGCTCAGCATTGCTGAATTACTAAAACTTACAAATATAACAGCTGCAGCAGAACGTATCTCAACAGTCAATTACCCATCGGCCCACTATTAAACGTCGCCAATGAATAGAAGCTTCAACACCCTACGGCATTGATGCAGCGCAATAATGAGCACCATGCGTGTATTGCATGAGCGTTGTTGCCAATATTTGAGATGCTGCTTCTCCCACCATTGCCGATGCATATTTCAGCTCCCACATTAGCTAAGTTTAAATTCAAATCTCAATGTTGTAACTGTCAGTCAACGGCGGATGTTCAACTTGTTTAGACGTGGAAAAAAGTGAAATACCAAAGAAGTAGTGCAAAACAAAAAATATATAAATTTAAAACCAAAAAAGTGTATGTTATAGCAAAAAGTTCTATATTTAACAGAAATTAATAAACAAAAAATTTTATTTATAAATATTTAAGCGCAAAAAAATGCCAAAGAGACCTACAAGTTTAGCACGCGTTTTAGTGTTTAATAGTGTAAATCACTGACGTGTGGGTAATGTGTTACATAATAATAACGGTGCAGATTTCAAGTATTTTCCCGAACATTCGAAGCATGCCTGAATTGTGAGAGAAAATTATTTTCTTGTCATAGTGCCTTTTTAAAATTGGCAAAACGAAAGTTGCACACACATTTCAATCAAAGAATTTAAAAACCTACTAAACTTTATTTAATTAGGTAAGTTCGGGTTACAAAAAATTTATTGCTAAAAGCAGTATGAAGAGCTCTTATCAGAGTTAAACGCATGATGGGGAATGGAATGCTGCTTTGCTAGACAAATTTTATTTTCCACATTACACAAAAAATCTCAAACGTTTGAAAAATACAAATAATTTTTTTTTCATGTCATAAAGTCCGGGGTTGGTGTCCTTGGAAAAATATATTTTGCTTTTCTGTCATCCTAGGACTCCCAGGAACAAAATTCTGCCAAAATTAATTTGTCTAACTTTTTTGAAAAAAGTCCGATAATAACTTAAAAATCCATATTTTTTCTCGCCAGCAGACATAAAAAAGTGTTTTTTAATATCTAACAAATCGCTAATCTAAATTCAATAAATTAAGCATCACATGAAAGAGGATTTAAACCACTTTTTGCTTCAAATATTTAAACCACCAACTTTTTTTTTTTTTTATTATTTAATTAATAAATTTTATTGTAGCCGAAAGGTAACTTTTATTGGTGGCGAGAAAAAATAAAAGTCCGGGTTGACCGTTAGTTTTTTCCAAATAAAATAAAGGGTCCGAAATAAGTTTTTTCTTTGGATTTTTATTTTAAAAGGAATAAAAGTCCCTGTGCCTGCTAGAATCTAAATTTTAGTTTTAACATCTTTTATGTACCTTGAATTAAAGCTTTCTGAATAAAAACTGAAAAAGGTGTAGTTTTGACATAAGCCCAAATAGATTTAAGTGACAATTAATTTATTATTACAGTCTTGTACACGATAAAAAATGTTAGACAAAATTTGAGAATTGCTACATGACTTATAGGGTTTAACATTTAAACTAGTCCAGTTTTCGAGAAAATTAGTGTGATAAAAAGAGTTTAAATTTTAAACTAGAAATGCCCGGACTCGAACAGACGTGCTATGCAGCAGAGTCGAGTGTTATACCCACTAAGCTACTACCCATATACAAATATTTAGAAAAAGAAGTTGTGAACTAACGCTTTAAACTTAAAAATAAAGTTTTATTTTTATTATAAAGAAAAGCTTGGAAACACCTCACTCCCACTCGTATTTGTTTTTAGCAATGAACAGAAAGACCTTTTTTTAGTCGAAACTAGAACTTTAAATCTCGCACCTCGACCTTAAGATCACTATCTAATTTTGACGATGTTTAAGTACCTACCGCAAACGACGGAAACGAACTAAACAAATTAGCTTAAAGTTACACGCTTTTGGTGGGTGCGTGTCAATTCACGCCAGTCATCCCTTTCTATCCATAATGGACGCCAATTGGAAACACCCTCTCAATTGAGGACTTCCTCCGATTTCTGTCTGGGCAGGAGCTAGCTAGCTGAGCTTCTCGTCTTTAATTTAATGTGCTACAATGAACCAAAAAAAGGCGCACATGTGTGACAGTTAGAAATTTGAAAAAAATTTCATTTGGTTATCAAAAATAAATGAGGATAAAATTTTTAAAAATTTTCGAAAATTTTTACTGGAAAGTGTTCGGTGGCACAAAACATTTGCAACGAGAGAGCTCATTTTGATATTTCATTGAGAGAGATAGAAAGAGAGAGTTGCAAGCTCCTACGGGGGGAATTTCACTGATCGTGGCAAAGGAAAGCAGCAACAAAAATTTTTCAATCTGAACTATTAACCAATCAAAAAATCAACAGCTGTTTTGCTTACAAGTTGTTCGGCGAAAACTTTTTACTTTTGGCGTTTCGAGAGAGTTTTACGTCATTCTCACTTTACTGACACTTCTTTGCAAGTTTTGTCACCGAACACAGCTAATATTTTTACAGTTTTTTCTTGATAAAATCGCACGATTTAAAAAAACGTTGATAACATAATTGAATTGGATTATTTAAAAAATCTAAATAAAGTATATGTGTCTTAAAAGGTGTCTCAGATGTTTTTTGAAAAGCATGCCAATCCCAGAATCCCTACATTTGTATGAGCAAAAGTTAAGGGACTTCTTTATCACAATCCCGAAATTAAATTAAATTAAGTTAAATGAAATGAAATGAAATGAGACAAAATTAAATTAATTTAAATTAAATTAAATTAAATTAAATTAAATTAAATTAAATTAAATTAAACTAAATTAAATAAAATTAAATTAAATTAGATTAAGTCAAATCAAACAAAATAAAACTAAATAAAATAAAAATTAAAATAAAAATAATCGTGCTGCCGGACATGGCTACGTCCGTGTAACTGTAGCGCGAACAACTTTTGTTAGCTGCTATCTGTCCCCAAATGACCCCATTCAGAGGTTCAAAGAAAAGCTGGAGCTATTAGAAGACGACCTACGGGACCAAACGGGCAACCTGGTCATCGCTGGAGACTTCAACGCTAGAGCAATAGAATGGAGCATGCCTCAAACTAATACCAGGGGAAAGCTAATTCTGGAAAGGGCAGCCCGACTCGGTGTGGTTGTACTGAATACGGGCACGACCCCGACATACAGGCGCCCTGGCTTTGGGTACTCGATCCCCGACATAACGCTCGTCTCGTAGAGACTCTTTCCAAACGTGGTTGGGTGGAGAGTGATGGAGGACCTTACTGGCAGCGACCACAACTACATCACCTTCCAACTCGACCATCCTGGTCAGAGACCAGCAGCGAACGCGTCATACAAAACCCGTAGATGGGATGCAGCTAAAGTTGACGCCACCAGGTTCACCGGAACAGTGCTGGCGAAAGCCAGACGGATAACCGACGGCACCAATACGCCACATGCGGCGGTTGAAGAAACCATGCAATGCATGCGCCATGCTTGCAATGTCTCTATGCCACGAATAGGAACGTGGCGAGGCAAGAAGCAGGTATATTGGTGGAATAGCGAAATCGCGGAACTCCGGAAAACATGTCACAGAATGCGAAGACTGGCGACGCGCTCACGTGGCAGATCTGAGGCTCTTGAAAGGGCGGAGGCGTACAAGGGGGCGAAAAAAGGTTTCGGCGCCGCCATAAAAGCAAGCAAACTAAGATGCTGGAAAGAGCTCTGTAAGGAAGTGGATCAAGACCCCTGGGGACAAGGGTACAAAATAGTTATGAAGAAACTTCGACGACCAAATCAGACGATGGACGAAGATGACATGAAGAACATCGTGGAAGCGCTATTCCTCACGCAACCTACTAGAGAAGAGGAACATGCAGCACGAGATGACCGCAACGTGGTACCTTTCAATGAAGAAGAGCTAGAAAGAGCCCTGCGTAGCATGAGGGCTGGTAAAGCCCCAGGACCCGATGGAATACCTGCGGAGGCAATCAGATGAACTGCTAATAGTTGCCCAGAGCTCTTGTTACACATGTACAACAAATGTCTAGAAGCAGGTGTCTTCTCCGCCAGATGGAAGACAGCACGGCTCGTCCTCATACCGAAAGGCAAAGGGGACCCAAACTCTCCATCATCCTTTCGCCCACTATGTATGCTCGACACAGCGGGAAAAATGATGGAGAGCCTTATAAAGCCACGTCTAACAGCAGCCATAGAAGACGAGGGTGGACTCTCCCACCGGCAACATGGCTTTCGGAGAGGGCACTCCACATTAGACGCCATAGCAGAAGTCGTAGATGCAGGCCGGAAGGCCGAGACGGCAAGCCATCAAGCAAGGCCGGTGGTACTAATGGGTACGTTAGATGTTAAAAACGCTTTTAACTCTGCCAGGTGGGAAGACATGCTTGATGCATTAGAACGCTCCTTTAAGGTCCCGATATACTTGTCAGATATATTGAGGGACTACTTAAGATACTGCTGGCTAATCTATGATCTTTGGAATGCTACCTATGACAGTCTCCTTCGAATGCAGATGCCAGAAAGCACTTTTCTAGTTGCTTTTGCAGACGACGTGGCTGCGGTGATAACAGCAGGAAACTGCGACCTGGCACAGCTTAAACTGAACCAAGTGATGCGCAGTGTAGACGAGTGGCTGAATAATCACGGCCTCCAACTGGCTACAGCCAAGACAGAGATCGTGATACTAACGAAAAGAAGGATTCCGACAATCACCAACATGAATGTTGGGGATCAACAGATAGAGACGCGCCGCTCTACCAAATATCTAGGCGTGAAATTGGACAACAAACTGACCTTCTCGGAGCATCTAAGAAGCTCCTGCGAGAAGGCTGTGAAGACCATCGCAAGTCTGAGTCGGCTAATGGCAAATACAGGTGGACCAAAGCCATGCATAAGAAAGCTGCTGGCGTCCGCCTCAGATTCTATACTGTTGTACGGTGCAGAAGTCTGGGCGGACGCAATGAAATTTGGGAAGTATCGGGCCGCTATTACCGCAGTCCAACGTAGAGGGGCCCTGAGAATCGCCTCAGCATACCACACGGTCTCTGCAGACGCTGTTCTGGTCATCGCGGGGACAATACACTCGTGCAGAGGTACGTAGAGACGTTGCTGCAACGCAGGCGCGGGGTGATTGGATCCGGCGGTGGCAACTACAATGGAGCAGCAGTGCTGCTGGAAGGTGGACCAGGGTAGTAATCCCCGAACTAGAACCATGGCTGAACCGACCTCATGGAGAAGTCGACTTCTAGCTGACCCAGTTCTTAACCGGACACGGTTATTTCCGTGAATATCTCCATAGAATGGGCAAAGTTCAAACCCCGAACTGCACCTACTGCGGAGCCATAGACGACGTAAGCCACACCTTCTTCGAATGCGAGCAATTCGCAGAAGAAAGAAGGCGGGTGGAAGAGACAATTGGCGAACTTTCCCCGGGCAGTGTCATTCGCAAGATGACCTGCGAAAACGTTGGATGGGATATAGTCAGACGATACGCGAGGAATGTCCTCCTTGCGAAACGGGAAGACGGTTGTCTAGCCAGTTAGCGTGAGAGTAGCCATAGAGCTCACGTAACGCGCTTCCTTACCTCAAGTAATGCTAAGCGCGGTCCCAGGTAAAGAAGAATGCGCGGGCCGTTGGAGGTTAGGTTTTAATGCGGTATACTTCAAGATAAGAAGGAGTCCCACACTCGGAGAGTTCCGCTGCTAGAGCATCTAGTAACGAGGGCTTAAACCCGGTTAGTGCATAAAGCATTTCCTCCTCCCACGAACACAAAAAAAAAAAAAAAAAAAATTAAAAATTTAAATTAATTAAATTAAATTAAATTAAATTAAATTAAATTAAATTAAATTAAATTAAATTAAATTAAATTAAATTAAATTAAATTAAATTAAATTAAATTAAATTAAATTAAATTAAATTAAATTAAATTAAATTAAATTAAATTAAATTAAATTAAATTAAATTAAATTAAATTAAATTAAATTAAATTAAATTAAATTAAATTAAATTAAATTAAATTAAATTAAATTAAATTAAATTAAATAAAATAAAATAAAATAAAATAAAATAAAATAAAATAAAATAAAATAAAATAAAATAAAATAAAATAAAATAAAATAAAATAAAATAAAATAAAATAAAATAAAATAAAATAAAATAAAATAAAATAAAATAAAATAAAATAAAATAAAATAAAATAAAATAAAATAAAATAAAATAAAATAAAATAAAATAAAATAAAACAAAATAAAATAAAATAAAATAAAATAAAGTAAAATAAAATAAAATAAAATAAAATAAAATAAAATAAAATAAAATAAAATAAAATAAAATAAAGTAAAATAAAATAAATTAAAATAAAGTAAAATAAAATAAAATAAAATAAAATAATATAAAATAAAATAAAATATTTTTTTTTTTGTTGGTTTTACGGTCTGTTCATTTTACATATTTGTGTAAGTAAACGAGCTCAAGACGAGAAATCGTGGCTGTTTTCGAAATAGTACTATAACTATAGCCTGTATATGTTTGTTGCTTTCAATTTTTCCTCTAATCAAAAATAATAATAATTAACTAAGAATTATTATTAACTGGTCTTGAGCTCGTTTACTTACACAAATATGTAAAATAAAATAAAATTAAATTAAATTAAATTAAATTAAGTCAAATCAAACAAAATAAAATAAAATTAAATTAAATTAAATTAAATTAAAGTAAATAAAATAAAATAAAACAAAACAAAATAAAATAAAATAAAATTAAATTAAATTAAATTAAGTCAAATCAAACAAAATCAAACAAAATAAAATAAAATTAAATTAAATTAAATTAAATGAAATAAAATAAAATAAAATAGAACAAAAGAAAATTAAATTAAATGAAATGAAATTAATTAAAAGGAATATGATAAGGAAAGAAAAAGAAAGTAAAGAAAAAGAAAGGAAAGGAAAGGAAAGGAAAGGAAAGAAATTAAGTTTTTACAGAATACACATGCTTTCACATCAAACTCCACGAGTACTTGGTACTCACGCCTTTTTTTCTACTAAAATAACATAAGATGATGTGGGTATCTAATGATGGGTAATCTAACTCGATTGTGAACTAATGTTCAGTGGATTTGCCACCTCATCTTTATTATGTGGCTTATTATGTATATTAATTCTTTTACACTGTCTCATAATCGTGCTACCGGATTTGAATGAAACTTCGTACGTGCCAAGTGGTTGCCGAATATCGCTAGACCAACAACAGCACTGGAGAGTCAACTCTTCGCAAATATTTTCCATTTACTAAAAATGTATGCAACATTACCTGTCGTTACGTGTACTGACGGTCTTTTGCCACCTTTGTGCTGGACTCGTCCGCCGAAGAAAGAGTGATTGCGTAGCACTCATGGGTGTCCATCGAAGGTTTGAACTGAATACCGAAGAACTGATAAATGATTTTATGTAGAACGTTATTTTAGAACAAATTCTAATAAATTTAGAAAAATCAGTTTTAGGTCCTCGAATTACACCTAACGATTTCTTTTGTTTTTTTTTAGTTTTTCTGAAATATTTAGTTGATATGAGAATGTTGTGATTATAACATGTTTAAATAAATTTAAAAAAAAAAATTTAAATAACACCCTAATGGTTACGGCCCTAACTGCCATGAAAAATCTTCTCAATAAAAATTGTAATGCCGACTCTCTCTATCTCTATGGCGCGATATACAAGAGGTATATCATCATAAACCTCCTAAGAGATTTTTGCGCCAAGCTTCTCTTCCAATTTGTGGTGTGCCGATTTGAATTTTCCCTACAAATTGGTGGGACCTACAGTTTTTTGCCGATTTCGAACGGCATCTACAAAGGAGACGAATTTTTGCTGAGAAGCCTGTCATGGCAGAAATACACTCGGAGAGTTTGCCAAACCACTGCCGAGGGGCGACCCCGTTTTGAAAAACTTTTTTCAAATCACTTTTGATGTTACCTGTACCAGGGCTCGAACCATGGACCTTCGGTGTGGTAGGCCGGCAACACTACCTTCACACCACGTAATGCCGACTACTCTGAGCTAATCTATAACGAGCTGGACTTGGTATCCTCTCACAAAATAGATGTAACATTTAACCATATAACTCGATGTGTATACGGCTTGAAGAAATTCAAAACTATCTTAAGGCAAGAACCTGTATTTTTCTTTATCGGCTTATCACAACTAAGACGAAGTTGATGTTCCCCAAATTTGAGCGCTGAAAAGATTTAATTTTGCCCACATACAACTTTGTAACATCTACTAGGCTATTTTTCATGAATCTGGAATTCTATTCCGTCTGTAACTAGGAGCTCTTTGAATAAAAGTAACGTCAACAAGTTCTTTATTCGTTTTTTTTTTTCAACTAACGTAAGCGACCATCAACGCTTAATTAGTTTATTAAGATTTGTTAAGATAAATAATTGCTTCAAATTATTTACTATTATTGATTGTTTTTGTTGTTTTTTCACTGCTTATACCATCTTAAATTACCTTGTTATATCTGTAATTATTTTGTATTTAATGGCATACTTCTTGTGCTAAAAAAGAAGAAAATTCTTATTGCACTTATGCTTCTATTTTTTTAAATTAATAAAACTTTCGTGGTAGTGTTAAAAAAATGCATATACCTTTGCAGTGCCAGTTCGGAGTCGGCATAAAACATGTAGGTATAAAGCATTAGTAGGCTGCAAAATTTGTAAGGGAAGCTCGGCCTTAATCTCCTCGCAGTATATGGCACGAAATCATTTTTATTGAACATTCTAAAGATATATCATCTAAACCACAGAACATTAGAGGTCATTTTACTAATGAAGAATGGATAGAAATCAACCGACGCGTTGTGATATCAAAAATAATATTAAATCATCAAAACTTAAGTGATTTTTTTAATTAAAATAATGCATTTCTCATCTGTAAACTCACAGCTCTGCTAGAAAATTTTCAAAACATTTCACTCTTACAAAATTATTAATATGGTGGAAAAACTCTATTGCGATATTCAGTTCACAAAATAAAATTTTTGTGACTATCTTTTTATCTTGAATAATTTTTAGCACATATTTGTAAAATTCGGACATTTCTGCATGACCTACAAAAATAATCTTTTAAAGAGAACTTTGATTCTTTAGTTTTGACATCCTAAGATGATCACATTGTGCGGGAAAGTGTAATTAATGTCTGAATTATGAATAATTTTTTTAAATCAGTTCAAGGTTTTTCAAAAAAAAAAAAACATCGCTTTTAACTAAAATGTTAAAGGTAGGAAAAGTGTTTACCGGCCCAGCAGAAGGAGAGGCATAGTAAGATATCTCGAGATTCTATACAGCTAGGATTTTATTAGAACCAGTTTTTGGAGCATTTTGATGTTGATCGATCATACTCCTGTTACCGATTTCTCACTTACAAATTTATAAATTTCGTAAAAGCAAGCTCCACAAAGAAATTTATATCCACGGCCCAGTGAGGAAAAATCTTCCTAACCTTTCACAGCCAATTTACTATTATATGCTTTTATCATTAAAATTATACTGATTAGCAAAAAAATGCAACGCACACTTTTGTATCAAATGCAAAAATCACAAATAAATAGTATACCATGACATTTCGATAGAACAAATAGTTCGAGTTACAGTAAGATAAAAAATATCTCATCTACAAATCTTTATTGATATCTGCTGCCATGGCGTATGAGTAACAATTTTGCTTACCAAGGCAGAGTAGGATTTGGTATAAAGAATCAATTACTCACGAATGGAAGCAAGTAGTACAAGGTGGCGCAAAAGTAATCCTCCTATCAGAAAATGCTATAAATTTTGCGATTGGCCCCTAAAGTCAGTTCTGTTTTGACATTTGTGTAGTAAACGCATGCGAAATACACGTTAATAAACAATGTTACGCTACACTGCTCCAGAACGCGGAATATTGTTGACTATTTATTTGACCAATAATCGGTCGGGGCCAAACGGTTACTGTGAATGGTGAGCGCTACAGAGCAATGATCAACGAGTTCTTTTTGCCGCAACTTGATGAATTGGGATTGGAAAACATGTAGTTCCAACAAGACGGTGCAACAGCACACACTGCACGTGCCACAACCGATATGCTGAACATCGGAAGCTTACTTTTGCGCCACCTTGTATATTCTTTTATCATTAAAATTATACTGATTAGAAAAAAAATGCAACGCACACTTTTGTATCAAATGCAAAAATCAAGCAGTATACTATTACATTTGGATAGAACAAATAGTTCGAGTTACAGTAAGATTAAAAATATCTCATCTACAAATCTTTATTGTTATCTGCTGCCATGGCGTATGAGTAACAATTTTGCTTACCTTAATTATTAAAAGTTTTTATTAGAATAGAGTAGGAAAATTTTTAGAGACAACCGCCATAGCTTTTCTTAAGATCCATTTCGGAAGCTGCTAAGCTTCTTCATCAGATAAATTTTGGCACGTTGTGCTAATCATTAAGCTAACAGAGCGCTGGTTTTCGTGTCAGCTAAAGTCCTAGTTCCGTTCACATTTACCATAACATTGAGCATGCACCGCCATCTGGCGGCATGATCCTCCTCATGATGGATATTTCGTTAGTTGTGTACACTTTTTCTTTTTGGTTATTATTGTTATTAAAATTGCCTTAATCAAAGTTGGGAAGTCGTACCAGTAAAAGTAGGGATAGCCCACCCCCCTAAGGCAACCGCCACCATACCTAACCTAACCTAACCACCATTTTCCAGAATTTACAAAAAAATAATAATAATGGGACAACTTAACCAAATTTGTCCACTATAGGTGGATTATTTACTGAATAATTTTTTTTTTGTGTTGCCCAAAATATGCGAAATTTAGAAAGTGATATATCATTGGATTTCACACGGAGGGAAATCTATTGCTAGTACATTTACAATTATTCATACCACATTAATTAAAGATTTATAGTCCCGCCCCATCAAAAAAATATGGATACAGCAAAATTATACCCTAATGTGCATATAGACATAATTTGTGTTTATGAAGGTTTATTTTTGGTAATTTTTGTATAAATTGAGATTCACAGAGTTGATTTGATTCAAGTTCGTGAACATTTCTAAACAAAATAAGACTTTTGTCGGGACTATTTTCCTCTTTTCGTAATTTCGGGATAGTTTTGAGATTTTTTCAGGACCATTTCGAAATTATATTACGACTTTTTGGGACCATTTTGGAATTGTTGATGCTCCCTAAATTCTAGGACTTTTTCAGGAAAATTATCCCGAAAAAGTCCCGAAATGATTTCAAAATAGTCTCAAAAACAAAATTGAAATGACCCGCAAAACCCCCACAAAAAAATCTAAAAAATGTCCCGAAATGACTCTATAATATCCCAAAACTATCCCAAAAACTTCCAAGGAATCCCGCCAAAAGCCTTATTTTGTCGAGAAATGGTTCCGAACTTGAATCAAATCAACTCGATGAATATCAATTTATATAGAAATAACCAAAAAAAAACCTTCATACACACACATTATGTCTATATGCACATATGGGTATAATTTTTCTGCATCTCAATGTGCATATTTTTTATTTTGAAAAGCTTGAATAAAAATTGAAATTTTATTCTTAATTCAAAAACAAATCTATAAATCTTTCTAAGAGCCTTTCTCTCGAAAACTCATCAGATGTTGTTAGTGTACACGCTGCTGTACCATAAAGCAGGACGGGTGCGATGAGTGACTTTTAGAGTGTTATTTTCGTTCCCGCACCCTCAGGGGTATAGTCACAAGGGAATACAACTCGATAGATGCATGAAGAGGATTATAAAATAGTTGTATGCGCGGAGAAGCATTCTGCGGACTTCCTGAGATATAAGAACCCAACATGGCTTAGCTGAAGCAGCAAATACAGGGAAAGTAGAGAAAGCAAATGAGGTTGGCACCTAATCAGGGTTGAGGTCAAAGTGTTGTCCTCAAACCTAATTCTCTACCTCCTATACTGTTCAGTTTCCATACATAAAAAAAATTGAAGAAGTCAAGATTGTTTCTTAATCACTATACAGCTGGCCGGGTTTCTGGTCATATAGGGATGAAGGAAATGAGCAGGCGGATAACTTATAGAGAAACGCAGCGGCAAATTTTTGGTATGATATGAAAAATAACGTAGTTCCATTGCATTAAATATGTTGTCAATCTTACTTAATTTTTGATTAAAAAAGTTATTATAGACATTCTTTTGGTGTCCAAATTAAGTATATCGTTGACCAATCATATATACGGTATAAGGGAATTTCGAACCATATATTGAGGACTTTGTAAAATTGCTGTTTGTGGAAGCTTATGCCATAAAAACTTTCATTTAATGATACAAATGCACAGTATTTACTTAGAATCTTTATAAGAGGGTTGTGGCCCCCTATTGTCCCTTTTTTTATAAGAATAGTCCGCCCTGCTTAGTCTCATGGCAGCACGGAGTCGAACGGATTAAACGCGGTTATAATAAAAATACAATTGGTCGGATAAAACCGAGTAATTTCGGTGCATTTTTGTATTTGTCGAGAAAAGCATCAAATATTTGTTTATTCTAGCGATTAATGTGCCATAAACGGCGGTGATCAGTTCTAATGTAACTTCTTCAGGTGCGGTAACAAGGAGTGTGTCAGAGGAATTAGTGAGGAAATGCTGACGGTTTCTGTCACTGATCGAAAGACGCTACTGAAGCGAAGATTCATCGGGGTCTAGTGGTGATTTTGAAGGTGGATAGAAATGAGGAATAGTTCACGGTCCAACATTTAAGATTTGGTTTTGATGACATGTCTGGAAGTCATTTGCTTCTTTTTTTGACCAATGCTGGCTGAAAACATATACTATTTTAGCTTTGTTTATGAAATGGTCCCCAATATTATTTGGTTTGAGACAAAGGAAAGATAAGGTGTCATTCGAATAATGGGTGGTCTGTCATAAATGTATTCCTTGAGGGCCAGATCAATATCAGAATGCCCTTCCCTATGACTTTTTCCGTATGGCATAAATATTTAGTTTGTTATTAAGTGTACACCTCACATTTTCTTTTTTAAATTTCTTTGAAATTGAAGTATGTAAAGTTTTTTCAATAATTTTTCAAACATAACATATATCTACATATCGCACGCCTAGATCTACAGATAGCCAACTCAAAAATCTAAAATTTTAATCTGGCATGCTCAGCCTTGGATGCCTTGGCTTATTACCTATAGGCCAATATAAACGATCCTACAACAGCGCCAATAATCAGCGCTTGCTGGTGTTATAAGTATTTTTTATAGGTAGAATGAGCCTCAATTCTTCCAACCTTCACCATCAATGTAGAGAGATTTCGAGTTGACTCCATATTGTGGGCCTAATCAAGAAAAATGTAGGGAAGCTATTTTGAGTGGTTGCTGTTTAAGTGGTTAATATTAAAAATTTTAATTTTGGTTCGAGTTGGATCTGTTTTGATGGTAAGATGAGTGAAATTCTTGGTTTTACATTTAATTTATAATTAGCTCTGTTTTGTTTATTCAGTTTTTAAACTCATTTATTCCAATAAAATCCAATGAATTTATGATTTTGTGTTTTATTTCTGAATGCAGGGTGTTCATCTTAGTACATATTTGCCTTGTATTGTGGTACTTACAGAGCTTACACCTATTTTAGTAGATTTTTTTAGTTATCTCTGTTTAGGTGGTACAACCATAATTTTTTTAAGTCAAAGTCAGTGATATTATTATATTCTCACTGGGTTTCAAAATTTAAGAAAACGTTAAAAACTTTCACGGTGCTGTCGAAAATCTATTATCCTTCTACTTTTCATTTAGAGTTTCAAATGAAAAGCAACTTATCAAACATTCAATTCTGATTACTTAGACCTGTTAAATAATGATTACTAATCGTAATGATTACCGGTTTAATTAATTATTTTCTTGAGAATCTATTTAATGTTTGATTACTATTACTTTAAATTTTTAGTGATTATTTTACAATTAATTAAAAAAATAATAAAAAACAATCATGATTTTTTACGATTATTAAAAAA
The DNA here is from genome assembly GCA_949987695.1 of Merzomyia westermanni. Lineage (NCBI taxonomy): Eukaryota > Metazoa > Arthropoda > Insecta > Diptera > Tephritidae > Merzomyia > Merzomyia westermanni. The sequence goes on from OX465288.1 coordinate 35,818,233, forward strand.
AATCAAAAATAATCAAAGAAAGTTGTTTTGATTATTTTTTTTGATTTTTTAATTATTTTTGATTTTTTTCAGTATTGTTGTAGAAGCACATCAACAATACGGAAAAAAATTAAAAAATAATCAAAAGAAATCATAAGTAATAAAAACAACTTTTTTTGTTTATTTTTGATTTTTTCTTATCGTAATCAATTAATAATTGGCTTTTCTTGAAAAAAAATTAAAATAATCATTACCTTGTATACCAACAATTAAATTAAATTGTTGTTTTTACGGCCTGTACGTTTGTTAAGTATCCTGACTATAAACGAGCTCAAGGCCAAGAATAATAATTTTTCTTTTTATTAATGACAATTATTATTGTGTTTATTTTTATTTTTTTAATTAATTGTTTTTACATCAATTGTAATATCAATTTGAACGTTAAAATCATAGAATACCACACGTGTGTCCCTATACTAGTACATGGCTTCCTGAGCATTTATTGTAGCACACATCTTTGAATAATTTCAACTGTTTTCATAAATGTTACTCATACGACATGGTCGCCCTTATGTGAATGTGTGCCTCGCTATAGTTTTCTTCAATGTCCTCGTCTTTCGTTTATATTTTTAAAAGTCGTTACTTTTACTCTCAAATACCTAATCGATGTTGCTAACATGTTGACGTTAGACAACGACCCTAACACTTGCTCAAAATCGACCTCCGAGACAACAATGTCGGTAATGCATTGCTCATGCCATCGCCGAACTTGTGGCAATGTTCCATAAAAGCGCACACAAGTACTTATGGCGACCACTTCACTCGAGTGGTTTTAATTGTAAATTAAGTCTCTATTGTTACCGTCGCAGCTGCGTCGGAAGGTCTAGTGCAAAGCTCAAACCTTGTCATGCTACAGCCTATGGGCGGTAAGGAAAATGCGCGAGCTTTGGGTTTACTTTAGCATTTTTTTTTTATTATTTTTGCATTTTGATGCACATTTCTTTTCATAATTCGTATTCATGCTATTTCAGGAAATGTGACGTACGATCAGCAAAAAACAAAAAAAAACCGCCGTCAAGGTAATCACGCATTGTTCGTGAGTTCCTGCGGCTTTAAAGATATTTTTGTTGTTTTCGTTTGTATTTCGATTGTCATTGTCAGTGACACAAGTTGATAGGATTGCAAAGGTATTGACGCCGAATTTCATATTTTTGTTTTGCCATAATTTGAGGTTATTTGTTTTGTGTTCTTGCTGTATTTTATTGATTTATTCTTATATATGTGTTTCTATTTATACTTTACCTTGACTGTGAGAACAGAATATGGAATTTAAATAGCATTTTAAATAGCGGAAATATGATGAATTACAAGTTCTGATCAGAGAGTGCTATATAATATTGTTTACCTCATTTCGTGAACTACATTATTTGGAAAAAGGCTGTATGTTTTGTTGCTAGAGCAAGAAGTACTTCGTAAAATATTAAATTATTACTTTTTTAAAGCAAAAACAGTGAAAACATATAGGTTTAATTTTTTTTATTATTATTCACGTATGCAAAAATATTTACCTACTAATTTGGCTATTTAAAGCTTTGTAAGAGAAATTTATTTTGAAATTTTTGTCTTGTTAAGCTACTTCCACTTTCAGGGTCCATTTCTCCAACTTCTTAAATGAGACAATGTGTGGGTACTTTTGTAACAATCCAGTGCAAACATTTGCTTCAAAAGTGTTTTGTTTCAACTCTAATTCTTGCCAATTTAAACAAAAAGTTAGCTCGCCTTGAGAAAATTTAACATAATCTTGCTTTCGCCTTTTCTGATGGACTAAAAAGTTGTGAAGTGTCCCTAAGTCAAAATTAATATCAAATGATTCCTTCGCTTCAACTTTCACTTTCGTCTGCGTTGCTAAAGTAAGTGCTGTAGGATGTTTTTATAATTTGATTAACTTTGCAATTAATCGGTGAATGTTTAATTTTAAGTTTAATTCAAATCCGTTAAATCCTTTTCTGAGGAATATTACTCCATTAAAGCTTTTTATTCTTCTTCTTCTTTAAATGGTCATCTAATCGCCTGGGCGATTTTGATGGTCCAACATAGCTCGCCAGTCGTTTCTTCGTTGCGCCAACTGGCGCCAATTGGAAACACCGCGGGATCGCAAATCGGTCTCCACTTGGTCCTTCCATCGGAGTGGTGGTCTCCCTCTTCCTCTGCTTCCACCGGCGGGTGCCGATAAGAATACCTTCTGGGCTGGAGCATCTTCGCTCATTCGCACTACGTGGCCTAGCCAGCGAAGCCGCTGTGTTTTAATTCGCTGAACTATGTCGGCGTCTGCGTAAAGTTCATACAGCTCATCATTAAATCTTCTTCGGTACTCGCCGTCGCCAACGCGTAGAGGTCCACAAATCTTTCGAAGAACCTTTCTCTCGAATACTCCCAAAGCCGCCTCATCAGATGTTGTTAGTGTCCACGCTTCTGCACCATATAGCTGGACGGGTGCGATGAGTGACTTGTAGAGTGTTATTTTCGTTCGTCGAGAGAGGACTTTACTTTCCATTAAAGCTGTTCCTTGATTTAATCTTGCCCTACCTAGCCTTAGTTAATTTTTATCAATAGCCCTGCCTTTTTTTGATCAAGTCATCAATTCGTTGACTTATTTTGATGGCATATATGCAGTCGGGTTGTGCGCTGTGAACCGACTTCCAATGAAAAATGAACTAACAAAAGATTAGAGCTCGGAAGTATTCAGATGCTTTTAAACGAAAGCACCACAATTCAGTCTCGGCTCGGCTATTTAGCAAACCATAATAGACTGATTCATAGTAGTGTAGTATCAAATTCGAGCATAAAAGGATTCATTAAGATATCTGAGTATCCCCTGATCGAAAAATGTAAAATCAAATTTATCGTGTCATAATCGACGTCACCTTACGTGGTTACAACATTGACCCGGACTGTCATTAGATACAAATAGGTTATAATTTATCCACTAACCGCTGCTCTCTGAGGGCAATTTTCGATTAATATTCCAACGAGCCCCGAAGAATAACTGGTGGGATGCGGAATAGCGCTTTCCCTCGGGGTTGCTTACGGTGTATGGTAGCCCTACTAAAGCCGCTGGATTCCTGAGACTATTGTTAGAAGATAGTAATTGGGCGACCGTGCTTTGCTCGGCATTTTCATCGGTTGCCATACAATTTAGTTTGCTTTAGATACTCATCAGCAAAGATGTTCTGGTTGTTTGTATGAATAATTTTACTTACCAGCAATGGAGCTTTTCAAAAAGAGATTTCAAAACATATCTTGATAGTAGAAAGATATTTAATATTTTTTTTTTATTGGTAACAATGTTTGAATACACATAATTACTCCTTGGTGGCTGCTCAAAAATATTTTTCCCATATTTTTGACAAGTCTTTACAAGATTTCTTGCTAAATTGTATGGTTAAAGGCTGTCGATTGTTATCAAATAATCGAGAGAGAATAGGGTCCCATGAGTATATTTGTCTGTTAGTGCTCTATATATTGGTCAACATTCTGTGATTTCTTCTTTCTTTTTAATGATAGAACTATGCAAAAGTTTTTATATTCAATACATATGGAATCTAAGCCAACTTTCCTTCCATACCATGTTCCGAGTACGTCTCTGATTTTCTTTCGGAACCATTACTTTTAACGTATTTGGTAGCGTGACTCTTGAAAACGCCACATAGAACATACCGTGCATGAACATCGATGAATTTAGCTCCACTCCGAAAAACTAAAGAGTTTGTCCTGAGCTTTATGCGCAGTCATGGCAAATATTGGTCTTACTGGAAATTGATGCTGTTTGGATGGTACACCCTAGCGGCCCTTCGGATGAGTGTGATTCTCGGTATATGTACTTCTTTGCCGGATTTTTGTTGTCGAACAAAAGTGACAACCCTACTAAGAAATGTTTTTTCTTAATTCGAAGGAAAATACCTTTCGTTTGATACCCATATTGGCATATTTCAATTCATTTAAAAAACATCAGATAAGTGGAAAGTCGGTGGAAACATCCAATGTGGGAACACCTAGGTAAAAATTCTTAAAATATGGTACCCTATGTACATACCAAATTTCATCTAAATCGGTTGGGCCATTTTCGAGACGAGATATTCTGGATATACAAATATACAAACATACAAATATACAATAGCTCGTTTAAAGTTACAACTTCTCATCAGACCCCTTCTCGGACCCTGGGATACGAACCCAAGTGTCTGCACCAAAGCCGCTCTTAGAGTACTCTAACAACTAAGCTATGATGCCCTGTAGCGTCACGATGCACTTTTTATTTATTTTGGTGTTTTCTATTTTATTCTTATATTTTCTTGCTTATCCATTCCTTTCCTTTTCTGTCCTTTCCTTTAATTTCATTTCCTTTTCTTTAATTTGCTCTCCTTTCCTTTCCTTTCCTTTCCTTTCCTTTCCTTTCCTTTCCTTTCCTTTCCTTTTCTCTCCTTTCCTTTCATTTTCCTTACCTTCTTTTCCTTTCCTTTCCTTTATTTTCCTTTCCTTTCATTTTCTTTCCATCCCTTTCCTTCCCTTTGTTTGTTTGTTTGTTTGAGTAGCGACAAAAATACTCCCTGAAGGTTTACCGGGCTTGCAGTACATGCCCAACTGTCGCTGGAGCGATTTGTAATGACCAGTTCAACCTTCTAGGTCATTTCCTCCCTCCCTACGTAAGGAAGGAGAAGATGGGTATTGAGAGGCATCATATCCGTAGGTCAACCATGGAGTTGCACGTCATTACCTCTTACGACCGGTATACCTACTTTGGACATATTCTAAACCCCTAGCCGCAGGGGCTTCCTTTCCTTTATTTTCTTTCCTTTAGTTTCCTTTTCTTTTCTTTTCTTTCCTTTCCTTTCCTTTCCCTTCCTACCTTTACTTTCCTTTCCCTTTCTTTCCTTTCTTTACCTGCTCTTCCCTTCACTTTATTTTAATACATTTTGTTTTATTTTTCTTATTTATCTTATTTTATTTCAATTCACACATTTACAACCACAAATACAAAAACAAAACTATCTCCGGTGTTGAATACTCTTTATGAATAATGAATTATGAAGTTTACATATTTGCGTCGCTGCTTGTAAGCGTAAGTGTAAGCACCTTTGGCTTAGTATGCGTATATAGAATCTCGTTTGACTGCTTTGCTGATATGTGTGTAACGCTCTGGTTATAAGGGGTGCGTGTGTATACAAGTGCTTTGCTGATTGTTATTATTCGGTAATCGTATGCTATCGATCGGTAAAAGACGAAGGCAACTGCGTTTATCATAAATATACACAGTGTTTACGAAAACAAAATATGTGATTATTCATGTTAAATTTATTTTACCTCAGAACACTCAAGACGGTAGTTAAGTTGTTTTGTTTGTGTAATCTCTGTGGTTATACTTATGGAATGAAATGCAAGAAAATTAACTAATATAAAATAACATAAAATTAAATAGAATAAAATAAAATGAAGTATTATAAAAGAAAATCTAATAAAGGAAATAAAATTTAATTAAATTAAATTAATTAAAAGAAGCTATGATAACGGGAAGGAAATGTAAGGAAGGGAAAGGGAACGAAAGGCAAGGAAAGTTAAGGAAAGGCAAAGATGGGAAAGGAAAGGAAAGATAAGGACAGCAAAGGAAAGAAAAAGAAAGGATGATCAAATAAAATAAATCAAAGTAAAATAAATAAAAATAAAATAAAATAGAACAAATAAAATAAAATTAAATTAAATTTAATTAATTAAAAAGAACTATGATAACGGGAAGGAAAGGAAAGGAAAGGAGAGGAGAGGAGAGGAGAGGAGAGGAAAGGAAAGGAAAGGAAAAGAAAGGAAAGGAAAGGAAAAGAAAGGAAAGGAAAGGAAAAGAAAGGAAAGAAAAGGAAAAGAAAGGAAGGGAAGGGAAAGGAAAGGAAAGGAAAGGAATGAAATTACATTTTTTACAGGATACACATGTTTACACATCAAACTTCACGAGTACTTGGTACTCACGCCTTTTTTTAAGTTTTTTTGATTGACGGCACTGCAGTTTGGCCATACTTATACATATTTATAGTTTGGTATATGTTTAGTCATAGGTCATAAATTGGGGCAATTTCCCTTAACTTGCGCATATATAATATATATACAGATAAGATTCATGACAATGCTAGGTAGGGAAAGTGACGATTAGGCAGGCCAACAACAACAACCAGACGACTATGGTGAAGTGAGGATTTCACTGGTTAGGAGTTACAGTTTTTTAAAAAATGAATTTAATAAATATAATGAAATGTATTTTGACCAGACCTGTTAAATTCCCATAATAATTGAGTAATCAATTGATTGGATGGCTCTTTGTATGATTATTTTAAATGTTTTTAAAAATCCGAAATTACTAATTGATGACCATTGGAAAAAAATCAAAAATAATCAAAAATCATTGTTTTTTTTTTCTTTTTCGGCATGTGGTTTTGTAATCAAAAACAGTCAAAAGTAATCATAAAAAATGTTTTTCAAAAACAGTCAAAAGTAATCAAAAATATGTTTCTGATTATTTTTGATGTTTCTTGATTTTTTAATTTCTTTGTTTTATTTTTGTATTATTATTTAAAATAATAATTTAAAACCGAAAACAATGGTTAATCAATCAAAATTAAAATTATGAACTAAAACTGGGTGAAAGCTTTCATTTCTATATGTGGATTGATATTTTGCCTAAGCACCCAAAAAAAACTTTCTTTAAACCGGTAAGAAAATCTAATTTCGCACAGTTTGTACTTGCTGTAAATAAGGATTGGACAGTGAAACTCATGATATGTATTCATAAAAGGTATAAAGACGGCACTTACTTGTTTTCATAGAGAAAAATCTTATTGAAGTTAACATCAATTAAATTTCTGTGTAAAAATTAAATGTTTCACTCAGAATTTTATTCCACATTGCATGTTTGTTTATTTTCTATACAAAATCACACATTGAATGTTTGTTTATTTTCTATACAAAATCACACTTTTAGATACGAACTGAAGGTGAAATACCCTAATGTACTTTGCTATTCTTTTTCGTTTCAGTAATGGAATATCAAGTTTTCCTGTTAGTAATATTCTCAATATGCTTAGAGAAATTCACAACGGGGGAATACCAGTAAGTATTTATAACTTTCACAGAACCTTGCGATATACCAAAAAAATTTATTCTCACTTTAAACAGACAAAGTTTAGCGATAACAGACATTTTACCGGAGGACATAAAACGCTATGATAAAATGCGTCCTCCCAAAAAAGATGGACAACCAACAATTGTTTATTTTCACGTCACCGTTATGGGACTTGATTCTATTGACGAGAATTCTATGACATATGTTGCTGATGTTTTCTTCGCACAAACATGGAAAGATCATCGTTTACGGCTGCCTGAGAACATGACACAAGAATATAGACTACTGGAGGTGGATTGGTTGAAGAACATGTGGCGTCCTGATTCGTTCTTTAAAAATGCCAAATCGGTTACTTTTCAAACAATGACAATTCCTAATCATTACATGTGGTTGTACAAAGATAAGACCATACTCTATATGGTGAAATTAACATTGAAATTGTCGTGCATCATGAACTTTGCCATCTATCCGCATGACACACAAGAATGCAAATTGCAAATGGAAAGTTGTAAGTCTGTGGAAGTTTATTCAAGTAAAACTAATTAACTTTTTAAATTTATTTCGATTTCTTATTACATTTACAATTAGTGTCACACACCACAGATGATATGATCTTTCAATGGGATCCTACAACGCCTTTAGTGGTTGATGAAAATATCGAATTGCCCCAAGTAGCGCTGATACACAATCAAACTGCTGGTAAGAAAGTCATCATGTGTGTACATTATTGTATTAATGGAACATTTAACAGAAGTCTAAACACCAGATTTTATAATTTATGTCTGTCTGTTTGTGCGCGCATCACCCAAAAACCACTAGAAATAATTTAATGTAATTTCCACAGATGTATTGCGATATGTCCAGCTTAAATTTTTAGATGCCTTTTAACGCATAGTAATATTTTATTCTCACTGTATACACTGGTGGCAATAAAAGTTGGCTCAAAATAGTTTTGTACAAATAATGAAAAATGCATTAAAAAATATCAAAAAATCTCCAATATGGTAAAATGTTTTCTTTTCGTTGAGTCCCAAACCAAAGCTTAAGTGGGTCTATGGTTTGAAGTCTAGCGTCTGAAATGTACAGACTCTTACAAGGAAAAGTGCACAGCTAGTGGATGTCATCATGGAGGCAGTCACAGTTAGGCCCAAAATACGTGCGCTTTACTCTGATGCTTTATTACGTCTTCACGACGGCATATGTGAGTTCCTACGTCACCTCGGGCTACTATCTAAGAATGCGTACTCATGGTCGGAACGTCCTCACCCATGCATTTTGAATGTATGGATTTCATAGAGCCCGAACCAAGGTAGGTAGAAATAGAAAAGCAAGGCCGGACCCTTAATCACCACTATCTTTTCTTGCTCTCTTATTGAAACAATGCTTAACAGTTTTATCATTAATCTTATGTTTAAAAATCGAGGATAATCTGTGTACGAATAGTAACGGTGATTTAGTAACCTACATTCCTGGCATATTTAAGCTGAGAACTTTCTCTTCATCATTAAAGACCGAAGGATTATACTCGTATCGAGAACCCGAGGGTAAAGTCCAATTAGTTAATGCTAATTGGACGGGCTTCTAATCAGTTAGTCCCTGTAGCACGGTTTGGAAACGTGGCAGACAATGCTCCAAATATTTGTTGTTTATTTGCCGACGACAATTGATCACAGCTTTCAACAAAACAATATCGGTATAAATTGGTTACTAAATAGCAACTCGCTAAAATTATCATTTTGTCAAAGTGTCGATTGCGAATATGGTTGAATAAAGTAATTAATTACAATACAGACAAAGCTTGTATGAGTAGTCCACTAATCCAAAGCTCTTTCAGAACTACCACATTTCATATTTCATTTCTTATCTTATTTTATATCCCAAGTTACTTAACACAGCTTAATTAATAAAAACAAATTTAAATTTGTACTTTATTCCTAGATTGCACACAAGTCTACTCCACGGGTAATTTTACGTGTCTCGAGGTGGTCTTCACGCTCAAACGCCGTTTAGTCTATTATGTCTTCAATACTTATATACCCACTTGTATGATTGTTATAATGTCATGGGTTTCATTTTGGATTAAACCGGAAGCAGCACCAGCGCGTGTAACGCTCGGTGTCACATCGCTACTAACATTATCTACACAACATGCCAAATCGCAAGCATCTCTGCCGCCTGTTTCCTATCTAAAGGCGGTCGATGCATTCATGTCCGTTTGCACGGTTTTCGTTTTTATGGCATTAATGGAATATTGCTTAATAAATATTGTACTAAGTGATACGCCAATCCCAAAACCAATGGCTTATCCGCCGAAACCAGTGCCTGAAGGTGCAAAAAAGGAACCAGAAAAACCTCCAGCGACAGCGCCCGTGCCGCCAGTTACACCAGCTAAAGTGGTGCACGATGAAAAAATTGAAAAAATCGAAAAGATTTTCGATGAGATGACAAAAAATAGGAGGGTAAGTATATATTAGGGCTCTTGAAAATAGAGTAATCTATTATCCAATTAATCGATTTACAATAGTTGACAGATTCGTATATATTTTTCTGTTACGTTCTGCGTTTTATACAAATGAGAGTGATCGTGCCTTTCAACTATAGAATGTGTGAAAGTTCCGTTTTTTATTTATAAAAATTAAAACGTTAGTATTTGAGTAATGACAATTAGTCGATTACTCAAATTAGAATGTTTGCTACTCGATTTTTAAACAGTTGCCAATCGACTGTTCCTTTAATCGATTAATCGGATAATCGATGGCAAACAACCCAATGGCAAAATTTGTCATGCATGACTTTAACGACGTATGCTTGAATGCATGCGAACGCTTGTATTCAAGCATGCAACCATTAAAAAACTATCATTTTCAATTAAGTGATCTTCTTAGTAGCTTCCAACTAACGAAAAATCGGTATGTTTTAATGCATCCTAAAACAGTAAAAGCTGTCTCTTTCTCTCTTTGATGTATACAGTAAGTTAGGGTATTGTAACAGTAAAGCGATAAAGTGATATACCTGCATGTTTCCTAAATTATTCCTGTCTGATTAAGAATATCTTCTTTACTATAATTGCAATGGCCAAAAACCGCTACTGCAAAGCAACGGCTGGCATTGGTCAACTTGTTTGCTATCAGTGTGAAAAAACATTTTCCATAATTTCGAGGACTCTTTAAACAAGGATAGTTCCGAAATGTTCTTAGATTGTCAACTTCTTATATTTTATTTTCGTTTTTGGTAAATATAGGCACCAATATTTCAGGTGATTACTTAATATTTTTTAATTAATTTTGGTAAAAAAATTGTTCTCTCCTTAAAAGCTCTAGTTTGGGTAATGTGATATGGTAGAAGTAGTTCAATGTGGAACAGCTGTATATAAAGTATAAGTTTTCTCCAACTAGGATTTGGAACGTTGATGACACAAGGGTGTGTATCACGGCAAGTAATCATCCGAAAATGTTACCTACAACATAAAAGCAAATTGGGTGCATAAGATCAGCAGAAAAGGAAAACCTTCTCTGCTTTTGATGGAACATACTCTTCCTGATCACTTATCTGAATGTATGCAAATTACCATATTTACAAAGTGGCTTGATTATTTCATGCGGTTAACACATATTTCATAGGCGAGCCAAGTAGGTGGTATAGTATATCACATAACCCCCCTCATTTTGACAAAACGGCTTTTTTGACTTTTCATGGGCTTGAATAAATATCTTCCGGAATACTCAAGATAAATCGATCTGGTCTTGGAATGTGCTTCACAATACCGGAATCTAACGATTTGTATGATCTTCTACCTGTGTACTTAATAAAATGTTGAGAAGCAGCAGAAAAAGGTATGCCTATATCACAATACCCTAACTTACTCTAGTTTTTGTTTCAGCTTATTTGAAAGACGTTGTTGTTGTTGTTAACAGTGCTTCGCCCTGCCCCAGATTGGACAGGGTTACACTGAAATAACAGCCCTTGGGCGGGTGAAAAAACCCGGGTCATTCCGGTGCGATAGAACCGGCTGTTGTGGGAAAGACGTCAAACGAAACGCCTCCATTACCTTGTCCGTTTGCACCTGAAACAGAGTGATCAAAAATTACCAGTTCTCTATTTTATGAATGCATTCTGAAATGTATAGAGCCTAATGCCTATACATACCTGCGAGCATCTTTATCAGGATGCATGACCAATTTTCTGCTTTAAGGACGCATGCTATCAAGTGTCCATGATCACATACAATAGGAGCTTAAACTTAGATCACAGCCATTACCAATTTTCTCTCTTCTTGAGAGAGAAACAGAGAGTCAGTATGAATAAAAAATTAGTTCACAAATGCTCAGTTCTCACTAAAACATTCCTCTCTGCATTATCATGGCATTTATAAATGGATACATTACTTTCCTAGGACATCGTCGTGAGGAAAAAGATGCATTAATGCCTAATACTGATACATTCCTGGGTGCATGACGATACATAACCATTTCCGACTGTGAAAGGGCACTAGTACATATGTGTGTATAGATATACATATATGTGACGTAACTATCAGGGGCCCTTACATTTCAAATGGAATTATCGAAAAATCGATTTTTATTTTAATAATTAGCATTGATGCTCTTGTAGTTTTATGTTGTATTTAAAATAAAGCTTTCAAATTTCTTATTTACCTAGGTTGTGCACACACGTCGCGTTGTACGTCCACCTCTCGATGCTGATGGTCCTTGGTTACCGAGGCAAGAATCTCGCATCATATTAACACCCACAATTGCACCACCACCACCGCCACCACCAGCAGAGCCCGAACCACCAAAGCCAAAGCTTACGCCACAACAAGAACGCCTTAAGAGAGCCATTTATATTGATCGCACATCAAGAGTGCTATTTCCTGCGCTCTTCGCTGGTCTGAACGCAATTTACTGGATCGTATTTTATGAATATCTCTAAGCGCATTCTCACATAGGCAACTCAAACTGTTTAAGTCAAAAAAAAAATACACAAATAATGCTATATGGTTTTAACAAAAATACGATTAAAAAATAATAATAAATTTAGCACACATGAGTATTTACATAATAACTATAAGGACGAAGAATAGACAGTGTTGCTATGTTAATTAAGTTATGTTATATATGTATGTATGTAAGTAGACAATTTTAAATGAAAGGTCTCGATAGGCCAAATATGTATAAACGTTACCTAAGTAGAATACAAGAATATATTCTAAGATCGATTTAATATAAAAGTTAATTAACTTACTATTTCGAATTTTCATTTTTATTTTATGACTAAAGAAATCATGCTAAAATTCAATAAATTTATTGATTATTTAAAAAATGCTTCAGAAATGTACTCGTAATCAGGTTGATGGCTATAGAAGTCCTTTGAGAATACTTTAACTAATGTAATAAATTCTTCAAGTGCTTAGAAAATTAATTTTGCATTTCGAATTAACTAGAAGTGGTTTCAAAAGAAATCGAGTTTTCGCGTAGAAATCTCCCACCACTAATAAAAACTTCAAATCACATTACAGACAGCAAATGAGATAGCTGTAGCTATCGGCAGGGATATGTTTCAGCCAATATAAGTTAAGCAGAAATTAATTGTGAATTAAAAATCAGTTAATGGTGGCATCGCCATATATGTAGTACGGTGGAACAGCTGATCCAACCATCTTTGTGGATAAGAGTGTAATCAATTAGTGGTGCTATACCATATACCATAACGCCATAGTCATAGCCATACCAAAAAATTTAAGTTTTTTTCCCGCCACATCCATAACCTTTTGATTTATGTGTTGACATATTTATTACCTCTTTGGAACTTTTATTCTTCATTTTCAATGCGTTTTGATTAAGTGAGTTATTCGTAGTGAAATTTTTTGCAATTTCCTGTTTTTTATGAAACTACCATTACCACAATTAAGGGGACAATGCATATGGTTATATATCGACCCCTTTGCGCGTTTTTATCGTAAGGGACAAAAAGCCATTTTTACGGGAGAGCATTTTTTTTTCTTTTTAACACTTTTTATTGAGTTATTGAAATGAAATTTAACACGCGGTTAGATAGTTCATTAATACACTGAGCACCCTTTTTTTTTTGAAACAATTCGCGTTTTGCTAAGAAAGCCCTAAGGATAATTTCGCTCTCAATGTTTTATGAGTGTTTGTGAATAAATGTCCCTTACTATAATTTAAAAAAAAATTGTATGTGATAAATGCCAGTGTTTTATTACATAACTTTGTAATTTTAATGATGAGATGGTGCTCAATAATATATAAAATAGTGTATGAGCCTTCCAATCTATAGTTTCCAATTTAGATTCCCGGCAGATATTATCAAAAGTAAAAATGCATTGAATTCGAGTGATATTGGTGTTAGAATAGTCTGCTCCGTCGATCAGGTTATTGTTATCGTGAGGGGACGAGCTGCATGACTAGCATACTTGCGGTAAATCTTGTCAAGGTTAACCTACTACAGTATCAAGATCGAATTTGGATCAGGGTGACTGTTGTCTCCCTCTGTATGAGGATTTAGTCGGTGACAATCGGAAAGAGTCGAGAGATATCTTATTCTGGAGAACAATATTTATTTAAAAAAAATCGAATCTGACTACCCACCACCGCACTTTTTATCAAGGATTGCAAATAACAGTTATTACTGAAAACTTTCATTAACAACTTTACTATGGGATAAATGTTTTACAACTAATTTAAATATACCAATGGATTTATTTTTTCACCGAGAAGCAAATTTGACTATGATTTTTATTTTGCAATTTTTATGGGAAAAAGCCATTGATACCAGTTATCTGATTTTTATTTTTAAAAGTCCTGTAGAACAGCTCGCAATAAATGTTACATAGGACTTATACAAAATCAGTCAGAAATAACTGTTATTTCTAGCTGTTACACAGGACTTTTTAAAATAAAAATCGTAACAGTTACGGTTCCTGGTTTTTACTCTTAATCCGAAGCATCCTCCATCCATCCTTTGATACCGATCTTAGCATAATTAATTTTTTTTAGTTCTAAAAAGGTGGCAGCCCCTTAAAATATCCTGAGTGGCAACACCTGACAATAATGTTTTGGAAGTAAGCATACTATCTCTGTAACAAAATTCATCCAATTCGATATATAAATATGAATATTACGTACAAGAATAGCTCGTTTTATGTTATAAGATAATGCATATATAATATTGTAGCGATGGTAACATTAAGTTCGCAATCCCCTTCACATTCTACTTTAAAGTTGAGCAAAAAATAGTACATCAAATTACTTACTAGCTATGGTCCAAATATTTTTATATGGGCGATACGATAAGTTCGCGCTCAAAAAAAATGTGATTGTCCCTTACGATAAAAACGGAAACCGAATTTTTGGCACAACCATAAGGGTTTCAGATATTTATTTTGTTGTGTTGATCTTCCGACAGGGTAGTAAGCTGATTTTTGTTGGAACGGTTTTCCGTCATCCCTTGTCAAGTTTGGTTTTGTGACAAACCGGTTTCGGCGTTCTGCCATTTTCAATGCCTAGTTTCGTTCTGGTCTGTGTCTATCCGCTGCGTTGTTTTTATAGTCCGTGGGTGCTGTGGCAGGTAATGTCAATATATGTGTTCGTGGTAGGTAACGTTAATATGCGTGTGTGTGCGCGGTATTGATACGTGCGAATTGTTATCTGTCCCAAGGGTTGTTTTTGTAGGTATGTAGACATACCGCTTGTTAGCTAAGCGGTAGGTTGATGTAGGTAGAAATCGGTGATTTTTGCAGTTTGGTTCATATTTCGTTTTTGCTTGTTCATTGTTACGTGTTTGGTTGCTGTACCTGCTGGCTTGTGCTGTTTTTTGTAAACTAATTTTAAGGGTTCAAATATTTCGTCAGAGATAGTGTTGGTTTGTTCGTTTATGATCCTGCCGTCAAATGTTTTTAACTTGTATATCTCCATGTTCTCAAGTACATTAAGCCGCCGGCCTTTTCCTTGTACGTGAAGTATTCGAGCCGTTGTTTTTATGTTAGCTGGGGTGCAGTTGTTCTCGAACATGTGGTTCGCGAAATTAGATTCTGGTATTATAGTGGGTTTTCGTGTTTTTTTGTTGTAGTCCCTAATATGCTCTCGGAATCGTGTGCTTATTTTTCTTCCTGTTTGTCCTATGTAGCTGTATTGACATTCACAAGTAAGCCTATACACTCCGTGTCTGTTGAATGGGTCATCAGAATTAGTGTCGGTTCTTAGTTTTTGTCCGACGTTGTTAGATGTTCTGAATGCTGTGTTGATGTTATATCTTTTAAAGAAGTTTGCTAATTTGTACGTCGTTTTTCCAGTGTATGTCATTGCCGTCCAAACCATTGGATTTTCCTCTACGTTTACTCTTTTTTGTGTTCCATGGCTACTTCTGAGTTTATCCACAAGTGCTTTCTTGTATCCATTATTTGCCGCTATGTTATATATTGTATTAAGCTCTCTCCAGTATGCTTCCTGTGTGAGCGGCGTTCTCTGAAGCCTATCCACTAAGTGCCTCAATGCTGCATTTTTGTGCTGTTGCGGATGGTTTGATGTAGAGTGTATTATGGTGTCCGTGGCAGTCGGTTTTCTATAAATGCCGTAGTTGAACCTATTTGTTATTTTGTCAATCCCTATAGTTAGGTCCAGGTAGTTCATTATTCCATCTTTTTCTACTTCCATTGTGAACTCTATGTTGCTATGTTGCCTGTTGAGAAACTCTAGTATTTGCTCTTCGTTATCATCATTTAGGATGCAGATGATGTCATCCACGTATCTAGCGTAGAATGCCACGCCTAACTTGGTTTTTAACTCCTGTATATATTTTCCTTCCAAGTTTTGCATGAATGTTTCCATGAGAATGGCCGATGTTGGGTTACCCATTCCTAGTCCGTTTGTCTGTCTATATATTTTGTTGTTGAACCGGAAATAGTTTTGCCGCAGCGTTGTTCTAAGCGCGTTGGTAATTTGCGCAGTTTTTACCTTATCTTCAGTTTTGTCCAGTAGTGTTTTGTTGACTATATCCATTGTATCTGTTAGTGGTATTGACGGGTATAAGTCCTTTATATCAAAGGATACGAGTTTACTGCTCCTTGTGAGTTTAACGGTCTCAAGTCTTTGTAGTAGTTCTATCGTATTGCTTATTGTGTATTCGTGCCCTAGTTTCAGAGTGTCCTTTAAAATCGTTTTTAGATGTTTCGACAGTTTATAGCCCGGCGCGGACTTAAAATTAATTATAGATCTCATCGGCGTATCCTGCTTGTGGATTTTAGGTAACGCAATAAGTGGAGGAGCAGATGGATTCATTTGTGTTAGGTTATATGCCATCCTCTCGTCTATTATTTTGGTAGCATTTTTTATAACCTCTTTAACTTCGGTCTGGTATTTATCCGCGGGGGTATCCCTAATAATGCGGCATTTCATTTCCTCGATGAGCTTCTCTGTCTTTGCTATATATTCATCCTTACTGATTAGCACCGTTGTATTTCCTTTGTCTGCCTTCGTTGTGACGATGTTGTTATTTTTTAGCTTTCGTTGTAGCCTTTTCAATATTTTCAGCTCCTTATTTCCTTTTTGTGCTTCCTGGGCTCTTACTTCCTTGCTTATGATTTCTCTGCACATGTGTCTTGCGTGCTCCTGTTCCTCATATGGAAGAAGCGATATTGCAACCTCTGCGTCTACTATCGCTTGCTCAGTTCTTTTTGCTTCATTGCTATCCGCAATGTTGTGCTTCAGGCCCTTCCCCAGAAGTTGCGCTTCTTCGTTGCTAATGGCCACTGTTGTTAGGTTTACGAACCTTTTGTTAAATTCGTTTGTTTGTTGACTGTTACTGTGATCGCGTCGGCCCGTTAACTGGTCCAATTTTCGGTTCAGTTTTTCATATTTGCGTTGCAGTTGGCGTTTGATTCCCGGCTCTATGTGGTCGAAGCAGTCCATCAATGCAGTCGTGGGCAAGAATCCGGACAATTGCAGATGTATCCTCAGTAGTTCGGTGTTTATCTTGTCTTTCTCAGCGTATAGGCTTTGTAATTCGAACTTTAAAAAGTCCTTTTCCGCCTTCCTGGTCGTTCTCCTACTTGCTTGGGTGTTGGTTTTTATTTTTATTCGCGCAAATTTCGGTGTAACATTCAATTCTAAACATTGCTTGTTGAACCAAATATTTGCCTCAGTCGTATGCATTTTTCGCAGTTTCCGTTCGTATTTCGTTAGTAGTCCATCCGTGTTTAAATTAAAAGCCTGACAGGCGGTAAGTGATTTATTTTGTTGTGTTTGGACGGCAATGACATACACTGGAAAAACGACGTACAAATTAGCAAACTTCTTTAAAAGATATAACATCAACACAGCATTCAGAACATCTAACAACGTCGGACAAAAACTAAGAACCGACACTAATTCTGATGACCCATTCAACAGACACGGAGTGTATAGGCTTACTTGTGAATGTCAATACAGCTACATAGGACAAACAGGAAGGAAAATAAGCACAAGATTCCGAGAGCATATCAGGGACTACAACAAAAAAACACGAAAACCCACCATAATACCAGAATCTAATTTCGCGAACCACATGTTCGAGAACAACTGCACCCCAGCTAACATAAAAACAACGGCTCGAATACTTCACGTACAAGGAAAAGGCCGGCGGCTTAATGTACTTCAGAACATGGAGATATACAAGTTAAAAACATTTGACGGCAGGATCATAAACGAACAAACCAACACTATCTCTGACGAAATATTTGAACCCTTAAAACTAGTTTACAAAAAACAGCACAAGCCAGCAGGTACAGCAACCAAACACGTAACAATGAACAAGCAAAAACGAAATATGAACCAAACTGCAAAAATCACCGATTTCTACCTACATCAACCTACCGCTTAGCTAACAAGCGGTATGTCTACATACCTACAAAAACAACCCTTGGGACAGATAACAATTCGGACGTATCAATACCGCGCACACACACACGCATATTAACGTTACCTACCACGAAAACATAGACTGACATTACCTGCCACAGCACCCACGGACTATAAAAACAACGCAGCGGATAGACACAGACCAGAACGAAACTAGGCATTGAAAATGGCAGAACGCCGAAACCGGTTTGTCACAAAACCAAACTTGACAAGGGATAACGGAAAATCGTTCCAACAAAAATCAGTTTCAGATATAATATTTTACCAGGGGATGCGATGAGGGACTAGGACAAATTTGCAGCAAAAAATAAATTTGGAAAAAATGTCCGTTACGATAATTTCGCGCAAAGGGGTCGATATATGTTATGATTATGACTAAGGCATTATGGCTAGTTTAGCTGCAGGTTCATTTGGAACGACTTAGTCATATCGTAATTCTCTATGCGTACCATAACCTAGTAATTGAATTTTGGTTAAGGATAAGACTATAGCGATACTCCAATTGAATCAATGTTTTGATCAGAAAGATATTTTCCTTAATTGAGTATTAATTAACAATAACGAAACTCGTTATAAATTATCAAACTTGTTTAGATATATTTGAAAAAAATTATAGGTATTTAGTAGATAATTTCTATCAGATTGCATGTTCCTCGACGTGTAAATGATAGACCTGAAAATTTTTTTTGTTTTTTTTTTTTTCATTATGTATTTCCGAAACCAAGAAGTCTGCAAAAATAATGTTCACACGCAATACTGAAATTAAGTAATTATACATGACCGGATACCATTTTTGACGGGTTAGTGTTGGTTACCAAAAAATCGCTAGAAAAAACATTCATATGAACCTAACGTTCTACCGAAATCCCCAAAAAAATTTACTTTCCACAAAAATATTTTTTTGACACCTTGCAAAAAATACTCTACAAAAATCCGTCGTGGGCATAGGTTTTGTTACTAAGCACAGAGAAAAACATCTCTAGCTCGCGAACTATCGCCTTAACAAAAAAAAGACATCTTCGATTGGAAAACAAGTAACAAACAAGCTCATGACCCTTATAACTTGTTTAGCCGGCACGATATCAATATCAATTTCCAACGAAAATTTAGCTCACTAGGCATCTTTCTGCCGATTGGGGGGCTTATCCATATATTCTATATCATCGACTGAATACAGTTATCGTAAAAGAATCTAATACTTTTCTAATAAAAAAATTTTTTAATTTTTGGGAATTTATTTTGGCTGAATTGGATCCATACATGGTATGGACAATTTTTATTATTATATACTCGTACATGATCCATGATGTCCGCAGGAAAAAAATTTCTAAAATATCAGACTATTTTATACCACTTGAATTTTGAAGACAAGTAATAAACTTAATAAACATTTGCTGTTGTTGTTGTTGTTGTTGTTGCTGTGGTAACGACAATAACACTCCCCGAAGGTTTTGGGGAGTGTTGTCCAATTAACAGTCCTTGGCCGGAGTTGAACCCGGTACGCTCCGGTGCTCCCTTCCGGTAACTCCCCCTCCTTCCATAAGGAAGGAGAAGATGTGTAATCAGAGGTGAGAGACATCATATCCGTAGATCAAGTCGCCGCTTACGACCGGTATGCCCACCCTGGGCATATTCTAAACCCCTAACCCTAAGGGGCCAAATTTTTTTTTTTTTTTTTTTTTGTCACCTTTTTGTGCTCGTTTTTTTATTTTATAACCGTACCCGGAACGAAACCTAAATAAATGTTGAAGAACAATTCCGGAACCGAAACCGGAACGTTATTTTAATCGGTTTCACACCTTGCTAAGAATCAAGCAAATTAGCATTGTAATGTTTGTTCCTCACAACCGTGGTATTGTGCTGGCCTTTAATGGCAAATATGTTGTGTTCAGCTACCATGCCAGATATCAAAATTACCTGCAGCCAAATTATTATTTTCATGTTGCTGAAGAGAACTAAATGGATAGGAAAGGAAAATATCGATAACACTGTAATAATGCTAAAATTAAATGGGAGAATAAATTAAATAGTTTGTCTGTTTCCTATTTTTGAATAGGGTAAATCCTCCCGTTGTCTCTCAAATTAAATGCCGGTTGCCGCCAAATGGAGGCAGTGTAAACGGCCGTTAATTCATTTCGAAAACTAAGACCAAGCCAAAAGTGCTAGCTTGAATTTTTTGATTTTCATTTCATGATAATTCATTCCAATTGCAATAGTGGTTGGGTTCGTTTAAACTTATAAAAGCCAAGTAAAACTTTTAAACAATGTAAAGCTCTTAAATTTGTATCGAAAGTGACTTAAATGGAACCACTGAGTAACTCATGTTTTACAAAGGCCTTACAAAATTTCATATTTATTTTGTTAAAAGATATTAAAAAATAGTATATCTTGAATATGTAATGTATTAAACAATTACCTAAACTACTTGTAGAGATTTTGGTTAATTTATTAACTTTTTCAATTACAGAGTGATGTGATTGTAATTGGAAAGTTATTGCAGGCCTCGTATTTACCAACAAAATATTTCATATTCCCTTTTAGGTATGTATATTAGAGCATTCGAAAAAAAATATGAAACTGTTCCCCGGTTTTGTAAACATATGGGAATTTATAAAATGGGTATACATCATGGCATAGTAAAATAGGTAAAAGCATGGCGACCATGTTGAAAAGCGCTCCTATAAAACGTCACAATAGCACAGTGCATGTCAAAGTGTAAACAAACCGATTGAAAGCAAGTTTGACAGTTTAGAGAAAATTAAAATGAAAAAAATCTAATCAGCTGTTAAGTGTATACTACCTGTATTGGTATGCCCTAGAAATGGCCTAGTCTGTTATTTTCCATATTTTTGTTTCTTACTGTCTTATTATTGAGGAAAAAACGAATCTGTGTTTGCAGGTACAGTTAGCAGTCGACATTAAACATGTAGGTCCCTACAATTTGTGGGAAAAATTAAAAGCAGCATACCACCTTAATCTACTCGGAGGTATATCGAATCAAATATTTATTTTTTGCTTTTATTATTGTATAGGAAAGGCGTGTTTAGTAGCTTTTTCTCGATGACGAATAATCTTATTCCCTTTTTTTCAATTCTCACAAATTAAGTGTTCAATACTGGGCGGAACACTTTCAACTTTTTTCTCTCTACGTTATACCCACTAAGTTAGATACATATCTTTGCTTGCACTTTTATAATATCAACTTGCTTACATACTATTTTTTAAAGTTATAATCAAAATACAAAAAAAGGCTTCACTCAACTTTAAAAAAACTTAAAGCACTTTACTTTTATAAATCCTCGAACTAACGCAATAATCGTATCAGTGTGCATTTTGGTTTGTAAAATACTTTGGAAAACATAAATACGTACTTAATTTAATTATCTTACTCCTTACATACTTATAAATAAAATTTATTTATCATTGTTGAATATTAAAAAGTACATAAATTATGTATAACGAATATTAAATAAATATGTATTAAATGTGATAAGAAATGTAAATTTTGAGCTTAGTATTAAATGAAAACTGCTTCAAAAACAAGGATAAGAAAAATTTCTAATCCGGATTAATAGATGGGATTATCAGTAAAATAAATATTGTAGGGGAACCCATAGTGGAATCACAAGGTGAAGTAAATAAAAAGATACAGAAAACGTATGCTATCTGAAACGGTACGGATGTATTTTCAAGGTGCGCAGGAGGGTAAATCTCAAAGAAGGGAAAATCTCAAAACGTTTTTACCCGTTTGCTGTGAAAAAGGAGTACAAAATTAAATTATTTTCTAACATGAACAACAGCAAAAAATGCGTTTTTTTATTTTTACTGTGCCATCTAACTTGAAAAATAATAGTGAAAGGTGAAAGGGGTCAAATCCATGGATCAGGCATTGACTGCCACTTTACTACCTTTTACCAGGGATGTAACGGTTGTTATAACAAGCCAGGAAAGGGCTGTCTTCGACTGTGCCGAAGACTTTATACCTTTCATGAATACGTATCACCGTTTTAAGTGTCCGATCCTTACTCACAATTAGTAAAACCTCTGCAAAACTGATAATTTAAAGCTATTTAGCCCAAAGCCCATTTATCGGAACAATCGATTGTATGGGAGCTATATGTTATGTAGGTCCGATCTGGTTGATTTTCATTACACACATGACATACATAATAAGTACCAAACCTGCAAAGTCTTACGTTCCTAGCTTTTTAATTGGAAAATATTAAGCCCAAACCCCATTTATCGAAACAATCGATTGTATGGGAGCTATATGTTATGTAGGTCGGATACCGCTGATTTTCACTACACACGTTACATACGTAATATGTACCAAACCTGTAAAGTTTTACGTTCCTAGCTTTTTAATTGCAAAATTTATAGCCCAAACCCCATTTATCGAAACTATCGATTGTATGGGAACTATATGTTATGTAGGTCCGATCTGGTTGATTTTCATTACACACATTACGTACATAATAATTACTAAACCTGCAAAGTTTTACGCTCCTAGCTTTTTAATTGCAAATTTTATAGCTAAAACCCCACTTATCGAAACTATCGATTGTATGGGAGCTATGCCTTGTATTGCTCCGAGCTGATTTCGACGAATGATTAATCCAATGCAAAATGGCAGCTCCATACCTAATTTCATCAAGATATCTCAAAAACTGAGGTGCTAGTTTGCATACAAACAGACAGACGGACAGACGGGCATGGCTAAATCGACTCAACTCATCGCCCTGATCATTTCGGTATACTTATTGGTAGGTCTATCTCTTCTTCTTCTCATACTTACAAACATCGGACCAAAGTTATAATACCATTTCATGTTCATGAAAATGAGGTAAAGGTCCAAAAAAGGAGCCAAAAAAATTTGTTTGATAATGGTTAGTTTTAACCAAAGAAATATTTCTAATGATAATGGTTAAAAATGCCAAAAATAGTATAAAAATCATTTTTGCGCAAGCTTTTTGCTAAAAAAAGAATAACAATTATTTTCAGACCCTGCCTTTTACGAATCTTAAATGGATTCCTGTCGTTTCCTTTGGTACGCAAAATTTCAAAATTAAGATATGAAGCTTTGCAGAGGCTTCTTGGCTGGAATAGAACCAAATTTTTTCCTCTACAAACAATTTCAAGAAAGTTCCGTGGACATGTTTTATCTTGTTTTGAGTCGATATTAAATTGTAGATAGGTACAATCTATGGGAAAAACTGTAGAGCATACCACGACTACTTGGATAAGAAGCTCCTCCTAAAACTCGGCACACTTGCCTTATAAAACTATTGCTTATTACTTTTTAATTAAAAGTAGCGGCTTATGTAGTGGGGGTTTTTGATTGTATATGAATCAGAATCATTGCACTGTCTAGGCACCTTGAAATCAATCCATTTGCTTTTCTATAGGCCTAGATAAATTGAACTTATTTCAAAAAGATTTCAACAATGAAAGTATTGATTTTGCACGGGCCTTAGCAAGGTGATCTATACGTTACTGTATCGGGTGAAAATTTCTTATGACCTTGCTGAAACCTTTAGTTTTTTTATTTTATCGAAGGATATCTGTAAAGGTAAATGGACTTTTTTCTTGAAAATATCTTTCATTATATAAATTTGCTGAACTTTGCTTCCAAGATCTAACAAAAACCCTTCTACCGTAGTATGACCCGGCGATAGGACTGTTGACCTTGTATATTTATTTAAAAATAGTAGTAAAACAGTAGCAAATTTTTCTACTAAAACGTACCTATTTTCGCAAGAAACGACACTTTTGCGGATACAACATTTGCTCCACATTTTCAGATAGCCGAATGACAGAACAAAGAAGAAATTTGAGTGAGACAACTGACAGCTTACTTCACCTTGTTGATTACAATAGGGGTATTCGCTAAGTCTAGGAAACGGTGCACGGATTGCACGGATTGTAAAGTTACAGCAACAAAATACATGTGAAAAATTATATGCAATCCGTGCAATCTGAGTCATGCTCCGTGCTATCCATGCACCTTGCTAGAATTAGCGAATACCCCTACTATGGGGGGAACCGTACTCTGTGATCTCGAACTTCATTCCCCTCCGGGGAGTTACAAAACAAAACAAACAAATCTCGAACTTCAAAGTTAACAAGATATATGCTGCTATAGATTTGAGAGTTCGTAATCTAGTTTGCAGGGATCGTACATATCTGAATCTGTGGATTAACATCTTGCAGATTTATGTAGATTAATGTAAAAGTACCCTAAGGTGGAAACATGCAAGGCAAAAACTGATCAGCAGGAGCTACTAGCGATATTCTCAACAAATATTGATTAAAGGAATTGATTTCGTTTTCTTTTCTAGAAAAAGTGTTACCCTGTTGGTTTCTCTAAGCTCTCTCTCTCTCAGGTTTATTTGTTCACTTCACAATGAATAAATAGAACGGCATTATCTGCAAAATTAGCAGATCTCCAGGTTACCTAGGTCGTGAGCTAAAATTTGAGCGGCTAGCACGACGGTTACCTCTTTTCTACAAAAGAAAACGCCATTAGATAACTAGACCCGTTCAGTAATTTTTAATGTTAGAGGACAGCTCAAGAAACACTGGAAAAACATTAGTGTTCTCAAACCAAATAGGACATAATTCTCAAATCGCCATAATTAAAGTTCTCCAATTGAATTCTTGCATCATTCTCAAATTAAATTTGCATGAGTTCTCTAACACTCTCCTCATAACCTCTTGTTATGGATTTACACGCGTTTTAGTTTATGCGAACAATATAATTTTACGTTTATTTTAATAAATAATAGTGAAGTAACAGTAATTGTATTTATTCAATTAAACACAACTAGTCAAGAGTTTTCATGTCTGCTTCGGCTGATGGTTGTCTTTCGAAAATCGTCGTTTATATGATTTTCTGTCAGATGTTGCGCTTTGTTGACAGCGTTGCCAGTATCAATTATTATTGGATAACCTCCAGTGTATCCAACACCTCCAAAACTGACTTTGGCTTTTATAGCTCATAGCCACAGATTTTGTTGTTAGATTCTTTTCGCAAAACTGATTAGGATGGAAATTGTGATTTATTACCCACAAGTTCTAGTATATAGTGAACCCTGAATCTACAAAATTTTTCAATTTTCTTGACTGTCAAGCTTTCGAGTATGACATTTTACAAAAAATTAAAACTCAAAAACTAGTCGAAAACATTTTTCAGCCTACAAAGCTTATCTTAATGTACCGCAACTATCTAAATACTAAGCAAGTCGCATCGTTTTATAATTTACTTTTACGAACTCAAAAGATGTAAGTAAGACACTCTCGCCACATACGAAAGTTAATCGCCCACATTTCACAAAGACCAATCATATGGACGCGCTATATAAACAAAGAGAATCCACCTATTCCAAAACTAACCATTGAGGAAGTAAAACAATGTTACATGAAAAGTATGGGTTTACCCATTGGATATCATGATGGACCAGAGAATCGTGAAGATCTTTTAAAATACACACCAAAACTAGAAGACTTACCGCCACGTTCAATGCAAGACTCATTTACAGCTGCTCTTATACCATTGAGTCGCAATTCAGTATTACAATATCGTTATGCTTCTAGGGATGGCAGATTACGCGCTGGACGTGTTATTGAAGATATGGATCTTTTCGCTGGTAAGAAACTGGTAGAAAACCTAATTTTTCTAAATAAATATAAAGAGGAAATCTATGGATAGAACTTAACTTTGCTGGGTGGGTGCGGCACTATTCTAATACTTGAATAGCTTTTCAACCCCTTTTCCTTCCACTCCTCACCGGAGGGTGTATATATCGTCTCTTACGCTGATGATTGCACTATTTTGGCAACGGGCCCTTCCGTGGATGAGCTATAGAAAGTCCCATCTTCCATTCTTATCCGATTTCTTCGCCAGGTGAAACCTGGCATTGTCACCGACTCAGTCCACGGCCACCTTATTCACGACTTGGACGGCGCAAGTGAACATGCAGGAAGAGAGACAAGAGTCACACTATCCCAACTTCGATTTCAATACAAAGAGATTAAACTCTTACCTATCTAGACTGAGTCATGACATGCCGAATGTGTACCCGGTATGCGATGTGTCTTCCCGTGACACCAACCATCTGTTCACCTGCTCGACAGAGCAGCCTCTTCTAAATCGAATTTCACTATGTGCCAACTCTATTGAAGCCGCTAGGTTAGTGGAACTCCCGTTAGAATTTTCGGTGAGGAAACTGACGACTGGCAACAACAACAACCTGAGAGATTGGAGCCTGTGGCATGTGTCACTTTATTCTAGTCCAATGTCTGCTCGAATGTCTCTTTCTTATGTTAACTATGGCTAAAACCTTCAAGAACCTTCTCTTTTCTCGCGTTTAACTAAATTTTTCATAATTCTACTAGGAGTTTCGCAATTAAAAATCGAACTAAAAAGATGGACTTTCAATTATCTAAGTGATAGGCAGGTGTCTGTGGAGTTTCGGAATGAGAATTCTAATTTATTTTACTCTGTTTCCCGTAAAATGGGTCATCCCCACGAAACTATTTCAAGAGATTTAATGAGTTTTTAGTGATTTGATGCCACTCGCCCTTTTTGCGAAAGCTTGTAGGAGTTTTCATTTACAAGCGGAAAATTTGTAAATAACCGAGGTTTTTTCTACAAGTTCGGCCCATAAACTTTCCCAATTTTTTCACACCCTCATCATCAAATACGTTCTTTTTACAGCATGGGTTTGTCTACAACATTTGCATTTACCAGCACTGCCCGAAAACGTAGCCATACCTTATACATTCGTCACAATAATGGCGGACAAAATGGTGATCCTTGAACAGAAAACAGATGTTAAAAAGGATATTAGACTCTCCGGTCATGTGTCGTGGGTGGGCCGCAGTTCCTTGGAAATCGTTATTTGGGTCGAACATATGGAAAATAACAAAGTCAAACCAATTACACGAGCTCTATTTTTGATGGCTGCACGTAATGCCACTAACACCGGCGCAGTTCCTGTTAATCCGATATCACCCGCAACGGATGAGGAAAGAAAAATTCTTTCAGGTGGTGAAGATCGCAAGCAGAAACGTTTAGAGATCCGTGCTAGATCACTATTTACAGTCGTACCAAGCGCATCTGAACAAATGATGATATTTGAAATTCATAAGATCACCAAGTCTAAGGGGTCTATTATGTTAAATAAACGCATACTACCCGAGAGCGGACGTTGGATGTCCGATTGGACTACGATCTCGACTATTGCACCATTTCCAGAAAATCGCAATTCACAGCATACTGTTTTTGGTGGTTTTCTAATGCGTCAAATGATCCAGACTTCATATACTTGCGCACATTTTTATTTGGCTGAGCAACCTTCTCTGATTTGTGTATGTGATGTTAACTTCTCGAAGCCCGTACCAGTGAAATCCTTTATTAAATTGACGTCGTACGTCTTGTATACGGAAGGAGAGTATGCCTTGCTTCTAACAGTAGCTGATGTTTTGTGTGCTGTGAGGGGTCTGCAAATAACATCCAATTATTTATATATTGTTTATAAAGGAGGGAAACCAGTACACAAAATATTCCCGAGAACATATGATGAAAGCCTATGGTATATACAAGGTTCACGAATATATCGAGGTACAATGAAAGATATTGAACAAGCAAACACTAAACAAAATTAACAAAATAAAGTCTGTATGGCCAATTCCATGTTCTGGCTTTTGATGTTTATGGCTCAAGTAATCACAAAAGATATACTACATACTAGGAAGCGTGGCAGAAGCTATCCTCCAAGCAACTCGATTTTAAAAATTTTGCCAGAAAATATCTACTTACATAAATAATGTCGCGATCTATCTCTCTCCTCATTTCCTACTCCCACTCCCTCTTTCCATCCCAATCCCTATTCAGCGATAACTGACACAGAGGAAAACACCAAGGGAGGACTAGTCATCCTCCAATTGTTCTTGCCAACTACGTGAGGGACTCGCCGTTTCTCTGCTACCGAAAACGGGTGTCGATCGGAAATCTTTCTGGGCTAGAGCATTTTCGTCCAATCGCACAGCGATTCTAAGGACAAGACAATGAAGCGCTGTGGGCGGCAACGTATAGGGTGTTTTTTTTACAGGTTTGTTTTTCGAATAGAGATAAAACTGGCATTTTGTGCTCAAATCTGGCAACTCTAATGTCATTTATGTTCAGTTTGGTTTGCCATTTTATCATGAACAGGTTGACAAAAGAACAACGCTTGCAAATCGTGCAAATTTATTTCGAAAATAATGGTTCAGTTCGCGAAGTTTACCGTGAGCTCCGTCCATTTTATGGTCGACATAATCGTCCATCAGAGCAATTAATTCGGTTAACCATGGATCGTTTTCGCACTACGTTTACTCTATGTGATAATACGCATCCGCAGAGACGTCGAACAGTGCGCACCGAAGAAACAATTGCCGCTGTAGAGCAAAGTGTTGAAGAGGACCCGAATGAATCGATTCGCCACCGTGCACAGCAATTGGAGCTTTGTCCATCAACTTTATGGAAGATTTTGCGCAAAGATCTTGGCTTGCGACCTTACAATATCCAGCTTGTGCAAGAATTAAAGCCGCGAGACCATGCAATGCGTCGTGATTTTGGTGTATGGGCCGAAAATGAGATTGATTTCGATGCTGATTTTCATCGCAAAATTTTGTTCAGTGATGAGGCTCATTTTTGGTTGAATGGCTACGTCAACAAGCAAAATTGCCGCATTTGGAGTGAAGAGAATCCACATGAGACCCTTGAAACGCCATTACATCCACAAAAACTGACTGTTTGGTGTGCTCTATGGGCTGGTGGAGTCATTGGGCCATACTTCTTCCGCAATAATGCTGGAAAGGCAGCTACCGTTAATGGAGACCGGTATAGAGCCATGATAACCGACTATTTTGTTCCCGAATTGGATGGCATGAATGTGGATGAGTTGTGGTTCCAACAAGACGGCGCTACATGCCACACAGCGCACGTCACAATCGATTTATTGAAGGAAACATTCGATGAGCGCATAATTTCGCGGAATGGACCTGTCAATTGGCCACCAAGGTCGTGTGATTTGACACCATTGGATTATTTTCTTTGGGGATATGTGAAGTCGCTCGTCTACACCAACAAACCAGAAACGTTAGGGGAATTGGAAGCCAACATTCGTGGCGTTATTGCCGACATACGGCCACATATGCTCGAAAAAGTGGTTGAAAATTGGACCTGTAGAATTGGCTTTATTCGAGCCAGCCGCGGCGGCCACATGCCCGAAATCATATTTAAACATTAATGGCATAAAATTATCCTTCCAATAAAGCCAAATTGATGGACCTTAAAACGATTTTCTTGTGATTTATTTCAATTCGAAGTTCTATACCCTTAAAAAAAACACCCTGTATAAGCAAGACGGTTCTAAACAGGTTAGAGGCCTAGAACATATCCGCCACAGATATGCTTGTCATAAGAGTCGCTACCCACTACACTAAGGTTCTAGGGGAAAACAAAGCGCTGTAGAGGAACGCGAAACTCCAAGGCATACGCAAGTCAATCCACCCATATTACCATGCATATAGCATATACAACTTAACAAATCCAAAGTCCTTTGGATTAAAAAAATACGCTAGGGCCTTAAAGAAAACACAAGTTTAAAGTTCACAAGTTTATTCCTCATTGACAATTAGACTATGCTAATAACTAAACTACCGATCATCGGTAAACCCCAACGGCAACTGCCCAAACGTTCTTGGTTGTTAGCCCAAGAAACTTTAGCGTCGGCGGCATAAGCTACAGGTGGGAATGAACGTGGCCTTGATTTCCCACATTACCAAATTACAGGTATTGCGTTTGTGCCGACGGTGCGCTCGTGTGTTGTTCGAACGTGGGAATAGTTTGACTGGGCAGCGGCTGAATGTGTTAACTTACATATGTATATTAGTTAAACTCTTACCTGTCCAGAATGAACCCAAATATGCCAAATGCTTTCCCGGCATGTGTCCTCCATGACACCAACCAATTTTTGAACTGCTCGAAGAAGCAGACTCCTGTCACCAATTTCACTTTGGTCTAATTCTTTTGAAACTGACAGTTTTCTGGGACTTTCGTTGGAATGGATTGATGGCAATACTCTGTAAGCAGCGTGCCGATCAGGCAGGACAAAATGTCGGTAATACAACACCGACTAAACATCTCCCCGAAGGAAAGAACCCAGGTCACTCCGATTCTCTGATGCGACTGATGTGATTTCCTCTCCGTGGGCGGGACGGACGGAGACTGGATGTCACAATCCGTAGACGAAAAAATCATTTTTCTTTTTCATCACTGTCAATGAAAGCACGCATATTCTAAACCCTTAACCCGTAGGGGTAGTCCCGAACCGTCTCCGATATATGTAAACAGAACATTAATTCTGATTTTATTAAACCAAGTTTTTTCGGTTTTTATCGCTAATAGCCGACTAACTGCCCTATTCTGGGACAGTTTGTCACTGTGACTACTGACAATTGTTATAGCCCAATTCCACTTGTTCCTACAATTTGCAATAGTTATTGCAGCTGTCACCACCTCGTTTGTAGATGACAAACAAGCTGAGAATATTACCATAAATCGAGATTCGTGAAATGACGTCATAATATTTTAG
This sequence comes from Merzomyia westermanni, assembly GCA_949987695.1. Lineage (NCBI taxonomy): Eukaryota > Metazoa > Arthropoda > Insecta > Diptera > Tephritidae > Merzomyia > Merzomyia westermanni. The sequence continues at coordinate 35,848,925 of OX465288.1, forward strand.
TGGATTTTCATCCGCAGAGTTTTTTAATCGATGTGGCAGCTCTTTTTGCCAAAATAGTCCAAATCGTAAATTATAAACAAAACCAATTGAGACGAAGTTTGTAAGGTAGATAATTAGCAAGTATTGGACCACTATTCCAATTAGATTTATAAGTAAAACATGCTAAGAAGATTGCAAATCGGTGCACGTGCACTGCTGTATCAACAGTTTTCGCCCAAACCAGCTTTGCTGTAAGTATATTGACTATTTCTTGAATAAACATAAATTATTATTTTCAAGGTCAATGACATGCAATTACTTAATATTTTAGTTCCGCGAAATTTGCAACTGCTTTAAAGGGTCAAGATGCAGCAGCCCCGAAGCATACAATGGATGAAGGTTAAGATTAGTTAAATTTAATACTTTTTCTCATATATATCTATCTACCACAGTGCGCACCGAGATAATAGGACGTTTGGGCTTGGAAAGAGGCTACCATCCAATACCTAGAAGTAGGGAACATTTACTAAAGTATACACCAAAACCAGAGGATTTGCCGGCTCGTTCTATGCAGGATTCCTATACGTCGGCAGTGCTTCCGCTTAGCACTGATTTACGTTTGCAAGATAATTATGTATCACACTTAGGCAATGTGCGAATGGGCCGTTTGATGGAAGATTTAGATGCATTTGCAGGTGAATAAAAAAATTGGAAATTATTTTTATTTATAAAGTAGCCGGCTGGGTCAATTAAAAGGCAATCATTGAACAGATTCATACTAAAAGTCTTATCTTTTCCAGTTTGGGTTTGTCATCAGCATGTGAAAGTGCCGAATTTGCCTGCCAATATATATTTACCATACACTTTCGTCACCATATTGGTCGATAAGGTGACCTTCACCGATTTAATAACCGATGTCAAAGAAGATATACGCATCTCGGGTCATGTTTCATGGGTGGGACGTAGTTCAATGGAAATTGCAGTTTGGCTCGAACAAAAGCATAATGGCGTTTATAAGAAGATTACGCGCGCTCTCTTCCTTATGGCTGCACGTAATGCTACCAACACGGGACCAGCGCCAGTTAATCCTATCACACCAGCAACTGAAGAGGAGAAGCAGATCCTCTCTGGTGGTGAGGAGCGCAAAAAGCGACGTCAATTGGTGCAAGCACAATCCATTTTCAAAGTAGAGCCGAATGATTTCGAGCAATCGCTAATGTATGATATTTATAAACGTACAACACATACAGATACAATGGAATTAAATAAACGTTTACTGCCACCAAATGCACGTTGGATGTCCGAATGTAGTACGGTTACAACAATACCATCTTTCCCGGAGAATCGCAATGCACATAATACCGTATTTGGTGGATTCTTAATGCGTGTCGCTTTGGAAAATAGTTGGACAGCTGCATTCATTTATTGTGGTGGACGTCCCAAGCTAACGCATATTTGCGATATAAGTTTTGAGAAACCTGTACCCGTTTCATCGTTTATAAAATTAACATCTTACATTGTGTATACGGAATTAAACTATTTACAAATAATGACCGTTGTTGATGTGTTAGACGCAAGCGGTGGAGGTGGCGGTCAAGTTACAACCAATGTATTTTATAGTACATATAAATCAAATGAACCAGTGCATCAGATATTACCACGTTCCTATCACGAAACAATGTGGTATATACAGGGAAGGCGCAAGTTTAAATACGCGCTGGGATTGGAATAAATGTACACATAGATATACGTACGTGCATATGGAATAATGAGTCTGATAAAGATGTTATATCTTTTGTAGCAACTACTTTGATATAAAATTTGTTATTATTATTTAGTACTTCAACATAAAGGATGCTTTTCAAAAGTGGCAAATTAGAATAAGCATAAACTAATGAACCTTATATATATATATTTTGATTTTTTGTTTTTGTTATACGATTTATATGTTTATTTATTCTATTGTTTTGAGGCTGCTATTTTTATCTTGATTATAGAGGCGCTTTAGTCATAGATTACATTGCCATTAATATAAATCATTTAAATAATATATAACTAATACATGTAATAATGATGTTAAAATAAAAATGCTATAAACCAATAACTAAGTTATACTCAAGTACATATTGTCCCATTTCTGCGTTTACCTTGTATCTACAAATAAAACATATTTCAGAAAACGAAGAAAACCAACTAAGAAACATACTGAAAATGTAGGAACGAGGTTACTGGTCGAACCACAAAGATTTATTTTTACGAGCTTAACGCAGACACGGGACGATATGTGCAGAACTCAGTATAAAGCGCTTTAACAATTTAACGCTGTTGCGAAATTTTTCAGTAACGAGTTATTTTTTGTTAGAAAACTTCAACAAATTATGCAGGTTCAAAGTTATCCTGCTGATGACAAGTGTACCAAGTTTCTATACAAATGCTCGGCGATTACCATAATAGCCCGGCTATCGCTGAAAAAATGTCAATATTTGTGAATGTTGATGTACACAAATCTCTTACCTTACAACCGCAATATGTGCTGGGCCAAGGCCAGTGAGCCTGTTGGAATTTTTCGGCCCAACTTGTTCATATCTGGATAAGGGTCGTACAGCTCATAAATGCATTTCCGTCGATACAAAGCTTGGGCATAACGGGAAATGTACCTTTAACTAATATCTGACGACCCACCCCATTTATTACGTGCAACTTGATGGTTGATCCACGGATATGATGACTCTCACGCCCCAACACCAATCTCCTCCTTCCTCACGGTAGGGAGGCGTGGCATTACCTAAAAGGTTACACTGGTCTTACCAAATCGCTCCCGCGACAGTCGGGCATGTAAAGCAAGAAAGTATAGGAGCGCATCAGATTCATAACCGGCAAAGAACTGATAATTTCGACATTGTCCTAAACCATTTTTAAAACAACAACAACCCACCCTATCGAGTTAAGGGGCCTAGAATATATCACCAGTAAGGCAAGGATGTTCAACTATCGATGCCGAATTCGTACGGACAATAACAAATCTGGGAGAACTTATAATGGACTTTCACAGACGAAGCGGCATACGTTTATATGTTGCATCCATTAGTTTCCATTTTGAGACAGCATTTGTCAAGTGTTCGCTCAAATATTCCAATCACCCAAAATTTACAAAAAAATTTTGAATTCTTATAATAGGAATCTTAAAAATAGATGCCAAAATGTAGTCCATCCTTGCTAATCGGTTAAAATTTATGAACACCTTGTTTCCAATTATTTTTATATTAGTTTATTTTTCTTGTAGCTTTTGTCGACCAATATTAAAATTAAAACTGAAATCCTATAAAAAAAATCTAAATGTTGTTGCAACATTCATACATGCGCCCCCTCATGCGATATTTAGAATCGCATACGGTGAGGATATTGTGATGAGTGCAAAGCAAACATATTTTGCAGATATTTCTTGAAGAATTTGCCTTCTGGATGCGCCTTAATAGCTTTCAACACTGCCGCATCGACTTCTTTTTGGTCCTTCTTGCGTTGTTCATTAGGAAGGAAACGTTCCTTTTTAACAGCGAAAATATCACCTTCACCAGTTTTCTTATCTTTCTTGATCTTCAAACGGCGGAAGTAGGCATCATTCAAATGCTCTGGTACTTTCAAATCACCCAAATTCACTTTTGACGATGTTCCAATAACGAAACGTTGCGAAATGCGACGCAGTGGGCATGAGTTAAGTGCGAATGGGCCTGTGATCAGCAATAAACCGGAGCTCAATACCTTCAATAGCACTACACGTTTACCTTGATGGCGACCAGCCAACAGTATCAACACACGACCAGGTACAAGATTACGGCGAATGTTGCGTTTGTGGTTGCTAAAGAATGCCTTGGCAGGGCGTTTTTTAACAAACCGTTTAGTGGGGTAGTTTGCCTTGGGTTTCTTCAAATAAACAATACGTTCACCACCATTTTTAGGCCCATTGATTTTCTTCACCTTCTTGATAGGCTTCTTAGTTTTTGGAACAATTGGTCGCTTAACATTCTTCAAACGATATAGAGCGCGACGTTTGTACATCTGCAATAGAAATGAAAACAATTGGAAGCTTTGTTTGTTTGTTATTGAAATAAGAAAAAGAACACAAAATTCAACTAATCCATTATGCGTTCATGACACTACACGCTTTAAATGCTTCCTCACAACTATGCCTAAGCAATGACAGCTTTGAAAAAACAAGAACAAATTGGTTCTCCATGTTGCACGCATTGATACAAATGGGTAGTTTAATTAACTTTATTCCTCTATAATCAGAAACTTTGATCCCATTCACATCATATTGGCTTAGTTACGATTAATTAGTAAAAAAAATGCCAGCTCTGCCAAACCGATGTTGCTGAATTTTTGTTGCATTTTCTAAACATTTTAAACGAATTATACCTGACTCTTGGAGTAACGCAAAACTCCCCCATTTAGATACTTGTTTAATGGATGTTTGTGGCTCTTTTTGTCCGTTTTTGCAGGTTTTTTAGCTTTTTCGACGGGTGCCATTTCAGAAAACACGTGTACACCGCAAAGAAATTAATGTAAAAAGGAAGGTTAGGTACAACAGTGCTGCCAAGTTTTCGCCAATCTGATGTGTGAAAGGGAAATATAAAACTATATCCGTTTCACACAACTGTCAAATTTCCAGTCTTGGAAATTTTCGGAAAAAGTTTTGAAAAATGTCGATAGATGTCTGTGAGTTTTGACTAAAACAGTTCGCAATAGAGAATATATTGTGGCGATTATTCTCAAGCATGTACCATCCCTAACTCAATAGCACTCCCACCACTAGTTAACACAACCGAGATAACGATGGCTACGCTTATGCATGCAAGCGTATAACTAGGAAGAGGAAGAGAGATGGCGCGAGTGTTTGCGAATACGATGCAAAGAGGAGATGCTAATAAATAAGACCGACCCTTCCAGAACACGAAAAGCGAACAACCAAGAAAGTTCTCGGTGCGTAGGCAAGCACCCTGTTGGACTATATAAGGCGGTGACCAAGCAAGGCAGGTTGATCAGTTTATTTTCAAGCGTTCAATAGTGAACTACTGTAAAGTTATCAAACTCTTAAAATTGTTTTGCGTTTATTACTAGTAAATAAAACTAGCTATTACTTACATTATCTGTGCGTGTGTTTATTCGACTTTATAGTGATCGAACCCAGGATTGATAATCAAGGAATCGTCGAATTCGTCACAATTGGTGTCAGAAGTGATATTGTTAAATAAATACCGAGAGTTTTCCAGGATAACAAAGACATGGCAAAGCTGAATGAATTAAAGATTCAGCAACTCAAAAATGAGTTGGAACAACGCGGACTAAACACTACAGGCAATAAATCAGAGTTACAGTCACGATTGCGAGAGGCTATGGAAGCGGAAGGAATCAACGTTGATGATCATGTTTTTCATCTTGTGGAGGAGGCACCAACAAAAATGGAAGAAAAAAATAAGTCTCCGAATCCAGGAGCAACTGTGGACACAAACATGATATTGGCTGTATTAACTCAGATGTCCACTAAAATGGAAGAACAAGAGACGCGTATTACATCTCGAATGGCATCTCAGCTCGAAGAACAGAAAACTTGCATGGCATCTCAGCTGGAAGAACAGAAAACTTGCATGGCATCTCAGCTGGAAGAACAGAAAACACACATTGCATGTCGAATGGAGGCCCAAGAGACTCGTATTATAGAAATGTCGTCTCAAATTTCGGCCAATATTTCATCACAGCTCTCCGCTCAACTGGAAGAACAAAAGGCGTATATGTCATCGCAGTTGGAAGCACAAGATGCAAAAATTGCACAATTTCAAGATAAAATAGAGACCGAGGTAGATGCGTTAAGGGGCCGTATCCAGGAGTTGCAACTGAACCGTCCATCTGCTTCAGCGAATACTCCCAAGGTAAAATCCCCGTCATTTGATGGTTCTGTTCCATTCCAGGTATTTAAGCTACAATTTGAGAAGACGGCTGCGGTGAATAATTGGTGCACTGAAGATAAAGTTGCAGCACTATTCGTGGCATTGAAGGGACCTGCAGCAGAAATCTTACAGACTATTCCCGAGTCCGAAAGGAACAGTTATGATGCATTGATGGGTGCGGTTGAAAGACGCTATGGTAGCGAACATCGAAAGCAGATATACCAAATAGAGCTACAGAATCGATCCCAGAAACCTAATGAGACTTTGCAGGAATTTGCATCGGACATCGAGAGATTGGCCCATTTGGCAAATGCGGACGCACCTGTGGAGTACACTGAGAGGGTAAAAATCCAAAGTTTTATAAATGGAATACGCGATGTAGAGACGAAGCGGGCCACATATGCAAACCCCAAACGGACATTCTCTGAAACGGTATCACATGCTCTAACGCAGGAAACAGCCTCGCTATTAAGTAAACCTGCGTACAAGGCTCATCGTGTAGAAGTGGAAACTCCGGCTTGGGTAGACAAAATTTTGGAAGCGTTGAACGGAGTACAGAAAAAAAGTGATGGTGCCATTAAATGCTTTAAGTGCGGAAAACCTGGTCACATAGCACGTTATTGCGGCACTGGCTCCAGTAACCTCAGCAATTCAGGTGGACGAAAACGCAAAGCTGAAGGAGATGAGCAAATTTCCCAACCAAATCAGTCGTTAAACTAAATCGAGCCAGCCGAAAGGGGCGTGGACTGGCTCCCGCAAATGAATGCCCCATAATCTCTGTCTCACAGATCGGAAGGAAAGCTAGTAATGTTACTGTTGTTGCATATGTGGATGGAAAAGAGCACTTACTAACTGTGGATACAGGCGCATCGCATTCCATAATTCGATCTGATTTAGTCAACAAGGAGGTGAGACCATTGCATGGAGCAAAGTTACGTACGGCCACTGGTGAGGACACCCATGTCCTAGGAGAAGTAACATGTGAAATCGCAATTGGGAACGTGGCCGTTCTACACAGTTTTATAGTAGCAGATATTGTTGACGAAATCATAGTTGGTGTGGACTTCTTAAGCGAGCAAGGCATCAAGATCGACATGCAAAACAGGATTATGAATTACCAGAACATGGATGTGCCATTAAATTTTGGTTACGAAAACAAATACGTTAGTAAGCGAGTGCTTGTGGAGGAGAGCCAACAAATTCCACCGAAGTCGGAAGCAATCATATGGGCAAAGATTGATGGAGATTATGGGACAAACAAATTGTGGGTTGTCGAGGCAGCAAACAAATCAAGGACGAACATATTAGTAGGAAAAACCCTGGCCATGACAAAACAAGATGGACGTGTACCGGTAAGAGTACTTAATGAGTTCAAATCGCCGATTAAACTTTCCAAAGGAGCAATATTGGGACAATGCCAAGAGGTCGAGGTAGTTATCAATTGCGAACAGCTTCAGGAAAATGATTCTACCATCAAGATTAATCTTTCAGATGATATCACGTCGTGGACGGCAGGCCTCGAAAAAGATCATCAGAAAAAGGCAAAGGAACTTCTATCAAAGTACTCGACCATATTTGACAAGGATGGTTCTAAACCAGGTCGGACCAAAGTTGTGAAGCATCAAATTGATACTGGTGATGCAAGGCCCATCCGCCAAGCTCCTCGTAGTATTCCATTGGCCAAACGCCAAGTAGTTAAAGAAATTATACAGGAAATGAGTGACAGCGGCGTGATCGAACCATCAGCTAGTCCATGGAGCTCACCGGTAGTACTAGTGAAAAAGAAAGATGGAAAAATGAGGTTCTGTGTGGATTACCGGAAATTGAACGACGTAACGAAGAAGGACAGTTATCCATTGCCAAGAATCGACGATACTCTGGACTCGTTATCTGGCACGAAATGGTTTTCCACACTGGACTTGAAAAGCGGCTACTGGCAAGTGGAGGTAAAGGATGAAGATAAAGAGAAGACGGCTTTCAGCGTTGGAGAAGGGCTTTGGCAATTTACGGTAATGCCCTTCGGACTATGCAATGCTCCAGCTACTTTTGAGAGACTCATGGACCAGATACTAAAAGGATTGCACTGGCAAACATGTTTGGTGTACCTCGACGACATTATCGTGCTGGGAAAAAGCTTTGAGGAACACCTAAAGAACTTGGATGAAGTTTTCCAAAGAATAGCTGGTGCTGGTCTGAAACTAAGTCCCAAGAAGTGTTCCTTGTTTAAAAAGGAAGTAAGTTATTTGGGTCACAAGGTAACTACGGAGGGAATCTGCACTGCTAAGGAAAAAATCGAAGCCGTAAAGGATTGGCCAAGACCGAGAAATTTGCATGAGTTACGGAGCTTCCTTGGGCTGTGCACGTATTATCGCCGATTTGTACCAAGTTTTGCCAGCGTAGCTAGTAGTCTCCATGACCTTACAAGGAAGAATATGAGTTTTGAATGGAAGAAGGAACAGGAGGTGGCTTTTCAAACATTGAAGGAACGACTATGCACTGCCCCGATGTTAGCATATCCAATTCCAGGTTCAAAGTTTATTCTGGATACAGATGCGAGTGGTTATGCTATAGGAGGTGTTTTGTCCCAGATTGTTGATGGACAGGAGAAGGTAGTTGCATACTATAGCCGAACAATTGGGAAGCCTGAAAGGAACTATTGTGTAACCCGGAGAGAACTGTTGGCATTGGTAGAGTGCGTTAAGCATTTCCACAAGTATCTCTATGGGCAGCGATTCCATGTCAGGACAGACCACGCAGCGTTGAAATGGCTCTTACAGTTCCGTAATCCGGAAGGTCAATTGGCACGGTGGATAGAGCGACTGCAAAGTTATGACTTTTCCATAGAGCATCGCAAAGGTAGCACCCACGGAAATGCTGATGCAATGTCACGAAGACCATGTAACTTGGAATGCAAGCATTGTTCCAAAGCTGAGGCCAAGGAAGACATTATAGATGTGCGGCTCATGACTATAACATCTACGGACGAATGGGACATGGATCAATTAAGGAGGTTTCAGCACGAAGATCCAAATCTTACACGTGTAATGCAAGGAATCGAACGAAACGAGCGACCATCAAGAGAGGAGATGTTAGCAGAAAGTCCTGTTGCCAAGTCATATTGGGCACAGTGGAATAGTTTGCAATTAGAATCCGGTTGTTTGCATCGAATATGGGAAAGTGAGGATGGTCAATGTGTTCGAAAGCTAATTGTCGTCCCAAGGAAGAAAATCCCTGATGTACTCAATGAATTACATAACGGTCCAAGCGGAGGTCATCTTGGAGTCACCAAAACCTTGGAAAAAGTCAAGCAAAGATTCTATTGGGTTGGTTGCCGTCAATCGGTCGCGGAGTGGATTGGCAACTGTGAAGTATGCATCAAAGCTAAAGGACCGAAATCAAGGAGCCATGGCCAAATGAAACAGTATAACTCAGGTGCGCCATTTGAGAGGATAGCCATGGATGTAGCTGGTCCATTTCCTACTAGCAAACTCGGAAACAAATATGTCCTGGTAGTTATGGACTATTTCAGCAAGTGGCCAGAAGTGTACCCTATTCCAAATCAAGAGGCAGAAACCATAGCAGAAGTGTTTACTAACAATTGGGTAGCTAGGTTTGGTGCACCGATGGAGATACATTCTGACCAAGGCAGAAATTTCGAATCAGCTGTGTTCCAGGAAATGTGCAAGACATTGGGCATTCGGAAAACTCGAACAACTGCACTACATCCTCAGTCAGATGGCATGGTGGAACGATTCAATAGAACCTTGGAAGAGCACTTGAAGAAAGTAGTGGATAAGTTCCAGAAGGATTGGGATACTCACATCTCCTTATTCCTAATGGCATATCGCTCTGCAGTACATGAAACAACTGGTCAGACTCCGGCAAAGGTAATTTTCGGGAATGATCTTCGATTGCCAGCTGACTTGAAGTTTGGGATAAACGCTGATGCAGGAGTAAATGCTCGGAAATCTACTAGCGTATTGGAAGAAGAAATGAGAGAAATTCACGACCTTGTGAGACAACGCACTAAGATCATGAGCGATAAGATGAAGGCCAGGTACGACAAAGCAATAAATTCAGAAGGTTTTATAGAAGGAGATTTAGTGCTGCTATACAACCCACAGCGTAAGAAAGGTTTGTCCCCAAAACTACAATGTAACTGGGAAGGCCCATACAAAGTCATAAAACGGATCAACGACGTGGTATATCGCATACAAACTATGGGAAGGCCAAGGAATAAGATGAAGGTGGTCCATTTGGAAAGGCTAGCTGCGTTTGGTTCCGGCAATGTGTCTGATCGGGACAATCAGACTTAGGTGGAGGGCAGTGTGGCGATTATTCTCAAGCATGTACCATCCCTAACTCAATAGCACTCCCACCACTAGTTAACACAACCGAGATAACGATGGCTACGCTTATGCATGCAAGCGTATAACTAGGAAGAGGAAGAGAGATGGCGCGAGTGTTTGCGAATACGATGCAAAGAGGAGATGCTAATAAATAAGACCGACCCTTCCAGAACACGAAAAGCGAACAACCAAGAAAGTTCTCGGTGCGTAGGCAAGCACCCTGTTGGACTATATAAGGCGGTGACCAAGCAAGGCAGGTTGATCAGTTTATTTTCAAGCGTTCAATAGTGAACTACTGTAAAGTTATCAAACTCTTAAAATTGTTTTGCGTTTATTACTAGTAAATAAAACTAGCTATTACTTACATTATCTGTGCGTGTGTTTATTCGACTTTATAGTGATCGAACCCAGGATTGATAATCAAGGAATCGTCGAATTCGTCACAATATGTAATGAAATAAGTTCAGAAATTATTAAGCGTGTTCTAATCGGGGTTATTCAGATCCAGATAGAAATTTTGCATGTAAATGCAACAACAACGTTGTGATCTTGATATTTCGTTTAGTTTTTTGTAGTAGATTTTTTGAAAGCCAACCCTAATTTGTTTGGTAGCACAGACATACTTATATAAACACACGTATATACACAAACAACTGATCCGTATCGTTCCCGTGAGATCTTGATCGTGATACTGATCTCTATGGCTGATTGGAACACAACTATTATCAAGAGATTATTCGTTTCTCAAACCTTAGATAAAGTTATCGTTTTTACGCACATTTAGGAAAGGTGCATCTGTAACAGGTGATCTACGTTGAGCCAGCCCGCAAATAAAGCTAAGCCTAGAGCCCATCGTCGTCAAGCTGATTGGACCTTATCAGTGCAACTACGGACCTCGAAATTCTTATCTATCAGATATTCAGAAATCGCGGAGAATACATATGCCACCCTTCGGTGATGTCATATAACGGCGCATCTGAGCTGTTGACAGATACAAATTTTTATCTGTGATTGCGTGGAATTACTGATAAACGTATAACTTTAATTCAAAATATTTGTTTTTAACATTTCGCATTAAAAATACTCTTATGTTATAAAATAGATTGTCTATTTTTCTCTTACGAAAATTTGGTTTTTCATTTTTAATATACATATTGTAAAAGGTAGAATCAGGTTTTAAGAGGAGGGACCGACGCCAATTTTTATCTTTTCGAATTTATCGTAAACCGACCTTTTGTGCGGTAATCGGCCGTTAATTTGACAGCTCACAGTACAAAATACGTCAATTGAACCCCGGTTAGTGTTAAATGAAAGAGGCCTGAGAACCAGCTAACGCTAATCGGAGGATAATTTGACAGCTAACCGTACACAATACGTCAATTAAGCCCCGGTTAGCATGAACCAGCTTTTATGAAGGCGGCCGTTAACCGATTACTCATCGAGTCGTCCCTTCCTAGCTATAACTAATGCCAATCGAAATCCAAGGCAAGTTAAATTATCGTCCACCAGTTTTTTAAAGCTCAATGCCAAAGTCCTCTGCTGCCAAAGTCGAGTGTCAACACCTTTTGAGCATTTTGGTCCATTGGCATAACATGATCTTTGTCTGTCACATTGTCTCACTTAAGTGATACGACTTAGAATGTCTTCACAGGGTTGCCACCTATCTCAAATTTAAGTAAAATCACATCAGGTATAACAAAATGGGCATGAAACCAAGGTTGTTTTGAGGCGCATTTCAACAAAAATATTTCCATATAGGGCATCCACCTCGAGTTGCCATCCGATATTAACTCGAAAACTACTTGAACAATTCTGCGGAGCTTTTGTGGATAGAATGCAACATATCAAGCTCATCAATTTAAGTGTTGCCACTTAAGATGTTCTTTGCTGTTGAGTATCTAGAGCAAAATACATTTCACGCCAACCTTGAATAGTGACGAACGAAGCTCTGTCGCACAGGTAAAGAAACAAATAATTCTGAAATTTTCATTAGGTTGAAAGCCAATTTGCGAGATAGCCACAGATCACGGGAGAGTGTCGCAACCTTACGTGTAAGCCACCTAAATGCTGTAGATATACATGGAGAATTTGTGGGTTGTGTATACTAGCATCGAAACTTAAATGGATCCATGTACGAAAAGGGGTTGTAACTCTTAATTATACCTCAGACTATGCCCAAGCAATACCTCAGACTATGAAACATTTTCTAAATCTTGTCGCTTTCATAAATATACTTTTTTGCAAATTAATGGAACACAAAAATCTAATAATGTATATCGCTCTGTTAAAAATCCTTAAACGTGAATTTTTAAATTTTTTTTTTTTGAATTGATTAAGCCGCATTGAATTGATTAACCGCATACTTTAACATCATATACAATTTTTCAACCCTTTTTTTCTTTTAAATACCAAATTTGAAAATTTTGTAGTAAACAAACATCAGTCTTATTTAATTTGTAATATAATTTTAGGCATTCACACGACTTCAAAAAAGAAATGATTCATAGCGATAGCTAAAAAGGTAGGAAATGAGTTTTTATCAGACAAAGTGGGGGTTTTACTACTGAATTCATCAATGAATTTAAACACAGCGGATGTCTTAGGAAATTCATATCTGAACAACTCGTTTACCCTGCGATATTAACCGACCATTTATATGTGTAACCGACGTCGTTCAGTTGCCCGCCTTTCCGACTCACTTACTTGGGTATATGAATCGATCAGTGGAAGGACTACCGAACAGAGTTGTTAAAGAATGCATTCCTTTTGGAATAATTATTTCTTGGATTGCAAAATTTTTGATTGCAGTCCTTATTCCTTTTCTTATTCCGGAATAATAATTTCATTTGTATTCTTTTCTTCTCATTCAATGGTTTGCATTCCTTGGATTGCATACCGAAAGGAATGCATTCCGCATTTCTCTTTAAACTATGTATTAACTATATTTAGGTGTTTTTTTGCCTAATTGTGCTTTTAATAATTGGTTTCTATCTACTGCCACAAACCTGTCAGAGATCGACCTCGGTGTGCGATCCACTTTCGATTTCCGACGCACCCCGGTCGAACAATGACATCAATTTTAACCGATTATAACTTGTTCGAGTCAGGGTTGGGACTATGCTGCAGTTGCAGTGAATCTCCTTCGTCTTTCACATGAAAAAAAATCGACTAATAAATTTAAAAAAAAAATCCCAAAAGTAAAATCATGTAACCGAAGTGGTGAATAGGCAATCCTAACTTAGCGGGAACTCAATCAATCCTATACTTTAAATCAAAAATAGAAAATCTAGAGATATGTCAGTTTGGCTATTAGTGTAAGACATATGTCAATTCAAAACTTTTTAAAAACATACTTTTCACCTAAAGACCGCTTTCTAACTTTATTATTTACATGCGGAATGCTTTTAAATTTTTTTTATTTCACATGAGGAATACAAAAGGAGTAATTATTCCGGAATAACAAAAATAGGATAAGGGCTGCAATCAAAATTGTTATCCTTAATAAATCTGCTACAGAATCACTTGGGTATATAAAAGTCCGCCCGTCCTTTGCCCCGCAACCTATTACCAACGCGCATACTTTTATCAGTTATGAATTCTTTTGCTGCTGGGTAGTATTGCCATTCCTTAATCCAAAATTACTGGATAAATATTTTTATCCACCTAAATCATCAACTTTACCCTATGTTCAGTGGTAGCCACAATGACGCCTATAAAACCATCACGAATATGGATTGGTTTCGTTCCACTGTGACGTAATTATTGGAGATATGTAAATACGTTTGGAAGTGTATGCAAAATACAAACAAAACTATTCAATGTTTTTAAGGCTGGTTTTTTTGTTGAACACTTTCAGTATTCGTTTTCTTCTCAAAGAGATTACATCGCTCGTTTTCTGCTCGAAACGCTTGTTTGCCGGGACTCACAACGTAAACTAATTAACGCGGGAAAAGAAAACTTCTGTATTTTTAGTACAGTGTGACTAATAAAGTTGGTTCGTGGGTTCATTTAAATATATGTGTATATGAAGTGCTTGTACTTAGCAAACATTGTGGACCACAACAAAAAAAAAACCAAGTTAAAAAAGTGTGGTAAAAAGCTGTAAATTATGACAAGCAAATTGTAAATTAATGTGATTCTGAAATTGTTAAATAGTAAAACTGAGAAACCAAACTATAAACCAAAAATTTAATAGAAAAACAATAATTTAAATTATTAGTTGGTGTTCGAATTAAAATATAAACAAATTAAAAAAAAATTCCGAACATCAATATGTCTTCAACGAAATTCATTGCGATTCTACCTCAATCCACACAAGTTGGTGATAAGATTAGAGTAAGCGGTGTAGTTAGCCAAAATGCTGAACAGTAAGTGAAATACTATACGCTATCAATTAATTTTCTTAATGGGTTTTTTATGCTATATGCTATGTGCAATAAAGAAATGGCATATTTTTCAATCTGGGACATACAACAACGTTTAACTAAACTTAAAAGCGCCAACAGTTGACGCCAACATTACTGCACGCTTCATTTTACTTCCGCAACTACCTACCTACCTGCATAGTACGTACATTAGACTGGACCAATATTTTTTTTTTTGAAAGTTACATCAAATTTCTCACATACCGTTCTCAGCAAAATTTTTCGTCAGTTGGCTCGTTCCAGAGTAATCAACTTTTAACATTTTCACGGTTTTTTGGCTTCACTTTTTTTAAAGGCCGAACCTCGGCCCATTTATAAATTACGATGTTGGTTTCGATTTGAGTATTCAATTTTCTTTAAGAATCTGTATTTATCTGTTTCTTAATACTTGATTCACAATTTGTTTTTGTGCGGAATTAAATTTCCACTGTTCACTTCAATATCTTGACAGTTTTAACCCAAAAAATGAGATCCAGCCTACAAAATCTACAAACACGTGGCCAATGGGCCAGGTAGTCCTTCTCAACGTCAACACTTCCATCCAATACATTCGTTATAAATATTAGCTGGCGACGTAGTTCAGTAAAGTAAAAGTAGCAGTAAAAGCGACATTTGGGAATAATGTTAGCGAGTATTGGCGGCCACCGTGGTGTGAAGGTAGTGTTGCCGGCCTACCACACCAAAGGTCCATGGTTCGAGCCCTGGTACAGGTAACATCAAAAGTGATTTGAAAAAAGTTTTTCAAAACGGGGTCGCCCTTCGGCAGTGGTTTGGCAAACTCTCCGAGTGTATTTCTTCCATGACAGGCTTCTCAGCAAAAAATTCGTCTCCTTTGTAGATGCCGTTCGGAGTCGGCAAAAAACTGTAGGTCCCACCAATTTGTAGGGAAAATTCAAATCGGCACACCACAAATTGGAAGAGAAGCTTGGCGCAAAAAATCTCTTAGGAGGTTTATGATGATATACCTGTTGTATATCGCGCCATAGATAGATAGATTGGGCGAGCTGGATACATTATTAACCGGTCGATTCTGAACGTAACCGATAATCTTGTATCTGGAAGATTATCTAGCCAAAAAGAAAAATGAGCAATGGAGAATAACTTGAAAATTTTTCTATAAAATCAGAGTTTTAAACAATACTTTTTTCTTCAACTATTCGCTTTGGTAGATGGAGTAGAACTAAAATATCAAAGCACTTTCAAACAAAGTGATAAATTTTCATTCTATTCTATGCGAGCTGGTGTACAAGTCTTTTCTGATTAAGATAAAAACTCTATATCTTTTTCAAAGAGCACACATCTTAGTCTGTTGGGTAGCTTGATGTAAACTTAGCTTTCCCTTTAACGGAAAGGCTTTGTCGTAAACCGAAGTATTTTCAAGAAAGTGTAATAATTTTTTGTTTCAGAGAAAGGAAATACGTAATTGACTTACCTACCCTTTTTGCATTAACCTCAACATTAGACCTTTTGAGAAATTGGTTTTTCATCTGGAAATACTCATAAGACATCGGAAAACTGGAGGTGAAAATCAGTTTGTTAAAATAAAATGTCCTTCATATTTTTTTGTTCCATTATTTATATCACCACTACATTTTCAAGATGTAAATAGCAGGTAGTTTAGTTGGATTCCTTCGTTTTCTGAATTTTTACACAACTGAAAAAATTTTGCATGAAAAAAAATGTTGGGTTAAAAAGACTTGCTTATTTCAGAGACGGCAAGTCCTCAATGTAAATATATTTTCCAGCCGGCTTGCTTCCCGAGCTTGTGTCTGCAAATTGAAGTGAAAAAGCAAATAAAAAATGTGCATAGCGTTGCAACATAAAGAATTTATCAAAGGCCGTGTGCTAATCGGAAACATTTTACTCAGAAGAAAAATGAGGTGAAAAAATTTTCTATGGTGTAAAAATGCCAAATGAAATGGTAAATTTTGACAGTTGTAAATTTTAACGTCTGAAAAAATCTCATACGAAGCAAATAGTCTGTGAATAAATTTTAAATGTACTTTTTTTTGCCATTATATTTCGTATTTTTTGCGTTAAATTACATTTTATCGTTTAATAATGTGTTGGCATATAAATTAATTTGAAATAATATGATTGGCAATACCGAATGCATATATGTGTACACATGCGTAGTTGTGAAAATTTTACCTAGCCCCATGGGCTAGGGTAAATTCTGACGTTCATACTCACCGCGATAAATGTCAGAATTTTCTTTCGCTCTGTCAAAATTTACAATTTTCAACCGATTGGCACAGGGCCAAAGATCATAAAGTAAGTCGCTTCACCCACTAGGTGAAAAAACAAAATCGGACCTAAACCTTAAATCGAATCGACTTTTATACTCGTATGTCTTCAAGCGAATTCCAATGCAAATCTCTGGTGAGATGGAGTTAAATATACATTATTTCTTTAATGATTCTCTCGAGTCATGTACTAGGGATATATTCTAACAACTTTTTAGACTAGCGAATTATACAAGTTCTCTGTGGCCCGTTCGGTCCGATAATGATAGCAGTGCACACATTTTTATCAACTTATCTTTAATTGATAAGATTTCTGATTATTAATTACTGAAAAGTCTAAAGTTGACTTTTACAAGCGAAAAATATTATTTCGGAAAAATAAACTGCTTAATATGTATGCAATAAAAAAAACTATGCACTAATGTTTATAGTGGATTTCATTAAAATTTCAATAATTGACACATTGTTATTTCCCCAGAAATATTTACAAATTTACATCAAAATCGTATAAAAATAGAACGTGCAATTTTTGGTGGTCGAAACATTTTCGTAATTCTTTTAAAACTATGAATGATTAATGGCTAAACAATTGGACAGATTTTTTGTTTGAATAAATTATCATATGGGTTATAATATGTCTCACTACTTCGTGACTGTATCATAAGTTAGTATCCAATAGGGATGTTACGGAAGTGAATTTACCGAAGCCGGGATCGGAACTGGATCTACTACCACAACAAATAGTACTACGTTATTCATTTTGTTTTTGTAATACTCGTAGGCATTGATTTTCTAATATTATTGCTCACCTATGCTCAACAGTTATATTAAATAGTTGAGTAAGCCGGGGGAATAGAAAAATAAATTTATATACCGACAAGAAATTTATATAGAAATACAAAAATAATTTTTTTTTTTCGATGTGAACCGAAAACCCCAACAATTGTACTAAATGATTCATGAATACATTTTTTTATGTTCAATGCACATAGTGATGAACTCAACTTTTTAAAAATAAAAAGCACTTTAGCATGCTTTAATCTGGCACTGCTTTTTACAGTTATTTTCAAAAGGTCAAATAAAAAGAAATAGTACTGCAACTACGAGTCTAGCCTGTTCGTTTTTCCATTCAAATAAACATACTAATTGAATAATATTTATAATCAAGAGTTCTTGAGCTGGTCAAACTAACAAAAAGAAATTAACTTTTAACTTGATTTAACTATTTTTGCAAAACTAAATAAAATTATTTGATAACCATGTTCTCAATTAAATATAAAAGCTAGAACCTAACTTTTTTATTGAAGTCAAAAATAAAATATTAATTTTAATCACAATTACTTTACTTTGAGTCAAATATGTTTCCCGTGTTAATGAGAAAACGCTATTAAAAAGCCGCTTTATAAAATAACAGTCGAAGGTCCATTTAAATTTTAAAACACTGTGATGCGCTATGAAGTTTCTGAACTTTTTGGTAGTTGTGTAATTGGTGTAAAGTT
Source organism: Merzomyia westermanni (assembly GCA_949987695.1). Taxonomy (NCBI): domain Eukaryota; kingdom Metazoa; phylum Arthropoda; class Insecta; order Diptera; family Tephritidae; genus Merzomyia; species Merzomyia westermanni. The sequence goes on from OX465288.1 coordinate 35,867,367, forward strand.
TACCCTAGAGCTGCGTTCTATGCAACAATTGAGTAATATTATAGCATATCTAAAAACCGTGGGCACCATTGCTTTAAAGCAATCGGAATCAGAGGTCTTAACGATGCCAAAGTTCCGCCCTTTGCAATCGAAGCTCCGTAACATCCCGAGTACTCAAATGTAAGCACTTAAGCATGTAAGATGATACGCTTTCAAATATGTATGCATGTGGGCAATTTATGTGTTGCGTGATTTTAATTTGTATATCGAACAAGAATGGCTTTGAGTACGTTTATATACACTGCCGATCAACTGAATAGGTTCACATATTTTCGTTGTTGAAATAGTTACTTAAGCAAAAAAAATATGTTCAGTAGTTCGAAAAATTAATTCAGTTAAATTAGACATATTTGAATGCAATTAGGTAAATTAGGTATACAGGTTACTTTCTACTACTATACAGCAAAGTTCCTACTACTGAAAATGGGCTAAATCGGTTGACTACCATCGAAAACTTAGAAAAACATATGAAATGAGATAATTCATTGGAACAGTTTTAATAATTTCAGAAAGTGGGCGAAATCGTCTGGTGGCCAAGCTCATTTTTCATCGGTTTTTCCAAGCATATTTATTTGGTTAGTCATTATATTGTAGTACGCATACTAGACGCCCGGAGAAGTGCGAGCCTTCACCACGCACCCAAATAAAAGCAGTATATACATCAGCCACGGAAACTATGTTCTATATTTTCAAAATAGCAATACATCGGTAATCAAACCATTCAATTCCATGTAGTAGTTACGCAGTGATGCACGTACAAACATACGTACAAACAATCAGAAACTAAGAAAAGTGTTCCCTAGGCGGCTCCGGATGCTCTAATTAAAACCACCCTTATGCATTTTACAAAATCTCTATTAAATGCAAAAATCGGCTTGTTGCAATTTCACCGTAGGTATAGAAATATTTTGAGCCAATTGTTGACCCTGTTCACATGATCGGCAGTGTATCTAAGGTTATCACCTCATCATTAATTGATTTAATGTGTTATATTTTAATTTGGGAATGATGTCATAGACTTGAAACACACATTAGCAACACTTCGATTTTGTTCTACATTTTTTTTTGGATTTGTGTCTTGCTTTCTCTTATTCTTTAAACATTTGGAAGAACGAATCAAATACTACAATGGCTCTTAAAAGGTGCGATGTCAATTAGGTAAACGGTTTTTTAATACTTATATATGTAAATTATTTAGCTTTACTTTTTTGTTTGATTGCAGTAATGAAATTTGCTTCTGGCAACTTTATGAAATTAAAATTTGAAAATAAAAAATTAAAGCTGTTTCTCGTTAAGTAAAATAAATAAAACGAAATGTGTACATTATAGCGTATTACGGTGTAAGGAGGAAAAAAAAAGTTGAAAATGTTCCCCCCCAGTTGGAACACTTACCTTATGAGGTTTTCAAAAAAAATTTTTTTTATTTTTTTGTCACCCTGTAAAAATAGCGAAATCTGTTTTTTTTTTTTATAATTTCTATATTTTCAGGATTCAGGCTGATCGACTTCGCCGGTGCCCGAAACATGGTCATATGCAGCACTAGGTTTATGCACAAGAAGATCCATCAGGCTACATGGCTGTCCCCCGATCGAAAAACACGCAACCAGATCGACCACGTTGTGATAGACGGACGGCATGCTTCCAGCGTTTTAGATGTTCGCACAATACGAGGTTAGGTCCTCGACTCTGATCACTACCTAGTAGCAGCCAAGATTCGTACCCGCCTCTGTACGACAAAACAGGTGCAACAAAAAACGCAGGGAAAGCTGGACGTCGAAAAGCTGCAATCGCAACAGACCGCCAATTATTTCGAAGATCGCCTCTCACACCTGCTCTCCGAGAGCACAATTCAACCTAGTGGAATGCATGAGCAGTGGGATCATATCTCAGGAGCACTCCGTACCGAAAAAACAACTGGTATGATGATGAAGAGTGCCGCGCTGCAACGAAAAGAAAGGACGAAGCCTACAAGGCAACGCTGAGATCGAATGCAACGAGGAGTGTGTGTGAACACTACCGCGAGTTGAAGAGGGAAGCGAGGCGGCTTTTCCGGGCGAAAAAAAAAAAAAAAAGAGAGGCAGAAAAGCGTGAAATAAAGGAGCTTGAGATGATTTTTGTTGGAACGATTTTCCGTCATCCCTTGTCAAGTTTGGTTTTGTGACAAACCGGTTTCGGCGTTCTGCCATTTTCAATGCCTAGCTTCGTTCTGGTCTGTGTCTATCCGCTGCGTTGTTTTTATAGTCCGTGGGTGCTGTGGCAGGTAATGTCAATCTATGTTTTCGTGGTAGGTAACGTTAATATGCGTGTGTGTGTGCGCGGTATTGATACGTCCGAATTGTTATCTGTCCCAAGGGTTGTTTTTGTAGGTATGTAGACATACCGCTTGTTAGCTAAGCGGTAGGTTGATGTAGGTAGAAATCGGTGATTTTTGCAGTTTGGTTCATATTTCGTTTTTGCTTGTTCATTGTTACGTGTTTGGTTGCTGTACCTGCTGGCTTGTGCTGTTTTTTGTAAACTAGTTTTAAGGGTTCAAATATTTCGTCAGAGATAGTGTTGGTTGAGATGCTGGCCAACGGGAATAATGCCCGAAAATTCTATCAAAAAATTCAGCGAATGACAGAAGGTTTCAAACCCGGGGCAAACTCCTGTAAGAATGAGAACGGCGACCTGGTGACCGATGTTCAGAGAACACTCAGAATATGGAGGGATCACTTCTCTGCCCTTTTAAATGGAGAAACTGAGCAAGAAACCAGAGAAGATGCCGAACCCGAGCCCACAATCGAAGATGATGGAATTGACGTTCCACAACCCGACTACAATGAGGTGCGAATAGCAATATCCCGATTGAAAAACAATAAAGCAGCTGGCGCTGATGGTTTGCCTGTTGAGCTATTCAAACACGGAGGCGAGGAGCTGGTAAGGCGCATGCATCAGCTTCTATGCAGAATATGGTTGGATGAAGGCATGCCTGAAGATTGGAATCTAAGTGTTCTCTGCCCAATCCACAAGAAGGGCGATCCTGCAAACTGCGCCAACTATCGCGGAATCAGCCTTTTGAATATCGCATATAAGGTCCTATCAAGCGTATTGTGCGAAAGACTGAAACCTGATGTGGACAGACTGATTGGACCTTATCAGTGTGGCTTCAGACCTGGTAAATCTACCATCGACCAGATTTTTACAATACGCCAAATCTTGGAAAAAACCCGTGAAAAAAGAATCGACACGCATCATCTCTTTGTTGATTTTAAAGCCGCTTTCGATAGCACGAAAAGGAGCTGCCTATATGCCGCTATGTCTGAATTTGGTTTCCCCGCAAAACTTATACGGCTATGCAAAATGACCTTGAGCAACACCGCCAGCTCGGTCAGAATTGGGAAGTACCTCTCCGAGCCGTTCGAAACTAAACGAGGTTTCAGACAGGGTGACCCCCTATCGTGCGATTTCTTTAATTTAATGCTGGAGAAAATAATACAAGCTGCAGAACTTAACCGCGCTGGAACAATATTTTATAAAAGCGTCCAACTGTTGGCATATGCTGACGATATTGATATCATTGGCCTTAACAACCGCGCCGTAACTTCTGCTTACTCCAAATTAGAAAAATAAGCGGAGAAAATGGGATTGGTGGTGAACGAGGGCAAAACGAAGTACCTTCTGTCATCATGCAAAGAGTCAGCGCATTCGCGCCTTGGCAACCAAGCCACTGTTGGCAGCAATAATTTCGAAATAGTAAAGGACTTCGTTTACCTGGGAACCAGCATTAATACCAACAATAATGTTAGCCTAGAAATCCGACGAAGAATCACTCTTGCAAACAAATGCTACTTCGGACTGAGTAGGCAATTGAAAAGTAAAGTCCTCTCTCGACGAACGAAAATAACACTCTACAAGTCACTCATCGCACCCGTCCTGCTATATGGTGCAGAAGCGTGGACACTAACAACATCTGATGAGGCGGCTCTGGGAGTATTCGAGAGAAAGGTTCTTCGAAAGATTTGTGGACCTCTACGCGTTGGCGACGGCGAGTACCGAAGAAGATTTAATGATGAGCTGTATGAACTTTACGCAGACGCCGACATAGTTCAGCGAATTAAAACACAGCGGCTTCGCTGGCTAGGCCACGTAGTGCGAATGAGCGAAGATGCTCCAGCCCAGAAGGTATTCTTATCGGCACCCGCCGGTGGAAGCAGAGGAAGAGGGAGACCACCACTCCGATGGAAGGACCAAGTGGAGAATGATTTGCGATCCCGCGGTGTTTCCAATTGGCGCCAGTTGGCGCAACGAAGAAACGACTGGCGAGCTATGTTGGACGGTCAAAATCGCCCAGGCGGTTAGATGACCATTTAAAGAAGAAAGAAGATATTTTACGTTCGATTTTCAAAAGTGATACATTTTTAGAAAGGTATTCACCAAGGAAATATTTCATCCATAGAAACTTTTAGCCCATCATGCCAAGTTCAGCTTCTATTTTATTTTTACTAAAACCAACACCCTGTATTTGAAAAAAATTTGGTTTTAAATAAATTTGAATAAAAGCTAAAGTTGGTGTCGCAGGTTAATGGCTTATACGGACGAAATATGACACGGGTTAAAACCTTTACAACTATATATTGCTCGTTGAAATCAAAGACCAAATAGAAAAGTTACAAGCAAAAAAACAAATTTCGCTGTTTTTACATGGTGCCGAAAAAATTTTTTTTTCCATTTTTGAAATCTCTAACAAGTAAACATTCGAACCAGGGGGGAACATTTTAAACTTTTTTTGCCGATACGCTGTAGTGTACATACTAAGCATGTCTAAAAATATTTAGGTGTACCGCATATTTCCAAATATTATTTTTGAACTTAAGCAAAAGCAAACATTTGGGTAGTTTCTCATATCAACAAATTATTCGTTACAAAATTTGCACTTCCCTATTGAAATTGAAATTTTATAACTGAATGAGTGCGTTTAGAGTTCACTATAACCATGTAGGAACATTTAAATGCGGGCAAAGGGGAAAAAGATATACCTTAGTACAAGGTGGCGCAAAAGTAAGCTTCCGATGTTCAGCATATCGGTTGTGGCACGTGCAGTGTGTGCTGTTGCACCGTCTTGTTGGAACCACATGTTTTCCAAGCCCAATTCATCAAGTTGCGGCAAAAAGAACTCGTTGATCATTGCTCTGTAGCGCTCACCATTCACAGTAACCGTTTGGCCCCGACCGATTATTGGTCAAATAAATAGTCAGCAATATTCCGCGTTCTGGAGCAGTGTAGCGTAACACTGTTTATTAACGTATATTTCGCATGTGTTTACTACACAAATGTCAAAACAGAACTGACTTTAGGGGCCAATCGCAAAATTTATAGCATTTTCTGATAGGAGGATTACTTTTGCGCAGTAACCGTTTGGCCCCGACCGATTATTGGTCAAATAAATAGTCAGAAATATTCCGCGTTCTGGAGCAGTGTAGCGTAACATTGTTTATTAGCGTGTATTTCGCATGTGTTTACTACACAAATGTCAAAACAGAACTTACTTTAGGGGCCAATCGCAAAATTTATAGCATTTTTTGATAGGAGGATTACTTTTGCGCCACCTTGTATATAGTTATTTTGCAACAAAGCTCGCCACTCGTGCTTTCTTGCTGATAGTCGAATCCAATTGGAAACACCAAGGGAGGATGTTTCCAATGCGATAGGGTACTGTCCTTTCTTCTGTTGCCAAAGGTGGGTCTCGATAGGAATACCTTTTGGCGGCAGAAAAATATGTTTATAAGTTCTTCATTTTGCAAACGTATATTAATAGAGGCAATGGCTTGCCGATCTTCTACCTATCACGACGAAAATTTTTTAAGTGTAGTGACACCTAGTTAAAAGAAAATAAACGTAACTCCGAACGTTATATAGCCCTCTTAACTCCAAACATCTTTTGGAGAACAAATATGCAAGTTTGTGGCCAAAGAAACCGTCCCCGCAACAGTTGGGCCAGTACCAGAAGGTACTACTACTGATGCGTAATGGTTCCATATCCCAAAAACGACTGTTATCATCGGTAGCACTTCCCCAAACCTTTCAGAAGCGTTTTTGCCACCAATTTTATAATAACAATAGCACCTTGAGAGGATGGTAATGTAGCCAACTGCTCTGATTGGAGACCTGGCTGGCATTATAGGCAGATGGCCATGGTACAACTATTATTAAGTTTGACATTATCAATAAATTGTCGGGCTACAGGAACTTCAGCATTCTTATTTCCTGCTACCAAAGAGAGTGAAGGACTGGTGAGAATTCGTTTTCGTTGGGATATTCGCCTTCACGTGTGTGCTTCCATGTGCAGGTTGGCACAGATCAATGGTGTAGTGGAGGACATGTTATCCGGTGCACTCACAGAGAGTTTATTCTATATAAAGCTCTGTGTTCAACTGTTTAGGAGGTGGGCTACAAATCTCTCGACTTCTTTCGTGAAAAAAATCGGTCGTTATAAGTAAACCCTTCATAACTGTTAATGTCTGGACACACTCATTACCTCCAAAGGCGATAAGTAAGGGCTATATATTCTTGGACAGCTTGGTCTCGGGTTAACTAACCAAGTGTGCAATTAATAGTTGGGCTCTTAAAATTACATTGGGGTCCCGATGTAGCTAATCCGGTCCTGTGCCCATTTATCCATAACCATACATGCATATTTAGATACGTCATACCCGTAAAATATGTTTTGCTCGCTAGTCGCTTCGTGGATTCAAAAGTTGTTTGACTGCCACGTGCTTGTGACTCTGTGTCACAGTAACCGCCAATGAGTACATAAATATTTGTATACGGATGCGGTATGCGTTATTGAGTAAAGCGCTCGCATCATAAGCGAGTCATCCGGCATGCCCTCCTAGTGTACATGAGCACATTTATCCCATGAATATAAAAAGTCAAACCCTTTAACTAGCTCTAAACAAAGTCAGCTTTATGCTGTAAGGTCGCTCAAATCTGCGGGATAAATTAAAGAGTAACCCATAAATTGTAAGGAGAGCGCAACCTAAAACACGCCCGCATTGAATTCAAACTGATTTACCATTTTACTGCATACGTGCTTCAGAATGTTTTTATTGGAGTGTTGATTGTAGGTGGGAGAATGTGTAGCTAATAAACGCAAAAGGCAATTGACAACGCATTCCAATCCAAATAGTAAATATTAGCAAAATTGTATGTGTTCTTATATAATACCAATATTCTGCTTTACGTAAGAGTGTTCAACGTAAGCAAATCGTCTTAGAGATACAATCATTAGCCCGGGTCTAGCCCTGGGTACAGACAGAATAATGCGGAGATTCGAATAACTAACTGCGACTCATGCGGCACAAGTGTATGTATTGGACCCAGTACATCGCTATAGTTAGGACCGAATTGGTTTTGCTGTAGCAGCATTTCCGCTCATAAGTTATAATTAATTGCATATTTTTTTCGTGAGCACTTAGCAGCTTAAGAATAAAATAACAAAATAATTTTTTTTTTCTAAGTTTAAAATTTGCTTTGAAAATCAAATATGAACTGAGCGCTTATAGTTTTTCCTGGCAGGGTAAAATAAAGCAGTAGACAATAAAGCCATACGGCCCTTTTTTGTGAACATATTGAGGGTATTCTTTAAATTTCTTATATGCCTCTTAAAGCTTGTATACAATGTAATGCTCGTAAACTTGTATGAACAATGACATATTTACGAGCTTTACACAATTTACGAGGCATATAGGCATATAAACGAATACCCTGATTGAGAAATGAGGCCATATTAATCAATATGGCATTATTTCCGCTATGTGAAATGCGAAATGTGAAATAAAGCCATAGAAGTTTGAGAAATAAAACCATATAATCACATCGCACACTAAATCAGAAACAGCTACATTTGAAAATCTGACAAATTTCGGGTTGAACGCTTCAGCATAGCGCTCTAATTTTACTAAACCAAGCGCGGAGCTAGTAGCTCTTTAGCTAAATATGATTATTATTAAGAAAAAATCAAACTAAATTATTGGTGGTTAGAAAGTGGGCATGGTCGCCTCCTTTCACTGATTCACATGGCATAGTTTTTTTTGTGTAAATGATTGGGGAAGGGCTAGGGGGGGTAAAGGTGAAATTATAGAATTTTTCAAAAGCATATATTTCAAAAAGAATTGAACCGATTTTCCAAAATAAAGCAAAATTAGAAAGGTAATTAGAATCCCTTTCATTCGGTTTACACATGTTTACATCTGTAATCACAACAACATTAAATGTAAGCGAAAAAAAAAGTATGTTAATTTGGTTTCTAATAGTGTATTTTTCTGAATAACAAGTAGTTTCCTAAGAAATCGCATTTGGTCTGAGTCTAAATTAAGAAATATTCATGTAAAACTTGATTTAAAGTGTATAGAGTGGCATATCATATTAAAGGTGATTTTATGCTCTTTTAAAAAGAAATATCTAATAGTATCGTTAAAAATGCAAATTTCAAATTTTGAACTTTTACCCCCCCTCTAACCCCTTCACTGATCATTTGGACCAAAAAAAAGTATATCTTTGAAGTCAGTGAAAACTAGCGGAACATGCCCACATTGTTTTTTTTTCTAGTAGCTAAAAGGTCTGTATTCTTTACTTAAGCCGAAATTACCATTAATAAATGTAAAATTAATGGGATAAATATTTTAAATTCATATCAAAATTAAAATTTGGAATTAAAAATTGGGCGATTTTTTAATTCAAATTTTCGCCTGCGCCGCTTTTTTTTAGTAAATGCAGGTACAGCAGCCGCGTCTTAGGAAAATGCTGTTTGATTAATGCGAAGTCATTGAGATGTCATGTCATACATAAACATCACCCGTGATCAAAAATCAATATAGTCTTACGAAAGGCTTTCGACTGTCTTATCCAGAAATACCCTGTTAGTTTTAACTTAACTTAAGTAAGTTCGATCTTCATTGAGTTTCTTAAGCATATTCAGATAAATGTAGTTTTATTACAGCATCTTCAATAATAATGTATGACTATTAGTTTTGGTGTGAATCGAGGCTATTCAGCATCTATGCATTGTTGCATTTTTATGCAATCATTAATTTTTAATTAAATTTTTGAGAAAACAATAACAACCACATAAAGCGGTCTGAGAAACCGACAGCTGTTTCGATTATATCACGATACATCTCTTCAAAGGTTTTTTCCTGGGAGTGGGACTCGAATGCGCTCTCCTGCGTTGATGACGCTGTTAAAGCGATTGATACACCCTCTATACTTGGTCGTTATTGTTCTCTCAAATATATATTCGGTAATCAAATTAATAAATAAGACTTTAAGGATTTCTTTGACGATCAAGTTTTATTTCTTATTCTTCCCTTTCCAAAATTTTCAGATTTTCCATAAATTTTGCTAATGAACTCTGCGAGCTACCACAATCTATAACATATCACTTCAAATGGGATTTAGCTAAAAAGATAATCATCGAGGACTATAAGGAAAATGGCCAATGGATGGACTACAAGGAAACATATTTTTCTGAGTTTGATGGTCGGTCTAAAAATCACATATTGCCTACTAATAAAGCTAATAATGATATTTTGAGCAAAGGTTTTACAAATAATAACACAACAATTAACAAAACGGACTTGTCCTTAAATGCTAATTCCTATTTTCTTTTAGGACCGGAATTTGATTTAGAATTCTCGTTTCAAGATGATGGTATTTATGTGTACTTGGTACTTGATGATAGCAGAAATAATTTAGCAATGTTTCAACCAAAAAACGATTATCAATACATTCAATCAATACAAGTATGGGGCGATGTTAATAAAATCAGTCAATTGTCATTCTCATACAATTAAAACGCCTCAAAACAAAATCCTACAACGGAATGGATGATTATTCTTTGAACAAAGGAGTTGCAGTAAAAGTGTAGATTGAATAACGATTCGAAAAATGTTAGTAAAAGTTGCATGATTTCATTACTTTTTTGAGTTCGAATTTTGATGCTTTTTGTTGCTTTAACGGGGTTGTTCATTTTGAATTTTCGAGAGGACAAGCTGGATTTCGTTTACTTAGTTTTATATTTTGCTACTTTTCAATTACTTCTTGTGCATTTTCTTATATTTTGCCAAATTTCGTAAATTTCAAGCAAGTTTTCTTCTTTTTTTTTTTTTATTGAAGGCGTCCAAAACTAGCGATCACCAAAAATCTCCAAACTATTAACACATGATCCTAAAATCAAGGAACTTTTAGTATATTTAATTCTTCACCAATTAGAAACATCTAACCAAATGAGGCTTCAAGTAATATTTTCAAGTTAAAGATATTCACATCCATTCTCTGCAGTACCAACGAAGCTCAGTCTTAAATGTCTGTGCAATAGCTCATCTATAGCCACAGCGTGTTCTTTTTTTATATGGTTATCCTTTTATATTCCGTTTTTGGATTCAATTCAATTCAATTGAAACATCCTGCCGATGTGATATTTTACATTGTCTATGATGACTTAACTGTTGATGATACCGTTGTCCACATCTAAAATTTCATCATATGATCAAAACATTTGGCTTAAAAAACTAGAACTATTTTATGATTCTACTTCGGGAGAGAATATCACACGTCGATATGTGACATGATGTCATTGTTGAAGTATTAAGGTGCATCACATCGCTATGAAAAGCGCGTATGATATTTTTTTTTAAACACAATTAGGCTCCAATAGATGCTACCATTGACTATATCTGATATTTTATCAGCTTGAGATTTTATCATTCGAGATGCCATACATATTATAAAAAAATAGCTCAATTAACCATAACTATTGTACCACACTTTATCGAGAGAGCATGTGACATGCCCAGATGTGATTTTAGTTTAGCTCATAGCGTGACTTTTTGTTATATCTGCTCTTACAAAGGTTGTCACAGTGATGTGTAATATTTTTGGCAATTTTCGGTGACATACTATCATGATATAATTCTTTGTATTTTTTTAAATACATTTTGTATTTCACGAAATATTTTTTCAGCGATTTATTACAATTAATATATCGCTATGTGTTCGTGATATGTCACTGTCATTTAAAATTGCGTTTGGTCACTTGGCTGTAGATTAAGTGATTTGATAAAATAATCAGAATGTTAGATATTTTATGATGTTACATCAAAAAAAATTTCACATGCCTAGTTAGCTAGTTAGGCCCTTAGTTAGTAATCATCTGATTTGTAATGCGTTTATGTAGCATCACATCTTCAAGTGATATGTCATGTGACACCTTATAAGAATACGGTTAACGTGATATTATCTTTTTGATAAGCCGTCTTTTAAACAAGTTATGAGTTAAAGTGTTCTTCAATAAATATTTTGAAGTATTTTCATCTTCATGTATCACTATGTGATTTTTGATGTACTATAACACCATCACATTCTACGACACAATCTCTTGTTTTATGCAATTTAATTATAATTTTGTGCAAATCAAATGTTTTAATATCATGTGTGCTATTTTGATAGGTAGGTAGGTAGGTAAAATGACTGCGACCCAGGTCGCCCAAGTAGCCTTTAGAAGCCGTTTTGATGCCATAAAAAACTCGTTGAAACCTACTGATGTAGTTCGGATATCTGTTACAACCAACTAGAGTTGTTGATAAACTAAAGGATTTTTTGAATCCTTATTTCGGATATACGCTCCAAGTTTTCCAAAAAGGGGCTTCCAAAAGATTTTATTCGCATTCTGGCTAGAGCCGGGCATTTACTCAGAAAATGCTCAACGGTCCCTTTGATATCTATGTCCTTGCAACTTCTGCAGTGATCATGGTGCTGAATTCTCATCTTTTTCGCATGCGTGCCTATCGCCCAGTGACCTGTGCAGACTGCTATAAGTTTGTGTGTGTCAGCTCTTGACCTGCTTAGTAGACTTCTCGCCCTCTTTTCGCTATAGTCTGGCAAGGTGGATCTTGATATTGCGCAACTAGTGGTATTCCTCCACTTTAGTTGTGCTTTATTCCTCCACTACCTTTGAATGTTCCCCCAGTTATGTTTCGGTCCTTGAGTGATTTGCCGGCCTGCAAGATCGCAAGAACTTCTGCTTGAAACACACTGCAATGCGAGGGGAGTCTGAATGATACGACAATGTCTAGGGACTCCGAGAAAACACCGGCTCCCACACCTGAATCCATCTTGGGCCCGTCGGTGTAGATTTGAATGCCGTTTTCCACTGCGATCCTGCCCCTCTTCTAGTCATTCCTATTCTGATACTGTGATCATATGTAAATCATAGTTTTTGTCACTTGTATTGTATGCTATATTTATTCAGTAAACTTATATCACCCAATGATGTCACATCATGACACCTCGAACTCAAAGCTGTGACACAAAAGACCACTCAGCGTTTTTTTATGGCTCAGTACCTCAGCAGTGGTTAGCAAATGTTTAAAAGGCTTGTAATATATTAATATACAAAATGCCAGCAGTTGAAATAGAATCGGAATGAAAGTGATGTTATCATAACGAAGGGATCAGATATGATGTTATCCATACGATATGATCACTTTATTAACAAAAAGTGGAAAAAACTCGTATACTCCTTAAGCTAAGTTCGGCTATTGTTCAGTTAACCCCTTGCCGTTTCGAATACACAAAATGAATAACCTTTTTATGCATTTTATAGCAATTTATACATTAATGCCACCTAACGACAATGAAACGAAAAGTATTGAAAACCCCCCAATTCCTTTTTTATCTTAATTTTAGAAATGTCACATGATGATTACATAGCGGCGTCTATGCCATAACGAAATCTATTTTTTCAAGAAAACTTACTGCAACTACAAAAAAATCCTTTCTTTTTAATTGGAATGCAAGTTCAAGTACCATGCATGCGATTTGTTTGTCCAAAATTACTTACATATACATTTGAAATAAGTGCCGGCATATTTGAAACAGCTTAAGTACTGGTACATACATACATAAGTATGTAGCATTCGCATATCCGCCCGCTTCAAACCTCGCTGCAGCTTTTATTTTTTTATTTATTAAGAACTATTTTAATTAAAGTTGAGCCACAAGTATTATTATAAACATTATAACTAGACTTTTTTTATTGCTCAACTTATCCTTAACTAAAATGCTAAAATACCAAAGAATAAATTTAAAATAAGAAATTATTATATTATAAGAAACAATTTGCATATATATATATCATTAAGAAAAAGAAAAGTTGTAACATATATGAAAAATGTGTGTATTGAGGGTATTCAACAAATTGCGCAAGTAGCTTAGCAAATTACACTTACACAAATTACACTTGCAAAAGTTTTATCAGTTTTCAGCACTCGCAATTTTTCTAGCGCTACCAGTATAAAATGTATGGCAACAATTTAAAGTTGAGATTTAAATATGACTTTGAAAGTCAAAGCTCAAAAATTTAATTTCTAGTAGGAAATCTAAAAAAAGGCTATTCCACCGCGTTACTTGCTTGATTTCATAAATACCCTTTATTAGCTTTGTTATTCAACTTAAGAAATAATAAAAATAAAACTCAAAAAAAGTAGGTAAATTTGATATTTTATACAAACCCTAAGCTAGAACTAAACACTAGATTTTAAAATATGTTTCAGATAGACTTCTGCCTCAAAAATGCCGATTATACTTGTTTACACGATAAAAATAAAATTTTAATCCAAAATGTTTACTTATAATAAAATTGTAACTGGTAAGATATCAAAGAATACATTGGTCTATATTATAGTTTTTTTTAATTTTTAGTCCCTTTGTCTGTATGTTTGTTCGCACATAGAACGATTTTTGCGTTGTATGGAAATGAATGGAATTTTTACAGACACATTACTAAATGTCCAACTTAACGTTATGGATCCATTTTACAGCACGAAAATATTTTTGTCCCACTGTACACATTGAAGGCAGTAAAAGTTGGCGTAAAATATGTATATGCATATAGGGAGATTGAAACAGGATGACGTCTGCACATCAAATGCATATTGGTAGTCTTAATTAGAGCAACATAACTCAAACGAACTAAGTTCCTTAATTTCTGACTGTCTGTCTGTATGTATGTTTGTACGAGCATCACTAAATAATTACTTTATGGAATTGAATGGTTTCTTAACCTATGTAGCGCTGGAGATATATCTTGAAATATAGAAAACATTTTCTCTGTTGTTGTTGTAGATGCAATTATAAATTGGGTGATTGGCGAAGCCTCACACAAACGCGCTTATCTATTATTTATTAGAGTTGGGCAATTTCGTTCAATTGAATGATCGCACGAACGAGGTTGAAAACATTTCAAAGAACTAGTTCGTTCGTTCAGTAAACTAGTTCGTTCCCGAACTACAAAGTCTAGTATTTATAAAAAAAAAAATTTTGGATTACATTTAATAATTTGTTATTCGTTATTTTTAATTTAAACCTTTCAATCCGGTGTGTTCACACTTAAATGTTTTCTTTGATATTTTTTTATTTCATACAAATTTTTATAAAATTAGTTTTAAATAAAATATAGTTACTGGCAACAAGAAAAAAATCTAATAAAGTTTAGATGTATATAAAATATATGGTTTTATTGTCTTAAATGCTTGGAAAGCTGACCACTTCAAACTCCCTTTTCTCGTTATTCAAAAAGTAGCATCTCTAAAGCATGTCTTTAATAAATCGAGCTACCTGATTCTCTTCTCATGAGAAAACTTGAAACCAAAAAATCATCTGATGGATTCTCCGGGGCAAGTGAATTCATTCCAATTGTTATTAATGCGTCATCTTCCCAATCCATTAGAAAGGCGGAATCAGCCTTCTTAACATCGCTTATAACAGACCGAAAGTACCCGCCGTCACCTAGTTGATTAGAGCTACACAGTGTGGCTTCAAACTTGGTATGTCTACCGTCGACTAGATTTTCATTATATACCAACGTATGAAAACAGCCCGAAAAGCAGGATAGGCTCCCTATCGTGCGATTTCTACAAATTGACGTTTGAAAAGTTGAAGTCCGAGCAGCGTAACTAAACAGCTCAGACATTATCTATTATAAAAGGCATAAGTTCCACCTTCTTAGAGCTGGATAGATGCTAAAGATGGGGCCAGTGGTGACTGAGGACAAGACAAAGTATACAATGTGACCCAGCGAAAGTCAACGCAGTCCTCAAATCAAAACAAATTAAACTCTAATCGCGCTCGTCGTGATATATGACCAAATCTAGATGATGAGGTGACCCTTGATGTTTATGTTTTTCCAGCGAATACGGATTTTATAAGTTTGACAAGGCGTCTGAATATCGTCGCTCGGTCGGTATTGTGTTTCAGCTCTTACTGAGGATCCGAATAATCAAAATAATAATGTTGAGCTCAAAGATACATATATGCAGTGTTTGATGGATATCTATGGTACTTGAAAAGATATACGAAAATTGTTGTGAGAAAAGATCAATCCACAAACAATCGAATAATTTTTTTAATTGTGTTTTATGTTTTGTTTACAGACGGAGCCTTTGAGAAAAAAATTTTAGCTTCATTGTAAAAAATTAAAACCATGGCATAGTAAAGCAGGTAATAGCATGGCGGCCATATTAGAAATTGCTTCTCTAAAATGTCAGAACAGCACAGCACATGTTAAAGTGTAAACAAACCGATTGCAGGCAAGTTTGACAGTTTAGAGAAAATTAAAATGGAAAAAATCTAATCAGCTGTTGAGATGATATTACCTGTATAGGTATGCCCAGATTAAAAGTCAAATCAAATATGAAATACAAGCAGAAACCTTATTTTTCTTATCTCGTCCCCTGCAGCAAGGCTCAATTACGCGGTAAAGCCACTGATACTTCTCAAAGTTGCCCGAGATTAGATGTGCCTTCAAAATATATGTATATACGGCGGCACCTCTTAGTTTGTATTTTGAATATTCCTGTATAAAAAGTAACGCAGGTCGTGCATCTTTTCTCCCATAGAAACTAATCCATATTTTCATTTACATATATAGCAAACATGCAATACCTGTAGAGTCCATTGTTTATAGATTCATGAGTGAAAGATCTATGTCAGCTGCCAGTTCGAAATCGCCCGATTCAGAACAATGTTGAATAACGGCCTATCTCAGATTTTTGGTTCAACAAAGCGGTAGCAAGTACCTTGACCTTGAAGCCAGTGCATAATTTAATTGTATTCTAAGGTACTACAACTGGCTCATGCTTATATATGTACATATCTTATTATATAAAAATCCAGTGTACTAGTCTTTAAGCATGTTGAACTCATAAACATCCCCCACTATTTTGAAGGTTGGCATAGGGTTAGGGATAGGAATTTTGTAGTGAATACAATCTAACTGTGATTCGAAAGTAAATGGAAGTTACTCTGAATGGCGATGTGATAGGTAGTTGGTTTGTCGTTACAAGCAACAACAACAACAATGTGATTGGTAGGAACTTATTGTGAAGTATCTTTATAAAATCGAGCAGCAAGGTATAGTAATCCAATCCAAGTCGAAAGTAAGTGATGGAATAAATATGCGTCTACATAAATAAAATAAATGTATGTTTTAGACAGACACCTTGACATGTGAAGTAAAACAAACTTTAGTTAAAATATTCTTTGTTTTAATATGATATTCATATGTATGTATGCAATTCACTACGTAAATATACATGCTTATTATTTATAAATGTTTATTTCTATAATTAACACAATTTACTCATTTCAGTGAGTACGCTTATAAACGATCTTAGCAATGGCAATTCGAGTTTATTAGTATATCTACAAATTTATGTATTCTTATACTATTTACATTTGTAATATATATTTGTAATACATATATATCTCTATAATGTACATGAGAAAATTTTACACAAATTCATACAAATTATTAAATTTATTAAAACTACTTAGCTCATTAGATTCATCCTGCTTAATAAATTGCTGCATAATTGCCACTTCGATTTAATGTAAATACATATATACGTATTATTTAGTTAATTATAATAATGGTGCGCTTTATAATCATGAGCACACTCAGAATTTAACTTTTTAAAGAAGTGTACAACGTTTAGAATTCATATTTAAACGACTTAAATTAAGTTAGATTACTATAAAACGTGTCAATAAATGTGCTATAGTTATGAAAAGCTTACAATAATTTGACATATTTAAAATCAGAAAACCTTAAGTACATTTTTGTATCA
This sequence comes from Merzomyia westermanni, assembly GCA_949987695.1. Lineage (NCBI taxonomy): Eukaryota > Metazoa > Arthropoda > Insecta > Diptera > Tephritidae > Merzomyia > Merzomyia westermanni. Next base: position 35,884,568 of record OX465288.1, read on the forward strand.
CATCAAGTTCTATGTAGTATAAGAAAGCGTCACATTTAAATATTTTAAAAATAAACTGAATTATTGGAACTCTTTTTTTGCAATTTACATTATATAACGTATGAAGAAAAAATATTTTTATATGGAAGAAAATGAAAGATGGTTTCAGAAAAAAATTCTTTGTTATGCTAGAACTTGGTGTGCGGGCTAAAAAGATGTATTTTGGATTTTCTCATTTAAAATCTTTAAAAAAAATATAAAGATGTACACAAGGTTTAGAAGATGGATGAATACGAATTTTTTCATGGAAAAATATTGAAATTAAAATTATGTTACATAAATAATGAAAACATGACAATTCTGAATGTGCTATAATTAAGAAACGTACTACTTATTCCCGCTAAAAAAGTATGTGTATTATAACTAAATTTAAAGTATTTGAAATACTACTTACAGAAACGAAATGAAAAACGTAAAACTTTATTATTTATGATTTACAATAAATAGCTTAACTATACACTGCATTTACAAATGTAGGTATGTATGTATATGCAAAAAAAGGAAAGATACTTCCATGACTAGTTGTAGTAATAAAACAAACTTAAAGTAAAAATACTTTATTTGCCCTTTCACAAAATAAGAAAGAAAATAATGTGCTTAAAACCGTACATAAATTAAATATAAGGCGAAAACTTTTAAATCTTACAAAAAGTTGTAAATATTCCACAAATGTCTTCAAAAAATGTGCTTTGCAATCAATTTTTTAGATTTAGATACTATGTCTTATCAGTTTGATTATGATCGATTTTTTTGTTTGTAATATAATTAATAATGAATGAAATGACACACTGATCCAAAACCTCTTTGCAGTTCTAAAGGAAAAGTGCAAGATATTAAAAATTAAATTGGAAGCCAAGTTCGAAATATTTAAAAAACATATATCGTTCTCAATCCTTCCCTTATTTAATTAACTGGAGATATATATGTAGGTATGACAACTAGGCCATCAATCAACAAAATGAAACCTTCAATACGAAATTTACTCTTAATTATTTGCACGTTTATCAAATCTAAAATACATTCTAGGTCGAATATTTAACCTAATTTGTAGTTATTTATCAGACTAAAAAAAGATGGCACACTAGATATGTATTATGAAATCGATGAGTAAATGACGACCGCACAATTGCGAAATCAATTTTTGTTCGGCATTTTTTAAAACGTAAATTTTAAATCTTATTTACTAGTTCTGTAGTAATGTAATAACGTAATCTGGTAACTATTTTCAGATTTCAATACATTTTAATTATACTATCAAACTATTACTGAAAAATAAAAAGATTTACGTAAGCTGTAGAAATTTTAAAATGTCACAAAAACATCGGCTAGAAATTAAGTTGGCTACTCCGTTAAAATCAAATTATTTTTCAATTTTTATATGACCCATTATTTGGCCAGTTGCTGGATTAACAAATTGTGCATGACTCAATTGCATTAAATTAGCTAATGTTGAAGGTAAATTCAATACTGCAGCATCATGTGTGGTAGCGCCACTAATAGTTGCTTTTAATGAAGTTGGATCATTTGTTGATTGTGTTATTGTAAATGTGTTCCCAGTCAAATCTTGTGTACTAACTACTGTTGGCATTTGTAATTGCATTATTTGTTGGTGTTGTTGTGATTGTGGTTGTTGTTGCTGATATTGCGCAGTGCCCGTTTGTTGCACTAATTGCAGTTGTTGTGTTTGAGGTTGATTGGTTGTTGATATTAGAGATGGAGGTATAGCGGTCATTGTAGAATGTATATATTGTTGCTGTGGTTGTTGCTGTTGAGGCTGTTGAACTAATGACGTTTGTTGTTGTAATTCATTCAATTGTTGCAAATTTCCCGTTGTATTGTTGTTGCTGGTTTGCGCTCTTGCTGTTTTCTCATTCTATACGAAATAGAAAGAGATAAAATTTGTTATTACATCTTGAGAAACAATATTTATCTACTAAAATTCACTGTAAACTTACATTTGTATCAACAGCCTCTGGTGAATCGGAGTCTTCATGCATTTGCTTGTGTTCTTCATAGTAAGCTTTGACCACAAATTGTTTGGTGCATATTTCACAAGTATAGACATTGGTGGTAGTTAAGTGTATTCTGCAAAATAAAATAATATATTTGAATTATAAAACAAAATAACATTTGTATAAAAAAATTCCAATACAATTTTTTTATTTCGCTTACCTTCGATGCTTATTGAGATTATCTTTGCGCGAAAATGGTTTATGGCAAATGTCGCAACTGAAAAGTTTACGACCTGAATGCGAAATTTCATGACGCATGAGATGCTCCTTACGACTAAATGCTTTTCCACATTGATCTTCCTTGCATTTGAATGGTCGTAGACCGGCATGTAGTTTTACATGTTGAGTCAGATGCTCTTTCTTCTTAAACACGCGTCCACACTGACTACATTCGGTGCCATTGGGACCAACGCCGTGTGCTGGAGCACCTTGAGTTTTGCCGACTTTCGCCTCATTTGCCGTTTCGGTTGAAGCGTTTGTTTCTTGCTGTTGTGGTACATTTTGAGAAGGCACATTTGTTGTTATTGCTGCTATGTTAGATATTTGTGATGTTGCTGTTGCTGTTACTGGCGTTGGTGTTGCTTGTGTTGTTGGTGTTGTTGATGTTGCATCGTTTGGCGAGTTGGAGAGCTGAGACTGTTGCAGTTGCTGTTGAGGTGTTGTTAGAATGCTGGGTTTTCGTGCCACTTTCACCTGTGACGACGCCGAAGCAATTAACGCCTGTAGTTGTTGCGCTATCGCTTCTTGTCTTTGTATTTGTGAATGTTGTATGTGTGACACCGCCGGCACACCATATTCGTTCGATTTAGCATCTACCTTTGTTGTTGGCAAAAGCTTGAGTAATGCTTGTTGCTGTTGTTGTTGTTGCTGTGGTGTCTGTGGCGTATTACTTATTCGACTAATTGTTACATCTTTCTTTTGCAACATCGGCACTTTAGCAGGCAATAATTGCTGCTGTTCTTGTTCTTGTTTTAGCTCCTTCTTTGTGGTTGTAATATTTGTTATGCGTTGCACGGTAACGCTGCTCTGTGGTTGCTTTTGTTGCAAAAGCTTTTGCTCCTGTTGTGGTTTTTGTTCTGGAATTTTTTGTTCTTGCGGAGGTGGTTGCACGTTTTTGTTGTTAATTTGCTTTTGCGTTACAGTTTGCTTCGTTTGTTGTTGTTGCTCTTGTGGTTTATAAATTTGTTGTTGCACTAATGGCATACTTTGCTGTGCAAAACTTGTTGGGGTTATTTGAATAGCACCAGTAACACTATGCTGTGATAATCTATATCTTTGCTGTTTAATAACGTTTGTCGCTTCCTGCTTGGTATTTGGTATAAAGTCTTCAGTTTGATCATTTGTTGAAGTTGCCGCATCATTCGTGAGGTGTACACCGGCGCGTGTTATATTTTGTAAAGTTGCTTGAGGCGCTGTAGGTTTCAACGTGTTATACTGCGGCTGCTGCAATGCGAGTGACTGCGTCTGCATAGGTGCCTGTTGCTGCTGTTCTTGCAGTTGTTGTTGCTGCATAGCGGGGAGGGCCTGTAACATAGTATTATTGGTTAGAGCTTGGAATGCTGGATTATTTAATGCTGATGCTGCCAGCTGCAATGTTGCTGGTATAGAAGTAGGCGTCAATTGCATAATAGGCTGTCCATCGACTGTAGCTATTTGTGGTTGCAATTTCATTTGCAATTGATATGTCGTGGGTAGCATAAAATTCTTTGCATCTATGTGCGCAACAAATTCCTGATCAGAATTTTCATCTTTTATAGTAATAGGCAAATAGCATTTATTTGGAGATGACATTAAAGTAGTTGTCGTTGCCGCCATTGGTGTTGCTGTTTGCATCATAGTGTTGGCGGAATTTGTAGCTTGCTGTGTCTGCGTTTGTTGCTGTTGTTGCAAAAATGGTGCTAAATTCGAAAATAGTGTCGCTGCAGCTGTTTGCTGCTGTGACTGTGGCGACTGTAATTGTAATTGAATGTGTGGTTGTTGTTGGGCTACAGCAGCGGACATTGCTAGTTGGGGCAATGTGGCCGTAAGTGTTTGAGAGGTGGGTGATGTTAATACAAAATTTAGTTTAGGCTTTTTATTTTTGCTCGGGCTCGTGTCATTTACTGACGCCGTTGGTGCACTAAACGTGATTGTCTGATGTGGCTGTAATTGTGATGTGATTTGTTGTATTTGTTGCTGCAGTTGTTGTTGCAATTGAAATTGTTGTATCTGCTGTTGCAGTTGGTGTAATTGTATACTAGCAGCATTGGTGGTGGTTGTGGGCACTGACAATTGTTGTTGTAATTGGACAAGTTGTTCTGGCTGCTGAAAGATCTGTTGCATCTGAGGGGATTGGAATTGTAGTTGTTGCGTTTGCTGAAATGTTTCCTGTTGTTGTTGCACGTGTTGCTGTAGGAACGTCTGCTGGTGCTGTTGTTGTAATTGCAGTTGTTGCTGTTGCGGCTGTTGTTGCTGCGGCTGCTGCTGTGGCAATCCTTCTTCTACCTTCTTACCGTTATTTTTACCCAGTGGCGTAACCTTTATATTTGGTTTCATTTTGAGAAATTCAGTCAGAGCCCTAGAAAATGTTATTTTAGTTAGCAATATATACTTAACTCAAATGAGTATAACTTATTTGGAATGTTTAGAAAACTGAGCTGCTTTGAAAATATTCAAAGTGTTCGATATTCGTAACATGTCTATACATATATCGTCGATGTTTTTGAAAAACCCCATAAATACCTACATACTTATTGCTTATTTACAGGAAATTTTTAATTACTGGAGATAGTCAATTTTGCTGAGTCGTAAGGTTTTTCAAAATTATCGACGAAATATAATTATTTTATTCACTTGTGATCCACATCAAATTTTGAAGTTTCTCTGCTTTGTTGCATCGTTGTTTGTGTAATTTTTAAACTTTGAGCAGCTGCTAAACTTTCTGATTTATTCTGTATTGCTGTTGGCTGTGAAGCTCCTTTATTATCCATTGTTATGTTATAATTTTGCATTTGTGACTTATCCATTGGAGTGGTATCCAAAGACGGCTGAAATGCAGTATACTTTTGGTACTAAAGTTTATGACGAAAAAAAATAAATAATAAACACACACCTGTATGCCTATCGATTGCATTATTGTATTGAGGATTTCGCTATTGTTATTTGGGTGCGCTGCTCCTATTGCTATACCACTTTTTTGTGGATTAGCGGTGCTTAACGCTGCAGATGAAATTGCTCCAGCAGAAAATTTATTCGCACTATATTGACTTTCATTATTTATGACACTGAGGCTCTTGCCACTATTAGCTATAGCATCTTTTATGTAGACTTTACCGCTACTATGTTGTGTGGCTTGTTTTAAGCATTCGGTTAGCATATTTTGAGAATTTTTGCAAATATTTCTAAAGTTGTAAATCTCCTCCACCTGGTTTAAACACTGTTCACATACAAACTTAGGTAGGCGGTCTTTTTCTTCCATCTGAAAATAAGAAAAAATTATATTAGTATTAAGATTGATTTTTTTTAGTACACCCACCTTCAAAGGCAAGCAATCGGCTATTTTAGCGGCGAGATGTTTATCCTTGGCATCTGCAGAAAATATATTTATGCGGCGTTCTGTATGTGCCGTACAAACCCTACATAATTCATGGAAATTCACACTTCGGTAACTACACATTTTTGATATACTTTTCATGCATTTACTTCCCAAATTGTAGTGGTTTATTGTACGTTAGGGGATGTAAGGTGGTTGGCGTCTAGCGTTCTTTTTTCCGTTTTTTGCTATTTTTTTGATGCTTCACTACTTCTATATCCGATTTTATAAAAATTTTGCATATTATTGCCGATATTCTTCCCAAGAATCGAAGTAAATATGCAACTATGTGCACATATATAGTTTGTTAATTTCCAATTGACAACAAATGAGCATTAATAAAGATTCCTCACGACTTGCACTGCTTTCATTTCAGGTGCCTTATTTGAGGCACACACTTGAATATGTAGCATCATCATATACTTCAATATAACTTTGTTTATAATTCTTCACAATTTTTCTATAAAAATTCACAATTTACTTTATTATTTGTATGCAAAAAATATTCTTTTATTTGCAATTAGTTAGACGCTAAAAAAAATTGTATTTGTTAATGCCAAGAGATTTCATTTGACGTTTCGAATAGGGGAAATTCGAAAATCAATCAATACATAAAAAAAATGCTACCAGACCATACCCACCGACTGTGGGCCACTGTGAGCCAAATACAGACCACAGACCATAGATAAAGTATACACACGTTTGTACATATTTAATAACAAAAAAACAACATACTGCAATGTTGACGTTGACTGTTGACTCACTCTCCAACTTTGTGATTAGAATGGCAACTCCGTTTTTTAATAAAAACACTACACTACAAATTCCACCCTCACGATAGTTTGAGGGCAGAAAAGCTTGTCATCTTCCTTCAACACAGGGCCACCTGTTGAGAAGTGATCATAACACCCTGTGAACCAGTTGTCACCAGGCATTGTAACTAATACAATAATTCCCGAACCACATACAGTCCCGGAATACCGAGATTTTGTCAAATGAGACAGTGATTTTCAAATCACATCAAGAAAATCTGTTCACATTTCGATATAAAATAAATTTATCATGTTCAAAAAAACGTTTGGTGCTTTTCAAGAGCTTTACCAGCCGATTCTTTGAATTTTGACAGACAGAAAAGTACTGAGTGTTATGTCTCAAGTTAATAAAGTCTTTTACTATTTTAGTGAATCAAGTTTATTGAATGAAAAATATTTAAATACATAAAGACAAGTAATACAATATAAACGCATGTATACTAGATGATAAGTAACAAGTACTTCAAGTCTCAAGTACATCACCCCCACTAGAATTGAAGTTCTTTACACCTAGCTTGATTCTGTTGAGTTGAATTGTTTGCTTGTCAATGCTTTTGTAAGGACATCTGCAGCCATTTTTTGAGTGCTTATGTGTTTAATGCTCACAATTTCTTCTTGAACAAGGTCTTTCAAAAGATGATGTCGAATATCAATGTGTTTTGATCTCGCGTGATACATGCTGTTATGCGCTAAGTCAATGCAACTCTTATTGTCAGAGTATAGAGTCCACAAATGCTTTTGATTTTGTTCAAGTTCGTTCAATAGTTCTTTTAGCCAGATAATTATATTCAGCTTCCGTTGTTGATAATGCTACCGTGGTTTGCCGTTATAAACGCATATCCAGTAGTTGATCCACGACTATCAACGTCACTAGCCCAATCAGCACCAGTAAACCTAATTACTTCTCCGTTCAAATCTTGTGAAAATTCTAACTTACATTCAAGTGTTCCCTTAACATATCTAAATAATCGCTTAACATCTCTCCAGTGTACAGATCCAGGATTTTGGTTGAATTTGGATAACGCCCCCACTGCAAATGCAATATCTGGTCTACTTATCTGTGCTGCGTAAAGTAAACTTCCCATCGCCTCTTGATAAGGAACGCCTTTCATCAACTTCCTTCATCTATTGTATGGGAAAACTCGGTGGAAAGTTTTTGGTTCATATCAGTAGCAGTGTTCACGCTGTTGCAATCCTCCATATTTAATCTCTTAAGGATATCCATTAAATAACGCTTCTGATCCAACCAGAGTTTTCCTGCCTTTCGGTCCCTCGTAATTCTCATACCTAGAATAAACTTAGCTTCTCCCATATCTTTAATTTTAAAATTGTTTTTGAAAAAACATTTTAGCTTGTGTTTATGCAGGGAATTATTTGAAAAAATAAGGATATCATCTATATATATTGCTATGTATGTCCTTATTTCCCCCTCTACATAGTAATATAAACAATGATCGCGTTTAGACTGACGAAGTCCAAATGCTGTTAAAGTCTCACAAAGCTTTTTGTTCCAGCAGTGACTTGCCTGTTTCAGGCCGCATAACGATTTCTTTAACCTACATACTCTCCCTGGTTTAATATCAAAACCTTTAGGATTTTGCATGTAAATTTCTTCGCGTAAATCGCTTTGAAGAAATTCTGTTACTACATCCATCTGATCAATATCTAGATCATATTTCACCGCTAAAGCCAAAAGCAAACGCACTGAAGAATACCTTACCACCGGTGAAAAAGTTTCTTGATGATCAATACCCTTTCTTTGTGAGTATCCTTTTATCACTAACCGTGCTTTGTAGTGCTCAATATTCCCTAAAGAACCCCTCTTTATTTTGAAGCACCACTTGTTCATTATTGCCTTTTTATCAGGCGGTAGGTCACACAAAACCCACGTCTCATTTTCAATAAGTGACTTATACTCCTCTTCCATTGCTTTCTTCCACATTGACGCTTGTGGACTCAGTAAAGCTTCTTCTACATTTTGGGGCTCTATAATCGGCTATTCTACACCCAGTGTTGCATAACGTTGTGGAAGTCTCCTTACCCTTGAGGATCTTCTAAGGACAGGAATCTCGTCATAATTAGAATTCTCCACAATCTGACTATCGGAAACATTTTGTGTTAAGTTTTCTATTGGCTCAGGCTCTTTAGAAGATGTAATAAGTGTGACATCATTTTCTTCGTTACGTAAAACATCATTTGGGCAGGCATCCCCTTCTGTCTCTTCAAGATCCGAATAAAATTCTTCTTCAGAGCCATCTTCCATCAAATGTTCCATTGTATTATAACTATCAAAATTAACAATAAAAACATTATCAGCTTTTGCACAACTATCTGCATAAAATTGATCCTCCAGAAAAACAGCGTTTCTACTAATAGTTGTTTTACCAGTATTTAGTTTCATGAACCTATATGGCTTGGCTTCTGTACAGTAACCAACAAATAAAAGCTCTTCACCCTTACAATCCAACTTCTTCCTTTTTTCTTTTGGAATATGTACAACAGACTTACAACCAAACACTCTTCAATGTTTCAAGTTAAGTTGTCTACAAAGCCATACTTCTTCAGGAATGCTACCATCGAGTCCTCTACAAGGCGACCTATTCACTAGATATACGGCTGTATTAACCGCTTCTTCCCAGTACCTTTTGCCAAGATTTGACTGTATGAGCAAGCAACGTGCCTTCTCGATCAGCGTCCTGTTCATACGCTCTGCCATTCCATTCTGCTGCGGTGAATATGGGGCTGTGTTTTGGTGAACAATTCCAGCAGACCTTGTTATATTTTCCATTTTTTTATTACAGTACTCTGTACCATTATCAGTCCTCAAAGTTTTAATTTTCCTACCAGTCTGATTTTCTACTAACTGCTTGCACTGACAAAATATGTCTGCAACTTAATCCTTTGACTTAAAAAGATACCCAAACAACTTCTGACGAAATCATCAATGAAAGTCAGAAGATCCTTCGACCCACTGAATGTATGACTTCAAGCATATCTTTAGCCCTATAACCAATGCCTTTAAGTGGAAGTCGTGATATCTCCTCCTTCAGACAGACTGAACATTGAGTTTTTTCTGAAAGCTTTCCTTCGTTACCCCCCACACGATCTATCAACTTGATCAAGTTATCATGACACGGATGACCTAAACGCTTATGCCAAATTTTAGTGCATTGTTTCTGGGTTTCGCTATAAAACTTGACTTACGTGCTTTATTCAGGCGAAACATGCCATGTACCATGCTGCCAGTTACAATTATATCTTCATTACCATCAATTACCTTGCATCCCGTAGAATGAAATATGACCTCATAACCATAATCCACAATTTTGGATATGGATAGCAAATTTGCATGTGCTCCCGGTAAATATAAAACATCTCGCAAGCAGATTTCCTCCGTCTTGTTATTGCTAGTTACCTTCACATCAATGTCTCCTAAACGATCCCTTGAAGAGTTGTTTGCTGTACCTATGCTAAACTTCGAACATTGGGGCTGAATTACGACATAAGTTCCGTGATCGTAAACCGTTTTTTAAGTCACAATAACTTTGCAACTGTCCAACTTAAAAAAACAATAATAATGCATAATTGAACCGACCGCTACTTCCAGCCAATTGCTCACGTATGCCGTCATTCTGCATTATTGGCTTAAAGCTATTGTGATTTAAAAAATCGCTTTCGATCACGGAACGGATAACGTAATTCGACCCCTGTTTGTGTGTACTGAACACAGACAAATCTTTACACATATGCGACGTTGCCCCTGGATCAAAGAACCACTCACCATCATTGTTCTCTCTAGCTGACAATGCTGCAAACATTGACTTCCCAATAGTGCAATATCTTTGTTAAAAGTAGCTGACATATCTTGCAACAACTTCGTCTTGACATAATCGCCGCTTATATCAACTCCAGAATTTTCGATAGCCATTATCATTGTTTAATAGATATCTAGTAAACCCGCTAGCATCAACGCTCTATCCATTCGTTACTGACTGTTAGACCCACATTGCTTAATTTATTTGCTGTACACATTATGGTATTGACATAATCCTCAATTGACTGGCACTCTTCCATACGAGTCGTTATAAGTTTCCTCAAAAGACTAACTTTGCGTGTTAGCCCTGAATCCTGAAACGCCCGTTCAAGGCTTGCCCACATGTCCTTTGCAGTTGCATCGTTCTGTATCATAACATACAGCATCGGTTCTACCAACAACACCAGCTTCGATCTTGCTACCACGTTCTTCCTTGGATCTGACTCAGTGCCAATAATGCACTTCCACAAGTCTTCCATCTGGAAAAAGGATTCCACTGCAAAACGCCATTGATCCCAATTCTCCCGTCCTTTTAGTCGCTCAATTTGAGGAATATTCCCAGAAGACATATAAAATGAAAAATTGTTTGAAAAGTTTTTAATTTGACAAATTTTTCTTAGGCTGCTTGGCCCATAATCTATTGTAGTGAATCAAGTTTATTGAATGAAAAATATTTAAATACATAAAGACAAGTAATACAATATAAACGCATGTATACTAGATGATAAATAACAAGTACTTCAAGTCTCCAGTACATCATTTACGAAAAAAGACATCTCTGTAGCTCACGCTTAAGCCCCGTTTTTTCAATGACCGGTTTACGCTAACCGGCATTTTATTCGACAGATAACCGATGAACATCTGTTAATTAAACTGCCGATTAGCGTAAACCGGACATTGAAAAAACGGCCCTAAATGTGTTAATGTTACTAATAGCTGAATTCTATAAGCAGTCTCTAGTCGCTAGTAGAGAGATTTCACGGCAAATTTTTATTTTGAAATAAGCTGGTATTCAGTAAACTGCCTCGAAATAAGTCACTAATTTGTGAGGTGTGCTAAAAAGGTCACAAGCAAACTTCTTCTTCCTTACGGGAGAATGGGGTGAGATAACCTAGAAGGTTTCACTGATCATACCATATCACTCCCGCGACAGTGGGACATGTACCGCAAGGGAGTACCGGAGCGTACCGGATTCATATATTTGCAAAGTGCTGTCACTTTCGACAACACTCCCAAAAAAAACAGATAAACTGTCCGAGATCCCGGCTTCAAACCAGCGACGCACACGTTGTATTCGATATGCTTATCATCTGCTCCGCTGTGATAAGTACAGCGCCGCTGTCAGATACAGATTTATAGAATGTGTGTTTCACCCATGGATGAAATAGATAAGGTTTAGCCGTCACATGTGTGAGAAAAAAGTAATTTTTTTGCGAGCTGTCAAATACCATAAATTTTAAGAAAGAAAGTGTAAACAATGGTACAAAATAATTACTATATCAAATGTGAATGTATTTCTTTCAAAAAAATTGTTAAATATCTATGATTTAACGTCGTATCACGATGATAATTGTATTAAATAAGTTTCGGCAGTGTAGTTTTGGAAATATTTACTCATTTTAATTGAGGTCCTCATAGCCGTGTACCAGTGCGAATTTGTATGTAAACATTGGTACAAAATACTTACTATATCAAATGTGAATGTATTTCTTTAAAAAAAATTGTTAAATATCTATGATTTAATGTCGTATCACGATAATAATTGTATTAAATAAGTTCCGGCAGTGTATTTTTGGAAATATTTACTCATTTTAATTGAGGTCCTCATAGCCGTGTACCAGTGCGAATTTGTATGTAAACATTGGTACAAAATACTTACTATCTAATGTGAATGTATTTCTTTCAAAAAAATTGTTAAATATCTATGATTTAATGTCGTAGGACGATAATAATTTTATTAAATAAGTTCCGGCAGTGTATTTTTTGAAATATTTACTCACTTTAATTGAGGTCCTCATAGCCGTGTACCAGTGCAAATTTGTATGTTAACATTGGTACAAAATACTTACTTTTTATATTTGCTATGATGTTTTACTTAAATAAATACATACTTACGTACGTAAAAATATCATATCGTCAATAAAAGATTTTGTTTCATTTTAAGTGGCTTTATTTCATATATTGTTTATACAAACAATGCAAATGAAATCCTTTCTTCATAAGCACGATATGCTTTTGCGCTTGTTGAATAAAGTGTGATTGAATGAGAAATATCCTATTCACACCAGTTACGCCTCTTTAATCCGTTCTGTAATTTTTTTATTTGGCCTGATGTAAATATTGTTCCCGATTTCTCCACTATGTTGTTATGTTCAAACTCGGCCCTTTGTAAACGCTGCTGCAACTCAGACATTTCCTTGTTATGCTTTATTTGCATTTGACTTAAGCAAAAGTTTTCCCTTTTCAACATTTCACTAAAAATCATAAATGGTCATAAATCGCAGAAATAACAAAATAATTAACTTACAACAAATAACTGCTCTGAGTCACACATAGTTACAGGATCATTTTCTTCTTTAGCAACTACATTTGATAGTACAACAGAGCTATTCTCTATTGTCACAGACGGTACAGCATCTGGCTTAAGTTCTCTGCATTTCACGAATCCTATGGATATTACCTCCGTAAATCTTTATTTTTTATTATTAATAAAATGAAGGTAATTGTTTCCTTTAGGAGACAACTGCTAAAACACGTCCGAAATTATCGGAAGAGGTATCAAAAGACGCGTTTAACAATAATCCGGAAGCGGACTTTCGAGTTTTCGTTTCAGTAAAGAGATATTAGCAATCAAAGTTGAAAATTTTCTGTAATTTTCATGTGGCTGTCGTAATTTTAGATAAGGATGTATCGAAAAGTGCAAAAGGGTGTTCCGCGCAGAAATACTGTGGAGCGCGTAGCCGGTGTTGGACCGGCTAAGGGTTATTTTATTGAAGCGCGGCCGAAGGCCGCCTACGAAGAAGTGTTCTGCACATAAATACCTTGGATCAAGCCCCCTAACCCGCCCGAGGTAGGCATACCGGTCGTAAGAGGCGACTAATATGCACAAAGGTAATGACGTGCAACTCGATGGTTGATCTACGGATATGATGCCTCTCACCTCTCATTACCCACCTTATCCTTCCTTACGGAAGGAAGGGTGACATGACCTAGAAGGTTTCACTGGTCATAAATCGTTACCACGACAGTCGTGCAGTACCGCAAGGGAGTACCGGAGCGTACCGGGTCCAAATACGGCCAAGGACTGTTAATTCGACAACACTCCCCAAAACCTTCGGGGAGTGTTTTTGTCGCTACCACAACAACAACATCAAGCCCCCTATTTGGGATCGGACCTGGGTCATTTTTGGGTTTTTTGCGAATAACTTTTCACGGAAACAAAAAATTGAAAATCCGCTTTCGGATTGTTGATACCGAAGTCAAAACACGTTGTTTGATACCTCTCCCTAAGGGAAACAATTACCAAAATGAATCTTTACCCATTTCAAATTTCATATAATTTTCCAAGTCTGTTGGAAGGAAGTGCTCACTGCAAATTCGGTAATTTTTAACATTTGGAGCACGCCGGCAAAAATGGAGCCACTTTTGTTGGAGTTTTTCTTTAGTTGGAAAGTTGAAAAAACAAACTTTGTTATCTTTGGTTTTATGGGAATTTGTACAGTTTAACACTGCGCACTTCATTTTTATTAATTAAACGCACAAATAGTATTATTTTTGAACAATTTGAACAAGCAAACGTGTTATCACACAAAATAAACAAAAATTGATTGGGCCGTACATACGTCACAAAAAGTCAGCTGTTTTATTCACAATATGGCGGCAAACTTGATGGCTTAATCTTGTATAATTCGTTCATGTGTTTCACCCACATACAATTGGTTCATTCAAGTACTTTCGTATATATACCCTACCGGACAATCCTGATGCGCACGAACGCGTCCATACAACTGTTGGATGAGTGAGATTCTGAGGTCTGAAATAATGCGGCATCAGAATTTTGATAAGAACTCTACAGCGCCTGTGAAAATCTGATCATAACATTTCTGTACATGTAAGTTTGCATCTCAGAATTCTGATATTTATCCCGATCTACCGCAGTAGCCCGATTCTGTAACTTTTAACCACGCGCCGACCGTTAAGCTTATCGCCAAATTTTGGCGTTTGTTCTTAATGAAAATGCGATTCTGTAATTCTCCTTTAACGCCGCTAAATAGCTGACTCTTGATGGTGATACAATATGGCAATACTTCTTTTTTTGCCGTATTTGGCACTAAATTACATGCAAAAAATTTAAAACTAATTTTCTCCAAACGATAAAACACTTGTAAATATATTAACGCGATTGTTAACACCTCGAAAATAATTTGCGACAGCTAACCACACGAAAGTTAGCGAATAGGACAAAGCGCAAAAAATGGTGTTAAGCGAAGGTAACGCCAACACCTGGCGTTAAAATAGTTACAGAATCGACCTACAGACCTGAGTATCAGATGAGTTTTAACTGATCAAACCACTGTCTTTATGTGTTGGTGCACATCAGCTCTGGCCACTTGTCAAGTAAGTACTAACTGGATACTTCGCGAAATCGCGTCCATTCTGCCAGCTCCAAAAATAAATTCCGGAGAGAATGAACATTAAATAAGAAGGAAAAAAGTGCCATCATTAATGTTCCCTTCGAAGAATAAAAGAAAGTATAGGGGGCATTGGAAACAAGGGATTTGCGATCTCACAGTATACATGAACATTGTTGCTCGGAATCGCGGTCACGGCCATTCCGACAGCAACACAAACATATATATGGTGATGTAATAAGTTTATTGTTGGGAGAGGTACCGAAAGACGCGTATTGATCCCAGGAATCATAATCCGGATCCGGTTATGGGCTTAGAGCTATTTTGATTTAAAAATTCGCTTTGAATCACGGAACGTATAACGTAATTTGGCCCTTGGTTTGAATTGCGTATTTTTTTGTTGGTGCAAATAAATACTTTTGGGGTTATTCCATGTCAAAAGGTAAATTTTTCAGTTTTTTAAATCCAAATATTTTCAAAACAAATAGGATTTGAAAATCGTTGGTGCCGATCAGTAGTAATGGAAATGGCTCTGATTTGATGTGCATATCTTGTACCTTTATGTAAAATATTTATAAGAAAACTGTAGCACTGCAGTTATTGACTCAAGCCATTTACTATTTTTATGTATTTTTCGTTTAAGCATGTAACTAATTTTATTTGTACCCACTGTACTTATTTTCGTGCGTAGCTTTATGTAAAATCAAAGAGAGTAAAGATATCTCTACTCTCTTTGGCCTGAGCAAACTTCCTAATTGCTTTCGGCGGTGCATGGAAGTTTGAACCTACTACCAATTTACTACAATTTTACCACAACTCTGAATCCTATTCTATTTTTCAATAAAACGTGATATTTGTTACCCGTTAACTAAATAACCAACAACTTTGCGTTTTATTAACCACCCTCTTATACCCTTTAACCCCTTCTCATTATAAAACTATATTTTTATGGAAAAAATTTTATAAATAAATTTAAAAAAAATTGTTTATAAATCAAAAAAATGCCATATTAACAATATTATTGAATATTAAAATATTGTAGACGATACAATTACCTTTAGTTTGATACCCATATTTCTCTATAGAAATTGGGCAATTCCACAATTAAAGGGTAAGTAAAAATTTTTTTTCCGGAATATTGTGTACTGTGGTGCCCGGTGCTGGATCGGCCTAGAGTTATTTTTTTGAAGCGCGGCCAATGCAGACGGGATTTCTGTGCAGAAGTACTGTGGATGGCGTAGCCGCTGTTGGATCGACCCATGCTTATTTTTCGAAGTGCGGCAGAAGGCCGCCAACGCAGAAGGGTGTTTTGTTCAGGAGTACTGTGGATGGCGTAGCCGGTGTTGGATCGGCCTAGGGTTATTTTTTTAAAGAAAAATTAATATTTCATAAAATCATAACTTGACCTTTGACCTTGAATATCTCTGTAACCATTTCGTTGCACCAAAAAAAAAGATACCGTTAGAATCGGTATAAAATTCTTTATAATGTCCAATTTTTCACTTTAAAATTTGACAAATGTATGTATGCTGCACTTGTTCCAAATACGATATTTGCCGTGGTGAATATGGCCCTGTGCCAATGGGTTGAAAATTGTAAATTTTGACAGAGTGAAAGAAAATTCTGACATTTATCGCGGTGAGTATGAACGTCAGGATTTACCCTAGCCCATGGGGCTAGGTAAAATTTTGACAACTACGAATGTGTACACATAAATGCATTCGGTATTGACAATCATATTATTTCAAAGAAATTTATGTGCCAACACGTTATTAAACGATAAATAATAATTTAACGCAAAAAATATGAAATATAATGGCAGAAAAATTCGTACATTTAAAATTTATTCACATACTATTTGCTTTCGCACGTGATTTTTTATTTGTCAAAAATTACAACTGTCAAAATTTACCATTTCATTTGGCACAGCGAAATGTAAAATGTTTCCGATTAGCACACGGCCTTTGATAAATTCTTTATGTTGCAAGGCAATGCACATTTTTTATTTGCTTTTTCACTTCAATTTGCAGATATACACAAGCTCGGGAAGCAAGCCGGCTGGAAAATATATTTACATTGAGGACTTGCCGTCGCTGAAAGTAGCAAGCCTTTTTAAACCAAAATTTTTTTTATGCAAAATTTTTTCAGTTCAGTAAAAATTCAGAAAACGAAGGAAGCCAACTAAACTACCTGCTATTTACATCTTGAAAATGTAGATGTGGGATAAATAATGGAACAAAAAACTATGAAGGATATTTTATTTTAACAAACTGATTTTCACCTCCAGTTTTCCGATGTCTTATGAGTATTTCCAGATGAAACACCATTTTCTCAAAAGGTCTAATGTTGAGGTTAATGCAATCTCTGTAACAAAAAATTACTTCGGTTTACGACAAAGCCTTTCCGTTAAAGGGAAAGCTAAGTTTACATCAAGCTACCCAACAGACTAAGATGTGTGCTCTTTGAAAAAGATATAGAGTTTTTATCTTAATCAGAATCAAAGACTTGTACACCAGCTCGCATAGAATAGAATGAAAATTTATCACTTTGTTTGAAAATGCTTTGATATTTTAGTTCTACTCCATCTACCAAAGGCAAGAGTTGAAGAAATAAATATTGTTTAAAACTCTGATTTTATAGAAAAATTTTCATCTTATTCTCCATTGCTCATTTTTCCTTTTTGGTTAGATAACCTTCCAAATACAAGATTACCACCTACGTTCAAAATCGACGGGTTAATAATGTTTCCAGCTCGCCCAATACTCGCTAACATTATTCCCAAAGCTCGCTTTTACTGCTACTTTTACTTTACTGTACTACGCTGCCAGCTAATATTTATAACGAATGTATTGGATGAAAGTGTTGACGTTGAGAAGGACTACCTGGCCACGTATTTGTAGATTTTGTAAGCTTGATCAATGCGAATCTATAGATGGTGATAGCAAAGCGAATTCAGCCATATTCGGTCTGATTCGCCTCAGATTTTTGTAACTCAAAATGTCAAAGTAAAAGAGAATATAAAGGGACAACCATGGTGAATGTTAACGAACCGTTTCCCATTTTCTCTTACTGACATTCTGAGGTACAAATGTGCAGGAAGAACAAGCAATCAGATGTTTCTATGCCATCACCAGGTATATGAATTCGCCTTGAGCTTGATCTCATTTTTTGGGTTAAAACTGTCAAGATATTGAAGTGAAAAGTGGAAATTTAATTCCGCACAAAAATAAATTGTGAATTAAAAATTAAAAAACAGATAAATACACCAACATTGTAATTTATAAATGGGCCGAGGTTCGGCCTTTAAAAAAAGTGAAGCCAAAAAACCGTGACAATGTTAAAAGTTATCGAGGTCGGCGTGTAAAATTTATGGGGAACTTCCAATGTTTGTGAAAGGCATACATTTGTTTAATTTTTTCGAAACGAAATACACGGCAGCACCGTACAAGTACCTAACTGCATCCAACTTTACTCACAATTCGCTGGTTTTCACCAATCGGTCAAGTGGCGTTCACTTTTTTCTATTGTAGTGAATTTTATTTAGGTTGTAAAAGGAAATTAACGTTCTAAATTTTGCAATTCTGTGTAATTATTAACAAAAGTCAACCATAGTGACCTCCTTTGCCTTGAAATTAATGAAAAGTGACTGGGTCGTAGGAAATGAAACAGCTTAAGTGTGGTTGAGCAGGTCGGAATCGAATTACGACAGAGGCGCACGAGGGGTGAAAAGGAAAACAAGCAAAAGTAATATTTCGCGTGAAATGTGTTTGGCGACATGGAAAAACTGAAAATTAGTGAAAATTTGTTTGCAAATATTCGATATTTCGTCGAAGGAAACTTAGACGAAGAGGTAAGCAGCCGTTTTAAAGGTTAAATAATCAGTTGCTTCTATGTGGCTATCTAGCAGCTTTTGGAGCGCCAAGTTGTCACAGGGTGCACAATGTGCATTATATGATTTGGTGGGGGACTGAACTACATGTATGAAGGCATAATATAATTAAAATGTTTTTTTCTTTTTGTTAATATGTTATCAATTTAGCTCGAGAGTTTACTCAAAAATGGGGGTGCGCAATCCAAACGCTTTTTATCGGATGTTGTCACACATTTGGTATGTGCACATAATTACACGGAGGAAACGCTGGCTATGAATTTGGATCTTTATAATGTTATACCAGTTACTGACCAATGGATTGTACACAGTGTTAAGTTGGGACGTTTGGCGTCAACAAAACCTTTTGATCCCAGTACACAGAGACTTTTCAAGTCCTTAAAATTTGCTGCAACAAACTTGTCTAATATAGATTTTAAACGGTTGTATGCAATACTTACGTTCCATGGTGCCCAAGTATCTACTACATTTGATCCAAGTACTACTACACACCTAATATGTGGCAGTATTGGTGGCAGCACTTACAGTGTCGGTTCAAGGAGCCCGGCGAGTTTAGTTAGTCCAGATTGGGCTATAGACTGTTTGAAACAGGGTAAAATTTTGAATTGTGAAAGCTATCATCCGCGCTTACTTAAACCTATTGAAATACCCAAGCCTTTACCTAAACTATCTGGTATTACATCATCAGTAAGCAAAGAAAACATTACTAGGCCAACTCCAGTTTCTTCTACTTCAATACCCATACCAACTGTAGCATCGTCTGCAGATACCATAGCCGATACGGTAGAGCAAACTTTATCAACAATTCTGGGCTTCGACGACGATGATATGGGTGGAATTGACAATACACTCAGTAGCGGAGTAGATGATGCTGATGCAGCGCAAAGCATTGCAAATATTAAATCACAGCTACAGGCATCTTTACCGCCGATATCTCCTGTGCCCTCTACAATATCTGTTGCTAACTTAAACTTGCTAGAGCAATCTAGTATGCCCCAAACTATTCAACACCCTGTAATAAATCAAGTTACCAATGACAAGCTAAAAGCAGATATTGTGCCAAACAGTGTTCCCCAATCTCAGGCACAAAACCAAGGACAACCTCAACACAAAGCTCAACATCTTCAACGGCAATCGCAACCCCAAGTTCAACAACAAATTCAGCAACAGCCTCAACAACAAGTTCAACTACATACTCAACAAGTTCACCAACAAATTCCACAACAGTCTCAACAACAAATTCAACTACAGGCTCAACAAATACAACAACAGCTTTTACAACAGCCTCAACAACAAGTTAAGCAACAGCCTCAGCAACAAGTTCAACAACAGCCTCAACAACAAGTTCAACTACAACCGCAACAACAAGTTCAACAACATCCTCAACAACAAGTACAGCAACAGCCTCAACATCCAATCCAACAACAGATGCAACAGCAGCTTCAAGGGCAGCTGCAACCACAACAGCAAATTGTGTTTGTACGACCACGTAACATTCAGCAGCAACATCAAATGCAACAGCAGGTAATTGTTAGTGGGACCCATCAACAACAAATTGGGGCAACAATACAGTCATCCCAACCATCACAGCCAATCATTGTACAGCAAAAGATTGTTCCAAATGTAATGACACAACAACAGCAGGCGCAGCCACAACAAGCTAAAACTACTCCACCTAATGTTCTGCAGCAGCAACGAAATCTCAAGAGTCCACAACATCATATTCAAATTATTCAACATCAACAGATTCCGCCAACATCACGTACACCACAACCACAAAAACCAACACATCCTAATCTTCCACCTCAACCACGTACAGCTCCTTCTACTCCTACATCAAGTGGTCCGCAATCCATAATAGATCCACGTACGCCTACACCCACACCAACACCGCCTGCGATCGGTGTTAATATATCACAGCCACGTACTCCGCAAACTCCAAGTGGTCGGCAGACCCCTTCAGCTAGAACACCTTCTACCACGCCACAGCCACCCAATCAGTCACCACAACATGTGGGTGCGATAAGTATGTCGCCACAACCGCAACAACAACAAGCGCAGCAACAAACCCAAACGATACAAATGTCCCCTCAAATGTTGCACCAACACATTTTGCATCAACAAAATATTTTGCAACAACAACAACTACAATTGCAACAGCATATACAAAATGGCCAAAGTTTAACACCACAACAACAAGCTTTGCAACGCCAAATACAACATCAACAACAGCAATTAGTACAACAACAACAAAAGTTGCAGCAGACATTACAGCACCAACAGCAACAACAACAACACCAAATGCAACAATCCCCACGTATGAATCAAAATCCCCAATCCCAATCGCCCTCACTACAGCAACAACAACATGGAGGCAGTATGATGCCACCACAGTCTCCACGTCAATCTCCCGCATTGCAAATGACTCCACCACCACACTCACCCCAACCGCAGCAACAGCCACAACAGTTGACACAACAACAACAACACTTGCGTCAGCAAATTCAAAGTCGCCAGCAGCAGCAACGTCAACAACAGCAGCAGCAAGTTTTAGGCAGTGCTTTGGGATCACCACAACACCAGACAATTGTGTCACCACAGCAGCAACAACAACAGTTGCAACCCTTTCAACAGCCACAACGTGTTTTACTTCAACCACAACAACAGAGTCCGCAGCACAATTCAGCACCACAGTCACCACAAATGCAGCAGCCGACAACGCCAACACAGCAAAGTAAACAACAAATGTTACATCAAATGAAACCGATCGATCCCACCGATCCCGTACAAGTTGCACAGGTGCTTAGTCGTTCAGCGCCCAGCCCAAATCATGAATCCCTTATAATGCGACAACAGCATTTAAAACAACAAGCTTTGCAACAACAGCAAGCATTACAACAACAGCAGGCATTGCAACAACAACAGCAGGCATTGCAGCAGCAACAACAGCAACAGCAGGCATTGCAGCAACAACAGCAGGTCCAAGTTGCAAGACAATCACCCTCACAACAGCCGCAGGTTCAGCAACAAGTTGTCATTAACCCTGGTAATCAGCAACAACAAATTATCGGTCAACGACATGTAATTAACACGTCCACGGCTCAGGGACAACAGTTGATTCAGAGTCATATGATGAATATACAACAACAACAACAGCAGCAGCAGCATCAACAACAGCAGCAAGCTCAACAGAAGCAGCAGCATTTAATGGCAGTACAGCAGCAGCAGCAACCACAACAACAGCAACAACAACCACAACAACAACAGCAGCAGCAACATATGATTGTGCAACAACAAAAACCTGCGGGTATGGTCATCAGCAATGTACCACAACAGCAACAACTACTCCAGCAGCAACAGCAGCAGCAGTCTACAATGCAATTCGGTCAGCCGCAACAAATGACAATGTCTGGAGGCCAAGTCTGCATAATTCAACAAACCCTACAACCTCAACAACAGCAGCAACAAGCACCGCCACCACCACCACAACAACAACAGCAAGTACAGGGGGCTGCAACAAATTATCAACAGCAAATTGTCAGTACAAGTGCACAACAACCTCAAATAATAAGCCAACAAATTCAAATTCCTCAACAGCAACTTGGCGGTGGCACTCCGCAGCAAATAACGGTCTCAAACAAATCTAAGATAATCATTAGTCAACAACAATTTCAACAGCTCAGTGCTCAACAACAACAACAAATATTAGCACAAAATCAGCAAAATCAAAACCTTGTCATCGTCAATCAGACAAATTTGACTGCTCAACAACACCAGCAACCACAACAAGGACAACCACAAATAGTACAACAAATCATACAACATCCAATGCAGCAATCTCCACAACAGCAACAACTTCAAATGCTGCAGTCACCCCAGCAGCAGCAACAACAGTTACAACAAATACCACAAAGTCCTACACAAGTTCTGAAACATCCACAGCAGCCACCTCCGATGTATACTCAACGACAACAATCCCTTGAAATGGCGGACGGCGCAAGCACTAACATACAACAACAACAGCAACAAATTCAAAATTCGCAACAGTCGCCGCAAATGATTACACAAACTCAGGTCTTACTTAATCCGCAACAGCAACATCGTTTGCAACTTCAACAACAACAACAAGGGAATATGTCTCAGCAACCACAACAAATTGTTATTAATCAACAGGTCATTAATAATCCACAACGTTTACAATATATACAACAACAACAGCAGCTACAACAACAACAGATTCAATTGCAACAACGCAAGCCACTGCAAAATACAATAGTTGTCGGACAACAACAATTACAACAATCGCCACAACATCAACAAATTATTATACAGCAACAAACTTTAACATCACCAGCGTCCCAACAGCCACAACAACAGCAGCAGCACCATCAACAACAGCAACAGAATCAACAACAAATGATGGCAATACCAACCGGAAGTAATTTGTCCAATCAAATTATTTTGCAACAAAAACCACCATTACAACAACAAATTTCCATAGACGGACAACAACCCCAACAGCAACAACAACAGATAATTTTGCAACAACAGCCCACGCAACAGACCGTAGTTATCCAGCAACAACAAATGCCACAACAAATAATAGCGACAGCTCAATCACCACAACATCCACAACAACAACAACAACACTCCCAATTAATTATGCAGCAAAGTTCACCGCAACAACAACAGCAGGGTCCACAACTACAACAACATTGGCCTCAACAACAACAACAGCAAAGTCCATCGCCAATGCAATCACAATCTGCCCAGCCAGGAACTCCGGTGGTGGTGAGTGGTGCACAAGTGATTGCAACAAACTCCTCTATGGGCAACTTGCAAGCCCCACAGCAATTTATAAGGGCCGTACGTCCCGGACAATGGCAACAAGCAGGTTTACCACCTGGAACAACGACATTGCAGGGTCAACCCCAACGCCAAGTTATACAAGTCGACGATAAGACACACGCCCATCTCATGACCCTAGATCCGGTGAAGAAAATGGAGTACATCGCCAAATTGCAACAACAAAACCAAAAACGTTTAATGATTCGTCAACAAGTGCCATATCAACCACGCCCAGGTGCTCCAAATGTGGTAGCTACTGCTTTAGGCACAACTGTACAACGTCCCCCAGGTGTGCCAACCCCAGGCACTCCACATATTATTGTACAAAGCCAAATGCCGGCAGGACTAACGCAACAACAACAGATTCAATGGCTGCAACAACAAGGTGCACGGCAAGTTGTTGTGCGCGCTGGGGCAGCACCTGGTTTAAGTCCGATAACTCAGCAACAACAACAACCATTAGGAGCAGCAGGACAACAAACACAACAGCAAGGACAAACCATAACTGCCACACAGTACAATCTAAATGATCCAAATCAACAATTGCTCCTGCAGCGACAATTGCGCGTGCAACAAGTACAATTGCAACAGCAATTACATCCACAAAACAAACCATCACTACAAGTAGTAACTGGCGGAGCCATGGTCGCCGAACAGCAACAACCTACAACACCCGGAGCACCAACAACACCAGGCAGCAACAATATGACTTCATTGGCACCAAGAACCATGGTTATGAACGCAGTTGAAGTCCAGCAACAACAGCAGTTGCAACAGCAGCAAATAAGTAGCCCGCAGCAGCAGGGTGTATTGCAACAAACTCAACAACAACAAATGAATATGAAAACAAAAACTGCGCTGGCTAACTTGCTAAATAGTCGCTTAGGCAACAGCAATGGTGGTGTACTACAAATACAGCAACATCAACCAACAATGGTCGTAGCAGCTGGTAGCACCCCAGCATCAGATCAGGCGCTTCAACAACAACAGCAACACAATTCCCAGCAAATAATTCAACATCAAGTTGTAGTCGCAGGTAATGCACCACAGTCTGGCATCTTATTGCAGCAACAAACTCCGCAACTGCAGCAGCAACAGCAAACCGTGGCTGGTGGCGTTATACTTGAACAACAAGAGACTGCTGCGGGTCGACTACGGTTGATGAATCAACAACACAACGCTGCGCTACAGCAGCCAGGTATACCAAATCATGCGCAAACAGGTACACAACTTATACAAGGTGTCGTAGGTGCTACACCGCCCCGAACACAGCAAGAACTTATAATGTTGCAGCAGCAACAACAACAACTACAACTACGCCGCTCTGGTGGAGTTATACAGACACAGCTATCGTCAGGTGGCCATATAGTAGCTGCGAGTGGCGGCCAACAACAAATCGTTGTTGCCGGTCCTCAGCAGCAGCAAATTGGTATTGCGACAGGTGTGCAGCAGCAAATTGCGGTGGCACAAGTTCCCCAGCCTCAGTCTGCCCAAGCACCCCAAGGTGTGATGACACAGGCTGGGTTTATCCAAGGCCGCCCCAATATGCCGCTACCACCTCGCCCGCAATTCTACGGACACAATCCGAATCTAAAATTACCACCTGACCTTTTTCTTGTTGGGTGTACCTTTTATATTGTGGAGTATGACGAAACCGATGCCAATGAATTGCCAATTTGGATGGAGACTATACGTCAATTCGGCGGTGATATTGAACGTGTTTATTGTCAACGTGTCACGCATGTACTCTGTCGTACGCAACGTCATGGCGTAGTAATGCAAGCATTACGCGACTCAAAACGCTGTATAACAGCATATTGGTTAAGTGATATTTGCTTTAAGAAGCAATTGCTGCCGCCATGGCAGGCACTTCATCTACCGTTTCCCAGCCAATTTGGATATCAGAAGCCGCTGGATAAACATATTATTTCAACCCATGGATTTGAAGGTGAAGAAAACTTTAGGATAAAACAAATGGTAGAAGAATGTGGCGCCATATACACATCATACCTATCCAGACATAATACAGTGTTGATTTGTAAAAAAACTGAGGGTGATAAGTATACCGCAGCCAAAGAATGGAATATACCGATTGTAAATGCAATTTGGTTGGCAGATATTTGCATTGGTAATCTGAGTGGTATGTCGCAATATGAACAGCAGAAGTATCAACAATATTCTCTAGCGGCACCTTTTAGAATTGACTATCCACTGGTGCCACATTTGATGGGTAAGTGGTGTATGCATATATTTGACAGAGTTCTAGTAATTAAATTAATATTTAAGTATTGAGTTGTCTTATTATGCTGCGGCACGTGCTTTCATTTACATTGATTAGTAGGTGCTTAACCGTCGAAGCGATGTTCGCCTTTCGAAACAAGGCATGGCAATCATTATTTCTTAGTCATAACTGAATCCATACAATTCGCTTCCCAGGACAATCGGGCTAGTACTAGAAGGTGTTACTACTAAACCATACCGGATCATAGCCGAAGGAGGACTGCCCACTTGGGTAACCCTTCCCTAAACCGTCAAACGTTCAAGTCCCTGGACAGGTAACATCAAAATGGTTAAGAAAAGTTTTTCAAATCGGGTTAGCGAGTGTATTTCTGCCATCCTTTTCATCAAAAATGTTTCTGCCTTCGAAGATACCTTGCGAAATAACGTTTTGTATATACATATGTCTGAGAGTACAATGCATAAGTTAGCTTTTAACTTCTTCCATCACTGACTATACATTTAAATAATTTTTGTTTTCTCTGTAGCCGCATGGAAAGCGCCAATAAATCTTACACAGGATGCCCATGAACGTGTCAAACGTTCTTTAGCTGATCCATATTTCGAACAGAAGGCAAAGCGTCAAAAGATCTCACCCTATCAGGAAGAAATACCAGAGACAATAGTCTGTGTTGAATACCCACACAATGATAAACCACCAAAGGTGATATTTTCGCAAGTGGCCGATCCGGAATCGCTAAAAAAAGCTGTCATGTATGTATATATAGAACAATGTTGCTAATAATGTTCTGGGAAAGTGGGTTCGTTCAATATATTAGAAAATATTTAAGCTATCTAGTAAATTTTGTTGTTCTTTTTTGACCATGGTGCACCTTGTTCTGGAAATCGAGATACTACTAGACTTGGCAACTTTGTCTTGATTATACTTCTTAAAAGCATACAATATTAAATCATACTTAAGTTAAAAAATATTAAAAGTCTTTTATAGAAAAAAGTTAGAATATATTTTGAAATGCACATACATATCTACACATAAATTAATGGTTGGAATGTAGAAGGAATAAATAAATTTGAAATAAAACTCAAACCACTGTGCTTAGAATAATTTGATACAAAATAGTTCGAATTGCTCATTTCCGAGTTAAAATCGATTTGCAGAGCAACCATTGCTTGAGACAAAAAATAACAATTTTTCCATTTACTTATTTACAGCACTCTTGGTGGCATTGTTGTAGACAATCCAGAGGATGCAACTTTTTTGGTTATGACACGCGAAAGTCGCACATGCAAACTCATACAAGCAGTTTGTCATGTCGATTATGTACTGAAATCGAATTGGTTGGTGGAAAGTGCCAAGGCAGGCCGGTTCCTGCCACCTGACTCCTACAGAATACAATACATACCTGTCGATGAAAATTTGAAATTTCATTTGGATACTGTATTACGCTCAACAATACGAAATACGCTCTTTGCTGGCAAACAGTTCTTTGTTACACCGGATGTTTTTCCATCACGGTCTGAAATTGTACGTATGATTGAATCATCTGGCGGTAAGGTAGAACTCAAGAGACGTAATGCGCAGGCCATTGCTGAAACACATACACAAGCCCCAGAATCATATATAATTGTAACATGTCCAAACGATATGCATTTGTGTGTAGATTTAACACGGCAAGGTAATCCAAAGTGCCCCATTGTATCGACAGAATTCGTAATGAGTTCGATATTGAAGCAAAAATTAGAAATCGAACCGAATTTAATAACTTACCTATATAATAATAACTATTCTAGCACTAAGTCAAAATAGTATATTATTATTTGTCATTAAAAGTTAATACGTCTACTAAGTATAAATATTTATGTGAAATTGATATATGTAGTTGTAAAAAATGTAGATAAGTAATTGTAGTTATACAGAGTTATGTACTAAGAAAAAAGTAACAGCAATTTTTTGTATATCATATTTCGGTTATAGATATCTACATATTAAATATATGTGGGCACAAGCGTCGACATAAGACAACTAGAGAAAGGTATGACTTGCCATTGACTCACATTTGCTGTAAAATTTTAATACCAAAAGAAATGCTGCTTCACAACAACAACAACAGCAAAATTTTCACAACTTAGTGCAATATGATTTTTTGAATAGATAACATTTATGCACTTTTGTAAATAAAAATCGGCAATAAACATCGTCACTAGCTTGTTGTTCTTGTAACAGTGTACTGAAAAGGATCGTCGGACCTGCATTACGGCGAATTAAGATGTTATAATTGAGTCGACCGATTTGAATTTAAAACCCATTTTAATAAAAAGAAAAATTATGAAATGTTTATTTATTGTCACATACATACCGTAATATGTAATTAAATTATAGGTGCATGTAAATATGTAATTTCTTACGAGCTAAAATCTACGTCGTAAAATTTTCGAAAAATATTTAATAAAAACTGTTTTAAAATCGGTAAAAAAAAACAACCTATAAATTTTTTATAAGCTTTACATTTCAAAAATCTATATTTTTCCATGTTGTAAATCCAGATTTAAAAAAACCCCAATTTAAAGTATACGATTGCAACAATCTGTAGCAGCAAGCAATAAACCTAACTGAATACATATTGAAGTTATAATTTTGTAAAATATTTCGTAGGGATTTCGT
The DNA here is from genome assembly GCA_949987695.1 of Merzomyia westermanni. Lineage (NCBI taxonomy): Eukaryota > Metazoa > Arthropoda > Insecta > Diptera > Tephritidae > Merzomyia > Merzomyia westermanni. The sequence continues at coordinate 35,913,084 of OX465288.1, forward strand.
AGTAGTAGGTAAAAGACTCACGAATCTATTTATCGCTTCATTCAAATAAATTTTATAATAAAATTAAATATGTTAATTGTATTTTTATTTGTCAACACATCTCCGTGACGGCCTACTTAAAGTAAAACAAAAGCAAACTTAAATCAACCGCTTATGCTTATTGGCTAATATCTGCATCAACAAATAGGTTTGGAAAACTTTGTAAAGAAGCTTGATTCTTCTGGTTCGAAATAAATGTAAGGCGCGATATACAGATATCGAGCCCTAACCGCAATTTTGTGTAACCAACGAAATTCTGAAAATCGGTAGTTTGACAGATATCGATAATTCTGTTTATTTTAAACCATCTCACAAAGTATCACAACTGTAATATGTACCATTAAAAAAATAATGCAAAGGCAATTATGATGTTCTAAATTTTTTTATATTTGTAAACTAAAAAACCTTCTGTAAAATTTTATTTTTGTTGGTTACACTAAAATGGCTGTTAGGGCTTGATATGTATATCATCATAAACCTCCGAAGAGATTTTCAGCCGAGCTAATCTTCCAATTTATGGTGTACTGCTTTGAATTTTTTCTACTTTCTCTGTTACTTTTACCGGGACTGGAACCCGGACCCTAGGTGTGATAGGCCTGGTCCAAAAGGCGTCTGCTCCGTCTGGTCCAAAAAGCTTTAGGTTTATTCCGCAACAAGTTGGATGCCATAATCAATATAACTTGGCTAGCCATATTATTGCTCAACTTCATTTGGCATAACCGCAAAAGCTTTGCAGGGAAGGCAAAATCAGAAATGGCAGCGTACAGAAAAGACGCAGAGTCGGCGACTCACATTTTCCAAAAATTTATGTTTTTCGCATTTCTTCGTACACGGGTCTTTTGGTAGTGCAATAGAATTTATATTCATGCCCAATACGGTAACCGACAGATACTTTGCGGAGGGAGTGCTAATCGATTCGCAAAAAAAAAGTTACGGATTTAATCTTTAAAACTAAAAAATTTACATTGTTAAGATATTTTCTTATATTTTTTGTACTGACTTCTTTAAATGGTCATCTAACCGCCTGGGCGATTTTGACCGTCCAACATAGTTCGCCAATCGTTTCTTCGTTGCGCCAACTGGCGCCAATTGGAAACACCGCGGGATCGCAAATCGGTCTCCACTTGGTCCTTCCATCGCAGTGGTGGTCTCCCTCTTCCTCTGCTTCCACCGGCGGGTGCCGATAAGAATACATTCTGGGCTGGAGCATCTTCGCTCATTCGCACTACGTGGCCTAGCCAGCGAAGCCGCTGTGTTTTAATTCGCTGAACTATGTCGGCGTCTGCGTAAAGTTCATACAGCTCATCATTAAATCTTCTTCGGTACTCGCCGTCGCCAACGCGTAGAGGTCCACAAATCTTTCGAAGAACCTTTCTCTCGAATACTCCCAGAGCCGCCTCATCAGATGTTGTTAGTGTCCACGCTTCTGCACCATATAGCAGGACGGGTGCGATGAGTGACTTGTAGAGTGTTATTTTCGTTCGTCGAGAGAGGACTTTACTTTTCAATTGCCTACTCAGTCCGAAGTAGCATTTGATTGCAAGAGTAATTCTTCGTCGGATTTCTAGGCTAACATTATTGTTGGTGTTAATGCTGGTTCCCAGGTAAACGAAGTCCTTTACTATTTCGAAATTATTGCTGCCAACAGTGGCTTGGTTGCCAAGGCGCGAATGCGCTGACTCTTTGCATGATGACAGAAGGTACTTCGTTTTGCCCTCGTTCACCACCAATCCCATTTTCTCCGCTTCTTTTTCTAATTTGGAGTAAGCAGAAGTTACGGCGCGGTTGTTAAGGCCAATGATATCAATATCGTCAGCATATGCCAACAGTTGCACGCTTTTATAAAATATTGTTCCAGCGCGGTTAAGTTCTGCAGCTTGTATTATTTTCTCCAGCATTAAATTGAAGAAATCGCACGATAGGGGGTCACCCTGTCTGAAACCCTAGTTTCGAACGGCTCGGAGAGGCATATAGGCAGCTCCTTTTCGTGTTATCGAAAGCGGCTTTAAAATCAACAAAGAGATGATGTGTGTCGATTCTTTTTTCACGGGTTTTTTCCAAGATTTGGCGTATTGTAAAAATCTGGTCGATGGTAGATTTACCAGGTCTGAAGCCACACTGATAAGGTCCAATCAGTCTGTTCACATCAGGCTTCAGTCTTTCGCACAATACGCTTGATAGGACCTTATATGCGATGTTCAAAAGTCTGATTCCGCGATAGTTGGAGCAGTTTGCAGGATCGCCCTTCTTGTGGATTGGGCAGAGAACACTTAGATTCTAATCTTCAGGCATGCATTCATCCGACCAAATTCTGCATAGAAGCTGATGCAAGCGCCTTACCAGCTCCTCGCCTCCGTGTTTGAATAGCTCAGCAGGCAAACCATCAGCGCCAGCTGCTTTATTGTTTTTCAATCGGGATATTGCTATTCGCACCTCATTATAGTCGGGTTGTGGAACGTCAACTCCATCATCTCCGATTGTGGGATTGGGTTCGGCATCTTCTTTGGTTTCTTGCTCAGTTTCTCCATTTAAAAGGACAGAGAAGTGATCCCTCCATATTCTGAGTGCTCTCTGAACATCGGCCACCAGGTCGCCGTTCTCATTCTTACAGGAGTTTGCCCCGGGTTTAAAACCTTCTGTCCATCGACGAATTTTTTGATAGAATTTTCGGGCATTATTCCCGTTGGCCTTTTCTGCCTCTCTTTTTTCGCCCGGAAAAGCCGCCTCGCTTCCCTCTTCAACTCGCGGTAGTGTTCACACACACTAGGCTTCGTCCTTTCTTTTCGTTGCAGCGCGGCACTCTTCGTCGTCATACCAGTACTGACTAGGGTAGTAAATTTAAAGGAAATCGATAAAATTTCCTTTTCTAAGTTTTCTAACTTAAATCTGCAACTGTTTTTTCGCGAATCGATCCGCACTTCCCGCGAATGGCATTCGTAAGATATAGGAATAGGCATGATTATGTTATTTTTAGAAGAGATATTAACCATTATATTCTTTTATGATCCTTTTAAAAATCTTTCATATAAAAGTGGGCGTGGTTCTCAGCCTATTTCGTATATTTTTCTCCGGATTATTACCTATAGTAAGGGTAATCGGTGTGCCAAATTTTGATATCTTTAACGGTTTTTGATGTATGTATGATTATTAATATTTTGAAATTGAAGTGAAGGAAAGGTCACTGTATTTTTCAAAATACCCACTACATAAAAAGTGGGCGTGGCTATAATTCGATTTCACCCATTTTAAATAGCGACGTGAGATGATGTGGATTTGCAGTAGAATAGACATTTTTCGATTGAATCGATCGCATTTTATTTTGGTATTCACCCATATTGTGAGTATCGAATAAGAATAGATAATCGACTATTAAGCGATCATCGAGCAATTGCATGTGTCGAACCGATCGCTTAATGAGCGACTGTGAATACTTAATCGATCATCTTTCTACTACCATTTTGCAGTCGCTGGCGTGTCGATGTGATTTGAAAAGTGCTAATAAAATGGCACCCGCCGGTGGAAGCAGAGGAAGAGGGAGACCACCACTCCGATGGAAGGACCCAGTGGAGACCGATTTGCGATCCCGCGGTGTTTCCAATTGGCGCCAGTTGGCGCAACGAAGAAATTACTGGCGAGCTATGTTGAACGGTCAAAATCGCCCAGGCGGTTAGATGAACATTTAAAGAAGAAGAATAAAATGGATAAAAAGTGAATCATAAAAAAAAATTTTAAATATGTAAATATACTAGGAAGAATATCGATTAAGTATTCACAATCGTCCATTAAGCGATCGGCTCGACACTCGTAATTGCTCGATGATCGCTAATCGCTTTATAGTCGATTATCTATTCTTATTCGACACTTACAATAGGGGTCTTGTGTGTAGGACTACTAGGTATAAAGACAATGAAGATATGTAAATTAGTGCCCAGGTGACCAAGGTCTGGTAAAACCCGGAATCGTGTAATGGTTCGCTGTATCGAAAGCTAGGTCTATGTGTGGAAGGTTCTTGTGTCTACGTTCCAAAGAAGCTCGATTCCTCTGGCCCACAATGCTCTCAGAGTAACCAGTCGGATGCGTTTAAAGACCAGTTTCAGATTCATTTCTTCAAAAGCTGATTTTTTTCGAGCACTCCGGAATTATTTCGGTAAAAATGTAAGGGCTACTAGGGATATTATGGATTGATTTCCGGACTGCCTCGAAATCAGTTCAGATCTATTTCGCCCATAATTTTTGAATAATTTCGGGACTATGTCGTTGCTATTGTTATGATGACTTTGTGATTATTTTCGGGGCTGTTTCGCTTTTGTTGGAATCACTAAACAGTTTACAAATAAAACCGAAGTAGTCTCGAAATCACTTCCGAAACGATTTCAAAATAGTTCCGAAGTTACTCAAAGTCTTTTCTACAATATACAATTTTTGTAGAAATACTGTTTATGGGTCTTTGACCTTTCTAATATTATAATCGTTAAGCTCTGGTTCTAAACAAGAAAAAAAAAAAAAATGTTAGGCATGAAACATCACGATTTATTCGCGCTAGAAGTCTAGGCTTCTTATTACCGACGCCAATTGGAAACACCGTATAAGGTTCTATCAAGCGTATTGTGCGTAAGGTTGACGTGAACCGACTAATTGGACCCTATCAGTGTGGCTTCAGATCTGTTAAATCTACCATCGACCGGATTTTTACAATACACCAAATCTCAAACCCGGCTTTGATGGCACAAAAACTGCCTGTATATGCCGCTAGATCTGAATTTGGTACTAATGTACTTGTACTTGAATTGTTGAAGTACAACCACGGTACTTGTAAGTTATTTTATAAGTATTACGCTCTACAATAAACTTAATTTTTCTTACGAGTTTACGGATTCTTGTTTTTTAAAATGAGCTATGACAAGAATACGTAACATCCCGTAATAATATTTTTTAAATGAACAGAACTAATGAACAAGTAAACTGAATTTTCAAAAAATATTTCATCGCAAGAAATTCTCTTTTTTATCAAAAAAGTACTTTCAAATATTTGATAAGGACATGTACTTGTTCATTTGAATTTGAAGTATCTATTCTAATTTCCATTTACATAATTTTTCTTTGCTCTATTTAATGAAGGAAACTAAACAAAGGCGACCGTTTTGTTTTGTGTGTTCGCACTAGAGTCGTGTAATTCGCGAAACGTTCAAATTCAACCTCGTTCATTAAATGTACTAGTTCAAGTGCTTCTGTGGCAACAAGCAATAACAACCAAGGGAGAGTTGAAATTGCTTTAGCAACCAAACTCAATATTGGGTAGGAAAAACAGCTTATGTGATTCATAGAAGTGCCATTCTCTCTTATTACCACAGTAATTTTTGCTTATCCATATCTATACCATCATATCTGTGGCAATAAGCGGGAACAGCCAAAAGCGAATTAAGTTAAAATTGAGTTCTCCCTACGAAGATCTATAAAGAGCTGTTTAAATTAGTCAACTTTGGAATCAATTTCAGTTGCACGAAATGTTGATTCAAAGTTGGCTGCCTACCAACTTATTACATGTAATTGTTGCACGACCCGTTTCTTCTTCTTCTTTAAATGGTCATCTAACCGCCTGGGCGATTTTGACCGTCCAACATAGCTCGCCAGTCGTTTCTTCGTTGCGCCAACTGGCGCCAATTGGAAACACCGCGGGATCGCAAATCGGTCTCCACTTGGTCCTTCCATCGGAGTGGTGGTCTCCCTCTTCCTCTGCTTCCACCGGCGGGTGCCGATAAGAATACCTTCTGGGCTGGAGCATCTTCGCTCATTCGCACTACGTGGCCTAGCCAGCGAAGCCGCTGTGTTTTAATTCGCTGAACTATGTCGGCGTCTGCGTAAAGTTCATACAGCTCATCATTAAATCTTCTTCGGTACTCGCCGTCGCCAACGCGTAGAGGTCCACAAATCTTTCGAAGAACCTTTCTCTCGAATACTCCCAGAGCCGCCTCATCAGATGTTGTTAGTGTCCACGCTTCTGCACCATATAGCAGGACGGGTGCGATGAGTGACTTGTAGAGTGTTATTTTCGTTCGTCGAGAGAGGACTTTACTTTTCAATTGCCTACTCAGTCCGAAGTAGCATTTGTTTGCAAGAGTGATTCTTCGTCGGATTTCTAGGCTAACATTATTGTTGGTATTAATGCTGGTTCCCAGGTAAACGAAGTCCTTTACTATTTCGAAATTATTGCTGCCAACAGTGGCTTGGTTGCCAAGGCGCGAATGCGCTGACTCTTTGCATGATGACAGAAGGTACTTCGTTTTGCCCTCGTTCACCACCAATCCCATTTTCTCCGCTTCTTTTTCTAATTTGGAGTAAGCAGAAGTTACGGCGCGGTTGTTAAGGCCAATGATATCAATATCGTCAGCATATGCCAACAGTTGGACGCTTTTATAAAATATTGTTCCAGCGCGGTTAAGTTCTGCAGCTTGTATTATTTTCTCCAGCATTAAATTAAAGAAATCGCACGATAGGGGGTCACCCTGTCTGAAACCTCGTTTAGTTTCGAACGGCTCCGAGAGGTACTTCCCAATTCTGACCGAGCTGGCGGTGTTGCTCAAGGTCATTTTGCATAGCCGTATAAGTTTTGCGGGGAAACCAAATTCAGACATAGCGGCATATAGGCAGCTCCTTTTCGTGCTATCGAAAGCGGCTTTAAAATCAACAAAGAGATGATGCGTGTGGATTCTTTTTTCACGGGTTTTTTCCAAGATTTGGCGTATTGTAAAAATCTGGTCGATGGTAGATTTACCAGGTCTGAAGCCACACTGATAAGGTCCAATCAGTCTGTTCACATCAGGTTTCAGTCTTTCGCACAATACGCTTGATAGGACCTTATATGCGATATTCAAAAGGCTGATTCCGCGATAGTTGGCGCAGTTTGCAGGATCGCCCTTCTTGTGGATTGGGCAGAGAACACTTAGATTCCAATCTTCAGGCATGCATTCATCCGACCAAATTCTGCATAGAAGCTGATGCATGTGCCTTACCAGCTCCTCGCCTCCGTGTTTGAATAGCTCAGCAGGCAAACCATCAGCGCCAGCTGCTTTATTGTTTTTCAATCGGGATATTGCTATTCGCACCTCATTGTAGTCGGGTTGTGGAACGTCAATTCCATCATCTTCGATTGTGGGCTCGGGTTCGGCATCTTCTCTGGTTTCTTGCTCAGTTTCTCCATTTAAAAGGGCAGAGAAGTGATCCCTCCATATTCTGAGTGTTCTCTGAACATCGGTCACCAGGTCGCCGTTCTCATTCTTACAGGAGTTTGCCCCGGGTTTAAAACCTTCTGTCCATCGACGAATTTTTTGATAGAATTTTCGGGCATTATTCCCGTTGGCCAGCATCTCAAGCTCCTTTATTTCACGCTTTTCTGCCTCTCTTTTTTTCGCCCGGAAAAGCCGCCTCGCTTCCCTCTTCAACTCGCGGTAGTGTTCACACACACGACCCGTTTACATCACGCAATTGCATGAATCAACAGGCAAGTTGACTTTCTAATTGACTAATGTAAGCAGCCAGTGTGACCAGGTTAGCCTTTTCGAGGCTAGATTTAGCCTTTTTTTGGTTTTAGCTTCGTGGCTTTTTTCTAACCTTTTCTGGTCCCAACACCATATTTTTCATACAACTTCGACAAATATATAAAATTAAAGTTGAATAAAGGTACTATTGATGACGAAATACCCGCCCCTGCGGGTTAGAGGCGACTAATATACACAAAGGTAATGACGTGCAACTCGATAGTTGATCTACGGATATGACGCCTCTCACCTCTCATTACCCATCTTATCCTACCTTACGGAAGGAGGGGTGACATGACCTAGAAGGTTTCACTGGTCATAAATCGCTACCACGACAGTCGGGCAGCACCGCAAGGGAGTACCGGAGCGTACCGGGTTCAAATCCGGCCAAGGACTGTTAATTCGACAAACCCTGTTAATTCCCTAAAACCTTCGGGGAACGTTTTTGTCGTTACCACAACAAGAACAACAACGAAATACAGAAAATTATTCGTAAAAATTGTCAACTATTTTTAATGGAGCTGATAACCCAATTGCGACATCGCCTATCTGATAACATGAACTGTTTACAAAAGATAAACTTATTTTCAGTTGAAAATTCTTTGAAAGTTACAAAGCCGGATGTATTTTCTCACTCTCTCAAGAAGAAAAGTCTAGGTATTCTCCAAGTCAACTAGCATTGATTGAGCTGCAGTGGCGAAAGCTAATAACCGTACAGTGGACAAGTGTGACCTCTACCATTGAATTTTGGGCGGAAGTCGGAGAACATAAAAATTCATCCAACGAACCCCCTTTTTCAGAACTGGTCGAATTCGTATTTCACTTTTTGGTATTACCATTCAGTAATGCGGAGGTTGAAAGAATTTTTAGTGCCATGAACATTTTAAAAACTAAGTTAAGGAACAGATTAAAAATTAAAATGCTTAACTCGCTGCTTAATATTAGATGTTCGTTAAAACGGTTATCCAAATGTTACACTGATTTTGAAATTACCGATGATCTCATCTCTATGATAAATACCCAAACTTTGTACAAAGACCCAAGGCGAATTCAATATAAGGTGGAAGCAAGGCGAATTACAAACATACAGACATATTTTCCATGTATTTTGTTTTTGTAATTAATAGATCTAATGTCAAACTCGTACTGCGGTGAAATTTGTAGTGTCAAAGTGTCAGTAGCTATCAGCTGATTGGATAATGCCACCTTGTACTTGAATTCGCCTTGCGCAGACCAAGCTCTAGACGAAGAAAATATTATAAAATCAATTAGTTTGTAGTAATTTTTCTAAAGTATGTGTTTCTTTGAAAAAATTCCTAGTCAAAGAAAATGTGCCTGATATGTGTTGAAACAATAATAGTTCCTTTAAGTTATGTCTACAGCCTTTTATACAAATAGTTTAGAATAAAATAAAAAAATTTAAAAAGATTTTCAAAAAATTTCGGACTTTTTTTGCTTTTTTTCTTCTTAATTTTAGCCTTTCTCAAATTTAAGTATGAGTTAAATTTAGTTGCAGCTATTTGACACAATTTTATATGGGCTGTCAAAAAAGCTTCATCTAAATTTAAGTCATACTTAACTTTGACTATGACTATGCCCCCATGGCTATTGCTCCCAAAATGAGTTTTCAATAGCAACTTAACTCAATGCTGCTTGAGAAAAGTAGATTCAATGGATCATATTTGTGTGGCAATAAGGGTAATTTTTTTTTTAATTTTTCAGTAGAGCGCTTTGAAAGTTGAAATTCTAATGTAAATGCATGGAATTTTTTGTGATTATACAAGGTGGCGCAAAAGTAAGCTTCCGATGTTTTTTGGCTGTAATTACAAAAAAAAAAGGAAAAACTTTGATTCTTCTTGTGGATTATTTTTATTTGGTCTTTTAATTTTTTTTACATAAAGTCGAGAATATGATGTCATGTAAATGGCCGCCGCCACAGTTGATTGTCATTTGAGCCCTTTTTATGGCATTTTCCATCACTTTGGCCAAAACTTCCGGCGATAGGTCCTCACATTCTTGACGGATATTGTCTTTAAGAGCTGCAAGAGTCTGAGGCTTGTTGACATAAACCCGCGACTTCAAAAAAGAAGTCTGGAGCGGTCAAATCAGGCGATCTTGCTGGCCAGTGCAAATCGCCAAAACGGGAGATTAGGCGCCCGGGAAATGCATTCTTCAGCATATCGGTTGTGACACGTGCAGTGTGTGCTGTTGCACCGTCTTGTTGGAACCACATGTTTTCCAATCCCAATTCATCAAGTTGCGGCAAAAAGAACTCGTTGATCATTGCTCTGTAGCGCTCACCATTCACAGTAACCGTTTGGCCCGCGACGTCTTCGAAGAAAAAAGGTCCGATGACTCCTCCAGCGAAAACAGCACACCATACAGTGACTTTGAGCGGGTGTAATGGCTCTTCGTGGGTTACACGCGGATTTTCAGTGCCCCAGAAGCGAAAATTTTGCTTATTTACGTACCCGCTAAGATGGAAATGGGCCTCATCACTCATGATTATTTTTGATGAAAAATCATCTTCCTCTTGGTGGTGATTAAGGATGGCTTGAGCGTATGTTAGACGCGATTGGCGGTCAGCAGCTAACAGCTGATGCACCGTCTGGACTTTGTACGGAAACATCTTCAAATCTTGTACCAAAATTCGCTGTAAAGACCGTCGACTGATACCCATTTGCGTGGCACGTCGTCTGGTCGATGTCGACGGCACTTCCATGACATCCTCGGCTACAGCAGCAATATTCTCTGCAGAACGGCTACTCCGGGGACTGCCACGCCTAGCAGAATCTCGTGTTGTGCCAGTCTCTTCGAGGCGAGCGGCTAAACGTCGCAGTGTTTCACCTGTAGGCGTTGGACGGCCAGGAAATCTGCGACGAAATTCACGTTGTGCCAAAGTCACCGACCGATTATTGGTCAAATAAATAGTCAGCAATATTCCGCGTTCTGGAGCAGTGTAGCGTAACATTGTTTATTAACGTGTATTTCGCATGTGTTTACTACACAAATGTCAAAACAGAACTGACTTTAGGGGCCAATCGCAAAATTTATAGTATTTTCTGATAGGAGGATTACTTTTGCGCAGTAACCGTTTTTCACCGACCGAAATAAATAGTCAGCAATATTCCGCGTTCTGGAGCAGTGTAGCGTAACATTGTTTATTAACGTGTATTTCGCATGTGTTTACTACACAAATGTCAAAACAGAACTGACTTTAGGGGCCAATCGCAAAATGTATAGCATTTTCTGATAGGAGGATTACTTTTGCGCCACCTTGTAGATCCTAATACGAAGAACACAATGGTGGCACTATCTCGTTTTCGACCAAACTTGAGTTTGGCTTTTGCCGCTTGTTGCCACAGATTTATAAAACAGCAAATACTTTTTCTCAACTTTTCAGAAATTTGACATAAATTTGTATAAAGAAACTTTCAAAACTTGAACTAAAAGCAATTGCTCCGGTTTTTTTAATACGACCCAATAATTGAATCAAATTTCATTTTGTTTTGCAGTAATAGCCAAAATAAAATTGCTTGCTTTGGGAATAATGAGGTATCTTAAAATAAGCTAGACAAAAAATACGGGTTTAATAGAATAATACTGGTATAAAAAATTTGGAAAAAAAGCTAAATAACCTATTTTGTTCTATATCTCTTAAAAATATTAATTTTATTTAGGAAATCAAATAATAACCTACAATACTACTTATTTACTTATACCCATGATACACATGTGGTATAGATATGTACTACAGTATCGATACTGTAGTTTAGAGTATACTACAACAAGTCTACAACTACTCGTGGTATGAAGGTGATACAGATGTGGTATAGATCGTGGTATTGATACTATACTACAATGTGTGTCCCTGCTATTACATTTAAGTTGTGTTCCAATTAGCTATCCAGATCCGTATCACGATCAAGATCTCACGGTAACGATATGGATCAGTTGTATGAGAGTTGTTTGTGTATATATGTGTGTTTAGATATGAGTGTCTGTGCGACCAAGCAAGAAGAGAAAAAACGAGAGGAATACTGGCGCAATATGCCGGGCTTGCGGCAGTTAAAGCTGCTCTTGGGGGGCTACAATACCTCTCGCTATAGAGCAATAATAAGCCTCTCAAAAATTAACTTAAGAATTTTAACTGCTATTCTTACAGGTCATTGCAGACTCAACAACCACCTACACAAAATGGGCATAAGAGCGAATGACAACTGCCGGTTTTGTCATACGACTTCGGAGACTGCGGAGCACATCCTTATGGCATGCGACGCAATAGCCAGAAAAAGAGCACGAATCCTGGGATCACCATGGCCAGAGCATACGGAACTACAAGCCCTCAGGCCAACTGAAATAATCACCTTTTTGAGGGAAGTTGGCCTGGAAGAGGTGTTGTAATGAGATGAGGGCACAATAGACCACCCGGTCGCAGTGCTATCCTCAAATTATCTATCTATCTATCTACCAAGCCATGGCCAGAGCATACGGAACTACAAGCCCTCAGGCCAACTGAAATAATCACCTTTTTGAGGGAAGTTGGCCTGGAAGAGGTGTTGTAATGAGATGAGGGCACAATAGACCACCCGGTCGCAGTGCTATGCTCAAATTATCTATCTATCTATCTACCAAGCAAATAAGGGTTGGCTGTCTAAAAATCTACTACAAAAAACTAAACGAACAGAGCTTCCGAAATTGATCCACATAAATATCAAGATCACAACGTTGTTGTTGCATTTACATGCAAAATTTCTTTCTGGATCTGGATCACTCCTGATTGGAAGACGCCTTTAGTGTAATCGCTTCAAGTTGATCTCAAATCCCTGATTTCAGGGAACAATTTCAACTTTTAAAACGATCTCCTAGAAAGCTTTGTAAAATGACTTTGTCTGTTTGTGCTTATTGCCACAGATATGTGTCCACGCTTTTCTATTGTTTCCTAAGTTCCATACCCGCGAATTGATAGCATGCGATGTTTTGCGTTGTTCTTATTATTCGATGCTCGATCCATTCACTTTTGAAAAAAGAACTAGTTCGTTCGATCATTCAATTGAACGAAATCGCCAACTCTAGTGTGCACACTCTGCTATTCACTATGTTAAAAACGGTCTCGATGCATTATTAATGTATCTATAATTATAGATTAAATTGTTAGTAATTTATTAAACTAAGTGGCACAATGGTTTATATTTATTTCAGTTTACACTATTTGGATGTTAAGCGTTTGACGTAGTGCTACAATGACACCAGTACGAGGTGAGGGCAAATCCTTGTTTTCTAGAAATTTGATACAAATTTTGACTCGCTTTTTTATTCTCAATAGATAAGAAACCTCTAATCAGCCGAGTACCTGAAGCTCTTTTAGTTTTGGTGTTTTATTTTTTCGTATTTTTCTTCTTCATACCCACAGTTTTCCTTCAAGCATTAAAAAACACTATTTATTGTCAATAAACATATTTCATTCAATGTAGTAGTTGAAAATATACAATATACCAATGGAACAAATATCAATATTATTTCAATAATTAATAGGTAAATAATTGCAAACATGAAACCTATACATACCTAAGTGCATATATATTCATATAATAACGACCGATCGGTTCGAAAATTCTACATTCTCGAATTGGTTGGAATACGGCCTTATCCCGTAATTCGGTTAACGAATCCCGGAAATTATTTCAAAACCCTCTTAGTTCAACGCATATTCAATATGTTTCCAGCTGAGAAATGACGGTTTTGTAGTAAAAAGTTTCAAGATAGGATGACGACTTCTATGGCAAGGGGCGCGGGGCAGCTGACAACACGTTTTACCAGCTGTCTAGTTGTAGACGCCAAGCGATCAGTGGAACTAAGAGGGTTCCTAAAGATCATCTTTTCATGGAGTTTTATCTGTGCACTTTTAGTTTGAGTTTTAGGGAGTGTTGTCGAAATGGCAGTTCTTTGCAAAATATCAGGAACCAGCCAGAATATTGTTGTTAGCAGTCCTTCGTCATCAAGTTATTCTAACCGAAGTCGGTGTAGGTTCTATTAAACAGGTAAAGCGATGTTAGGTATCATGAGAGGGCATGAGGTTGAGTCTGGATAAGTAAGAGTTAAACCTGTTACAACATACAGATCGAAGTTGGACCAGAGTGACTCTAGCCTCCCAAGGGAGGACGCTCTTCTCTTCAGTTATTGCAGGTGTTTGAACGGTAATAACGGGTTCACCGGTTAACCTATTATTTTTGTAACCGAAAAACATTGTCCGATGGGTTGTCCTTCTGGTACTAACAAGACTGAAAGATTTGTTTGATCCCTCGAACTTTTAGGTATTAGTGTTTTCTAAGCGATAGGCCCCTAACCCGTAGACCATTGTGCTCAGCCAATTCTAGCTGTGCTGGTACGACGAATCGCTAAAAAATCAGTGGTAAATTATTAAACTAGTATTTGGGCTCCAATGTGGACTCGAGGAGCATAGCACTTCCGCAGAGGTGATCCGGTCCTTAAGACGTAGATCTCTCGAAAGAACATTGTTGAAAAACGCGTCGATGCATCTAAGGACTCTCGGGTAAAATCAACCTCCGAGCAATCTTCGTTTACGCTGGCAGTGCAAATGTTGCGCAGAGATAGCGTAAAGATCTCCAAGAGTTCGATGGCTGGCCATAAAAAAGATTACTTATTACGTACGGTAACACAATACAACCACAAATTTTTAATTATATACACATGTAGGCATTAGTTAGCTTAGGGGAAGCAAAAGGTAATAACCAATGTTTAGCAAAAATATATATATGTGATGGGAGAGAGCAATTAACAAGCAATTGGTAAACATATTTACCCAACATATCCAGATCAAGCTGTAATCAAAAGAAAAGCCTCGAAGAAACGAAAAGTATTTTAAAATTCCAACGTACATGTTCACTTTGATTGTTTGATTTTTTCTATATCCAACAAATTATCTGTTTAATCAAATGTATGAGACGTATGTAGAAAATAACGAGATCCAAGTGATGCGGTGGAGACAGCGACATGCTTGTAAAATAGACTTGGTTCCTTAGCATTGTATTTAGTTTTATTTTTTCTAATGAATCCCAAGTAAATGTCTTAATTTCTTTAAAAAGAATGAGGTTTCTCCCTAATCGAGTTCCAATTACGGAAATGATACGAAGAAGGAAACTTCAAAAATAGGTTGAGCCTGTATTTTATATTTTGTTTTCAGTTTGCAATCCTCCACTCTCACTCCAAATCGTGTTAGAAAGAAGAAAAAGTGTTGTTTTTTGAGTCCTTTGCGGCAAATCCTTACAGGGTAAATATTAATGAAAAGGAGAGCATCAGTATTATCTATAGATTTCTTATATGTCGAATCGATGGACACACTTCGTGAAATTTTTGGCCGAGATGAAGTAACTGCATTTCATGATAGCTTGTTTTCCGATCTCAATATAAGAAAAAAATTTGGCAGACCTTATTAAAAATTGTGCATCCTTGCTTTCCATTAATTAATCGAAGAATATTTGTAGGCAAATGTGAGTAATGAAATGTTTACATATACTATCCAGAGTAGAGGGTTATATAAAAATGGGAATGTCATTTTTGAAGCTTTCTATATGTCGTATTGAAAGAAAAATATGGCGTATTATTTATTGTGGTCTCATTCCGAAATTCAATAAGGCGACAAATTATTGTTGGAGATACAATTTTTGTAGCTAGTATGATATTAATGGTTTTTTTCTCTGCTCAGTCGATCAGCAATATAGAAACCTTGATAGACATTTACATACTTCCAATTTACAAATCCAATTGATCCTAATCCTTTTTGTATAGCAAAATAGTTTATAATGAATAGATTGTATTGCATTTCATTCTGTCCAATGGAATACAGCAAAATATCACAGGAGCGTAATGTATTCCTTCCACAGCATTGAGTTTTTTCCTAAATCGCTGAAGTTTGGCTGAGTTCAAACCAAAACATGATTGTTTATTTAACAAAAAAATGATGAGCTGGATTTACATTATGTTTAAGTCGCAAGTATTGCTCCCATGTCTTGTCCTTTACACCTGTCCTATACACACGAGTTAAATATTACAATCCTCCTACATAGTGACTGTTCCATTACTCCTAAATGCAACAATGTAATATTATAATCCTCCACTCCCACTTCAGATCCGAGTTATAACGAAGTGATATGGCGTAATCAATAAAAAAACATGTTTGATATCCGCCTAAGATGAAGATTTTGAAGGTTACTGTAACACGAGTCCTTGTTTTTACCCTATTCAGTCTTTTATATTTTCCTGCAAATAGATTTCCTTCATCCACAGTCCACTTTTATACGGCGAAATAGTTGCTTTGGAAAAAGGTGCACAAGGAAGGTTTTATCCACAATCCAGAGCGAAAAAATACTACACGGGTAGGCTAGTATTATTGTAAAAATGATTTTTCTCGTAGTATATTCGGAAAATTCAATGTCATCAAAAATACATGAATTTTCCCTAGTAAATATAAAGCGATTCCTGTTTCCTCCTCAATTCACTCTGTCCGCAACACAAAAAATTTCGATAGACATTCCTTTTCTTAATACAAATCCAATTCCATAATCCTTTTATCCATATTCTCCTTTATTCAAGTTTAACTTCCAATCCATCATTCCATTCCATCCATTAAATTTTACCGGAATAGAGCGGAAAGAAGAGAAATATTATGTTAATATTGTACAATATTCAATGTGTAGATACATAAAACAATTAGTTTTTCCATGTTTAATGAAATATAATTAAAGTATAAATGTATATCGTTATTAGTACTTTTATATGAGTGATTTTGTCTTCTGTTTAAACGTAATAATTAACTTTAAAAAATGGAATTTACTTCTTTTTTGAATCTCAAAAACTTATCATTTTGTTTATCTTGCTTTCAATATAAATCTACTACCCAAACTAAGGGAATCAACCAAAATTTGTCACATCATAATAAAATTGAATATTACTTGATTCCATTCTTTAAGTTATAGAAGTTTTTAAATGTTTGGTTTGTTCTGATTTAATCAAATTTGTGATATAAATTAAAAAGGTGAGCGTGAACGTGATCTTGACCTGGAAAATGAACGTCTTAGTGGAGAATAAGTAGGAGTTCCTCGGCGACGTGGACGCGGCGAGAAAGAGCGTGATCTAATAGTAAAAAACAAAAAGTTACTATAAAAAAATATACACATGTAAGTAAAAAACTATACATACCTATCGCGAAAACTACGACCACCACCGCGTTCGCCATCATCTTCACGTACACGTATATATGATACCTCTCCCTAAATATAAATTCCAAAATGAATACATGCTTGCAGTTAAAGAGTTTTCACAATAAAATCTTAAGAGAGCAGTGGCAAAATCTGTACATTTTAAATAGTAGCTCAAAGGCATGGTTATAGAAAATTAATTCGATGTGCCAAACCATAATGCATATGAGCACATACTACATATAAACATATGCGAACTAGCCAAAAGGAATGAAGAAACCTAATTTTTTAATACAAAGGTGTAGCGGATCCAAAGATGATGAAAATGGTAGAGGTAAAAAGAGTGACGACTAGGCAAGGCGGGTCCATCATCTCCCAGTTGGAAAGGTTTCCCTTATTACCATAATTGCTGTAAAATGAAACTATAAAATGTTGAGTGAGCTCATTACAGTATGATACGACTAGGCAGGACAAATAATCGCATAAAACGTTACTGGAGTTTAGGCCAAACACAGTATTTCTCCAGACGGCAATCGTAACGATGCAAAAGCACTTCCAGAAAGAATTACTGATGTATCGCGCCTATTAGGCAGGGTGAAGCACTGCTAATAACAACCACTGCGGTGCTAAAGGTATGACTTAAGCCTCATGCGTCAAGCATTTACAGTACGTCACCGTCGATGTATACGAATGCTCTATACAAGTTATCGAAAACATTTTGAGACTACGGGAGTAGACATGTGCTCGACACAAGACTGTGCATATCATAGACAGTAAATACGCTGGCTTAAACACTCCAACCAGTTATTATTGGTATTATACATATGTATCAAAAAACAGACCGTCACAGGGGTTTTTGCTTACGCCTCTTTGGTTATTAGACATCGATTTTTTAGAAATTAACTCACATTAAAAATTTTATATTTATTTTTACCTCATGGGATCTAAAACGCGAATCATCCAATTTTTTAATGGCGTATCTCATATCCTCATATCGCAAGAATTCAACAACTCCTGAACCATCCTTAAATGTATCAGCATAACATACGTCTCCAGCTTCACGCATATGATCTTTCAAATCTTGCCATGATCCCGACGATGGTAGGCCAGTGATTAAAACACGATGTTGTGTACGCTTACTGGGTGGGCCACCACGGTTTCCACCACCACCGCCACCACTACCACCTCGACCACCGCCACCGTCGTAGCGACCACCGCGACTGCTACCACCACCACGGAAACTACTTGGCCCACCACCACGTGGAAACTCTACACGCAATCTATAGCCATCATAGTCGTACCCGTCGCGAGCTTTTACGGCATCCTCAGCATCTCGTGAATCGTCGAACTCCACAAAAGCAAATGGAGGGCCACGCCTATTCTTCAAATCTACAAATGATACTTTACCGAATTTGTGGAATAAATCTTGAACATCTTTTGTACGTATATCGGGAGGTAAATTGCCAACATAAATGCGACATTCACTGCGCGACATTTTTAGAAAAATTCGGTGCGCAAATAAATATTATGAAGATACTAAAAATTAGTTTGCAATTATTTCTTTTGCCAAATGTATTTAGATCTGTTCCCAAACTCAAGCGATCTATACAACTTTGGTATTCATTTCAGTAAGGGAAGCACACACAATTTTTTAAATGAACGCTAGTTGACTGTAATTGTTCCCCCATGAAAGGTAGGGAAACGGGCAACAAAGTTCATTTCGAACCAGAATGTTCTGGTAATTCCAAGAAACTGAAACGCTGTAGGGTGGTAGCGGGAATTGATATGTCAGAAGGTGAACTTGTGATAAAACCTAGCACAGCACCCTACCGGACAATCCTAATGCCCACCAACAATATAGACATTTTACTAATCAGTGACAACTCAGCTGATACTCAGGTCGGTAAAAGTGCAGTTTACGGGACCCACCCAAATTTAGACCCAAAAAATCGAGTAGGGTATCAAAATACGCGTATTCACGCCTAGATTGAGAATCTGAAGTCGCAGCTAAAGTTTTTTTAACCGTTCAAAAGTTATAAACAAAATACTGTTTGAACGGATACACTTTGTTACTACACTTTATATTGCTTTCAGAGCACAATAATCTTTTTTTATTATATCTCCTATTATTAATTTACATAATAAAGCCAACCTGAAAAGAAACCGACCCGAAAACTCATTATTTGAAGCGTATTTAATATTAGCATTAGAAAAAATGCGAATTACTTGTAGTAAAAACATTGAGATTTTGAGCGTTGCCAACATATCATTACAAGTAAAGTGTAACAGCGGTGCCAGTATATATGAAAAACAAACCTAGACCACTTCTAAAGAACTTCTTAAGTTGCTGCTTACACAATCCATATAATCATAAGCCTCAATTAGTGTAAAGACAAATATAGCAACAGTATGTAGAATTGTTAATACCAAAAAATAAAATATAAAACAAAGTAAATTATCATTTATTTAAAAAGCGCTATAGAGGAAAGTTCAGAATAAATAAACCGATGGAAAAATTGAGTTTGATTTCAAAGCGCCGCAGGCGAAAATTTGGAATGAAAAAGTCGCGCGATTTTTTATTCCAAATTTTCATTTTTTACTATGCTATGAAATTATAACGTTTTATTTAAAAAGCGCCGCAGGCTAAAATTTGGAATAAAAAATCGCGCGACTTTTTATTCCAAATTTTCATTTTCTACTTATTATGAAATGTTAACGTTTTATTTAGAAAGCGCCGCAGGCGAAAATTTGGAATAAAAAGTCGCGCGATTCTTTATTCCAAATTTTCATTTTCTAATTTTATTCTTTATTATAAACTGACCATTTTTTAATTTGTGTAAACATGCGGTATTCACATATGTAAGTTTAGTATATATGTTTATTATTGTTATGGTTTACTTTCAATTGATAGTAATTGTTATTTGGTTCAATGCGGTTGGTTGGGTGACAGTTTTGATTCACCTTCCGGTTTGACGTTTAGCTACGGGAAAGTGCGTGATTTTTGCTGAGGTGGCAGCACCAAATGGTTCAATCCGTTCATAGCAATCATCTGATGGTAACGACCAATCAGAATGTTCCACTTGGCAATAATCACGCCACGTCAACGGGCAACGGAACTTTTCCATTGCGCAGTCGCGTTAAATGAATAATTTTGGGCATAGCAGCGTCACCGGCATTCGACCAATTCAAAAAGTATACATGATTTGAACGGGAGCGGTCGTGTCGCGGAGTGTGAAAAAGTGGTTTTAATTTGTGAAAACTGAATCTTACCTAAAACTCCAAGTGCTAAAGTTACGACAAGAAATTGTCAAGTTAAAAAAATTGGATTACAGCCAAATAAAATACAGCTTAGTACGTGTTTTCATTTTATCTCAATTATTCACTTTTACAGTGGTGCGCCTTGATAAATATAAAAGAAAAAAAAAAAACTTAAGTTTAGTGTGGTGAAGTGGTTATTCAATTTTTTTGATTAAGTTGGTGAAGCAATTAAGAAAAGTTCTGTAAGAAAAATGTTTGTAGTGGCACCCTGACTTATAAAATTATTGTATAAATTGAAATCTTTTCATTAAATGGATTTGGCCTTGCTATTTTGGCATTTAAGTACTTGGGAAGGGGGTCTTTTTAACAATAATTTCACAAAAACGTTATCTAGTTTGTACAGTTTTTTTTTGATACTGTAACTCGTTTAGAAAAATTACTTCTTTTCGAATTAAATACGCAGCTCACTTCTATGAAAGCATTCTGAATCAAGTTTAAATTGAGCTATTTAATCGGCAATTCTGTACGACGGCACGTGCTGCTGATGTGCGTCCGAGGGTCTCGGGGGGTGTATCGGGCGACGGGTTTTGACCTCCATGTCGATGGTCCGGGGGCGGAAGTTCTATATCTTGTGTCTGTTTAGAGATATTTGCAATCCAAGTTGAAAAGTTTTCGTCATTTTCAGGTGGTTGTTGTAATCACAGATTAGGGTGTACCAAAAAGTGCAAAAAAGTGTGTCCTGCTCAAAATATTGTGGACCGTGTAACGGGGGTTGGACCAGCTAAAGGTTATTCTTTTGAAAGGCGGCCAAAGGTCGTATACGCGAAAAGGTGTTGTGCACATAAATACCTTGGATGAAGCCGCCTATTTGGGATCGAACCTAGCGCATTTTGAGTTTTTGCTGATAGCTTTCCACCGAGACAAATTATTTGATTTCCGCCTTCGGATTGTTGGTGCGGGGGTCGGAGCGCGTCGATTGATGCCTTTCCCGAGGGTTTTGAACGTATATTGGCGGTTGAACGCTGCCGTATAGAATTGCCATTGAATCTGAAAATTTTAGCACACTTCCTTGAAAACCTATCAAAACTTCATAAGTTCCATTTTGTTTTTTTTTAAAACGAAAGTGAATCGGAAGGACTCAGTCCTAAACTACAAAAACAAATATCCAAAGATATCAAGTTCAAAAGCGCTATAAGAACAAAAGCAAACAAAAACAACGAAAATAAAGTTTCAAAGTACAAAACGCAATAAGAAAAGAATTACAAAACAACATAAACCCAATAATTATACAAAAAAATAAACTTTAGAACCTTCTGAATAGAATTGTGTGGTCAATAAAAATATAATTAACATAGATACACATATAAACAAAAAAAATCTACAAAAAGAATATAAAAAACAAAATAAAGCTACAAAATTAAACTACAAAAACCACCGCAAAAATAACAACTTGGTGAGAATAAATAGCTAAAACAAACAAACCAACAAACAGAAAAGTTCACCAAACAACAAAAATAAATCACAACAACAACCACATCAGTAGCAGCAGTTGCAGCAGCCACAACAACATTCCTGGATATTCATCAGCATTGACAACAGCGGGGGCCGCCTTCACATAGGCCCACCGCCATAAACCGCAACAACAACAACGCGCACCAGGGCGCACGACGACCTCCAGCAGTGACATCAGCGAAGGCCGTTCTCATATAGGCCCACCGCACTATCAGCAACCACAACAATACCAGCAGCAGCAATTACAGCGAAGGCCGTTCTAATATAGGCCCACCGCACTAGCCTCAGCAGCAGTAGCAACAACCAAAGGTAACAACACAACCAGTAGTTAAATTAGCGGGGGCCGACGTATTATAGGCCCACCGCAGTAAACCATCGGCAACAACAACATCCAGCATTGACAACAGCGGGGGCCGCCATAATATAGGCCCGCCGCACTAGCAGCAGCGACAACAACACCAGCAGTAACAACAGCGAGGGCCGCCGTAATATAGGCCCGTCGCACCACCAGCAACAACGCGCAACAATCAGCAGCAGTAATTACAGCGGGGGCCGTCCTCATATAGGCCCACCGCACGGCAACATCCAGCATTGACAACAGCGGGGGCCGCCCTATTATAGGCCCGTCGCACCACCAGCAACAACAACATAACCAGCAGAGACAACAACAACAGTAGAGCCCCACCAACGGCCTACCACAACCGGGTGAGATCCATCTAAAATATATGTAGTTCTAGTAGTAATAGTATTTTTGATAGAATTGAAAAATGAAATGTAAACTATATTAAAACCTAAACCTAGAAATAGAGAAAACCGGAAAGCAGATTATAGCGTAGGATCAAATAAAACATGCTTTCTGAACAATAATTTAAAATTTCAACGTTAAATTAAAAGTTCCTGATTTTGATTATAAATTATAGTAAAGTAAAAGATAAATCGTAAGGGGTAGGATTAAAGAAAATTTAAATTTAAGATGTAAGTAAGTAATGAATAGTAGATAAGAAGGCATGAAATGAAAATAAAAATTAGATTAAAATACAGGAAAGGAGATACTTGAGAAATAAGGCAAAACTAAAGGAGCTAAAATTTTGAACTTAGGTAAACACAACTAATGATTTAAATCGATATAAATAAAATAAGATTTGATAGGAAAAAAAAAAAAAATAATAATAATAAGACAAAACCATTAAAATAGAATAGTGTTAAATGAGAGAAAAATTAACATAATGTAAAGAAATGAAGTTATCGAATCTTAACAAATAATAAATTAACATAACATAAAAAAGGCCGTAATAAATAAAAATTAATACGATAAGATAAATACATAAACGCAACTTACTTAAATAAGTAAATAATAAACGAAAATAAATAAAATAATAATATAATATACATAAGTTAAAAGTAATATAAGTAAGGGAATTAATAAGCAAGCAACTGAATTTCAATAGTAAAACTAAAATACTATAGGAGCGCAAAGCAAATCTTGTTAGTGCTATGGGGTTTTTTTTGTATTAGCGTTTTTTTTTTTTTAAACTATGCAACCTAAACTTAAATGAATACCTCATCGTAGGGTAAATTTAAGCAACATTTTTTTAAATGAATTTTGAATAAAATTGTCATAAAAATGGGAATGCTGACGTTCGTCATTATTTAGAAGGCATATAGGAGGTTAGGTAAGGGGCCATCGGGATTCGGTTTGGTGCACCGATGGCCGTGGATGAGGGTGGGTCAGCACCAGGGCGTCGCAACCACACCCGCGGCGCCCCCTTATAATGTTCGGCCTCTTTTTTTTATTTTTTCCTTTTTCAGCAGGGTAACCGGTCATTTCCGGTTCGTTTAAAATTTCAGGGTTTCTTTTCGGTTAATTTAAATTTATCTTTGTTTTCTTTTTCCGTTCGTTATTTCAGTTTTAATTTCGTTTCTATTTTCGGTTATTGTTTGAATTTTGATTTTCATTTTAAATATTTTGGTTGCCCGTTTCTTTTGAATTTATTTGATTTTTCGGTTTTTTTTTATTTGAGTTTGAAATTTGAATGTCAACGGTCTGTCCGTGGCATCCGGTGTTTTAACCGGATGTTGTTTTAAAAGTTGTTTTGCGCGGTTTTGCATTTCCCCGCGTATTTCAAAAGGCACGATCTGACCTTTTCTCTGATTATGGCGCAGGACGGTAAGGTTGGCAAGAACCCACCCCAGCCGACAATGACTAGCCACAGTGCGACCTCATATCGTGCCGACCGCCTTCCTTACTGCTCCATTTTGACGCGTACCATAACAGATGGCGCCCAACGTGGGGCCTGAAGCGCTGACCGCGGTGACTTTTCTGGTCAGCTTGTGAGGTTTCACCATTCCGTATGTCCCAGGTAGGCAGGCCCAGGAGCCGCCACCTGCGTTGCGACGGGATGGTGGGACTGATCAGGTTGTCCGGATTAGTCATCGTGTTCGGTAGCTATGGGCGCCCGCGAAACCATAACAGATGGCGCCCAACGTGGAAACCGAAGCGCTGACCGCGGTGACCTTTCGGGTCAGCTTGTGAGGTTTCACCATTCCGTAAGTCCCAGTTAGGCAGGCCCAGGAGCCGCCACCTGCGTTGCGACGGGATGGTGGGACTGATCAAGTTGTCCGGATGGGTCTTCGTGATCAGTAGCTGAGGGCTCCACGAGACTGAACGTCATGTCCACCGGAAGTTTTCATTTCACCCGGTGAGGTAGTGCTAAACGCACTTAGTTTTTTTGTAGTTTCAATTTTTTTGTTGTCCCGGGTCTGTTGTCCGATGTCGGCTTCGGGAAATATATATGTCCGCTAAGTGGGGTTTAGTTTTCTTTTGGGATTATTAATATTTATGTTTTTTTGCCGAACGTGATGTTTTGTTTTGTCTTCGTTTTTTTTTGTATGCATTTTTTTTTGTAGTGATCCTTACTTCTCCAACCAGTCTCAGGAAGGCAGCCCTTAGCAGCCCCTGCATTGCGGGAGGAGGAGTAGGGACCCCATATCCACCCCTTTCCAACTGCGCAAGTCTGGGGAAACGCGGTACCAAACCGCATCCTTTCATTGCGGCGTGGTTGAGGAGGGGTGTTTCAAAAAAAAAAAAAATAAATAAAGTTTTGACGTTTTTGATCGCTGGTATCCAGTGCTCCGACCAGTCTCAGGGAGGCAGCCATTAGCAGCCCCTGCATTGCGGTCCGGAGTACTGGAGTCCAAATAAGTTTAAAAATTTTACCAATTTTCGCCACGGTACACCAACATGTCTCAGGGCGAGGTGTCTTATGACCACCCCTGCATTGCGGTAGGTGTACCTGGAAGAATGTCCTTGTCTAGTGTTATTTCGTTTTTTTGTTATGCCTATGCCTTCTAATGATGGGATGTCAGCATTCCCATTCAATACATAAATACACAACTAGCTTTTGCCAAACTTTATACCGTTTTTGCTTTTTACATAGTACATTTCCACACGTATATTTACTAATAATCAATTTCTTTCAGCATATATATATTTATATGTATATATTTATTTTTTTTTGACATATTCGCGGTAATCAGTTGATGCAAATATCGGTTAGGAAAATTTGCATTAATTAAAATTTTATTTTTCAAAACCTTGCAATCGTCGGCATTATAGGGTGGGGGAGTGAATCTTGAGTTTTTATACCCTCCAACCGCCCCTTGTAACCGAACACCTTTTTTTTCTTTGTTTATCTAACGGGTCATAGGTTCATAGGCCGTTTCCATGCTTCGGATATTCGTCCACAATAACCAGACTTTTGAATTTTTTTTCCCACACTTACAATTTTATCTGGGTGTTTTGGCGGTCGGGGACAACTCGCCCAGTATCCTCCCCGAGCATTGACTTAATCGGGTATTTACATACGCTTCCATCGGAAGTAGTGGATAACCTGGCAATCCTCGGTTATGCGGATTGTCTTTCGGAGTTTTGACGAGTTCTCCTTAATTAAAATGTCTACCGGGTGACAAGTTTTTTTACCATGGAACAAGCTTCTCCGGTTAATTTTTTTTGCTAAACCTTTTTGTGGGGGTGAAACCACTAGGACCAAAAATTTTCGGAGTTTTGACGAGTTCTCCTTTATTAAAATGTCTACAGCCGCGAAGCATTGTAAATAGGAAACCAAAATAAATTCTCCGTTTGCCTCGGAGTTTTGACGCGTTCTCCGATATCAAAATGTCTAACTAAATTACACGTTTTTCTTATAAGCCTATTTCGGTGGGGGTAAAGCCACTTAACAAATTTCCATTTGCCGCAAAGCCTACTAAACTATGAAACAAAATACTTCAAAAATTTTCCTTTACTGGCGGATCTTCTTGCCCGGCTAGCTCGTGGTAGAACTAGAGACTCTTATCTAGGGGTGAGTCGTGCCCCACGTTTTTACCCAGAAATGGCTTCCTTGCAGGTAAACCTTTTTCCTGTTCGCTTCATCGACCGGTCTTCGAAGCGAAGCAGGCCTGTTATGGTTTACTTTCAATTGATAGTAATTGTTATTTGGTTCAATGCGGTTGGTTGGGTGACAGTTTTGATTCACCTTCCGGTTTGACGTTTAGCTACGGGAAAGTGCGTGATTTTTGCTGAGGTGGCAGCACCAAATGGTTCAATCCGTTCATAGCAATCATCTGATGGTAACGACCAATCAGAATGTTCCACTTGGCAATAATCACGCCACGTCAACGGGCAACGGAACTTTTCCATTGCGCAGTCGCGTTAAATGAATAATTTTGGGCATAGCAGCGTCACCGGCATTCGACCAATTCAAAAAGTATACATGATTTGAACGGGAGCGGTCGTGTCGCGGAGTGTGAAAAAGTGGTTTTAATTTGTGAAAACTGAATCTTACCTAAAACTCCAAGTGCTAAAGTTACGACAAGAAATTGTCAAGTTAAAAAAATTGGATTACAGCCAAATAAAATACAGCTTAGTACGTGTTTTCATTTTATCTCAATTATTCACTTTTACAGTGGTGCGCCTTGATAAATATAAAAGAAAAAAAAAAAACTTAAGTTTAGTGTGGTGAAGTGGTTATTCAATTTTTTTGATTAAGTTGGTGAAGCAATTAAGAAAAGTTCTGTAAGAAAAATGTTTGTAGTGGCACCCTGACTTATAAAATTATTGTATAAATTGAAATCTTTTCATTAAATGGATTTGGCCTTGCTATTTTGGCATTTAAGTACTTGGGAAGGGGGTCTTTTTAACAATAATTTCACAAAAACGTTATCTAGTTTGTACAGTTTTTTTTTGATACTGTAACTCGTTTAGAAAAATTACTTCTTTTCGAATTAAATACGCAGCTCACTTCTATGAAAGCATTCTGAATCAAGTTTAAATTGAGCTATTTAATCGGCAATTCTGTACGACGGCACGTGCTGCTGATGTGCGTCCGAGGGTCTCGGGGGGTGTATCGGGCGACGGGTTTTGACCTCCATGTCGATGGTCCGGGGGCGGAAGTTCTATATCTTGTGTCTGTTTAGAGATATTTGCAATCCAAGTTGAAAAGTTTTCGTCATTTTCAGGTGGTTGTTGTAATCACAGATTAGGGTGTACCAAAAAGTGCAAAAAAGTGTGTCCTGCTCAAAATATTGTGGACCGTGTAACGGGGGTTGGACCAGCTAAAGGTTATTCTTTTGAAAGGCGGCCAAAGGTCGTATACGCGAAAAGGTGTTGTGCACATAAATACCTTGGATGAAGCCGCCTATTTGGGATCGAACCTAGCGCATTTTGAGTTTTTGCTGATAGCTTTCCACCGAGACAAATTATTTGATTTCCGCCTTCGGATTGTTGGTGCGGGGGTCGGAGCGCGTCGATTGATGCCTTTCCCGAGGGTTTTGAACGTATATTGGCGGTTGAACGCTGCCGTATAGAATTGCCATTGAATCTGAAAATTTTAGCACACTTCCTTGAAAACCTATCAAAACTTCATAAGTTCCATTTTGTTTTTTTTTAAAACGAAAGTGAATCGGAAGGACTCAGTCCTAAACTACAAAAACAAATATCCAAAGATATCAAGTTCAAAAGCGCTATAAGAACAAAAGCAAACAAAAACAACGAAAATAAAGTTTCAAAGTACAAAACGCAATAAGAAAAGAATTACAAAACAACATAAACCCAATAATTATACAAAAAAATAAACTTTAGAACCTTCTGAATAGAATTGTGTGGTCAATAAAAATATAATTAACATAGATACACATATAAACAAAAAAAATCTACAAAAAGAATATAAAAAACAAAATAAAGCTACAAAATTAAACTACAAAAACCACCGCAAAAATAACAACTTGGTGAGAATAAATAGCTAAAACAAACAAACCAACAAACAGAAAAGTTCACCAAACAACAAAAATAAATCACAACAACAACCACATCAGTAGCAGCAGTTGCAGCAGCCACAACAACATTCCTGGATATTCATCAGCATTGACAACAGCGGGGGCCGCCTTCACATAGGCCCACCGCCATAAACCGCAACAACAACAACGCGCACCAGGGCGCACGACGACCTCCAGCAGTGACATCAGCGAAGGCCGTTCTCATATAGGCCCACCGCACTATCAGCAACCACAACAATACCAGCAGCAGCAATTACAGCGAAGGCCGTTCTAATATAGGCCCACCGCACTAGCCTCAGCAGCAGTAGCAACAACCAAAGGTAACAACACAACCAGTAGTTAAATTAGCGGGGGCCGACGTATTATAGGCCCACCGCAGTAAACCATCGGCAACAACAACATCCAGCATTGACAACAGCGGGGGCCGCCATAATATAGGCCCGCCGCACTAGCAGCAGCGACAACAACACCAGCAGTAACAACAGCGAGGGCCGCCGTAATATAGGCCCGTCGCACCACCAGCAACAACGCGCAACAATCAGCAGCAGTAATTACAGCGGGGGCCGTCCTCATATAGGCCCACCGCACGGCAACATCCAGCATTGACAACAGCGGGGGCCGCCCTATTATAGGCCCGTCGCACCACCAGCAACAACAACATAACCAGCAGAGACAACAACAACAGTAGAGCCCCACCAACGGCCTACCACAACCGGGTGAGATCCATCTAAAATATATGTAGTTCTAGTAGTAATAGTATTTTTGATAGAATTGAAAAATGAAATGTAAACTATATTAAAACCTAAACCTAGAAATAGAGAAAACCGGAAAGCAGATTATAGCGTAGGATCAAATAAAACATGCTTTCTGAACAATAATTTAAAATTTCAACGTTAAATTAAAAGTTCCTGATTTTGATTATAAATTATAGTAAAGTAAAAGATAAATCGTAAGGGGTAGGATTAAAGAAAATTTAAATTTAAGATGTAAGTAAGTAATGAATAGTAGATAAGAAGGCATGAAATGAAAATAAAAATTAGATTAAAATACAGGAAAGGAGATACTTGAGAAATAAGGCAAAACTAAAGGAGCTAAAATTTTGAACTTAGGTAAACACAACTAATGATTTAAATCGATATAAATAAAATAAGATTTGATAGGAAAAAAAAAAAAAATAATAATAATAAGACAAAACCATTAAAATAGAATAGTGTTAAATGAGAGAAAAATTAACATAATGTAAAGAAATGAAGTTATCGAATCTTAACAAATAATAAATTAACATAACATAAAAAAGGCCGTAATAAATAAAAATTAATACGATAAGATAAATACATAAACGCAACTTACTTAAATAAGTAAATAATAAACGAAAATAAATAAAATAATAATATAATATACATAAGTTAAAAGTAATATAAGTAAGGGAATTAATAAGCAAGCAACTGAATTTCAATAGTAAAACTAAAATACTATAGGAGCGCAAAGCAAATCTTGTTAGTGCTATGGGGTTTTTTTTGTATTAGCGTTTTTTTTTTTTTAAACTATGCAACCTAAACTTAAATGAATACCTCATCGTAGGGTAAATTTAAGCAACATTTTTTTAAATGAATTTTGAATAAAATTGTCATAAAAATGGGAATGCTGACGTTCGTCATTATTTAGAAGGCATATAGGAGGTTAGGTAAGGGGCCATCGGGATTCGGTTTGGTGCACCGATGGCCGTGGATGAGGGTGGGTCAGCACCAGGGCGTCGCAACCACACCCGCGGCGCCCCCTTATAATGTTCGGCCTCTTTTTTTTATTTTTTCCTTTTTCAGCAGGGTAACCGGTCATTTCCGGTTCGTTTAAAATTTCAGGGTTTCTTTTCGGTTAATTTAAATTTATCTTTGTTTTCTTTTTCCGTTCGTTATTTCAGTTTTAATTTCGTTTCTATTTTCGGTTATTGTTTGAATTTTGATTTTCATTTTAAATATTTTGGTTGCCCGTTTCTTTTGAATTTATTTGATTTTTCGGTTTTTTTTTATTTGAGTTTGAAATTTGAATGTCAACGGTCTGTCCGTGGCATCCGGTGTTTTAACCGGATGTTGTTTTAAAAGTTGTTTTGCGCGGTTTTGCATTTCCCCGCGTATTTCAAAAGGCACGATCTGACCTTTTCTCTGATTATGGCGCAGGACGGTAAGGTTGGCAAGAACCCACCCCAGCCGACAATGACTAGCCACAGTGCGACCTCATATCGTGCCGACCGCCTTCCTTACTGCTCCATTTTGACGCGTACCATAACATTATTCGTTTTAACATCAATAATTTGTATAAATTTAAATAGATTGCGGTATACTTTGGAATATCAAGTCACCCTAGGTGACCATTAAAAGGTAAAAATAGGCCTACAGGGGAACCGAACACCTAATGTGGATTGGCAGTATATATTAACGCAATCTGATTGATTTGTGGGTAATTCTATACGACAGCACGTAACTGCTAATATAGGTCCAAAAATATCGGGAAAGGTATCAAACGACGGGTTTTAACCTTCGTATCAATAATCCGAAAGCGGGAATTCGATATTTTATGTCGGTTCAGAGAGTGAGCGTGTTTGAAAAAAAAAATCTGCGTTTTTTGTATAGAAGTTCGTGCTTAACCCTCTAACAGGCCAATTTTTGTTGGAAATGAAAAAACTCATACCTAGTAATTTTAGTGCGATAAACTTGAATTTGAAGTCATAATCCACTATGCAGAAAGATGTTCTGTGCATTTAATAATGCAAACTATTCCATTATTTTGCTATAAGAAGGAAGCGGATTCTCATTTCTGCACCGAAACGCCTCTTGTGATACCCATATCGACTGTTTTGCTGCACTTTAGCATTTGATGGTGGTCGTAAGCAATTACCATGTTTCGGTCCGTTCATGCCGTAAACAAAGTGCTGTCAATCTAAGTATCGAGGATTTACCACATATTCTTAATAGCAACAAATTAGGTCAACAACCGTGTACGTGTGAGTACGGTATGTTTTTTGTTGTCGCCCACGTAGCTTCCGGCTGTCCAATTCGTATCATTTCCCCTGGTTCTTTGTAGGTGTTGGCAACAACGGACACCCATGTGTTAACAAACAGCTAACCAAAAGTAGAAAAAAACTCTATTCGGAGCTTTAAAACGCACATATCTCGGAGCTGTACCCTCAGAAATTAGCTCTTTTCGGAGCCCAAAAAGAGCTAGAAATCGTTCTACGTGGTCACCGTAAAAGGAGTCATAAAATAGAATCCAAAATGAGGTAGTATGAAAGTATCAGCATTGTCAAACAAATTATTTTCGCTGGCAATAAAAAATTTGCTGGTTAGTAAACACATTAGCGTTTCTTGTAGGGGAATCAAGCCTGTTTGACGACTGTCGCGACATCTTGCGGCAAATAGCACATACTGTGGTTTTCTGTCTAAGCATAGCACCACCCTCTGTTGTACTGAAAATACCATACGTGCGCCGTTTTCAACAACTGCCTTAATTTTGCGTGCAAACTTCCGCCATTATTCCAAGCCACTCAATTTAATAGTGGTTAATTTGTTGCCATACATTTTCTTGAATTAACGACGGCGAAAGTATTAGATATATACATTCTTAAAAATGTCTCGAAATGAATGCCGCATATACGTTGGAAATTTACCACCAGATATTCGCACCAAGGACATACAGGATCTATTTCATAAATTTGGTAAAGTATCATTTGTGGATTTGAAAAACAAGCGTGGTCCGCCATTTGCATTTGTTGAGTTCGAGGATGGGCGAGATGCTGAAGACGCAGTAAAGGCTCGAGATGGTTATGATTATGATGGCTATAGACTGAGAGTTGAATTTCCACGAGGTGGTGGACCAGGAAGCTTTCGTGGAGGTGGCAATCGCGGCAATGATCGAGGCGGTCGTTATGATGGGGGTCGGGGCGGCAGCGGTGGTGGGGGTGGGGGTAGCAGCGTCGGTGGACGTGGTCCGCCTACTAAACGATCGCAATATCGTGTTATGATAACAGGGTTGCCATCGTCTGGATCATGGCAGGATTTAAAGGATCATATGCGTGAAGCTGGTGACGTATGTTTTGCTGATTCTTACAAAGATGGTACAGGTGTTGTTGAATTTATACGAGCCGAAGATATGCAATATGCTATAAAGAAATTAGATGATTCGCGTTTTAGATCGCATGAGGTAAGCACTATTTCCATTTTTAAATTTATTTTATTTTTGCAAAAGTTAGGAAAAACCGGAAACTATTTGAAGGGAGATAGGTTAGACTATTATGTAATGTTTCTGAACACGTTCAAATACTGAACGTTTCCTGAGTTTTTATAGATATAAAATTCGTTTAAAAAACTTCATTTCATACCTTACAAATTAACACTATAAGGTAGACATATCGCTGGATCTAAAAAGATGATGCGCTCCACTTTCTTGCATTCGGAATTGCTGAAGAGGCTTTGAATTTAATTCAACCCCCAAAAGTAAAAGTCTACATCTATGATGAATACTTTTCCCCCAGGTGAAGTATTTCAAACCATGCTTCGATTAAAGGCAACAATACAGTTTACAATATAGCGTATCTGCAAGACAATTTGGTGGTATGGCGTGAATATTTTCTAAATCATTTGCAGTATGATATAAATAGCTTGCCAGTATTATTTCTGGACTATATTGAGGAAGCTACTTTTACGATGCTTTGGGAATTATTTCGAAATAATAAAAAAAAAATCGAATGTTTTGCGGCCGACGTGCTGAAATGATAGTGTGATTGCATAGCATACCCAGGGGTTTTTAACAGATTATTGCGAGTTTCTTTAGAATATTATCTATTTGTTATCCATCTACGTAACGGCTGATTTTATCAATGTCAATTTATTTTTTCAGGGCGAGGTTTCATACATACGCGTTCGTGAGGATTCAGGCGACGGTGGACGAGGTGTCGGTCGCGAATTTCGCGGCAATAGGTATGACTTTAATATAGTTATAGATCAAGTTAAGCTACATTTATATTCTCTCTATAGATCGCGGTCATTCTCACCACGTCCACGACGTCGTGGTTCTCCAACGTATTCACCTGTACGCCGATCTTTTTCACGGTCAAGGTCTCGTTCACGTTCACGCTTTTAAACAAATATTTTTTAAGCATTGAACAGGGCAAGGCAGGAGAAAAAAAGTACAACTAAAGTCAGCAACATTTCAGGCAGCCGACTGCCGTCGTGTTTACTTCTCTGGAATTTAACGTAATTTAACATTCTGTTTCAAATATTATTAAGGGTATTTTATACAAACTTTACCTTTCTATGCTAATGTGTAAACAAATTTAAGTAAAAGAAGAATTTCAAAAATGAAGATAGTTCGAACTAAGATCATCTTACCAGCTAAATTCCGATTGTATTTGCATTGTACTTCAATTATAAAACATCAAAGTGAAAAATTGAAGCAATGCATATAATTGTGATTTCTCCATTAATACACACTTCTATGAACTGAAACAAAACAAAAAAAAACTGAATAATTTTGCTTAGTTTTATTAAAGAACATAATAAATATTCTTCATACAATGTACTAATTAAATAACTAAACTTTCTTCTTTCCGCTCTATTCACGTGTAATGGAAAGGATGGATTGGATATTGTATGGAATTTGTTGAGGATATAAAGGATTATATGGATGGAATGGAGTTTTTTGGAAGTTAAGGATATGGAGGAATTCAGGATTTTGATGGATTTAAATGTGGATAATTATATAAATGGATTTCAGGATGTGAGAAAGGCATTTTACGTGTATTTATATATATGTTCAGCAAATACGAAGGAGGATTAAGAATAGGCAGTACGCCAGGGGTGCATGATTGAACTTAGGTTGGCAGGGAAAAAAGGACGCTTTAATCAAATGTAGGATAACGTCGTACAATTCTCCATGATATCATTGGAGGGAGCGGCTGTTGGAAGTAAAATTTAATTGAAAATGTATAAACTGTTCGACTATTCATATTATTAACTGACTGAATGTATGAAACATGTCGATATATGGGGTAAATTATAGGACTACGAGGGAGGACATACGGAAATTGTAATTTTTGGAACAAGGGAACCGCAAACAATATCTAAAGAGCGATTCTATTTCGGATACAAACACAAATTTTTGCATTTTTTTTTTAATCGCAGCTGAGAATATTCATTGCTTAAGCATTTGCATATGTCAACGACCGCATTGCAATGCCCTTTCTCAATTTACTGGACTTATGAGCAAATATGCAAATAAAAGGAACCAGTGATTCGCCCTCCGATGTTTCAAATGTTGACTATTTTCTCCATTAGCTGAACTATCTTCGATTCTATAGGAACTGAACAACACAAGCTTACAACGATGCTTATATAACTTTTGTTACAACATTCTTCGCTTTTTAGTCAAAAACTCCTAAACCAACACGGACTATTGTAATTACTGCGGTTGAACGATACGATTTAGCACCATAATAAATAATATATCCAGTTTTCGAAGCCTACTCATGAACATAACTGGAACCTTACACCAATTTGATCAAAATCGGCGTTTTGGAGACAATAAAATGAAGATTCATACCTTTCATTAGTTTAAACGGCGGGTAAGTGAAGCTTCAACAACACCAACAACAGTAGACAAAACAAAATTGCATATAAGTGGGGCAACACTTTCCCGAGGCTTAGATAATATAATGTTAGTATTAGTAGGTTTATGTTAGATTTTAGGAAAGCAATGTATTATAACTAGCTGTAGATAAGTAACGGAAGATCGGGTCAATTTGTAGGGAGCAATCGCCAAAGTTTTCTACGCATCATTCTGAGTGATTTTGCTTAAGGAACTTGTGTCTAAAACCGATTTGAATTCCACGATTAATAGGGTGTGAAGGTTCATAAATAAATTTTTTTTACCTGATTATGAAATTTTACCTTAAAAATCGTGGACTTCAAATCGCGTTTAGACCCATAGTTGCTTAAGCAAATTTGGTCTAATTTATAATTTCCGAACGCCGATTTATGGATGAAAATCACTTCACATAGTGGGCGTTTTGCAAACAAAATCAACGATAACTTTACAGGTCTAGATAATTTCACGCAATAATACACATTAAATATTAATAAAAATACTCGAGGTATGCCTGTCGCAAAGGCGACTTAAACCCACGATTCGAAGGTTCGTTGATGAAATAGAAATCGGGCCAGAAGACTAGTGCCGAGGCGTACTGTCTACACATTCCTCTAACTTTCAGGGAGTCTTTTTTCCTTTTTCTCAAACAAAGAAACAAACAAACAAAGAATAAGCTCCAAACAAACAAGTACTTGAAACAACAGCTGAACAAATTAAATACAGACATCTCAGTTCTATCCATTAAAAAAAAAAGAAGGCAATTTAACAATTCTTGCTTTTCTATACGAGAAATCATAATACCATCCCGTAATAATTTTTGTTTTAATTTTATTTATTCATTCAAATACGGTCGACTAACAAATCATACAAAGTCTAAGTTGCAGAAATAACTATAAAATAAAATTGACATCAACTTAACATGTGTATATAACATTCAACATTGAAAAAGAAAATTTTTAAATATCAAGTAAGACATGCAAGTTTTGTGTGTCTTTAGGGCAGCAAACGAAACTTCTATACTAATGCATTGTATACAAGTCATTGTAGTACGAGCACCAAATACGTAAAGGACAAAATTTACACGGTGGAATGTCATAAGCTTACATTTAGAACAGTTGAGAACAAGTGCATTCACTGTGCACCAACGTTGAAATGAATCCAAATCAACCTGAAGAAGATTTGCGCAGGATGGGTCCAAAGGCAAATACGTGAAACAGAGTTTTACGTCATCTGCATACTTTAGAGCGCGAGCATGAGACGAAATCAGTGGTAAGTCATTTATGAAAAGCGTAAAAAGCAATGGCCCCAAATGACTACCCTGAGGTACGCCGGAGGTAACATTGATTGACTTGGAAATACTATTTTTGTACAGTTCATTTTGAGTCCTCTTAGCAAGACAGCTTGTGAGCCATAATGTCAAATTCTTAGGAAACCCCAGTGAATAAAGCTTCTGAATCAAAAGATTATGATTTACTGAATCAAAAGATTTACTAAAATCAGTATAAATCACGTCCGTTTGCTTATTAACCAAAAAACCATACCGAACTATAGAAGTAAACGCACAAAACCATGCTGGTGAGGTGATAATAAAGAAAGAAATGTGTGCGGGAGTTGCTAGCTATTTTAAACAATTCAAATATCAAGATATGATTTTATTACATTTATTGTTTTATTTATTATTTATTTGCGATTCATTTTCAAAACACAGTCGATTGTTTCCTCTAAAAATATGCTACATTTCGTTTCACATCTACCACATTCATTAATATCGTATATACCTAGTACATATTGATATCAAACATATATTATTTCTATAATAAACTTACCATAAACTTAAAAAAATAAATAAAAAGTCAACGTCATATAACATATATTAATTAATTGATTTACTGAATAAAATTAACGGTAAGTAATCTTACATCGAACTACTGTGCGTATTTTTTACTGTGGCGGCCGCCGTGGTGTGAAGGTAGTGTTGCCGGCCTACCACACCGAAGGTCCATGGTTCGAGCCCTGGTACAGGTAACATCAAAAGTGATTTGAAAAAAGTTTTTCAAAACGGGGTCGCCCCTCGGCAGTGGTTTGGCAAACTCTCCGAGTGTATTTCTGCCATGACAGGCTTCTCAGCAAAAATTCGTCTCCTTTGTAGATGCCGTTCGGAGTCGGCAAAAAACTGTAGGTCCCACCAATTTGTAGGGAAAATTCAAATCGGCACACCACAAATTGGAAGAGAAGCTTGGCGCAAAAATCTCTTAGGAGGTTTATGATGATATACCTGTTGTATATCGCGCCATAGAGATACAGTTAAATATCTAACTGAGCAAGCATATTCTGATCAAAGCTACTTTTGTGACGTTTCCCATTTTATTGTGGTTCACTTTGTTTTAAGCAAAGTAGAATTTTTAGACTATGTGGCCCTAAATTGTGTCAAATAACATGAAATATATAAAGTCGATTTTTCGACCAAAAAAAGTCCCAAACCCTGAAAATAAAATTTTTTTTTTCAAAAAACCGCCATCGCCAACGTTTTAAGCGGAAATTTTTGGGTCGGACAGGGTATACATGAAAATTTTAAAATCAAATGAAAATTTTTTAGTAGGTCATGAAAAAAACGTTAAAAATCAAAGTCGAAAAAAGTCAAAAAATCAAATTTCGCAGGCTCGAAAATTATTTTTTTGGGTATGCGTAGTAGAATTTTTTTCTCCTGAGCCCAAAATCTATCGAAAAATCGATGGCGCGATATCGGTTAACTTTCCGTCATACAAATCGACCCACCCTAATATACACACAGTATACAGTAGACCAGATAGGCAAAACAAAAGAATGTAAATGTACTTATTTCATAAATTTGTATCATTTCTGTCTAAAATGTGTCATTATCCTTAACCTGCATAGTAAAATGGATAGTATCGAAACCAACTGGCTGTATCTACTTATTTATTTGCAATATATTGGTATCCGGATACTTGATATTTTCATGCTATCAAAGATGAGGGGTGAAATGACCAGGTCATACCAAATCCACGACAGTCGGTCAGTAGCGCAAGGGAGTGTCGGAGAGTACCGGGTCCATATCCCTTCGGGGAGTGTTTTAGTTTCTACAAACAACAACAACAGAAGCATAATCCAATAACTGCATACAAACAGTGGATTAAATTCATATAAAAAATTATGTGTGTACTTTTGTACCGACCGGTTCAAATGGGTTAATTACTTAAAGCACCCATACACAGCCATTTTTCATGTATTCATTTTCAAATAAGCATACTTTTATCAGATACGGCGCAAGGTGAATTCACTTACAGGTGATCTCATACGAATATATAAGTAGTGGCTTCTTCTGTCAAAATATAAAAAAATTCTATGCAATCTGACAGGAGAAGCCGCCAAAGGAAAATCAAATCACATGAAGTATGTGTGTGTATACAGCAACAAATTCATTGTGATATCACCTGGTATAAATTCGCCTTGATACAGCGCTATTCCCATGTGGAAATAATGAAAACAAAAAATTTTTTTAAATTTCTGTTTTATGTATTTTCACAATCGCTGGATTATATAAAGTCGGTCTTATAATTATAAGCAATGGGCTAAGAAATATTTTACCCCACAAATTTCAATACTTTACTTAAAACAGTGTCGTGGCTGCCAAGGCGCAAGTGCACCGACTCCATCCAGACCAGAAAAGACAGAATTTACAGGAGTCATCTTGTATGCAGCTTCGTTTGCTTTCGAATGGCTTCGTGGAGTTTGCTACTGCTTAAAATCATTTGGACAAGCCGTATAAGATTTGCAGGGAACTAAAATTCAGACATGCAGAAGCTGCGAATTGTGTCGATTTTTTATCATGGCTTCAGTGAAGTGTTGCCTCCATAACTTAAGTACTCGATACGTTGATAGCTATGACACACTCATTCCCCTTTCAATGTTTTAACACCCGTTTCATAAAACAGATAAAATGTATCCAGCGAGAACTCATCTCTAATTCTTAGACCACAACTGCATGATAACGAGTAGTTAGCAATATGTTTCGCCTTTTTTGGAACAATCTTTTCACAAATGGTCATTACCAACTTCGTTTTTCTTAACGCCGCATTGAGAATTGAATAGGAAGCTTGAAACATTTTCCACATACTCAACAAAATACATTGAAATCAGCATGAAGTCACGATCGATCGATCGGCCGCATAGTCACCAAACAAGATTTATTAAAGCAACTATTTCACCATTTTGGGATAGCATCTCAGCTTCTTCATAGCAAATACACATCAATCATTAGCGCACCAGCGCAGTTTTTTCGCATAAACTTTTCTGCAATTTGCAATTACTTACGAAGCTAACGTCCTAACATGGGCGCTCGTTGTCACTTTGGTGCTCAAAGTGTAATTGTCTTTAAACAGTTGCGTCATAACACGCATGTATAGATGCATCTATATCAGTGGTCATAGAGTGGACCCGACAATGAAAAACCTCTATACCGGACGCTGGTTTCGATCTCTGCACTTTCGCTAGATATAATATCCACCGTTGCTCCAACTAGCCAAAGCTCACCAAATATTTCCAACGTCTCAGCAGGAATTATAAATAGCTTTACCTGCTTTGGGTACCAGTATTTATACATCTAATTAGGTAACCCAACCATTGAAGTACGAATTACTATTGTCAAGTTGTGGCATTTTGGACTAAGGGACGATGACCACATTGTATGACAAAGGCCGTTGGAGTATGGGTACAAATATACTTTTAGAGGTTGAATAATAAGCCCATAAACTTTGGACTGGTTATACTATGTATGTTGCGCGAATGAATGAAGATGGTCCTCTCCAGCGAGAAGCCCTATCAACACAAGCCCCTGGCTCTGCTACCAGTAAGTAAATATAGGGCATGAGTTATAGAGCCTAACAAATAATTGGTGCATCTTGCTGGACTCTGCCAGAAATCCCCTAGACTATTAAGCGCCAATTAGGTAAAACAAGAAATATCTTTTCAATTATTATCAAAAAAATTAATTTATTGAAAGTCTTTATCTTTAAATGGTCATCTAACCGCCTGGGCGATTTTGACCGTCCAACATAGCTCACCAGTCGTTTATTCGTCGCGCCAACTGGCGCCAATTGGAAACACCGCGGGATCGCAAATCGGTCTCCACTTGGTCCTTCCATCGGAGTGGTGGTCTCCCTCTTCCTCTGCTTCCACCGGCGGGTGCCGATAAGAATACCTTCTGGGCTGGAGCATCCTCGCTCATTCGCACTACGTGGCCTAACCAGCGAAGCGGCTGTGTTTTAATTCGCTGAACTATGTCGGCGTCTGCGTAAAGTTCATACAGCTCATCATTAAATCTTCTTCGGTACTCGCCGTCGCCAACGCGTAGAGGTCCACAAATCTTTCGAAGAACCTTTCTCTCGAATACTCCCAGAGCCGCCTCATCAGATGTTGTTAGTGTCGACGCTTCTGCACCATATAGCAGGACGGGTGCGATGAGTGACTTGTAGAGTGTTATTTTCGTTCGTCGAGAGAGGACTTTACTTTTCAATTGCCTACTCAGTCCGAAGTAGCATTTGTTTGCAAGAGTAATTCTTCGTCGGATTTCTAGGCTAACATTATTGTTGGTGTTAATGCTGGTTCCAAACAACCAGCCGGGCAGGGGTTCTCATATCCGAGGCTTTGTTGTTGAATTTCATTGGAACGTTGTTTTATGTGGTGGGTCCCAAACCCAACGCACAACCCGTTTCACGGGAGGTTGAATTCTATTACACGTTTGTATAGCGAGCCGCTTGATCCAAGACAGACGCCCGCTTGCAGCCGCACCACATGGTGATCAGACGCTGCTGTTTGAACCCCCAGCAAGCCCTTAAACCGATTATGTCGAAGTGGCCTTACCAGGTTGTCGCCTTCTCACGTTTAGCTCACCACCAAACGGGTGTTCGGTGGTTACCCAGAGGATACTTGGGCGCAAAGCCCGGAAGTAGTGAGCTGCTTGAACCGCATGCAAAAGAATCGCTCTGGCCATTCCCAGGTGAATGGCGATCAGAAACTTTCCCCACTTGCGTGGACTTCTGCACACGGCCCCATCCTTATTGAAAGTCGTTAGCAGACTAGTCGGCCACTGCATCAGCATTATACCAGTTAACATACTACACCTTTTCCAGTTTATATTCAGAAAGTTGCAATTCATATTCAGAAAGTCACAGTTCATATTCAGAAAGTTACACAAGAAAATGAATTGAACTTTTTTGAATATGAATTGTAACTTTCTGAATATAAACTGAAAAAGGTGTAGTCAGTATATACCCCACTATCATACCAGTTCCCATACTAGTCAGCATATGCTTCAGTATCATGCCAGTTACCAAATCACTTCGTATCAGGTTAGTTCAATTGTTATATACACGAAAATTGCAAAATTAAATTACAAATAACTTTATTTAAAATTCAGTCATCAGATATAAAATATGTGTCTATCAAAATAAATAGTACTTCACTATATTGAAAAATTTAAGCAAGTTCTTAGTAACTAAATATTTTAAGAATTAATATTTTTAACCATCTTGTTATTGGTGTCCCTGCTCGCCATTTTCGTTGTAGTAGCTTCTAAACGATTTTGTGGGATTTTGTGGGAGTTTCACTGTTGTTTTAATTTTGAAAACTGCATTTTCCAATCACAATTAGTGAACCCTGAATAATAACAGCAATTCAATATTTCTTTTATGCATTTGTTGAAAAAGAATTGTAATTCACTTACACAAATGATCGTTTCGTTTTCACTTTTCATTTGAGCACTGCTTACTCGTTGTTTCGTCGCTGCTACGGGGTTATTGCAGTAGCGCCGACGCCAAAAAAGAAGGGTCATTTTGTTAACATGCACGTACGTTTGTACATGATCTGCAAATCAAATATACTATTTGAAGCACGAAATTATGAATTGACTATAAAAAACCATATTTAATTTAATGAAATGAATATTTAAAAACTCAAAATATTAGTTGAACGGAAAATTAAAATATAGAATGGCGTTGTTCACTAAACGATTGCTGCCCGAAAACTGCATTGTTCTCTTCTTCGTGTATGTATTTATCTGATACAGTAGTAAGACTATGGTAAAAATCCGTCCCGGAGGTAAAATTTTCAGAGTCGCAATTAGTTGTACTATGTAATTTCTTAGACGCATGGTTGCATTGCAGCACCAAAAAAAAACTTAAAGATTAATTTAACAAAAAAAATGGCATTTATTGCACATATTTATTATAAAATATTGTTTATACAAGGTGGCGCAAAAGTAATCCTCCTATCAGAAAATGCTATAAATTTTGGGATTGGCCCCTAAAGTCAGTTCTGTTTTGACATTTGTGTAGTAAACACATGCGAAATAGACGTTAATAAACAATGTTACGCTACGCTGCTCCAGAACGCGGAATATTGCTGACTATTTATTTGACCAATAATCGGTCGGCGAAAAACGGTTACTGCGCAAAAGTAATCCTCCTATCAGAAAATGCTATACATTTTGCGATTGGCCCCTAAAGTCAGTTCTGTTTTGACATTTGTGTAGTAAACACATGCAAAATACACGTTAATAAACAATGTTACGCTACACTGCTCCAGAACGCGGAATATTGCTGACTATTTATTTGACCAATAATCGGTCGGGGCCAAACGGTTCCTGTGAATGGTGAGCGCTACAGAGCAATGATCAACGAGTTCTTTTTGCCGCAACTTGATGAATTGGGATTGGAAAACATGTGGTTCCAACAAGACGGTGCAACAGCACGCACTGCACGTGCCACAACCGATATGCTGAACATCGGAAGCTTACTTTTGCGCCACCTTGTAGTTCTATAACTGGTATCAAAATTATAAATGGGTATTAATGATCAAAACGCTCTGAGCGATGACAGTGAAAAACAGTTTTATGCAATAGAAAGACTCGTGGTAGTTGAGGACACTCACGTGAATTTTAATCCTCGTAAATTTCCAAAAAAGTGAAGAAAAAATTTGGGTTACAGTGTATATTTAATTTAATAATTGTTATAAATTAATTTTACATCTCTATATTATTTATTTCATTAGACGGCCATTGACAATAATGGAGGAAGGAAAAGACAAACCGTTTGCAAAATCGAACTACACACTATGCAAGTGAAAGAATAAATGCGCTTTCCAGGAATACTTCTCGTTCATTTACAAAGTAATTGAACTAATAGCGTGCGCATTTGCAATTTAAAAATTTAATAAAAACTAAAATTACACGCTCTGTGACAAATGTCATTTTGATAACACAAAATCTAACCAAAAATCATCGCAATACGATCAGAGATTTACCTAACAATATGTTAACTATTCTTTAAACAACTTTTATCATCTTTCGCTTTGCGAGATTTAATTCAAGTAAATCTGTATACAAGCGACACATTGAACATAACATTTAACACAAGTACTAACGTATATATATTTTGGCAACATCTTTGACATAAAAATCCAGCGTTATGATTATAAAAATCAACTAATATAAACATAATTTTACTTAAAAGGAAATATGTCTAAATGTATTTTTAAC
The DNA here is from genome assembly GCA_949987695.1 of Merzomyia westermanni. Classification (NCBI taxonomy): domain Eukaryota; kingdom Metazoa; phylum Arthropoda; class Insecta; order Diptera; family Tephritidae; genus Merzomyia; species Merzomyia westermanni. Next base: position 35,956,166 of record OX465288.1, read on the forward strand.
AAAATCTCCTTTCCTAAATTAATTTATTCACCTAATTAAATTTGCAACACAACACCCTGAAATGCCCAAAAAGCGTTGACTGCCACCCCGAGTACATCCCGGAGGTGAATATAATCAGCTGATTGGTACTCAGTTTTACTACTGTATCACTGTGGTAGGGTGGTTGCTACTTATGATAGTGGAAACCACAGGCTAACCAGTAGTAAAGCTGAGCACCAATCAGCTGTTTATATTCCCCTTTTTAATGTACTTGGGGTTGCCGTCAACACTTTTTGAGAATTTTAGGGTGTTGTGTTGCATAATTTAATGAGGTGAATAATTTATTTTAGGAAAGGAGAAATTGTTAAAATTACATTTAGATATTTTTCGTTTTAAGTAAAATTATGTTTATATTAGTTGGTTAAAAATCATAACGCTTAATTTTTATGTCAAACATGGTGCAAAAATATTTTTTTAGTATTTTCGTTAAATTAATCTTTGTTGTTCGTTAAATGTTAATTAAAGTGTGCCATTTGCACACAAATTTACTTGATATAAACTTTACAAATTTTCTAAACAAATGAAATATGATAAAGGTTCTTTAAAAAACAAGTAATCTATTTTTCACTAGATCTCTGGTTGTAATGCCACGATTTTTGCTTAGATTTTATGTTTTCAAATCACATTTGTCATAGGGCGTTAGAACATTTTACACATAAGTATGGCGCTTTCTGTGTAATTTAAGCTTTAAGTAGGTTAAACTTAAGTCCTGACTAGAGCCTATTTTTTGTGGTTTTTAAAAATTTTACTAACAAAGGTGGTCGCACTGACCCCCCAGAAAATATCCCTCGCTTTCGGGATTTTCTAGTCTTTCCTTATTACTGCCATGGGCCGTGTAGTTATCAATTGAACTTTACATTAGTATTCAATCTATTCTTCACTTTGTTTTGAAAAATTTACGGTAATTGTTAACGCCAACCACGGAATGCTAAAATTCAACCAAAAATGTAGATATCGGTTCCAAAATCAGAATCTGTCTACGGAGAACAATTGTTTTAATTATTTTCTAAATCATTCGCAAAAAACCTTTTCGACATTTTGCTGCTTTCGTTAAACAATTTCACGATCGAAAACTCATTAAGCTATCAATTTAAGAAAATGCAATTTAGTTTGTTTTTGAAAAATTTATTAAAGTTCCACAACTGTATAGAAAAATAAAACATTTTAAGACGTATTTAGTTGTAGTAACAATTACCAAACGTATTATTTTATATTTAGTCATAAAATATTTGCGCGAAATGCAATTATTTTGTTGCAATACTTCTCAATTTATTTTTGGTATTGTAATGCAACCATGCGTCCATGAGATTGCATAGTACAAGAAATATCAGCTCTGAAAATTTTACCAAAATAATGTACTTTCACCAAAGTTTGTTTAGAATATCACTATGGTGGAAACGAAGGCGAATTCAGTACAAGGTGGCATTATCCAATCAGCTGATAGCTACTTTTTTCTCGAATTTTGACACTACAAATTTCACCGCAGTACGATTTTGACATTAGATCCATTAATTACAAAAGCAAAATACATGGAAAATTTGTGTCTGTATGTTTGTAACTCGCCTTGCTTCCAACTTGTATTGAATTCGCCTTGGTGGAAACGTTGCAATCGCTCAAACTGGTATGAATAAGCCCACGAAATTCTAGTTAATAAACTAGAATGTTTACCTTCTAGTTTGGAGGTTGACTGCAGGGTATCTAAGGCCAAACTAGTTTTCAACACATTGAAGCATATTACATTGGCACGGAAGGATGTGGACACTCAGGCCGCATTGGATATAATGATTAGGTGCAATCAAACCTGTTCGCCGGTATTTACGTCTGCCAATGTGTTGGTGGTGATTTTGCTTGAGAGAGTCATTGCGGCGAGAGCGTACGAAACAATTACGCATACATACCTGCAAAGAAATGAAGGATATCGATTATCCCAGGTGAGAATATTTGTTTGCCAGTTTTGTGAATGGAATGCTTTCAAATAATATTAACTATATTAGTTGAATTTTTCATTTTACCATTTCCAGAAAAAGAGAGAAGAAAATAGGTCTCATATTCCGACACAATTACAAAATATTGCACCTCCATTATCAATTTAGAAAAAAAGGCGGAGGGAATGCAAACGAAAGACTTAGGAAACGAACTTCTTACAGAAATATGTGTGCAGGAAAAGATGTCTTTAAGTGTTTTTAACAGAAACCAAAGATTTTCTCCGCCATTTCTACATTTTTTTTCCATTAATTGGCGCTTGACCGTCTAGGCGATTAGGCCGATTTCAATAAAGCTGTTTGTGGATAATTGAAGCCACTTGGAAATCCCAAGGGAGAGCAAGTCCTACTGCACTTCAACTTCCTAACACAGCGGACTCCTTTTTCCACTTCTGCCACTGGTGCTACACCTTCTGGTCCAGAGCTTCTAGCCAGCTCAACCGCTTAACTTTTATCCTCTTAACTAAGTCTGCAAATGGTAGTACAGCCCATCGTTAAATCTGCTTCGATAGATGCAAACGACAGCAAGTACTGCGTCTAGTTCCCAGAACTCAAGCTACGATTCCACAACTAGCGTCTTGGCCTTTCCGGCGTTGTAGAATTTCATCTCGATCTTAAGCTACGTAAATTGAATAGCAGAAAAAATTTAGAATTCTACAACACCTGAAATGCCAAGAGAAGGGATGTCGAGTAGCAGCTTGAGCTCTGCAACAACAGATAGTTTTACAATAGATAGCTTTACAGTTGAGCAGTCTTTCCATACCTTGACCTCGTCCATTATGACCTCCCAGACGTTGGTCCAGTCATCCTGACTAAGGGTATCCGCTGCGTAGTGTCTGCCAGCCATGCGGATTCCCCTGAGGATGTCCGAGTAGCTCTGCTTCTTCGGACCCACACGCGCCGGCTCCTCAGCTCCGCAGCATGGTGCGCTCTTTTCCTCTTCGAGCTCGGTGTTTCTTCCGACGTGTTGTGCCTTCTCTTCGTTTCTCAGAGGTTGAGGGTAGTTGAAATGTTTTGTTGCGTTTGACTAGCTCCTGCGCTTTAAGGCGGGTGCGGAGCTCCCTGATTGGCAGGTCTTTCTCCAAGTAGCGCATGTACCACTTGGCGGCTGGCCCAATTAAGCCTATCCTCTGTTTTCCAACGATCCCAGTCTTTTCTAGATTGACTTGATGGCTCTCTGCACTGCTAGACATTGATCCGGTTTTGACCATGTCAGACCTATTAGTTAGCACCGAATGCGTTCGTCATAAGCTCATATCGCGCTTCAAGATAGCTACCAACGAAGAGGCGCAAGCACTGAAATAGTTCTTGCTTTGCCGCGTTCATCGCATTTCCTAAATGGCGGTGATGTCAGTTTTGACTTTTTTGATTTTGCATGAAACTACATTTGCTGAGCTCCCCGAATACGTAGCATTGAATTGCGCCTGCTATTTTAACCCCTGGGCTATGTCGCATCTGAAAGATACTCCGTAATGATGTTTTGTCTGCTCTTTCTGCAAATGTGTTTGAGCAGCCAGCTGGCCTCCGTTTCTCGCTTGTATATATGTATATATTTCGTGTCAGCGCGTGTATTATTCTCGTGTGTTTTGTTAACTTCAATTTCAAAATGTTGGACGTCGTAGTTCACTTTCAGCTATAGACTGCAATCCATTCATGTTCAGTTACCTTTCGCTGTTGAATGTTGTCGGTTGTGTTTAACGCTAGGAAACGTCTGACAATTTTCAATGAAAAACGTGCGTGTGATATGATGTGGTGACTTTTTTTTGTGACTCAAAGGTGATTTAACCATTTAGCTTAGAAGTTAGATGGCTAAAGTAAAAAAAACAACAAATAGCAATAATAATAATATTTAGGTATATAGTATAGTATATTGTTGTTGTATTGTGGTATGTGTATGACCGATTTTATGCCGGTAAAATGAATGTATTTGATTATTTTGATGATTTGTTTGGCGGGCATTTGATGGAACGCGTTGGCTGCTTTTTGCTTAGAGTGAGCGCGGCGGCAAGCGTTGTGTGAAGCATAAAATAAAAGAATAAGAATAAGAAAATATGTATGGCATTATAGATTATTTACAAATGGTTGGTTTGATTTTGATACATTTTTTGTGACGCAGCTAGTTTGGCTGTATTTTTTTTTTGTTTATTTTCCATTATCTGATTTAGTTCTTTTTTACCGTAGACAAAAAAAAGCAGTGTGATTAATTAAATTGTTGGCTTGTGCTCAGTATAAGGCACGCTTCTATGGATGCAACTATTTAAGGGTTCCACTATTTTTCATACCCTGTAGAGCTACCCACCGGTTAAACGGTTAAGCGCCATTTAAGTAAGTGTTAGCCGCCGAGTTCTTGAGACGCGCATGCAAGGAATTGTTAAACCACGCACCACTCTTATGAACTCATGGTGGGACGATAGCGCATTCTTCCAGTTTGGAATTTACGTATGCTTTGTGCAATCCAAAAGAAAGGTATGCGGTAAATCGCACCAACAACCGCTGACTCAGTTTCCTTAATATCACTTATAAGGTTCTATCTAGCGTATTGTAAGAGAGACTGAAGGCCATCCTCGACATGCTGATTTCACCTTATTAGTGCGCCTTAAGACCTCTGCTGCCGACCAGATCTTCGCGATATATCAAAACTTGAAGAAGAACAATAGATAAGAGAATCGGCGAACACCAACTCTTTATCGATTTCATACTTGCTCTAATATACAGCTCGGAATAATGCACACAACTCGGGAAAAGGTTGATATGGCCCATGGCCCTTCCAGCTATGCAGATGGAGGATGACTAGCGTGCTTTAATACTTAGCGCCCATTGCTTGGGCGGTTAACCACTCTACCAAACCTAGGTATATGGTCCCCTATAGTACCACCTTTCACTACAAAAGGATCTTTCAGACAGGCAGTGTGTCTGCATCCACCAAAATACATACATACATGTCTTGGGCAAAAACGTGAACGAGAATCAACCACGCCGTGATCAAGGGTAGACATTGGTTCAGTATCATGTAAACTTCAAGCTTTCAGTATGAAAAAAACTACGAAAGTACCTGCTTGCAACAAAGGCGAATGTTTACTGGCCGGGAATGGACAATGCGATTTAACGACTGTGGGAATGTTATCAAGGTCCTGGCGGTGCATTGAAATTCTAGACAAGACAATGGGTGTTGACAGCATTAGATGAAATGACCCTTGGAGTATTCAAGAGAAAAGTTCGCAAGACGCCTAACTGACCTCCCCCTGAGTATAAATGTCAGCTTCACGCCAACTTTGTTGAAAACCTTGGAAAGTCTTTAGCACACGCTTGCGTAAGCATTTCTTTCACTCCGCGTTAATTTAAAAGTTCTGTATTCGCTTACCCACACAGCACGTTTATATCAAAGTCAATGCCGCTTGAGTCAGCTAATGACGCGCCCGGTGAAAATGGAATGTGGCGTCGTCGGTCGCGCTATTTATATTGTTGATTAACTCGAAAATTATCACATTGTAATCAGCATAAATAATTTAAAAAATAATCTAAATCGATTGCGTATTTGACTTTGATAAGTTCTAGGCCGAGTTTTTCTGGCTGACCTATCCGTTAGTTGGTGTTCACATACCTACCCGTTGTAGTCTTGAACCTTGGCTAACGAGATAGTGTTAAGATGCTTAAAGCTGTTTTGTCTTACCATGCACTCAAGGGCTATTGTTGAGTTAAACTCACTTTATTTGTTAGTTCGAAGAGGGGGTCACGTATGAAATAGTTTAATGTTTTCATGTTGCTTTGTCTTCGAGTTCAGTAGAGTGTGATTGGACGTTTGAATATCTAATGGCGTTACCTAGAGCGACATCACTTTTGGTCCCATGACTTCCGTGATGCGGACACTATAATCTCATGATGTACACCCCATTCAACATCTCGGCGTTACTTCCTCCAATATAAGTTGGAGTTGAAATAGACTTTCTGTTTTTTTTTTTACTTCTCTAACTTTATATTGAGCTGTTCAAACACGAAGGCGGAGAGATGCTGAAAAGCATGCATCAACTTTTACGCAGAATATGGTCGGACGAGTACATGCATGAAGATTGGAACTAAGTGTGTTATGCTAAGAAAGGCGCCCGCTAACAGCACCAACTACTGCGGAATCAGTCTCCTTAATATGGCATATAAGATTATATCCAGGCTTTTGTGCGAAAGACTGAAGCCCATTGTAGATAAGCTGATTGGACCTTATGAGTGTGGCTACAGATGCTAGTAAGTCTACCATCGACCAGATCTGCACGACACTTCAAATCCTGGAGAAGACCCATGATAAGAGAATGGACACGCACCATCTCTTTGTCGATTTCAAAGCCGTTTTTGATAGTGCGAAAAGGAGCTGCATATATGCTGCCTTGTCTGAATTTGACTTCCCTGCAAAGCTTATACGACTTTTCCAAATGACGTTGAGCAATACCAACATCTCAGTCAAAACTGGGAAGGACCTCTCCTAGCCATTCGAAAGCAAACGAGGCTTCAGACAAGACAACTCCCTCTCGTGAGATTTTTTCAGCTTGATGATTGAGAAGATAATTCGAGAAGCAGAACTGAACCGCATTGGTACAATCTACTACAAGAGCGTGCAATTGCTGGCGTATGCCGATGATATTGATATCATTGGCCTTAACCTCCGCGCCATAGGTTCTGCATTCTCTGGCCTGAATAAATAAGGGAAGAAAGTGGGTCTTGCGGTGAACGATGACAAGACGAAGTATTTGATGCCAGTGTTCGCAGTTACAAATTTGAAACTGTGAGGGAATTTGTCTATTTGGGAACCAGCGTTAACACCGGAAATAATGTCAGTCGAGAAATTCTACGGAGAATCACACTAGCCAACACGTGCTACTTTGGACTGAGTAGACAACTGAAAAGTAAAGTCCTCTTTCGAGGGACAAAGATCACGCTCTATAAGTCTCTCATCATATCTGTCCTCATGTACGGCTCGAAATCATAGACAGTGTCGAAGTAAGATGAGATGACCCTTGGAATATTCGAGAGCAAAGTTCTCCGGAAAATGTTTGGTCCTTCCCGTGAAGCCAACGGCGAGTATCGAAGAAAATTTAACGATGAGCTGTACGAGCTCTAAGCCAATCTGACCATAGTGCAGCGAATAAAAGCCCAAAGACTGTGCTGGCTGGGTCATGTTATGCGAATGGACAAAGAAGTTCCAGCCCAGAAGGTTTTTTCTATCGACACCCGAATTCGGCAGCAGAGGAAGGGGAGGCCTCGACTGAATTGGAAAAAACAGGTGGAGGATGACTTGAACTCCCTTGGTGTTTCAAATTCAAAATCGCTAAGTGCCAATAAATGAATGATGATGAACTCTATATCGTTAATATATTTTTTTCTCATCCCCTACGAGATTTGCCTTATTTGACGTTTAGTCTCTCACAAGCACCTAAGTTTTCTTGAACTTCCAGCTTGTGGTCTTTAGTTGGATAGAGCCGTTCCCTATTGAGGTTCGGGCTATGCTTGGCCGGAGTAGAGCTTAATTTATTTTCTTTACCAAAGGACGCTTTGCAATCTACTGCATTGTACTAACTATCCAAATTCTAAGGCTTTCCCTTAGCTATTGGAGGATGTTCATCCTCTTACCTCTATAAGATTCATTGTAATTTACCCCCTTGGTCCTCACACCTGTTCTTCTGCTAGACGATCTTTCTTCGCTTGCCAATCAGTGCCAGCGGTTCCAAAAAAATTACTTAAAATGTTTCTCCTCTCTCCTTCACTTTAGATTCCTCATTTTGATCCCTTACCTTCCTCGTCCACTTCTTTTTCCTATCTCCCTTTCCTTCTCCCTCGTCCTTAGCCCCTTCAGCTGCCTATCATTTACCCCTCTAACTTCCCCAAATTTCGCTGGCTTTGTAGTTTTTTTCCCCATTATATACAGTTTTATATTTGGACCCATATATTTAAATATGAGCTGATTTCAAGATTTATCCTGGTTGGAGGGGTGACACCACAAACTATTTAAAAAATTGCGTAGTCTACATTTTGACCAGATTTCAAATGAACCTATTGAAAATATTTTATAAAAAACCTTAACGTGTATAAAGGACAAGCAAACATATAAACATGTGGGTGTGGCACTGCCCAATTTTCCAAAATTTGATAAATATGATAGGATAATATATACAAAAATCATTGCTCCAAGCCAAAGAGACTTGGAGTCATGTTGAATTGAAATTTTATATATGCCGGGGGCGTGGCACTGGCCAGTTTTATACAGTTTCGATCACCTTTCTTAATTTTTTCATTCACTAGAATCTTCTGCTAAAAATAATACACACAACAAACTAGGAATTAACGAAATTGATTAATTAATTAATCAGAGAATAATCATTAGCTATGTGAAGTTGGCACCACCAAATGGGGGTAAATAAAAAAACGACACACCATTCGTTTGTCCATGTTTACCCAGGAAAAACTTTTGTTTGTCCACCTTTTGTTCAAAAGTTATTAAAAAAAAAAAAAAATCGGTGTGAAGCTGGCACTCCAAATGTGAATAATTATATAAATTACAGATCATTCGTTTGTCCATGTTTGTCTAGGAAAAATTTTTGTTTGCCCACTCTTTGTTCAAAAGTTATTTAAACAAAAAAGTTTTTTATAAAAGATAAAAAACTCGTTTTTTTGTGTGTTAAAATTGGCTAAATCGTTTGTCCATGTTTGTCCAGGATTTAGCCAATTCAAACAAACAAAAAACGATTTGTTTATTTTTTAGAAAAAACTTCTTATTTTTAAACAAGTTGCTCTGTGAAATGCACACTCTTCGTATAAGGCTCATCATTTTCATCACTTCGGAGTCATAAAATACTCCTATATGATCGTTTTTCTGAGGTTCATATTTTCACATATTTAGGACTCATATCTGACTCTTAAATTATGAGCACTCCGAGAATGTTTGCAGGGTAGTTACTTGGAATTAGATTTTCTCGTCTGCTTAGGGCTTTATTATAGTGCTGTTTGTAGTTAATACTCTTATTTTAATAACACCAATTAATCACTTTATTTTTTTTATTTACAGGCACTTAGTTAAATGTCCAAAAATTTGAAGTGTTTGTTAATTGCTGCAATACCAATAAAAACATCGTCGTTAATAGATAATTTAAATACATTAACCACTTTACTCATAAAAAATCAACATCGGCTCCTATGCTTATGAGAGTGTAAAAAATAGTTCTAAAAAGCACAAGCAATAAAACTTTAAAGAAATTGTGAAAAAAAATAATATCAGTGTATTCTCTCGGTTAATGAACGAGTAGTAATTGATTTATGTCAGTGTTTATTATTAGAAAATTTGTAAGTAATAAATCAGTGTAACAAAATACAAATGTGCGATGGAAATTATTTTATAAAAAATAATAGAGGAATAACAACAAACTATTAATTAAATAAATAAAACTGAGTGGTGTAAATAAATAGTCAAACGTCATCAGTTTAGTGTAGTATTATTGTTGCTGCATAGAAAAATTACTGATTGCGCAATCTCTGTTTGATCGATCATGAATCTTTTGGTAAGTGTTGAAAGATTGGCAATGATTAATGGGCATAAAATATAAATACTTATATATACATATATATTAGACTGATTCAAATAAAAAAAATATTTTTTAGAAATTATATTGACATTACTTAAAAAAAATCTACAAAAGTTACAAGTCTTAATATTAATTTCTAGAGGTCCATCATTGTTAGTCTAGTTTTTGTAGCACTGATATCATCTTTGGTGTAACACTGCCAACTAATGAAAACTCGTATCTCATACAATTTCAAAACTCATAGTACCTACAACATGTAACCCAAACCATTCAATGAATCTGCTCTTAGAGGACAGAGGCACACTAATGTATATGTAATATAAACATATATGTATGTTCGTTGACGTATTTAGTATAAATAAGTGTTGGGCGTTAATAAATTAAATTTTTTATCGCTTTATTAATTTATTAAGAAAGTAATTGCAATTAAATTAATTGAAATTAAAGTAATTGCAATTAAATAAATTGATTTATAATTAATTGCAATTAAAATTTTAATTGCTTGTTGCGATTCAGTTATTTAACATTAAATTAATTACATTCTAATTAATTTTTTAATTGTATTATAAATTAATTAATAATAATTCACCGTTTTTTACAATTACCCGGGCAATTCTTGATTGATTTAATTCAAATATTCAATACAATTTATCAGAATTTTCACGAAAGTGATATTTCAAAGAAATCAAGGAATTTGTTTGCCATATATATAACCTACATGTTCTTGCAGTAGAAGTTTGTCGCAATAAAACACCACAGTATCCGGCTAATAATATAACTACTAGATAGCTTTCGGGTAGCGTGTTTATTGTTAAACTCATAAAACAATTGTAATTAACAAATTTTTAATTAATAAATTGTTAATTGCGAGCATTACAATTGAGTAATTGTTAATTGTACATTTTTGCAATTGCAATTAAAAATTGTTAATTGTAGAAGTTGCAATTAACAATTAATCAATTGTTAATTATTAATGGTTTTAACAATTATAATTTGCCCAACACTGGTATAAATGTATTTAAAGAAATTTATTTATTCACTGCTAAATTCAGAAATCACATCAATTTTAATGAAACGACAAATTGTTAACACACGAATCAATGTACGAGGTGTGTTCAAAACGTATCGCGAATTTTGAATTTTCGCTGGTTACGTATATTCGAATTTCGAATTTTTTGTGGCGTTATGTTGGTACTCATGTCTCTCACTTATGCCGACAAGCTCGGCCATTTTGAATGTTCAGTTAATTGTTGACAGCTGCTTTGCTTGCACGTGTTTTGGATCGTCTTCGATTTTTACGCGAAATTCGTACCAAAATTGCTCAATTGTGACCAAAAACAGCATCGAATGAACATTGCTAATGAGATGTTAAACTCTGTCCGCGACGACCCAAATTTGCTCCAGAGGGTCATAACTGGTGACGAATCGTGGGTTTATGGTTATGACGTGGAAACCAAAGCTCAATCATCTCAATGGAAGCTGCCGCACGAACCAAGACCGAAAAAAGCGCGCCAAGTTCGGTCGAATGTGAAAGTTTTGCTGACAGTTTTCTTCGATTGCAGGGGGGTGTTGCATCATGAGTTCTTGCCACAGGGAAGAACGGTCAATAAGGAATATTACCTGCAAGTTATGCGCAATTTGCGCGAAGCAATCCGCCAGAAACGCCCGGATTTGTGGAAGAACAAAAATTGGTTTTTGCACCACGATAACGCCCCTGGGAAGCTGTCTGATAGGAATAATGCAATATGCAATGAAAGGGTTGGAATTTTCCATTGTCAACAGTGCTACTGACCAATCATACCTCTCTGCTGAATACATTAAAAATGTTCTTTTATAGAGAAAGCAGCAATTGCCTTAGAGCTATTGACTTCGTAGATTTTGTAAAACTATATAGAATTGGAACCAACAATTACGCAAATGCATGGGGACTGCACAAATAAAACGTCAAAAGTATAGAGGGTTCGATGACCATATCACATAAAATAGTCGACGAAAGTGATGACTTGCTCACACTCAACCTAAAGTTTCCTTCAGGGATTGAAAACACCATTTGCAAAAAATGCCGGCCACTCATCGTAACTTTACAACCAAACCCCGGCGGCAACTGCAACTGCAACAGCAACACAAAATGCCGTAACCCACTTTCTACCCTTACCAAATTCTAAGTGGCTTGGACATCTTTTTCCCACTAAGCTGTCTGCCTTTGGAACGATGACGTTAAAGAACACTCTCTAATTTAATGACAAAAATCATAAATTACCTAGTGACAATAAGCAGCATGTGGCGTGAACTCGCAGCGTGAGATTTATGCCGCTGAAATAAACGGAAAATTTGAGTGTGACGACGATTAATTTAATTGGTAATGTCAGGCGTAAAATGTGGGAAATAACCACCGCACTTATGTTTTAGCCGCATAATGTTACCATAATTAGTATTAGTGACATATGTACAGACATACACATCTTGTATGCTCATATTTCAGGGGGTTTGGTAGAACTGAGGGTGGTTAGAGTAACCCAATTTGCATTTCAAGAAAAATGAAAGAAAGCGAGTGAGTGAGTACCAATGAAAATTCGTTTACAGTGAGCTAAAAACACAGCTACTGTGACTATAGTCGGTACAACTACTCCAAACCTTCTCAAACAATGCGAACGAAATGTCCTTCAAAGGTTGGCGCCGTACAATTTTCCGAGTGTTAACTGGGTGGATGCTGACCTTCACCACCAATTTTTGTATAGAATTTGAAAATTCCCACACAAATTTCTAATGTCGGCTAGTATTTGTGCTCACACGATTCGAGCGTCAAGCTTCTCACTGATTCAGCGTCAGCCTTCATGCATCTACAATAGGAAAGGTTTTGCACTTTTTTAGGGGCATCACTGAAACTAGGTAGTGTCGCCTCAGAACGCCGATTACCAAGCCTTAGTGAGTTCCGTAGATCGCCTGCAATCTATCTTGGACCAGAAGGATGTCTCTACTTTGCAAGAGGTAACCTCAGCTCAGTGTTTACTTAGCGTGGCGCATCTGCCCAAGAGCAGACTACAGGTACCCAGTGGAACCTCCAAGCATACTCCCAACCTTATTATCAAACTCCAGACAAAAAAGTCCGATCCGACCGGATAAAATCTATGCCGTAAAAAATTACGCAGACCTCGAAATCCGCTAGCTAGTGGGCTTTATCATAAAGAAGGCCCCGCCCGCGGTCACCTTGCTCGCAATATCTACCTGAGGTATACTCAGCATAATATTCCGCATCCATCCAGAGAAATAATGACATAGAAGACTATCGGCTTAAACCCCTGCTTATAATTCCCTCATACGACCCTTGATGAGAGGCTGCAGGAGCACAAGGCGGCCCCGGAATTCCTTCCCTATCATCCATATAACTTTTCCAAGACACTTCCTATCAAGTATACAATGAGTTCCGTTTTGCCAGGCCGAACGTAAAGTTGCGAGGCGGTAAAGAAATTATTTAAAAAAAAAGAATAGGACTACACCGGACTTGGATTCAGTTGTTTTATTCTTCTGGCACAGCCGATGCCTACTCTCTCTCATATATATCCCGCGTTCTCACTTAGCTTACTTGACTTTCTCGCCCACTCAACTCACGGGCACCCTATTAACGACACGGACGCGTTTTTCCACAGATATGCATTGTAGTCGGAGTTCTATCAAATCCTCGAACAATTTTACACACACAAGACTCGATACACCTTAATGCTCAAACATGCCTCAAGAAAACACGTGCGGCAGTCGTATGAAGGTCAAGAGTAAAATATTTAGAAACACAAGTGCATGCGATATGATCACTCTTTCAGATCAGAATACACCTCATTAATTTCATAATATCTCCCCAGAAACCTTTAGATTCACACTGGCATCGTGTGCAGTTTCCTTACTCCAGCAGTAGATGCAGCCCAAACCGAGCGTTTAAAATTTCACACATGACATGAGTCGTTGGAATATGCGCTATGTGTTTAGTAGGTTAAGCTGCATCATATTGGTTGGAAGCCACCAATTGCCAGTTGGCTTGACTAAAGAAAAACACAAACAAGCAACACGGGTCGATGCAGTTGACGTGCCGGCTCAAAGGTTCAGTTACAAATGGTAATGTGAGACAAATAAAAGCCTAAAACAACATTCAGTGCATGAAGGTGAGGAAGTACATCCTTGGCACATGACTGACTGCAACCACCCATGCTGTGACAGTGATATCTTCTTGCACTGGCGGGTCGTTCGCACTCATCTGCACTACTTATTCACTTACGTGTGCACACTTGATGAGAGGCACTTGTGTGTGTACCTGAAGTGCGTATGGAATGTGTGTGGTGTGTGGTAAGGAGCAAAAGTGGCGTTAGTTGTTGTTCTCATGATGCTGTATGTTGTTGTTGTTGTTTATTGTTGCTATTGTTCATTTTATTTGCCAGTGTGCACCGTTGTTGCACTTCGTGCTTTCAAACAAGTCTCGGTTTGTATACCCAGTAGTGTTAGGACTTGGTGTACACTTTAGGCGAATGTTCCACTTCACTTAGCATTTTATAAGGGCAAATCAGTACTTTAAGCTTAAGGCCGATTTTTAAAGATTTTCCGATTTTAAGTAACTAAGCTCACTGGATTAATAATTGCATTTTCTAAATTGGACAAAATTTCCGAGGACCTTGCGTCAAATTAACCCACAATATTTTGCAATCTAAGTTATCATTTTGGCACATTTATGCCGCTTCCAAGAGGCCAACGATATCCATTTAATAGGAGCCAGTTCACAATTCTTCACGGAAAAATCTTAGTAAAATTACAAGACATCGCAGAATTTGTCTACAGAAAAGTCTTCAGCACCACGCTTACTTCCACAATATTTATTTCTGGTCGAATTTTGTCTGAGGAACTTATATGTCATCCACATAGTAACAGAAATATTGCGTTTTTAATTTTACAAACAAATTTTTTTACCATTACACTAAAAAGAAGGCGTGGCCCTCTACCGATTTTGCTCATTTTCATAACAAACAGTTGGCGCTGTAAAGTTAATTCACCAATTTTATTTTTTTTTATTAGGTACTTAAAGTGGAACGATGCAATATAAAAATAGGGCAGAGCTACGCCTTTTCAAAAACTAATATTTTTTGGCTGTGGGTATAAATGAGCATTGATACAAACTTATTTTTCCTAGAGATATTGCCTTTCGTTTTCGTCTATGATCCTTTTAAATTACTAAAATATTTTATACAAACGTGGGCGTGGTCATTAACCGACTTTGTCTCCGGAAAATTTCTTTTAATGAGACTAACCTGTCTGCCGAAATTTGTTTTGATATCTTAAACGACTTTTGGTCACTACCATTTTCAAAAAATTTCAAATTATCAAATACCAAACTTGGACCTCATATATTCTGTGTTAATACTGATTCTCAAATAGTCAAAGTCTTCAAACTTGTAATTGCAGTGTCAGGGCTGCTAAGAATAAAGTGCGCGAACTCTCACACACGAGTTTAATTACAAAGTACTTCGTATTGTCTTCCATTGCTGCTAGACCCCATTTTCGAACCTTTTGTTGTTAGCCGAATGCGATGGAGACGTTATCGGGAATTACTACCCATTGCTTTTGCGGGCTCTAGGGATCTTATAAATTAAGCAGCTGAGGTTTGGTGTGAGTGAGAAATATATTTCCACTGGTCGCTTACACCATTCGGTCGAATATTACACGCAGAGAGCAGGTATGCAAGGCAAATGAAGAATTCATCCAGATGACAATTTTTTGCCTGATCGTTTGAAGTAAAATTTTCCCTCTGTGGCATCAAATAGTTACATCTTTGTTGCCGGCTTGACGTAAGCATTGTTTACCCGTACTAGTTTGGCATCTTCTTTTGCGAATCGGAGTGGAAGGCAGTGGATGAATGTACTCCGAGAGAGTGTAATGAAGGAAATCGCGTTCAGAGTTGTTTTAAAGTAAAAACTGCAACTAAAAACTTCAATTTAAAGTGAAATATACATTCTATTGTAACTGATAACGTGTTATAAATGCTTTATATTCAATAATTTGGGAGTTTCAAGTCTTCATGTTCAATATTGCAGTGTTAAAATTTGGTTGTTTTATTGCTGCATATAACGCACCCTGTGTGGTATGTGTGTGTGTGCAGATTCGGAGTAAGTTGCGCTATTAGTAGACATATACTATGGACGTAAGGCTTTCATCACATCGCCCTTCTCCGCCCTCTGAGAGTCATCGAAGCTGACGACAAAGGCTATTTACAGCAATAAATCAGTAAGATAAAATAAGAAAATAATGAATAAATAAAAATCCCTTTTAGATATTACAGTTCATGACTGAAAATTCAAATTTAAATAGGTGGCAACCTTCTTTATATAAAGTTTTAAAGAGTAATGACCATAAATGAGCTCAAGACCTATGATTGATATCGAACTGAGACTATTTATTATAAGTTCTGAGACCCAGCGAAGCGTCGCCGGGTGTTCTACTTAAAACAGTAAGAGTTTCCTAAGTCCCTCTAAACATACATATCACTGGGTATATATTAATATTCAGCTTCACCTCAACTTAGTTTTTCACATTCGTTGTTTTTTCTTAATTTTGCATCTTTTGCTGTTTGCTCTCTCCTTCTTTTGTTATGCATATTCACAGGTGTGTTGTTGTGCGTGTGGTTTGTCATGCTCTGGTGGCTTATGCGGATATTGTTACGGCTGCAAATGCCTCTTGTTATTTCTCTTGTTATTGTTGTTGTTGTTAGTACTCAAACAGCTTTTGCATTTACAAGCCAATTTACTACATCTATCAACAACAAAAGATTAGCTGTGTTGGAACAATATTGCCTCTGACAATGCCCTTGCACGCCACCGTTAGATGCTGCCACTTGAAAATGTAATGTGCATTTGGTTATCCAGCAGCCCTGTACAAAAGCAACAATCATTTAACCGAAGCGTTAAATAGCGGTAGGTGAGACCTTCGTGTTTGGTGTGAAATTTCGCTGGCGAAGCACTTCAGCACAAAAAGTCACAAGGACCCATAGTATACGCTACTGGCTTGGCGTAACTCAGGTAGGTTTAGGGCGTTAATTGTATGTAAAGTTGTGGTTTCCTCTTAAAGGGTTACCGCCATGTTACGGCCGCCAATAACGTTATAGGTTTGGTTTCCTCGAAAGCGGTGCCGTCTTATAGCGCTCATAATATTGCGGTGGATGACAATGTCAAAACTACTGCAATGATGAAGTAGTCACGTGGAAACTCAAGAGACAGTGAAGTCCACCGTAACGTAATATAGCGGCAAGGATGATATATTACGTTACGGTGAACTTCACCGTCTTCTTGGTTTACACGTAATTACTTTTATACTGTAATGTTTTTGACTATCCACTCTACCACTATGTGACGGCCGCTATATAGCGACACCGCTTTCGAGGAATGTTCCGACCGCTATATGGCGGCACCGCTTTCTAGGAAACCAAATCTTTAAAGGCAACACTTCAATGTTTTGAAAAAAATTTCTAATTTATAAAAAAACCAAGTAAGTTACGTTATTTGGCGGCCGTAACATAGCGGCACCGCTTTGCGAGGAAACCACAGCATAAGCATCCAATTAACACCCGCTGCGTAACGTAACATTAATCCATAAGTGTATCATTTCGTCAGCAGAGACTTTCATGATAAGTGTGTTGTTCACGCTATCTATTCATAAGTGTCTCACTTGGCATTACCGTCTATGCATTTTCGTCTTAGGCAAGAATTACGCTAATCTCGAAGTTGTCATCTATATGTTCTACTGAGATTGTCAATACTGTGAAGGGCGTGTCTTGTAGCAATTAAAGCTTGCAATTTTGCTGGACATAGAGGGAGTTTGTTGATACCAGAACCGGGGTCAGTGTAGATTTTAAACACCCCTTACGACAGGCATACCTACCTCGGCCATATTCTACGCCAATAACCCGCAGGTAAACATCCCAAGCAATCTTCCACCAAACATTGTAAATGTGAGAATTTAGATCTCACTCACTTTAAAACGACCTTGCTGACACATTGGCAGAGCAGCTGGATCGGAATAACAATTGATACCGTGAAGAACGTCGTGCAGTGCCGGGGTCCTACAGGACACCGATGTGTACTAGTGTCAATTGCAGGTATAGTATGTTTTATGTGAGACTTCGAGTTTATAGACGCCATAAAATAAACATTAGAAAGAAATGATTAACGTATGGTTCGAGGAGTCAAACAAATCGTTCCCGCAACACTCGCCACACCATCATATGAACATGTCAAGAACGATTCTAGGCTGGTGATCTGTGGCTATTGAGACTGCATGTTGCTATTCCGACGCATTCATATTCGATTGGTAAAACGGGAATTGTTGTTATTTCACGATCCAATTTTTTTTGAAAGAGAATCTGCCTTGGCTACATAATAACGGACTGCCACAAGACGTGCGGAACTGGAGTCTCAGAATAAGAACTTCCAGCACCTATCGGATCCACTTTTGTTAATCAAGACTTAGTCACCACTGTCCAACTCGGTAACACTAACGAACACCTTCGGGCCTTGTAGTGTCATTAAAAACAACAACAACAAGCTTAAGTATACGCACGCTGCCGCAGAGTCGGTATTGAAGTTGGAGTGCGCCCAACTCTAGCTGCTTCCCCAAAAAAATACACCCCATTACATCGTTTTATTTTTGCTTGTAACCAACATCTATACAATATGTAAACTTTATTAGCATAACAGAAACCAAAATAACAGTTTCTAGCACATTTGTCTGTCTGTCTGTATATTTGTACGCGCATAACTCTAAACCTGCTGAATGGAATTTAATCCAATTTTCACCGAAGCTTTGCTAGATGTCCAACTTCAAGTTTGGAATCCATTTTACTACAAGGAAATCATTTATTCCCGCTGTATACAGTGATGGCAATAAAAATTCAATCAAAATATTTTTATATTCCGGTGTCTACATAAAAATGCAAATGGGTTCCAGTTGCGTAGTTCGTGAACGAACGAATTAAACATATCAGTTCAATCAACAAACAAACTATTTCGTTATGTTTTCAGTGAATGCAGTAGTTCAAATGCTCCTGTGGGCAATAACAACCGAGGACGAGCTAAAATTGCTATCTTAACCAAACTCAATATTGGTTTGGAGAGAACAGCTTAAGTTATACAAAATAAATTGTTCTCTCCTAAAATTAACATCGGCTCTTATTACCACAATAAATTTTGCTTAAAGGCCTTTTACACGATATGTTTTTTTCACATGACCTGCCACTTTTTCTTCACTCACGTAATGTCGTATGACTATCAATACTTCCAACAGTTCAATTTATCTGCTTCTTTTTACACAATAAATAAATAAATCCAAAAAATTAAAACCAACAAATGAGAGCACATATAATTCTAATTGTGTGTCAGACAACAATAGAACCGTTTCTATTTCGTATATGCACTTTTCTGACTTGTATAAAAGGAAAGTTTAAGTTGCGTTTACACGTTATGTTGGTTTTCATACGTTAAATGTGGCATATACACATGACAAAAACATATCGTGTAAAATGCCTTTTACCAAACGTTGTATTCCTACCCGAGTTCCTCATTTTGCCTTTACTATCGTATACACTGTTGTATTTGGCTGTGTGAAGAGTACTCCTACAACCATCTTCAGATGGCATCTTGTTTATGTTATAAATATTTAAAAGCACAAAAATGTACCCTCTTGGCCTTGACAAAATATGTCACGTCAACAAATTTCTTCGAAATAATAAAAACTGTACCACCACCTTTACTTTAAAATTCGAATGCCGGTGCTCCTCGTAACTACTTATGAGTGAAAAAAAAATGGAGTGAGGTTGTGGTGAATTTGAATGTGAACAGCTGTCTGTGAGGTCGAAAGCGCATTTACGTAGATATTCTGACAGACATTGCTGACGCATGACAGGTTACCTGATATCCAAGTGCTTTGTAATGGGAAAAATGTGTACTCGCTCTTGAAAATTGATAATGTAAATTTATTTTCAAGATATGGCAGAATTCTTAATTGGATTGTGATGGGCAAGTTTAGTAAGCTAGTAATCATATTAGTGATGTTTTTGAAAACATAATAAATTAGTTACGCTGAAGGTAACAATGCAGATAACTGTCATCACCAATCGTAAAGCTTCTGCATTAAGATATATTAGGCTAGAATGGGCGTCTTCCGCTTAAATCTGTAACGATGTTTCTTTCGCACAGCCTAGTATGCCCTTGATTTCCCCAGAGACAAGTTCTGCTAGGAAATCTTAAAAGCAAGCCAAGTATTGATGCCGTATTCTGATCAGCGCAGGACAATGTAATTGGAAGTTGGCAAAACCATCCATCTTTCCTCATCCCTGCAGTTGGAATAAAAAAAAAATGTTTGGGAATCCTATGTGAGACTTCCGCTCAAATCGGATGAGGGGCATAGTTTTGTTTGTATTAATGCTTGTTGTTGTTGTGGTAACAGTACTTAGTATTGTCTATAAAGCATGTCCACTCATGACCCTTTAGTTTGGATTATCCGCGTCATAGTCCCTTGTTACTAGGAATATGGGGACCCTGAATGTATTCATCCCGCTGCTTCTTTTATGGGCATTGTTTCGGTTTTTAATATACTGCAATGATCCGATATTCTAATGCTGTGTGTTAAGAAGCAGATATTTCGAGACTCTGCCCAGCATTGTTATTTTTGTTAAGCTTTCTGAAGCCAGACCGAGATCCCATAAAATAAGATTGGTCTTACTTATTCCAGTGAATTATGTGTGGTTTAGTGCCCTATCTCTTACCTCCCGAGCACACATGGCATCGTCTGCCGAGTCTACTTTGTAGTGCAGAATAATGTCGTGGTATCTAACTAGGCAGGTAAAGCTCTGCACCGTGCAGTGCAGGTGGTTTCGCGAACAGTACCAGTTCTATCTTGATGGTATTTACGTTGAGTTCACAACTTTGTCATAAAGATGTCACAATGTTCAATCCATTTTGTAACAGGTCGCAAAAAGTTTTGAGATGCTTTCCGCTTGCAGTCTCAAAAGTAAGTTGTCTACCGCGAGATTTATAAAAAGAGGGTAGAGGATTCTTCTAATTGCAGGACCCCTATAGATGCAGACCTTATGAGGAGGCCTCTAAATACACACCTTCTGATGGCAGAATCGCCCACGGCTGTTGGTCGGACATCATCAAAAGCTCACTATAAGTGAAGCAAGACCTGACACATTAGAATTCCACTGCTACGTTCATCATCATAGAAGCACTGAAAAATCATTCTGAGCTTCCAAAGAGTTTCTTCCACGAAACTGTGTAGAAAAGTCAAACATGAAAACGAAAACAGAGTTTGCCTAAAAGTATGCAATATTTTAATTTTAGATTTCTTTCGTCGATCATCAAATTCATTGTTCTTCTCGAATGCGATGAAACAAAACTTCTCCATATCTTGCCAATTACCACAATGTAAATAGTGACCCTAGTATAAGAAGTGAAGTCATTAGCACACGAAGTAACATTATAACCACTGCTTTGTCATCTGTAATCGAAAACTAGTATTTTACTTAATCGCTATTAAGCTTTAACTAAACCCATCAAATGCTCACTGGTTGTGCTTTCACTACCAATTTATGGGTATTTGCGTAAATACTCCACAAATGTGGGATCGCCGTCATAAAGGCAACCCAGTCGGAACTTCTACTTGTCTAAGAAACAACAAAAGTTACCCTATTTCAACTAGCGCCAAAGTGTGCATCAATCAGAGTTCCATATCGATATCGTTTGCAGCACACGTTATTAGAAACCTAAGAAACAGTTTTTAGAATTTTCGCCTGTATGTAAGTATGTTTGTTCGCGCATCACACTAAACCCGCTCCATAGGATTGTAGGAAATTACTACCGATGCGTTGCTAGATGCCCAGTTCAAAGTTTAAACTCCCCTTTACTGGAAATAAAAGTAGGCTCAACATATTATTTTACATATAGTGCCATTGGAACAAGTCTATGTTATACAATATAGATAAAGCATCGAAGGATCTTTATTAGAGCAATAGAAGCAAAAAAAAATGTCTTTAATTTCTGTCTGACATTCTGTATGTATTGTTTGTACGCGCATTATCCAATAACTACTATATATAATTGGATGTGTTCTTCGGCGATGCATTGTTGGAGATCTGGTTTGAAATATAGGGCACATTTTTCCGTTGCTGGTGTATATATTGCTTTTATTTGGGTACAGGGCGAAACGTCGCTTGACCACAGTAATAAATAGGAAAGTCTTGCAAATCACGATGTAAAAAAGATTCACAGCCCCTCACAAAGCGGTCATCTCTCCAAGAAGCATTAGCTACCAAATAGCCAATTTAAAATGCATTCCAGTTCAACCAAATTTCCTAGTGGGATATATCTAACAATTTACCTGCCCTTTTCCCACCCTTTTACCAACGCATTACTGTTGTTTCTACCTTTGAAAGACAGATATCGAAATGCGTCGCTCACTCGCATTCGTAATTCATTCCTTCTCGTACTCGTACCTGCTCTTTTTAATCTTTTGTTTGTTGTCGTAGTATTTTAGTTTATTTGTTGGCATTTGCTATGCACTAAAAATATGGTGTTGTCAATTGCGTGCCACCGTGCCGCTGTCAGAATGACAATTTATTAAGGCAAACAAACTTACACTTTTTGTCACATACAGTTGTGTTCAATATAATAGTAGTGAAATTAAATTTAATACCGTTCGTTGAAATAAAAAGAAGCTGTGTTTTTAATAACTTTCATTTAAAATATAGGGAATTCCATAACAGCAACCACATAAAAAGAAATTTCAAAGTTTACACAAAGTTCAGGAAAGTTAATTAAACTTTTAAAAATTTACATCAAAATTAACAATTTTTGAGTACCTACGCAGTTTTATAGCTCATTAGATTTTAGCATCATAATGTGCAAGTTATAAGTACCTCAAAAATTTCCCTGAAGTTTTAGACATTTCTTTGTCAAGAATGTTGGGTATTTTTCAATGACCGCAAATAATGATTGTTTTTATTTTTTACTCATAATGGGTATTATATTATTTTTCATAATAAGCATCATATATCTTGAACTATCCGGAATTTTAGCATAAAAATTTGGGCTAACGAACTTTTTACTCTAAAGTTCTTGATCCTAAAGATACATTTTTGAAAACTGTACTTTGAATAGAGAAAAGGAGTATTTAGTAATAGAATGGGTATTTATGAGATGGAAATAAGGCACGAATATTTTCATATCCATTTTGAACCATTTATAGCAGAATTTTTAATAAGTTATCTTTGTCGTCACCCACTTCAGGGCAAGAGGTATGTTAGTTCAAGTTTTTAAGCTGAAATTTTCCATAGTTCGGCATATATGATGCTTTGAGTTTTATTATGAAAAATAAAATAGTATTCAAAGTTGAGTAAAAAGTAAAATAATCATTATTTGCGGACCCTGGTATTGTTTCCCATACAAAATTAATTTTTCTTCATGCGTTGTATGGAAGAACTCATTCAACACCCTTGACGAAAAAAACTCTTAAAATGCAGGGAAATTTTTGAGCGAGTTTTAACTTGCAATGGATTGGTCTACAAAACTCCGTACTCAAAAATTTTCTGGAGACTCTGACAAAAAATTTTAATAAGATTTTAATAATTAATTTTCCTGAACTTTGTGTATGCTTTGAAATTTCTTTTGATTTGGTTTTGTTTGTGGAATTCGCTATATTTCAAATGAAAATTATTAAAATCACAGCTTCTTATTTCGTCGAACGATATCCATTTTAATTACACTACTATTATATTAAACACAGCTGTATGCATATACTTACACTTCGCTATTCAGTATTGCCACATTTAAGTCTTTTCGCTACCAAAATTTGTCACTACAAAGGACCAAAATAATGATAGGAGCATCGAATTGGCGGCCGCCGTGGTGTGGAGGTAGTGTTGCCGGCCTACCACACCGAAGGTCCATGGTTCGAGCCCTGGTACAGGTAACATCAAAAGTGATTTGAAAAAAGTTTTTCAAAACGGGGTCGCCCCTCGGCAGTGGTTTGGCAAACTCTCCGAGTGTATTTCTGCCATGACAGGCTTCTCAGCAAAAATTCGTCTCCTTTGTAGATGCCGTTCGGAGTCGGCAAAAAACTGTAGGTCCCACCAATTTGTAGGGAAAATTCAAATCGGCACACCACAAATTGGAAGAGAAGCTTGGCGCAAAAATCTCTTAGGAGGTTTATGATGATATACCTGTTGTATATCGCGCCATAAAGAGAAAAAAAGAGCATCGAATGAGCAATAACTCTGTGAATTTTAGAGAGTACGTTTTTGTCCTTAACTCCAGATTTTGAGTGGGTATTCGAAATTCTGAGTAGTTGCTTTGATATTTGATAACAGATCCAACTCCTTAGTTTTCTGATAAAAACTAATCAAACTGTCAAACACTAAAAATGCGCTGAGCGCGAGAGAGTAACACTAGAAAGTATGGAATTGATTTCTAGTAAAATCAATATAAAAAAAATTTGATTTGCAAATGGCGGGAAATCAAATCACATCAATTGTAAATTTGAAATTTGAGTTTGCTCACAATTGTTGTGTCAAATGTACAACAGCTGATCGTTTGACAGATTTAAAAGATGTAGTCAGAAAAATTCTTCTGATTGAAACTTACAACTTCTGATAGAGAGCGAACCTTATTTACTCTCTTGTTTGTGCTCTCAGTAATCAGAGAATCAATTACTGGATTGATTTCCTGTAACCTCTGACTACTTCTGACTCGTACGGGATCACAACGAATGCCCACGACATATGTAAATAAACCTCAACATATTTTATTTTTACATTTTTTTTATTTAATCAAAATTTTTGCAAAATGTTGAGTTCTGCACCATCTAGGTATTTTTGATCCAAATAGGTCCTACGTCCCCAGTGTTCAGCGAACAATACGCTATCCAAAAGGGACCATTTTTAGTACAAATAGATCAAAGTAGAAATCGTGTTGCTATTTATGCCTTCGTACATTTGGCATTTTCGTTTTAAGTACAAGTTAGATACCTTTGTTTTGTGATTGACTTTGATGGAGCGATTGCGACGTCACATACACTGCTGCTCCTGCTGTCACTGCACGAAGAGCCAAGAATTGAAATCTATACGAATTTCATGCTTGGAGCACAAGCTTTGCGTTCTTCGCTAGAAATATTAATTACATATGAGCTTCGATTACTAAAAATAGTTACATTTGCTGCTATATTTGGAATTAAATAATTGTGCAGATGTTGAAGAAATCGATTTTAGTTTTTTGATGAAGTATTCTAGTTCAAAAGTTACAACGCCTAAATGTAGACTATGCGCAATACTAGTTTACATGTGTGTTTGTATGCGTGTATGACCTTGAGGCATTTATGATTTATTAATGTCTAAATAATGAAATATTTAAGCGATGGCACTAACTCGATGTGTGGGTGTTGTTAAGAAGAATAAATATGAATTTGTGGTTAGAGCTTTAGTGAATTTTTTCTTAGCAAAACTGATTTACAAAAATTGTAAAATTTTTTTCAACAAAGCCAACATAAACTTAATAGTTTGTAGAATGTGTACAAATTTTAACAATTTGGATTCAATCCACCCCAATAAACGCTTTGGATTTTTTTAAGTTTTTGTTTGTGAACAAATTTTTCTAGTTCAAAACCGGTTTTGTTAATTTCGTTTAAATGATTATTTTTACAATTTTGTTACTTATTTATTTATTTGTTTAAGTTGACTTTTTGAAAATACTATCAATACGCGCTAATTAGGTTAAAAATGTATAGGAACAAAACTTAACAGAAGTTTAAAATAAACTTGCTTTGCACAGTATTTTAATCTTTAGTCATATGAATATGTATGTATGCAAATTACTTGCTAATCTACAAGATTAGCATCTATAAAGAAATATTGACACTCATTTCCACATTTAGCACTGAATTTAGTGATCAACTTTGACGACAACTGTAAACTTCAAGCCACACTCCTGGCTTTAGAACAGTGATAGGCACACCTATATATTGACGATTCTCTCTCTATGGCGCGATATACAACAGGTATATCATCATAAACCTCCTAAGAGATTTTTGCGCCAAGCTTCTCTTCCAATTTGTGGTGTGCCGATTTGAATTTTGCCTACAAATTGGTGGGACCTACAGTTTTTTGCCGACTCCGAACGGCATCTACAAAGGAGACGAATTTTTGCTGAGAAGCCTGTCATGGCAGAAATGCACTCGGAGAGTTTGCCAAACCACTGCCGAGGGGCGACCCCGTTTTGAAAAACTTTTTTCAAATCACTTTTGATGTTACCTGTACCAGGGCTCGAACCATGGACCTTCGGTGTGGTAGGCCGGCAACACTACCTTCACACCACGGCGGCCGCGCCGTGATGATTACTCCTAATAAAATTGCAACAGGTCTGTAATGTCTGTTAAAAAAATGTATGCGTCGAATTTTTACTGTAGTTATGGAAACCAAACCAACAATTTTAGTGTGTTTGTACGTACATCACTCAAAAACCGCTGAAGAGAATTGAAAGTAGTTTTCACCGATGCATTACTTATACTCCAACTGAAAGTTCAGAACCCATTTTACTGCATGGACATATTTTATTCCCGCTGTACACACTGGTGGCTATAAATATTTTATTCCCGATGTACACAGTCGTGGCTATAAGAGTTGGTTCAACCAATGTTAGGTCGGTTGTCTGTATATAATGGCTATAACATAAAAATTCATATAGGACATCAAAACTATATGCAGCAAAATGTTTGTACTTCAATAGTTTGGCAGTTTTACAGCAAAAATGAGATCAATTCTACCAAATCTAGACTACCATTGGTGGACCTCTAGGAATTAATTATAAGATCTGTAACTTTTACAGTTTTTTTTTTTGCTATTCGGAAAAATAATCATGACTATTACGGTATCCGACGGATGCCTTCCGCAGGGAATGCGAATCGAATTGCAAGGATATGCTATTCTCATAACCGATCGGCAAAGCAGTTCGCGAATAAAAAATAAGTGGATAAATCAGTTCGTGGATTCACTGCATTCCCATAACCACAATCGGATCGCAAGAGCTGCCATTTGTTCTAACTGCGATCCACTGAATATCTGATGAGGATTCGACATAATTTTTTAAAAATTGTGAATTAAAAAAAATTTAGATGGAATTTAATAAAAGTAAAATTATTTGTTTTTGAATAAATTATATGCACTAATTGTATTTTCCAACAGAAGTCGTCCCGGAAGCCGGGAGCAGTTAGTGTAGTTGGTTGAGCAAATGAAGCTCAACGAGAATATCGCAAAAATTTTTCCAAACAGCCATTATACGTTGTAGCAATTTATTGGGCAAACGTGAGCACAGATTTGAATGCGTTGGGAGCACCAACAAAATCCATTTGTAGAATGTAGATGAGAATTTGCTCCTAAAGGCTTTGCTATTCTAACGTGCTTATGGGAAAAATAACAACGAGATTCCATTTTTTCAACGCCACTCATCTTTATATTTATCCATTTTTTACACAATTCACATTCCATTACATCAAAAAGTTGGGAAAATACTTTCGAAACTGTTAGTCACCATTCCAAGCATGTAGTCTTTGCCAAATGCATTTTGGTAACTTCCTTCAGCTAAGACTCGAAGTCATAAATACAGGTTTTATTGACTGCTCTCGATGTAATCACTGGAGGGATGTTACTGCAAATTAGGCCTAAAATGTGCAGTTATGCATTTTTATTTAATCGAAACTGCCTAACGAACCTTTGGAGCGAAACATTTGTGAATTTAAGTTTTGTTGTTACTTTATTATTCGTTCCACTTACTCGATATAGGCCAGCTCGAAAATTTTAAGTGCTCTATCCCTCAAAAACCGTCTGAGTCATGCTGCATTATTTTCCGCTTCACTTAAGTTTGAATAAATTGCAATTAAATCCATTTTTCCTCAAATAGTAAATTTTTTCCAAACATAAATGAATCAAAACTGACACTGCAGTCAAACTTAAAAAATCTTTTGACACAATTCGCTGCGTGAGTCGGTAAAGCAGTTATCCGACAGTTATGGTAATAGCGTTGGCATTCGCGGGAGTGGCATTCGCGGGAGTGGCATTCGCGGGAGTGGCATTTGAATATGAATTTTAAAGTATTTTTTATTTGGCCCAATTTGTTGCCCATCACTGCTTTCAACCACAAGATCTTGCAAAAATATAACCAATAGTCTTATGAGCTATAAATAAACAAAACTAATGGCATGCTAATTTGTGTGGTCTAAAGTTTTATTTATGAGGAGAATATTTATATGCAAATATACGCCACTTAAATAAATAAAAGTTAAAGTTTTTGCAGACCACAGGTGTTAGATTCAAACAAGAAAGCATCCATGTATATACTTATATAAGTTTCTTATAATTCTTCATCTAAATTGGCGCTTCACCGTCTAGGACGTTTTAAGCGTCCTCGAAAGAGGTAGTCAGTAGACGCTCCTTAGTGTGTGCTGGCATAATCCGAGTTGTAGGATGGTGCTGCATCCCACAGAAGTGTTCTCTATAGAAATACTTTCGGTAGCTGTGCGTCAGCCATGGTATACTGGTCATGTTCTGGCCTACCGTACCAAAAAAGCCAGGTCCACATCCCTGGAAAAGTAACATCAACAATACTTTAGAGGAAAGTTTTTCAAAACTTGTCGTCCTTCTCGGTATGTATTTCTGCAGGGAAAAGCTCCTGTGCAAAAATGTTTTGTTTTAGCAGACTTCGAAGTATAAAAATAAATGAAATAGCTGACGACATGACTGAAAAGAATCCGGAATTCCCTTCAAAGCATTTTTAAGTGATCTTATGACTAAAATATGATTCTTGACAGGGAACCAAACCGCTTCAAAGTTTCTAAAATGTTTCCTTTGCCTTCTTTTGCTCTAATTAGGACTAATCATATGCACTTTTCGGTAATATACATATATTATGTACAGACATCGGTCACTGTATGTATGAAAATATTTTGAGTCATCTTTTATTGTCACTATTGTGTACAGCGAAAAACAATATGCATGCTTAACTTTAAGTTGGACATCTAGCAATACTCGGATGAAAATTGCATCTAATTCTATACAGCGGTTTTTGAGTGATGCCCGTACATACATTCAGACAAACATACAAAAAAGTAGACCTGTTAAATAATGATTACTAGCTGTAATGATTACCGGTTTGGTTGATTATTTTCTGAGAATCTATTTAATGATTGATTTTATTTATTTATTTTTATTTATCAATTAAATTAAAAATAATCAAAGAAAAATCATGACTTTTTTACGATTATTACAAATAATAAAAAAAAATCAAAAATAATCAAAAGTAATCAAGAAAGCTGTTTTTGATTATTTTTGATTTTTTTTGATTATTTTAGATTTTTTTTTTATTATTTTTGATTTTTTTTGAAATATTTTTTTTTTTTATAATCTTTGATTTTTTCAGTATTGTTGTAGAAGAAATGTATTTATGTTCTTATATATGTACATTAGAGCGGGTCCAATTGTATGGATGGATTTTTTTTCATCAGGAGTATAGCAAAACGCAATCTACAGATGATTCTAAGAAAAATTTCTAAAGACACCATAGCTCTAAGCTCGATTTCGAGTCCCCCACTTTTGCAAAATAGATATTTTGCCTTATGAATGTAGGGTTTGGCCAAAAAATCTTCATAGCTTCTGTAGAATTATAGGAAAAATATCATATTGGGCTTACTTTAAACATATTTTACGTACATTTCAGAATCTGTATTAATATCTATAGTGTTTTTGAATTTTAGTAGAGATATCAGGCTTAAATTATGAGAAATGAGCCTAACTACTATATTATCATTTTTAACAAATTTCTTATAGAAAATTTTATTTTCTTTATAGCTAAAATAAGTTCAGAACATTTCCAACTGTAATACTGTTATAAAGATAAATAAATGAATTTGTTTAATGTAAATAACGTACAGACATCGGCTTCTTAATATATACAGCTAGATTTTGAAACCTTTTGACAACAATCTTTTATCTTTCGTAAAAAATAAATTGTTTTTAATAAAAAGTATCGTATGCTACTTCTAATACCTCCAGGAATGTATGTAAATACAAAGTTTCATGTTGATCGGTTAAGTAGTATTCGCATGGCTGGGTAACAAATAAACTTACCTTCATATTTATAATATTGAGTAGGGATGCAGAAATATTTTTAAAAAATGCCCAAACTCAGAATTTCTTTAAAGAACGCTTTATCTTAGATTTTAGATTGTTTCAATAACATCCCCTTTCAGAACTTGTTTCAAGAACGCGCTGTCTCAGCGATCCATTCAATACATTTTCAGCTGAGATAGGGCGTTGTTTAAAAACATTCTTATATAGGGTGCTCTACAAAAATATTTTGATATACGGCGACCTCCACTCGGCCGTCGATATGGGACAAAAATACTAAATTTAACTAAGGTTTAATAATTGTGCAGTTCGTATATCAACAGAATCCCCCTTACGTGAACACAATAAAATCTCACACGTTGCGCAAGTTAGTCCACACAGCAACTTTGTCAGCATAATACACACAAGCTCCTATTCTCTTAATTTGACCTTCGAGTGTTTGTTGAATGGTAGAAATAAA
Source organism: Merzomyia westermanni (assembly GCA_949987695.1). Classification (NCBI taxonomy): domain Eukaryota; kingdom Metazoa; phylum Arthropoda; class Insecta; order Diptera; family Tephritidae; genus Merzomyia; species Merzomyia westermanni. The sequence goes on from OX465288.1 coordinate 35,986,403, forward strand.
TTCCATTGCACTAAAAACCTTCAAAAAGATATAAATCATAATGGCTAAGGAGACTTCAGTGTCACAGCAAGAAGTGTGAATTACAACCGATATCATATCGCAATCATATACTTAGAATAGCATATGAAATCAGTGATATTCCATTACAATGCACTTAAGCTGACATGAATGTCCATACGGATGAATGTATTCATATGTAAAACAATATATTTCAAATAATAAAATTGAAATAACAAGAAAACAATTAATATGATACAAGTATAAAATAACGAACGAGTTGATGGCCCCATATATCAGTTTGTAGGTGTGTATGTATGTGTGCATAACATGAGCTTGGGTGTGGCTTTGCCCATAAAAAATGACAAATCGCTTGAAGAAAAACTTAAAACAAATTGTCATTTTAAAATTCAAAAGGACTGCCACAATAAAAATATCAGAATTTATTTGATCGACCGACTGTCTCATTCCTAACTCGATACTCAGTGGCAAACAAAGTTGAGAGTTGGCTTAAACTTAGTGAAAGGTACTGGAATACTGGGGGCTATGAAATTGGAAGTAGAAATTAAAAATAAATTGAAAATGAGATAAGAAGATATGAAGAAGAGGCTCGAAGTGTAACAGCAAATCTAGTGTAAGTCGAATATATGCGATCACATTGAAAATCAACTATGTATCCATTTAGCAAAAAGCATACTCTGAGATCTAAAGACAGTAAATAAACCAATCTTATTGCGGAAATCATCAAAAGTGGTATTACACTTTCTCAACTTATTTCTACAAGAATTTTATTGTGAAACTTTGATAAGCGCGGAATGTTCATAGCAGAGACGTTTGTTAGTTTTAAAAACTAAATTATTAAAATGCAACCGTGAACGTTGAAACGAAAAAATTTCTTTTCAATTGTGCTGGCAATACCTTCACGAGGCGCATATGTAGCCTTCGGTCAAATCAAATCAATTCATGCACATAAGTATGTATGTAGTTCTCTGTTAAATCAAGCCAATTCTGACAAATATTCAATAACTTTTTTAACCATAATTTAAAATAATGAAAAAACGTAACCTTCGTCGATTCGACGAATACCCTATTAGGTTTTATAGGGAGTGAGCGAAGGTTAGCTTTCTAGGGTTAAAAATAAAATTTGATTAAAAAAAATTATAAAATATAAAAATAAATTGCCGAAGATCTTCGAATACCTGTCGTAATCAGATGCTTATTAGCTACGCTACTGCGACACGTACAGCGGTGTTATCAATACCGACTGTTCGTGACCGCATTGCCAGCTCAATATTACCATAATGTTCAGTGTTTCAACGTTATGGACATGAAAATTATTGATTTTCATTAACTAACGGAATAGTGTGAATGTGATAATTTCGTTATAGATCGTTAAATTAAAAAAATTACTTTGATATTTGCCTGAACGATAAAAAACGGAATCGGTTCAACAGAAACGATGATATTAACGTTAGGATGCATTGAGAGGAAGTAGGAGAGATTGTAGTCTATGCGTGAGAGAGTGAGCTAGATAGAGCATGAGAAGTAGGAAATACTGTGAGAGGTGGAGAGGGAATGAAAGCAGGCTGGCCAGAAAGTGGGAAAAGAAGGAGATGTAAAGGTAGAGGAAGTGGGAATGGTTCTGTGAGAGCGAAAGGAAAGGGGATGTGGAAACGGAGACAAATAACTTTTAACAAATTTATAAAGGTAGACCAATGTACGGTCAAGACAACACTCAGCGGGTCTACCAGCCGTTATTTTCAATTGCTTCCATGCCTTGTTATAAAGTTATATAGTTTTGATTGCTCGAATAGGGCTTCCCATCTCCACAACTTTATTATCTTAAATTTCCAATTTACAAGGTGGCGCAAAAGTAAGCTTCCGATGTTCAGCATATCGGTTGTGGCACGTGCAGTGTGTGCTGTTGCACCGTCTTGTTGGAACCACATGTTTTCCAACCCCAATTCATCAAGTTGCGGCAAAAAGAACTCGTTGATCATTGCTCTGTAGCGCTCACCATTCACAGTAACCGTTTGGCCCCGACCGATTATTGGTCAAATAAATAGTCAGAAATATTCCGCGTTCTGGAGCAGTGTAGCGTAACATTGTTTATTAACGAGTATTTCGCATGTGTTTACTACACAAATGTCAAAACAGAACTGACTTTAGGGGCCAATCGCAAAATTTATAGCATTTTCTGATAGGAGGATGACTTTTGCGCAGTAACCGTTTTTCACCGACCGAAATAAATAGTCAGCAATATTCCGCGTTCTGGAGCAGTGTAGCGTAACATTGTTTATTAACGAGTATTTCGCATGTGTTTACTACACAAATGTCAAAACAGAACTGACTTTAGGGGCCAATCGCAAAATTTATAGCATTTTCTGATAGGAGGATTACTTTTGCGCCACCCTGTACCTTGGTTTGCTTATAAAAGAAAAATATACTAAGAATTTAAAGAAAATAAGCGGTAGTTTTACCTCCACGTCGTTATATTTTATGTGCTCATGCTACAAGCTAAAGATATACCTGCTGTCATAAGCAATGAAATCATAGAGCTAGAAATAGTACAACACATTTACCATTGCCCATAATCGAAACATAATCAGAAGGATGCGCACACGAGCAACCCTGTCAGATCAATGCTAATAATCTTAAGCTTGAATGACTTACCAATGGTTATTGGGTAAACAGCTTGCAGTGGACAGCAAAGCATTTTCACGTTTGTCACAGTCAATTTGATAACAAAGCAGCTAATGTGCAAAGCGCCATTTTACTAAGGATTTGTGAGTGCAAGCGTTAACAATCAACAACAACAATCACCTAAAGCAGAAGAGATAGCAAGAAAACGTAAATGATGGCAAGAAAAATCAAGAGACGGCAACAACAGAGATCTCAACGGCTTTGTGCAGCTAATTATGAAATTAAACATCTTGTGAAAGCTGTCATCTATGCGCAGCTGCATCAAATGACTGTCAAGCTCGGTATTCACATACTCATAAGCTTAGACGGTGTTCATACATTTATACTCATTGCCTGGCAACTCGTTGCTTATGGACAGATAGTAGTCGAAAGAGTGACTAGGTAATGGTGGGCACATAAGGGTATTGAGCGACAGGCGACAAGGTAGCAAGGAAGTTCGACGTTTTAGTGTAATTTGGTACCTCTCCCTTTTCCTTACCGTGCTCTTTCGCTTATAATCTTGCTTAACAGAAATGTTTTCTCATTGAACTGCAACTATGTATTCAATATGTGAGACAGTCGAAAGAGTCAACTAGCTAACAACCCATCGGACAGCAACCCATTCAATGAGGCCAGTATAGCGTGATTGTGACTATGAGAATTGTGAGGCTGCTATATGCTTTTTGGTTGCATTCACAAAAAATTATTATTTTCTTTCATGGCTTTGTGATGCATCTACATAACGAAGACCAAATGTGATGGCAACAAAATTCGTTTTGCTGTCTGTGCTGCGACTGCCTCTAAGTGGGGCGTGCGACTGTGGGATATGGGTGGTTGCGGCAGAAAACTAGAAAATCCTGTCTGACAACATTTAAACAACAAGTAGCAAAAAAATAAAAAATACAAACATTTTAAGTTTGAATGGAACCGAAAATTATATACTATACCCAGTGGTGGGTTAAGGCCAGATTTTACAAAAAATGTATTTCTCTTAGAGAGAGAAGTAATATTTTTGATGCTGTGTTAGTTGAGCATATTAAAAAAGGGTTTGTTTGCTGCTCTCTAAGCATAAACGGTCTAGCAATGCATAGAGCTATTTATAATCTATATCCTTGTGTGGCATAAATACGTCCTTTATTCATTTCAATTAGAGAAATCGGACCAGTAGATTGACTGTTTTGCTGTTACAAAAATTTGGACCATAATTTTATATAAACATTATAGATTGAAGTTTCGCATACAAATTACTCTGCTATCTTTGTTCGGGATAAATACAAAATTTTATAATTTGAGTTACAAAAATCGGCTCAGTAGATTGCTAGTTACACTCTAGGTAGGAATAAGACACTGGGTCCTGTAAATTTTTAACAAAAACCTAAAAGCTGTAAAAGTTCATGCAACTCTGAGAAGAACATTTATAGCCTACCATAGTTTCTCTACGTTGTCCTTTCAAGTGCGAGACTATTACCAGGACTATTTTCGAGTGTGAAAAGATTTGAATTTGAGTGTGGAAAGGTATGCCTACTCGTACTACTGGGTATAAAAAAGGAACAAATCGAATTAAGCATTTATTTATGTTGTTGTGTGGCGTGGAATAAACGACAACGATAAAAGCAAATACAACAAAAAACAGAGACGAAAATTTTAACTTAAAAGAAAAATGAGCGGCAACAACAATGAAACACACAACTGACAGCAAGGTAATCGCCACGCAGTCGGGCGCACAAATTAGAGTCGAGCGTGCAGACAGCCAACACAACGAACGTGCTGCAGCAACATTTGCTGCATGCGTGCTCTCCTTGTGCTAGGTATTATACAGACAATCCACTTTGCAACATCTTGTGCCACATCCGCTAAACAGCGCGATAATATAGCAATGCACATCCTCAGACGATGCTGCTGGCGTTATCAATTTTGCACGTTTTTCAAAAATAAGTCGCTGCATAGAGGACGAATGTGCGAGCTAGAGAGAGCAAGGTGGGGATGTGGAACAGAAAATTGTGGCACAAAATTGCATTGAAAAGTTGTATATTGGCAGCAATAATTTGTATTGGAGCCGCACAATTTTTTGAAAGCGAATTTCTAACCGAAACATAAAAATTGAAATAAAAATAAGTAAGGAAAGGGCTGTCTTCGACTGTGCCGAAGACTTTATACCTTTCATGAATACGGATCACAGTTTTAAGTGTCCGATCCTTACTTCTTCTTCTTTAAATGGTCATCTAACCGCCTGGGCGATTTTGACCGTCCAACATAGCTCGCCAGTCGTTTCTTCGTTGCGCCAACTGGCGCCAATTGGAAACACCGCGGGATCGCAAATCGGTCTCCACTTGGTCCTTCCATCGGAGTGGTGGTCTCCCTCTTCCTCTGCTTCCACCGGCGGGTGCCGATAAGAATACCTTCTGGGCTGGAGCATCTTCGCTCATTCGCACTACGTGGCCTAGCCAGCGGAGCCGCTGTGTTTTAATTCGCTGAACTATGTCGGCGTCTGCGTAAAGTTCATACAGCTCATCATTAAATCTTCTTCGGTACTCGCCGTCGCCAACGCGTAGAGGTCCACAAATCTTTCGAAGAACCTTTCTCTCGAATACTCCCAGAGCCGCCTCATCAGATGTTGTTAGTGTCCACGCTTCTGCACCATATAGCAGGACGGGTGCGATGAGTGACTTGTAGAGTGTTATTTTCGTTCGTCGAGAGAGGACTTTACTTTTCAATTGCCTACTCAGTCCGAAGTAGCATTTGTTTGCAAGAGTGATTCTTCGTCGGATTTCTAGGCTAACATTATTGTTGGTATTAATGCTGGTTCCCAGGTAAACGAAGTCCTTTACTATTTCGAAATTATTGCTGCCAACAGTGGCTTGGTTGCCAAGGCGCGAATGCGCTGACTCTTTGCATGATGACAGAAGGTACTTCGTTTTGCCCTCGTTCACCACCAATCCCATTTTCTCCGCTTCTTTTTCTAATTTGGAGTAAGCAGAAGTTACGGCGCGGTTGTTAAGGCCAATGATATCAATATCGTCAGCATATGCCAACAGTTGGACGCTTTTATAAAATATTGTTCCAGCGCGGTTAAGTTCTGCAGCTTGTATTATTTTCTCCAGCATTAAATTAAAGAAATCGCACGATAGGGGGTCACCCTGTCTGAAACCTCGTTTAGTTTCGAACGGCTCGGAGAGGTACTTCCCAATTCTGACCGAGCTGGCGGTGTTGCTCAAGGTCATTTTGCATAGCCGTATAAGTTTTGCGGGGAAACCAAATTCAGACATAGCGGCATATAGGCAGCTCCTTTTCGTGCTATCGAAAGCGGCTTTAAAATCAACAAAGAGATGATGCGTGTCGATTCTTTTTTCACGGGTTTTTTCCAAGATTTGGCGTATTGTAAAAATCTGGTCGATGGTAGATTTACCAGGTCTGAAGCCACACTGATAAGGTCCAATCAGTCTGTTCACATCAGGTTTCAGTCTTTCGCACAATACGCTTGATAGGACCTTATATGCGATATTCAAAAGGCTGATTCCGCGATAGTTGGCGCAGTTTGCAGGATCGCCCTTCTTGTGGATTGGGCAGAGAACACTTAGATTCCAATCTTCAGGCATGCATTCATCCGACCAAATTCTGCATAGAAGCTGATGCATGCGCCTTACCAGCTCCTCGCCTCCGTGTTTGAATAGCTCAGCAGGCAAACCATCAGCGCCAGCTGCTTTATTGTTTTTCAATCGGGATATTGCTATTCGCACCTCATTGTAGTCGGGTTGTGGAACGTCAATTCCATCATCTTCGATTGTGGGCTCGGGATCGGCATCTTCTCTGGTTTCTTGCTCAGTTTCTCCATTTAAAAGGGCAGAGAAGTGATCCCTCCATATTCTGAGTGTTCTCTGAACATCGGTCACCAGGTCGCCGTTCTCATTCTTACAGGAGTTTGCCCCGGGTTTGAAACCTTCTGTCATTCGCCGAATTTTTTGATAGAATTTTCGGGCATTATTCCCGTTGGCCAGCATCTCAAGCTCCTTTATTTCACGCTTTTCTGCCTCTCTTTTTTTCGCCCGGAAAAGCCGCCTCGCGTCCCTCTTCAACTCGCGGTAGTGTTCACACACACCCCTCGTTGCATTCGATCCTTACTTACAATTAGTAAAAACTCTGCAAAACTGATAATTTAAAGACATAGCCCAAACCCCATTTATCGGAACAATCGATTGTATGGGAGCTATGCGTTGTATTGCTCCGATCTTGCTGATTCCGACAAATGATTAATCTCATGCAAAATGGCGGCCCCTTATCAAATTTCATCAAGATATCTCAAAAAGTGAGGGACCAGTTTGCGTACAAACAGACAGACAGACAGACGGGCATGGCTAAATCAACTCAGCTCATCGCCCTGATCATTTCGGTATACTTTTTGGTGGGTCTATCACCTCTTCTTCTCATACTTACAAACATCGGACCAAAATTGTAATACCATATCATGTTTATGAAAGGTATACAAAATATAGGAAAGATAAAAATAATAAAAAATAAAAGTAAAAGCGTGTTCAATTTTCTCAGCGCGGCACTTTCGTGAAGCACTGGCAAAGTGCAATTTTATAAAATTTTGCGCCTAAAGAATGCGACTGCATTTTGCACAGTGTGACAAACGCATATCTTTCAATAACCACTAGCGCAAACTAAATTGCAAATATCCGCTTTACTGAATGCTGAAAATGTGTCAAGTCACTTCAATACCAGCAATGTGGGCTGCACCCCAGACTTGGCATTAGTCTAAGCAATGATTTAGTAGAGATTCTAATAAGACCGCGCCAAGGAACAAGAATTTCGATAAGCCACGTAAAAAATATAGATAATTTTGCCATTAGATACGGATATTTTCAGCTCGATAGTTTCATAATTTTGGTTTTAGGTATTGAGTAGTTGTACGTTTGAAGGTTACGTTGATGCTCTGGTTAATGCAAAAGTTGATACCATCGCCCTACAGCAAATGCGATGGACGGGCCAAGTCATGAAATCAGTCGAATCTTGCGATGTTTCCCTGCAAAAAACGGAAATACTCCGTTTCATACTCCATAGAATACTCCTAAAGGAGTATCAGAGTACTCCAATACATATCCTCATTCATATAAAAAAGGTGGTCCAATTTACATGACAATGTCCGGTGATAGGATCACCTAATCCATCTCGGAGTACTCCGTTTCTTTGCTTTTGAATACTCTATAGACCACCTACGTGAGAGTACTCTCAAAATACTCCCATGGGATTACTCTATAGAGTATTCCACAGCAAAGCGAGAGCGGGAGTAGGTGGTCCTCAAAAGAACACATACTCCCTTCTCGCTTTTGTCTAGAATACTCTATAGAGTAATCTTTTGGCAGCATTTTCAAAGTACTCCAACGTAGGTGCTCTATAGACTATTCAGAAGCAAAGTAAATGGTACTCCGAATAGGATTAGGTGATCCAATCACCGGACATTGCCATGTAAATTGGACCACCTTTTTTATATGAATGAAGATAAGTGTTGGAGTACTCTGATGCTCCAACGTTTTTTACAGGGTTACTACAGTGGCCTGACAAGACAGAAATAAAAGCAAATTCATGGTGGGAAAGGGACTGCTCAAGCACGTGTCGAGCGTCTTGCAGCGATCCACATCAAAACAAAGTTCTTGAACTGAAAATTTAGCCTCCTTAAACATCTTTTAACGCGATTAGGCTGATTGACTTCGCAGCAGCAAAAAATATGGTCACATTTAGTACTTGTCTCCATCATAAAACAATCCATCCGACCACTGGCTGTCCCCTAATCTAAACACAAAAACCCATTTGATCATGTCGTGATCCAGACGAACCTCTGTACAAAGAAGAAAGTGCGCACAGTAACGGAAGGAAAGTTTAACGCAGAGGAGCTGCGTACGATACAGATAGCTGGTAATTTCTAATCTCGGCACTCGCACCTGCTCTTAGAGATCCAATTTCGACACTACGATGCCCTACATACCACCGCTGAGGACACTATAGAGTTACATCAAGAATAAAGAACAAATAGTGATATGCGGAATGTGGTTACGTCCTGGGAAAGGAGAAGATGGGCGCTACCTAGAGAGCGAAGTTGTTGCAACCCGCGGGTGAAATTGGAAAATGTATGGGTTTTTAGAAGAAAGAAATCCCAAATGTTGTTGTTTCTATGCTGTGAATCGATGTTAGTCATGGAAGTTGATGATGGAAATAATTTAAACAACCACAAAAAGCGGTGGATAATAGCAACAAACCATGCAGTGTCATTTTGGTCTATGGATTTGTTAATGCTGGCCTAAAACCTTCATTTCCCAAACAATTCGTGTAATTATATGCTTTTTTTAAATCAATGTTATGCTGGTTTTGTAATAAATGCTTTTATGATATCGACAGTAATTCGTCCCACTGTGCAGTGGCTCTTTGATAGTCGTTTCACCGGAGTTCAATTGAATTAATTTTTTATGCAAAGCATCAGTGAAAGTGTTTCAAAGATGCAGAAAATATTGAATTACCATTTATTAAATAATAATAAAAAAATTGTCTATTGGAGATCATTGTCATGGTTATAGTTTTAACCCATGATACAAGAAAATCAAGGTGTTTCCACTTTGACGTAAACTGTGTTGGCTGTCATTTGATCCTTCTGGCGGTTGTTCAAGGAGGGTTGCCACCTCAGAAAAATTTTTTTTTGGTAATTTTGGTAAAATTAAAGGGGATGTTTTGAATATAAGCATAAAATATGGGTTGTAAAACAAAAACACAAAATCGGATCCAAACACTCCTTTAAAATTTGTGAATGGTACAAATTATAAACATTTTCAGCAGGTTTTTAACGCATAGACAACGCTTGTCATGGTTTTGCAATGCGATTTTTAGCTTTATTTTCATGGTTCATGTGGTGAGCTACCAAAGTGTAGCTAATGTGGAGTCCACGTTAGCCTCGGTGCACAAAATAGTTTCATTTCATAAATTTATTGCCTATAAAACCTCGATGAGAGATAAAATTGAATCCTTTAAGAAAAGATTTGGAAGAAATAATTTTTTGCTCTCTCAATCTTACCTAGCAAATACGACGGTACCCTATATTGAAATTCCAGAGGTGAAGGATCGTTATGGAGACCACCTTTCGCTTAGGGTCCTTTTCATCATCTCTGATTTTCCTTATATACATACCCTGCTGTATTAGCTGGTACATCGTTTGGTCCCAATTGAGAACATCGCTTCCTCGGCTTACAGTCTTCAGCTGAAATGGTTCTTTTGGTACCGCATTTGCAGTTACCATGGATGCATAAACGGTGTCGCCGGGAGTAGAAAAACCTTGACTTTGCTTCCTTTGCACGTAAATCTGGTGTTTGTGCAATTCCTAAATATGCAGCTCATGTTGTTCAAACTCGATTAAAGTGAATAAAAGTAAATTCAGAAATATCAATTATTGGTATTTGTTCCCTTGTTCCGAAAAGTGCAGAAGTGTGTTCCGCGCAGAAATACTGAGGACCGGCTAATCGTAATTTTTTTGAAGCGCTTCCGAAGGCCGCCAATGCAGGAAGGTGTTCTGCACATAAATACCATGGATTACGCCCCCATTCGGAATCGGACATGGGTAATTTTTTGGTTTTTTGCCAATAACTTTCCACTGAAGCAAAACATCGAAAATCCGCTTTCGGCTTATTGATACCAAGGTCAAAACGCGTCTTTTGATACCTAAAGGAAACCATTACCCAAATATTTTATTCACTTTTCAAATTTTTGGCGTTTGAAGTAAAAATCAGTAGAAGAATACGGCAGCTCATTTTCAAAAGGAAATGTCACAAACACAGTTTATGTCAAATTGTGGCAATGGCGGCGAAGAAGTGGAACGACCTTTATATATTTGTATTATGGTTTTAACCGTTTTTGAGATATTGACGATTTACTATTATTTAAAAAAAAAAGATGGCTCCACTTAATCATGTACAGGGTGGCGCAAAAGTAATCCTCCTATCAGAAAATGCTATAAATTTTGCGATTGGCCCCTAAAGTCAGTTCTGTTTTGACATTTGTGTAGTAAACACATGCGAAATACACGTTAATAAACAATGTTACGCTACACTGCTCCAGAACGCGGAATATTGCTGACTATTTATTTCGGTCGGTGAAAAACGGTTACTGCGCAAAAGTAATCCTCCTATCAGAAAATACTATAAATTTTGCGATTGGCCCCTAAAGTCAGTTCTGTTTTGACATTTGTGTAGTAAACACATGCGAAATACACGTTAATAAACAATGTTACGCTAACCTGCTCCAGAACGCGGAATATTGCTGACTATTTATTTGACCAATAATCGGTCGGGGCCAAACGGTTACTGTGAATGGTGAGCGCTACAGAGCAATGATCAACGAGTTCTTTTTGCCGCAACTTGATGAATTGGGATTGGAAAACATGTGGTTCCAACAAGACGGTGCAACAGCACACACTGCACGTGCCACAACCGATATGCTGAACATCGGAAGCTTACTTTTGCGCCACCTTGTATTTCTCAAGAACAAATTGAACCATGCCAAGACGGTTTGAAAAATTTGAATAAATAATAAAATTTTCTATAAACAAGGCATACAAACCTGTAGGTTCGAAGATAATGAACAATCAATACGGATTTTTACCGTTTTTTTTGGGAAAAATATAAAAAAAAATGTGTTTTTTGCGAAGAAGGATATCGAAAACTTTTTATTTTTTTCCAGAAATTTTTTTTCTCAGCCTAAAAACACTGGAAAATCATGGACACCGAGTACTGTGTGCACCACATGTCGAATCGAATTGATTCATTCGGAATCCGAAACAAAAAGATGCATAGTAAAATTTAGGAATTTGCTACTTTTTAATGCATATCTGACTAATTTCTAAAACTATCTACTTAGGCAACATATGAAATTTAGTACACCAACGAAGTGGAGGGAACCAACTTTCCATTCGACGGACTGCTATATTTGTACTACGGAAGTATTTGGGGTTGGAAAGTCAAGAAAAGTAACGCATGCCAGCGTATCTACAGCGTCATTGCCAGTACCAAATTCAACGGAAGTTGCTCATCTAACTACATTGCCATTGCCACATTCAACTTTAGTTCCGGGTCCAGTTTCATTGTCAACAGCAGCATCTGATTACGCGGCATCAAGTTGTACTGAACTTCACACGGAAAACGAAAGAAACGCTTTGTCACAAGCACAACTCAATGATTGGATAAGAGATTTGCAATTGTCCAAGGTAAAGGCCGATATACACGCCTCTCGTATGCAACAATTTAAATTCCTTTCATCCGATGTTAAGGTAACATATTATAGAACTCGTCACGAACCATTTTCCAAGTTCTATACGAAGGAGGACAGTGTTTGTTACTGCAAAGACATTACTGGCTTATTCAAACAGTTTGGTGAACCATATGACTCCAAAGAGTGGCGATTGTTCATAGACGGCTATAAACTAAGTTTAAAGGCGGTATTATTACATATTGGCAACCAAAAGACAACGTCTATGTCGACGTGTGACGTCTATCCCGGTCGCGCATGCAGTAGTATGAAGGAAATCTACGAGATTATGCAAAAATTACTTAAACTTATCAAATATGAAGAGCATGATTGGAAAATATGTGCCGATCTTAAAGTCGTTGGAATGCTATGCGGTTTACAAAGTGGGTATACAAAATATTGTTGCTTTCTCTGCAAATGGAATATCCGAGCTCGCCAAGACCAGATTTTTGTACGTGTTTTAGCACTCGGTGGCGGTTGTAAACAATTACCAAATGTTCTATGCTTACTCTGTCTGCGGCTGCGCATCTACATTCAGAGGCTGTGCATTAGCATGCAACGGTTGCTCATTCAAAAACAGTTTTTGCCCTTCAGTCGTTTGCCTCTGGAATGATGTAGGCATCGGACCAGGAAACAAGGGTGCCTTCTTAAAAGCATTTATTTGAGTTGGGCAGTGAATAAAATCACTTGATTTAAAGTTTAACTCGCATATACAACTTAGTTCCCACCCTCGACGTCTTTCATCACAATCAGGGGCCTTGAAGCACCGAACAACCGCTAGATCCTGAACTGATCCGCAAACAGCACATCGCGTAACTGTTTTTGATCTCTTCATTTTTATTTTTCAATTATTCAATTCGCAAAGAAGCGACACACGCGCACAAATATATTTCTATAAATTGATAAAAATTACAAAAATTTTAAGCAAAAAGGGTTAATATTTTTTTTGAATTGACGTTATAATTCCTGTATAGAGAACTGTCAAGTTCACTACTACTTTGTTTAATATACTTTGGCTACTCGTTATAAAATAAATTCAATCATCTATTTACGTTGAAACGTAGTCCATTGCAAATATATGTAATATTTTGACAACCCGTTGACGTTTTTAGATTGCATGTCGTTTGCATGCCATAAACCTAAACTGCATGGAAAAAAAGGAGGTAGTTCCTGATGTTGAGGAATTTTTTTTTGATAGATTACCCATGATTCTAATGATACATGAAAATCAGATATAGCGGCTTCACAATTCAAAACAGGGAAGACCTGCGAAAGGAGCTGAGTCATATAGAACCACATCTTCCTCTGTAATATTGAGGCCCAGCTCATAATCAGCCTATTTAACGCTTAGGTAGTATATCTTCTCAGCCAGCAGTGGCCTAGCCAAAGGACTCCCGACATATCATTAAGACAAGAGCTCAAATGTTGGACCGTGAACTATTCTTTTCTATCCATCTTAATCATCAAATTTTCATTTAAATTTTCAACTTTCCCGCACCAATTCCTCTTACACACTCCTTGTCACGACACCTGACAAAGTTACATTAAAACTGACCATCAGCGTTTACGGCACAATAATCCCTACAGTAAACAAATATTTAGTGTTATATTTCGACAAACACAACAATGCACCGAAATTACTTGGTTTTATCCCATCAAAAGGATTTCTTTATAACCGTGTTTAATCCGTCCCAATTCGTGGAGCCATGAGACTAAGCCGGGCGGACTATTGTTACAACTAGAGGGTCAATAAAGGGCCACACAATGTTTAGTAAATATTCTAAGCGTATAAAAAGTATTTTTAAAAGAGAAAAAGAAAAAAATATTAAAACCCAGATCCCGTCCTTTTATGCTTGGGCAACGCTATGCTAAATTTTGATACCAAAAGAGCGCCAATTATCTCTTTTTTAATCGAAAATGGAACTATCTTCTTCCTTATACCATGCCTATACTGTGTTGATACAATGAAAATAGTAGTAATTTCGTTTTATTTTTTTTTTTTTTTTGCGACAGTAATTGTGACAACAGAATTGTCATGCAAGAAGTAATTTCCACAGCAAATTGCGGAAAATAAACAGAAACAAAAAAGCCAAAATTGGTTTGTTGCACGTATTCGTGCAAAACAATTTGTAAATTAGTGCTTTAAAAATGCCTGTCGATATACAGCCGGTAGCAATGTTTTTCATGAGAAAAGGGGCAAGTAAATATTGTACCCAAAGTACTTGTTGGCCCGTAGTTGCCCGAAACTTACTAAATTATGTTTTTGATGCAGAATGGCCATAAATAAAACAACAGCAATGGCCACTTCTATAAAGGCCGGTAAGCCTAATCGGCGATTAATTTGTTAAGGGCTTTTATGAAAGCGGCCCTAAAAGAAGTTTTGGTTGGTTTTCGTATTTGAACTTATGGGTAGTGTTAAGGTGATTTGTCGGTTTAAAAAACGTTTGTACGAAACTAATCCAGTACGCTCAAATATTGCAACCTTTTGACACTAGACCGGCTGTTGTGCTAACGATTTGATATGACCACGTTGACCTGTTTTTGGACCCCTTCCTTAAAGCTAGGTTTTTGGTGATTTAGCATGATGCGAAATGCCAGTTACATGCTCAACCATTGTATGATTTTAGAAGTGTTTTGTTTGTGTTTTTGTTTATGTTTTTTTCTTCAATATCTACGTTTGAGTATCCTAAGCTAGTATCTCGGAATAATCTTGACCTTTATTATTGCGAAATCCATCCGAAATAATTTCGGGACGATTTCAGGATGAGCCAGACTTTATTTACAGATTATTGAAAACCATTTGAAGCCCCCATTTTAAGCATATTTTCACTTAAATTTTAATAATAATTTTGAAAATACTTATGAAAATATTTTCAAGTTATACCAAAAATATCTCAAAATGTCTAGGGTCCCTGATCTCAAAAATATTCCGCAATGATGCCAAAGATGCCCCGAAGTCGTACAGAACAGATCTCGAAATAATCATAACCTTTATTAGTACGGAACGTCGTCGGAATTATTTCCAAATTATTTAGAAAATGCTTGAGAATATATTTAGGGAATATTTCTACATAATAAAAATAAATATGAAACGAAATAGTCCAAAAATTTTGCCGAAATAATGTCAAAGTAATTCCGATACATTGCCAGATTAAATTTGAAAATACTTCAGAAGCTGCCCCGAAATTGTACATAACACACCTAAAAAATCTATAAAAAAAATAATCCCACCATCCCGAAGTGGTTATGATAATTCAAATATGAGCCCAAAATTTAACTAAAAAAACTGAGCAAAACCCTGTACCGATGTTACTACTGGGGGCTTACACCATTACTATTTAGTGATAGTGCAGAACAGGTAACGTTGGAAGGGATTGAAAATTCTGGCAGCCATTCCGAGTATATTTTTGTCACAGAAAACATGTAAGTCCCGCCAGTTTTGTAGGAAAAATTAGAAGCAGCATACCATACCCACAGGTCCGAGGTTCAAGTGTTGTGACAGGCAACATCAAATGTTAGTGATCGGCGACTGTTTGTAGTTGAAGTAATAATAATAATTGGGCGCGATACACCTCCGAGGATCTTACTCCCCAAGCTTCAATTCCAATTTGTGGAGTGCTGTCTGTATTTTTTGCCTACAAATTTGCGTAAACTACACGTTTTATGCCGACTCCGAACGGAATCTGCGAAAGTATTTCAAGTGGTCGCCTAAAACACTTACCCCCTATATTTCTGGTACATCAATCAATTACACAAAAATTCCATCAATCGCGGTTATTCATGAATGAGAAGAGCAGCAAAAGTTTTCTATGCTGCTCAAGGTCAACTCGCACACTCTTAAAGCATCTACGACTCGTATAAGTTCGATTAAGACGGAAATGATGCAGGAAACTTAATACGGATGCATTAGTGGTGTTGGGGGAGAGCGAAAAAGTAGCATTTTAGTCATTTGGGATTTTTGCACTTTCAGCTTTTTCCATTTGGCAATTGGGCTTAGAGTTTTTTTCTTGGTTTTTGTAGGCCGCAAACTGTGCTGCCGTAATTTCTTTTTCTCATTATTCTGCAAACCGCCAACAGCACAGACAGCGGCTAGATGTATTTGCTATTTCATGCGCATGTTAATCCTTTGCTATCTCGAATCGCACGGCACTGACTACCTTACAGCTTTGCAAAGTGTGGCTGCTCCAATTTTCCAAGTTTTGTTAGGAACTTTATGAGTGGCTGTGTGCGACGTATGCCTGCCTGTTGTTGGTGGAAGCTGTGAAGTCGTTGCTTAGGGCGCATTTACGCCAAAAGCTTTGGATATTTTGAAATGATAGTGTCGACGCGAGATGGGGAAAAGTGTGAATAACTTTCTTTTTGCCTATGGCAGAGCTCGTTTAAACCAAAATTTAGTTTTTTGAATAATTGAAAAATTTTGAAAAATGTTCACCAAATTTTCTGGTAGATAGATTAGAGTCAAATTGAACAATTCACCTCCAGAGTTTCCATTAAATTTCGCAATCTTTGTTGGATGTAGTGGATTCGCCTGATCCTTTCAAAGATCCTGTAGTCTCAAAGAAAATCCAATGCTACCCACTGGAATAGAATACGCTACTATCCTATGTACTGTTACAGGTGCCTTGAACATCTCCACTGATGTCTCTAAGCTTGACCCTAAGGTGACATTAAATTGCTCTCCCTCTTTTAGACCATAGAGTAATTCAAGCTGAAATAGTAGCCAACCGAAGGGCTATAAGGCGTTAGGGTAAATGCATACGAAAATTAGGTCGCCCTAAGATGACTTAGACTTATGCGTCAGCAACACAAAGTCTGTATGTAGACCCAAGCTGACTTGTGGGTATTATAATAATGGCCTCTCGTAAACTTCGTATTAGCCTTTCGAATAAAATTTGTTTTGAGAACTGCGGTGTAAGGGTTTAGGCATCTGAGCTTTGTATGCGACAGAGTGCGTGTCTGAGTGTAAAATTGTATCCAATGAGCTCAATTTATCTGAAGTCACCCTGCAAAAACTACAATAAGTCCAGGATGACTACAGGATGATTCGCAAAGAAGCATGCGACTTATGCCAGTTTTCTTTAGGTTTGACTGTTATCTTTTGTTTGATAATGTCCTATGAAGACACTCATTTTACTCTTTTTATGCCTGACCGAGTTACTGTTCGAGTGATCCCCTTTGTATGGTCGGAAACATCCTCTTTGTAATCCTTAAAATCGGTGACACAAATTACTGCTGCTACTCCTACCCCCTATTTCGCGTCAGAGAATGTGTTTTTTTGTTTTCGACACTCTTCTGATCGCCCCAAAGAGCTGCCGAAAAGATAATTGTGGAACCGGTTCTTTACGTTGATGATATTCGTCGGTAGAGTCCTATATCAAATAGCAAATCAGATTTTAAATTTAACTTTCGCGTAAGCCCCTCGCTTGTCGTTGTTGCGACAGTAATACGCCCTGCTTAGTCCGCAAGTCCACTATTTGGGGCCCGGCTTCATCGGTACGTCACAGGGTTATACTGAAATAACCGTTATTGGTGGGGTAAACCCTATTCAGCTTGGTTCATAGACCTGACTGTAGAAGTGAAAAATGAGTTCCTAGCTGATTATCTGTAATATTTCATCAGAATCCAGAAGATGAATAGATATCGACTGAACTAGAAATTTTGTGTAGAACCCTACTACTCATCTAAAGTACATATATATCAGGCAAATACATATAATTGGCTCTAAGTAATTTGTAAATTTTGTGCCGCAAAGGAGATAGGCCCACATTTCACGCTTCGGTTTAGATATCTGTGGTTGGTTGACATTCAGTCCACAAATTTCCAGCTATTAGTATATAGTTACCTCTTGAGGCATAAGGTGGTCAAGGATTTTCTAAAGAAAACATGTGCTAAAGCAGCAAAAGCATTCCTAAATCGACGTGACGCCTCTCATGTCAAGCAAAAATTAACTTCCCCTAGTCATCAACCAGACAAATGGGATCTGCCTTCCACGGGTTAGTAGCGAGCCGGTTGTCTACTATTCGCAACCACCCCGACTAGCTTAAGGAATCGCCCTCTAAGTTAGTCGGTAGACGGATCAATACAACCTAAGCTAGACATTTGACAAGGACATTGCTACGAGATTTCATGAGGGAAAGTTAAATTGGTATACATTTTTAAATAAAGCCATTTTAATTAAAAGTAAACCAAACTATTAGCTTACATGTGGATGGCTCGAAAACTATCTTAATACATACATGAGTGAAACGCCAAATTAGTCAGAAAAAATACTTATTTAGAGCTAGAACTTTTTGACTGGTCTCAAACTCGTTAGAAAAATCCAAAAAAAATCTAAAGTTTTGGAGATTTATGGAGTATCCAGTGTTGGAATAAGCCCAGTGCTGATTTTTATTTCAATTTGGCTACTTCCGGTAACAAGGATCGAACCCACCACATGAGCAGAGTACTTGAATACTATGCCCCGAGTAATTTTAATTATTTTCACTTACCATTATTGAGTTAGCCTTTCTGGGTTTCTTTTCGACTAATTTGGAACTGGTATGCATAATGTGTATGTATGTATATATCTGTTCGAAATCTGACAGTTGACAACTCATAGCACAACGCCCATGCTAAAAATACCAGTTGCCTTGTTGGACTTGGTGTTCATACTTACTAGTCTTGAAGAAGCTTACAATTGGTTTGACTACAGGGTTTTTGCGTTGTTGTTGTTGTTGCGTCATTCATGCTAGTTTTGGTTAATCAAAAACGAGTTGCTTTTACTGCAGGGTAATTTCAAGTGAATGCGTATTGCATGTATGTATGTGTGTAGGTACATGTTCAGCTTAAAATGAATTGTACTTTACTTCCATCTCGGAGGCATGCGAAAAACTTGGAATGCTGCCAAAAATTTTTTCAAAAATTTCTTGGTATTATTTTCAAGGTGCTGCATTCAATTTCTATTTCTGCGAAAGCAAATCTGTGAATTTAATGCTTAGCTTCATTACATAGCTTCAAGTTTGTGACAAAGATTTATCCTTGTACAATGCGAATTCGACGACTATGCCTCTTTCACGGATATGCTAATATTTATATGTAAGTAGGTATATTTGAAATTGATTATGGATGCATGTATATGTATTAGACTGGGTCGATTGACCCTTCCGCCATTTTTTTTAAGGGGTTTTCAGC
Source organism: Merzomyia westermanni (assembly GCA_949987695.1). NCBI lineage: Eukaryota > Metazoa > Arthropoda > Insecta > Diptera > Tephritidae > Merzomyia > Merzomyia westermanni. The sequence continues at coordinate 36,005,534 of OX465288.1, forward strand.
ATACAGGCAAACATGTTTTCGATGAAAACGAATTTGTCTCATATTTCCTGTCCCACTTAAAATTATTCGCTAAAACCGTTGGCGATAGCGGTTTTTTGAAAAAAAAATTTTATTTTCGGGTTTTGGGGCTTGTTTTGGTCGAAAAACCGACTTTTCCAAAAACCAAAAAATATTTTTTTTTTTTTTCAAAAAACTGTTATTGCCAACGGTTTTAGCGGACATTTTTGGTTCAGACAGGGTATACAAGAAAATTTTAGAACCAAATGAAAATTTTTGTAGTAGGTTATGAAAAAAACCTTAAAAATCAAAGTTGAAGAAAGTCAAAAGAATGAAATTTCGCAGGCGCGAAAATTATTTTTTTGGGTATGCGTAGTGGAACTTTTTTTTTCTGAGCCCTATCGAAAAGTTGATGGCGCGATATCGGTTAACTTTCGTCCATACAAATCGACCCACCCTAATATGTACATATACTATTTAAACAGCCTGCTGGGAAATTGATTACTAGTGACCACAGTTTTTGGTTGAATACTAGTACTCAGCTGAAAAAGGCATCTTACCTTCATTCTGACTAGATATTTACCAGTTTCACCTATTTTATTATTGTAACTAAATTTTGAAACGAATTATTACACCTTAGTGGGTCACACATTTTTTTTGCTTTATTTCCCAAATTGTTATGAAAACAATTAAAATCGAGAATAAGACGATTTAGGTCTCCACCTTAAGTTTAAATTGAGAAAACGAAAGTTCATAATAAGAAATGTTACTTAATATTGAGAAGAACTAGGTTGATAGTCGGAAAATATAAATTCATAATTAGAAATATACGTCGTTTTAGTTTTTTTTTTACAAATCTTCTTGCAACACAATTATTATCCGAGTAATTTGTTAATGTTCTCGTTATCAAGTTCGAATTTCTCATTACCAACTTAATTATTCTTATTATTAATTTATTTTTTCTCAATATAAACTTACATTTCTCATTATCAACTTGTGTGTTCTCAATATAAACTTACACTTTTTCATTATAAACTTGAAAAGGTGTAGATGGCAGTTAGTGCTACATTACATTATTAGGTGGCAACACCAGATGGTAATGCTTAGAAATATTTTTCTTTAAATGTGACGTAAAGGTGTTTGATACAAACACTGGCATATCTAATTTTAGATTTTTTTAGTTCGTAAAAAATCTACGTTGTGCCGTTTTCGAGAAAGTAGTGGATATACAAATTTATAAATACTAGTATTGACTGTGGGCAAAAATTCGACCGATAAAATAATTTTTCGGATACGCGGAATGGAAATTTACTCTAGTACGGTCAGTTCTACGTCCTCCTTTCCATCACCAAAATTTCACCTTAATTCAATCCCATTTTTATGAGAAGGAAGCAGTGGTAAAGCGAGGGATTTCACCCCCTATCGCAATTTCTCTTATATTCCACTCAAATTGCCAAACCAGATCGCAAAAAAGGATCAGAGAAATTTTTCATGTGTCGTATTTTTAGATAATCCCATCTATACGTATAAGTGACGAAGGCTCCAGCTTACAAAGATGGTTACACATTCTCTGTTTCGCATTTCGTAAAACGTTTGATATTAGCAATATAGTATGCTTGTTCTACGTAGTTATACTGATGAAGCTTAGGCGGTTACCAAATTTAAAATCTGATTTTGTTTGGAAGGTGCAACACTCTCTTTTCCAATATCACCAATTATTCTCAGCTGATACCATATCGATGTTGTGTATCTTTCTGTTAAAGATTATTATTCTGGCTTTTTTGCTTCTGGAGATATTAAAAAATTATAAATTTTATTCTATGTACCGGATGCCACGCCCCCTATATATAAGATGTATGTGCCCTGAAGAATTGCATTTTCTTTCCATCGGTGTATAGTTCATTAAAATCGGTCAAATGGTTCGCCCAAAAATGGAGTTGAAAGACTTTCCTTGGGGCGTTTTTATGTATAGATAGATACAAAAATAAAAGAATAATTTGTTTTAAGTTTATAAGAGTTTTACTTTCCTCTAAGTTGGTTGGGTAATCGTGGAAAAATTGTCCTGGAATATCGTTCAGGTACCGGTGAAAATTATATGGGCATGAATTGAGTTATTGAAACTTTCCTATAATTTTTTTGGTTACCTCCTACTGAGCTAGCGGCTTGAAACTTGTACTCACGCTCAGAACATGTCGACAAAATAACACAAAGAAACACACTTGGGAATCTTGCGATCGATTTTGAACTAACTTTTTAGCATAAAAAAAATTGCCGGTAGGTGACGCGAGGATGGAGATATTTTTTGGAAATTCTTGATATCTTCCTTGTGAGCTATATACTTCACACTCTCCCCAAGATCCAAACCCCGGTGAAGGAAAAGGAAACAAGTTTACAATAGATGACCTATGCACCGATATATTTAGAAAGTACGTATGAAGTTGGAAATCCAGATGGTTCCTGGTGCATTAGCGGCTTGTAACTTGGAACATACTTCAAGACTCTCAGACGGTCTTACATTCTGCGACGTAGTGTTGATAATTTTATTATCTATCAATTTCAAAATTAAAACCCAGCGCAACTTTATCTGTTTGGCTTTGGCTCTGTGTGCTTTCCCTTACACACACACCGCTTACCCCTTCTTCTCACTCTTCTCTTTGTAATCCTCGGCATCGGGATTTTCTTTTTTTTTCGTTTTATTGGATCTTATTCCAATTCCAATTCCTTTTCCTCTACCTTCCTCTTTTACGTTTCCCTTTTTCTCACCTCTCTATACCAAATATTCGACACTTGGCACAAATTCCTTTTTACTTGTAAGGGCGTGGCACATGCCACTTTTCCCAAATTGTATACATATTAAGATATAAGCCAAATATAATTAATCTGAATCAAATAGATTACTAGCAATGATGAATTAAAACTTTATATGAAATAGATGCGTGGCTCCGCCCACTTTCCAGCTATAAAACTAGATACAAGTTGATGCACTCTAAGCTAGTTCTTAATAAGGCGACCATTCGAAAATTATTCAGTTCTTTGCATGCATAAGAGAGGTATTAGTAAGGGTTCTTAATACTGTTAAAGCCCATCCCTTCAGACCAATTGATTTTTCCTACTGGGTATGTACCTACAATACTACATCCAGAAATTAATTATTCGTTGTACATTTGCAAATTATGTTAGGCAGTTGCTGCAAATTGAATATATTCTGCACAAAGTTCCGAGCCCTTTCTCTACTTGTATTGTAGTTCATTATGTAATCCGGTGACATAAAACCACTTCGTAGTCCTGATGGCCTTCAGATTCGTAGCATTGGTAAGTGAGTCAATTACTATACACACTAAAACAGCTGCCAACACCTTTAAATTCATAGAAGTGTTATAAGTATTACAAAATTCCATTTCAGATATTACCCTAATCGAAATGTGAATATGTTTTTTTTAGTAATAACACAACTTTTGATTTATATGCGAGCAACTATGTATGTTTGTATGTTCGAAGTTGTAGGCTAAACCACTGCATAGAATCTGACGAGCGGTTTACGGTACACTGTTTCAAAAAAGTGGGCGTGGCACAGCCCATAGTCCCGAATTTTCGCAAACTTGTAGACTATTAAGTCGCATCATATTGAAATTTGGCACGAATAAATTTCTATTGACCATGTATATAATCAGCTAACAGGAATATGTTTGGAAAAGTCGGTGTGGGCACCAAAAAAAGATGTGATATATTTATTATTTTAAAACTTTCGAACTCATAACTCGCATATGATTTTTGCAATAATTTTTTGGTCTACCAAACCATGCTCTTACACATTTGGACCGCGAAAGCTGAACAAAATTTCAAAAGGCTTCAAAAATCATCAACTCAATCGGGGACCAATAATTCACTTTATTGTTGGAATTGCTTGAATGTAATTCCGACAGCTACAAATACGCATTGTTAGTATAGAAAACTTACGCATTCCAATACAATCGCACCCGCATACGAGTGTGCTCTCAATGGGCTTTGTCGATGCAGCTACGTTACACGGAGGAGTGAATTTCTATTGTTGCGCGGTTTCTAAACCACAAATCAGCATTCATCAACAACCTAGTAATATCTCAAACACAATCACAGACAAATCTATGTACAGTGGTGGTGAAAACAATAGCACTGTTGTCATGAATAACAACTTTTCGGCAAGGCCTTGAAACTTCTAAACTTGAAAAGTATTTTTTTTTTTGGCTAGGCGACGATTTTTTATATGACTCATGACTTCTTTTCTAATAATCTTTCATATAAATCGATTATTTACTGATATTTCTGCAAAAAATGCGTCAGTTTGACATATACTATTACTTTAAAATACTTCGAACCTATTATTTAATTTTAAAATGCGTTTTAACATATACGACTGTGGAATTGTCCGACCACAAAATTTGTCCGTATGGCGAGAATATTTTAGAACTGCTTCAAGTTCCAATATACGAGGTGCGTTCAAAAAGTATCGCGAATTTTGAATTTTCCCTGGTTACGTATATCGAATTTCGAATTTTTTGTGGCGTTATGTTGGTACTCATGTCTCTCACTTATGCCGACAAGCTCGGCCATTTTGAATGTTCAGTTAATTGTTGACAGCTGCTTTGCTTGCACGTGTTTTGGATCGTCTTCGATTTTTACGCGAAATTCGTACCAAAATTGCTCAATTGTGACCAAAAACAGCATCGCATGAACATTGCTAATGAGATGTTAAACTCTGTCCGCGACGACCCGAATTTGCTCCAGAGGGTCATAACTGGTGACGAATCGTGGGTTTATGGTTATGACGTGGAAACCAAAGCTCAATCATCTCAATGGAAGCTGCCGCACGAACCAAGACCGAAAAAAGCGCGCCAAGTTCGGTCGAATGTGAAAGTTTTGCTGACAGTTTTCTTCGATTGCAGGGGCGTGGTGCATCATGAGTTCTTGCCACAGGGAAGAACGGTCAATAAGGAATATTACCTGTAAGTTATGCCCAATTTGCGCGAAGCAATCCGCCAGAAACGCCCGGATTTGTGGAAGAACAAAAATTGGCTTTTGCACCACGATAACGCCCCTGCTCACGCATCGTTGCTTGTGCGCGACTTTTTGGCCAAAAACAACACACTAATGATGCCGCAGCCACCGTATTCGCCAGATCTGGCCCCCTGTGACTTTTTCTTGTTCCCTAAACTGAAGAGGCCCATGAAAGGACGACGTTACGCTTCTCTTGACGAGATAAAGACGGCATCGAAGGAGGAGCTGAACAAGATACAAAAAAATGATTTTTTGAAGTGCTTCGAAGATTGGAAAAACCGTTGGCACAAGTGTATAATATCTCATGAGGATTACTTTGAAGGGGACAAAATAGATATTCATGAATAAATAAATAATTTTTGAAAAAACACAAAATTCGCGATACTTTTTGACCACACCTCGTACATTCCAGTCTCAGTTTTTATATTGGTTCTTGTTTTATTTCAGCTTAGTATAAGCTCCGGCTTCGGTTACAGTTTTTTCCGGTTTAGGTTTAGGTTCAAGTTTCAGTTTTGTATCCAGAGTGTGCTCCGATTTTTCAACGTAATATTCTTATAACTTGAGTCACCCCATGCTTTCTCACATTAAGCTGTTATTAAAATCAACCCTGATCCATCAGGTTTCAACGTGAAAAAGTGAAGGAGCCAAAAAATCAATTGAGAACAAAAATCAAAGTCAATCCTACATAAAAAATTAAGGAAAAGTTAATAATTCCAATATTTATAAATTTAAAACCTAGCGAAAAAGTAGCCTACATCGGCATGTTAATGGCTTCTAATAAGTTAGTGCTTCCATAAAGCACTGATAAAAAAATTATTGACCCAAAACTTCCATGGTTCCAGAAGTTATTGCTTGCAAAATCGAACCAGTTCCAAAACCAAAAAGTTAACCGTTTCAAAAATTCACTGGCTTCAATGAATAGTGACTGGCCCCAAACAAGTTAATAACTCTCAGACAGCCACTAGTTTCAAAAAGTCAGTTATAAATCTTACTATTAAAAGTTCAAAATTTTTACTGTTTGCAGAAAAAGTCGGTGGTTGCAAAAAATGCAGTGATTTTCAACAAAGTCACAGCCCTAAGAAGCCTCTGATGGTTCCAAAAACTCATTGGTTTGTAAAAAATCACTATGGCACACCAATTTACGCAGGTTTATTTTAATACTTTTCAGTTCGTATTCTAAAGCCAGCTGATTGTTTTCAATAAAAACACTTCTGTTATAAGTTTTGAGCGGTAAATTCATTTAATATACAACAGGTATATCATCATAAATCTCCTAAGAGATTTTTGCGCCGAGCTTCCCTTCCAATTTGTGGTGTGCCGATTTGAAGTTATTCCTACAAATTGGCGGGACCTACAGATTTTTGCCGACTTCGAACGGCAGATGAATTTTTGCTGAGAAGCCTTCCATGGCAGAAAGACACTCGAAGAGTTTGCCAAACCACTGCCGAGGGGCGACCCGGCGATTTTTGCCGGAGTTATGGTATAAAAAGTTTTGTGGAATAATCCACTGTAATAATCCGATGTCATTTATGTCTCTTCGGGGGTTCCTCAAGGAAGCCATTTGGCCCGATTCTGTTCTTGTTGTTTATAAATGATATTTCTACAATAATAAAATTTTCTAAAATGTTAATGTATGCCGACGACGTAAAGCTTTTCATGTCATTCGCGTCATTTGAAGATAGAAATAAGCTACAATCAGATCTAGATGCACTAGTTACTTGGTGCGATTTAAATTATATGCCACTTAACCTTAAAAAATGTAAACACATGGGTTTTTCGCGTGGAATTTCTCAGCCGGCTTCCTATACAATTAAAAATTATAGTCTTGAGCAAGTGTATGATTTTGTTGACCTGGGGGTTACTATGGACTATAAACTCAGTTTCAACCGCCATATTAATACAACAGTCAATAAGGCTAGAGGTGTCCTAGCATTCGTTAAACGATGGTCTAAAGAATTTAGCGACCCTTATGTAACTAAAGCCCTCTTCACTACATTAGTCAGACCGATACTTGAATATGGTTCTATAATTTGGAACCCGCGTTACCAGGTTCATGTAGATCGCCTTGAATCAGTTCAAAAACAATTTTTACTATTTGCCTTAAGAGATTTTCATTGGGATCCCTCGTACAATCTGCCACCCTATACGAATCGTTTAAAACTCATTAATCTACACACACTTTCTAGTCGGAGGAAAATGCTTGGAATTATTTTTATGATTAAATTGCTAAATGGTTCACTATCCAGCCCATTTCTTCTAAGTGAAGTGAACTTCAATGTACCGTCTCGTCCTTCAAGGCATTTTAAACCTCTAGTCTTAAAACAGTGCCGAACCAATTTTCAGTTAAATGAGCCTTTTCGCTGTTTGTGTCAAGATTATAACTCTCTTTCTGGTAGATTTGATATTTCAGACTCGCTTTTCAGCATAAAAAAATCAATTCTTTCTATCCTAAATTCATAGCTACTAATTGGTTTTTATTCTTTGACTTCTATTTTAACTTTTAACAATAACTTTATTCTGTTAACTAGTAATTTCTTGATGTATAATCTGTCCTATATCTACTTTACTTAGCTGATGAGGTTTTCTCTGTAGCTGAGCAGTTTTAGATCTCGACGATTAACAAACCAAAGCCTTTCAACGACTCGGCACGAACGAATAATCCGCGCGTTATGCGGATGCGCCCCTCGCGCCGGTCGGGCGGGATATGGTGGGTAATCCGTTGGGAATTATTATTATTATTATTAAAAATGAGGGGGGCCACGCCCATTTTCAAAAATTTATATTTTTCGACTTTCTTCGTTCACGGACACTTTAAAAGTGAAATAGAAATGATATAAAGCTCTTGTACGCAAAGTTATTGCCAATTAAATATGTCTATGATCCTTTTCAAAATCTTTCGTATAAAAGTGGGCGTGGTTCTTAACCGATTTCGCCCAGTTTCCGGAACATTCCTTGTATTAATATAAATATGTGTGCTGAATTTCGTTTCGATATCTTGAACGGTTTTTGATTTATGATTAATATTACTTCTAAATTTGACTTAATCAAAGTGGGCGGTACCAAACCCATTTTCAAAAATTTTAAATAGCGCTCGGAGATGAGTGCCAAGGAACCTGCATGCCAAATTTCATTAAGATATCTCAAAATTTACTCAAGTTATAGTGTTAACAGAGACGGACGTATGGCTTAATCAATTTCTCTTTTCGTCCTGAACATTTTGATATATATAAGTCAATATCTATCTCGATCCGTTTATGGACACTGACTGGACACTCGTTGCAAAACATCACAATTTCTTGGCATAGGAAAACTGTAGGAGCGTTTGTTTCAAGAGAGCCAAATCACATGGCAACTGAGTCTTTGCCAATAACTATTGGAGAGAGAAAAATAAATAGCTTTTTAAATACTGATGTTTTCGTCTAAGGAGCGTATATCCCCGAACGATGCTATTACTATACCCAACACTGTCTTTGACATCAGATATTCATTAAAAATCTAATTTACCTGTGGACAGTACTAAATTTGTAACATCAACTTTTGGGGAGAACTTGTGGCAATTGTGCGGTGTACTGGTGCTTTGTTGATTATTTTCCCTTTTAAATAAAATACAACTACAAACATTTCCACTATTGTGACATGGATCTTTTTTTATGGATTACTCGTACAACTAAAATTTCTCGCATTCCATTTGCGGTAAAAACAAGATTGAAAAAATTAAGGTGCATAGCCAAATATTCAAAGAACAGAGAAATGTAGGATGTAGTCATGAATTTGTAGCCGTACACGCTAGGGTGCGCCTGTTGTTGTTGTTTGTATCGCCTTACTTTTCGCTTTGTCCTCTAATGCAAGACTCTTAGTAGAATTGTTAGACAACGTTCGGAAGAAGATAAACTACAAAAGACCTTAAAAATGATGAAATTCACGAAATTTTTGGCAAAATGTCCTGACTCAACCCAACTCCATGGCCTGAAAATAATTTCCTTGCATTCATATGCACGAAAATTTATCTCTTTGCACGCTTAACGAACATTTCTTGGGGTGTCTTATTTTGCAGCACCACAAAAAATGTTTCTCCGTACAAATAAGGGGCGCCCTAATATGACACATACGTTTCCAACATACACCCTCATTTCTTTCGTCATGCATGTGCTCTCTGTGTTTGGTTGCACTCTAGAGATGTGTGCATATTCGAGGTGGGTGCGGGACTAAACAGCCAATCCCGATTCCGCTTATTCTGAGGGGTCTCTCTGCTATTACTTCATTTCGTTCCACTTAACACTCAATTTTTTTCTTGTTTTTTTTTTTTTTGTTTGACAGAATATATGTAGCGACGGACTGGCTACGCTAATGCTAAACCGCTTGGTGCACGGGAGAGTGAAGTGGGTGTGCACTCAGGAAAATATTCTCGTTGATTAAATTGAGGAAACCAGGCAGTTCACATCCCACACACCACATATGCCGTCTTATTCGCATCAGGGTGGCTTTTGGATAGTCGACCCGTTAAAAATATAGAAAACTTGAGGCCAAAATCAAGACGACCCCTGTCAGCAAACTATATTTTTGGCGCTTGACCTATCAAAGGCCTGGTTGCTTTCTTATTGTTTCAGCGGAGTTGTAGTACCGATTCTTTGTAGGATATTAATTCCAAAATATGCAGGTACTAACCCGACTGTCGTTCAAACGATTATACTTCTTTATTTATTCCACTTTACTTCCCTGTTCCCCAAGCATGTGTGAAGTAATAAACCTCCCAAATGTTAAGGAAAAGCAGAAGGTTGATAGTGGAAGATGAAGGTCACATTGAGAGCTGAACTGTTGATCGCTCTTAGTGATTAAAACTCGTCAGTTGCAGAGGAATAAAGCGGAGAGTTCTATTTCCATTCCCCGTCCCATTCCCAGTGGTGATGTGTATCTCAGGAATAAACTGCCGACTTTCACCAAGACTCTTGCACTCGCGCTTTAACCGGTGGAATAAGGTCCTGCTTCCATAAGTCACGTATTGCAAAAAGAGTCAATTGGTCCAAAACAGTCACCGCGTCAAAAAGTCTTTGGTTCCAAAAAAGTCACTAGTTCCAAAAAACAGCTCTAGTTCATAAACATAGCAGCCTTCAAAAGACAGCTGGTTTAAAAATAGTCACATCCTTCAAACAGTCGAAGATAAAAAAAAATGTGCAAAAATATCATCGGGAGTTAACCGGTCCCAAAACAAGTTCACAAAAAGCCACTTGTTCCAAAACGGAACTGATTTACCAAAATCGCTGGTTCCAAACACAATCCCCTGCGGATTAGGGGTTTAGAATATGCCCGAGGTAGGCATACCGGTCGTAATAGGCGACTAATATGCACAAAGGTAACGACGTACAACTCGATGGTTGATCTACGGAAGGAGGGGTGACGTGACCTAGAAGGTTCCACTGGTCATACCAAATCGCTACCACAACTGTCGGGCTGTACCGATAGGGAGTACCGAGGCAAACCGGATTCATATCCGGCCAAGGGCTGTCTGTTCGACAGCACTCGCCAAAACCTTCGGTGAGTGTTTTTGTCGTTACAACAACAACAACAACGGTCTCAATAAAGTCAAGTATCCCAAAAGAAAACGGGGAAAATATTAGTGGCTACAAGAAGAGGCAGAGGTTTCCAAAAAGTCACTGATTACAAGACACGTCTACAGTTCCAAGATAATTCACTGGTGCCAAAATATTTACTGATTTAAAAAAAGTCACTGGTTCTAATAAAGGTTTCAAGAAAGTCAATTATTTCCAAAAAGAAACCGAAACTTTAAGATCAACGGTTTCGCTGGTACAAGGTGGCGCAAAAGTAAGCTTCCGATGTTCAGCATATCGGTTGTGGCACGTGCAGTGTGTGCTGTTGCACCGTCTTGTTGGAACCGTATGTTTTCCAATCCCAATTCATCAAGTTGCGGCAAAAAGAACTCGTTGATCATTTCTCTGTAGCGCTCACCATTCACAGTAACCGTTTGGCCCCGACCGATTATTGGTAAAATAAATAGTCAGCAATATTCCGCGTTCTGGAGCAGTGTAGCGTAACATTGTTTATTAACGTGTATTTCGCATGTGTTTACTACACAAATGTCAAAACAAAACTGACTTTAGGGGCCAATCGCAAAATTTATAGCATTTTCTGATAGGAGGATTACTTTTGCGCCACCCTGTATAAAACGAGGCAGAGGTTCCAAAAAAGTCACCAGTTTAAAAATGTCATCTGGGTTTGATGTGCGCAAAACATTATTTTGCCAGCTAATCCACACCTTTTCCAAGTGTACTTCTAAAAGCATAAAGTGTTCTTTAGAAATCGTAAAATGTATTTCAGAATTGTCAATTGTACTTCAGAAACTGTAAAATGTATCAGAAGCCGCAAAATATTTTTCAGAATAAATAATTGTACTTCAGAACCTGTAAGATGTTCTTCAGAATAATCAGTTATACTTTATAAACCATAAATTATGAACTATAATTGATTATTCTGAATAACAATTTATCGTTTATGAAGTAAAATTTACGGTTTCTGAACTACAATTATTTATTCTGAAAATTATTTTACGGTTTATGAAGTACAATTGACTTTTTCGAAATACATTTTACGATTTCTGAAATACAATTGACTATTCTGAAATTAATTTTACATTTTCTGAAGTACATCTGACTATTCTGAAGTACATTTGATGAGTTCTAAAGTACAACTGGGAAAGGTGTAGTTCTAACACATAGAGGTATAACATAACTTCTGCTTGTATGGACCGTAAAGATCAGCCTTGTAGCTATCTCCCGCAGCATCTAGAAATCTTTAAAGGCACCCCTGCGAGCGAGTAGACTAGCTACATAAAGACCTTTAAGATCACTTCCACGCAATTTGTCCTGAGAAATACCTTTTAAAGAAACACGCTTATAGTGAGCAAGATAATACCAAGCATAGCACTTGAAGAGTATGAATACAGTTTACACTGAGACACATTCCGATCTGGATATTCTTAAGAGGTTGGACTCGTACCTATCCAGTTTTGATACGACCATCACCTGCTGATACCAATCATGCTCACTCCATCGTATCAAACTACATTTTACATAAGGTGGAAGTAGTTCGTTTTTTGGCCAACCGTATGATCAGACAGAAGACAACTAATAACTACTCCTGAGTACTTTTAATATTACAACAAAAGCAACATTTTGCGAATTAGTATCGCATACCTTGCTGATCCCGATATCCAACTCTCATCTTCCGTACATTTGAGATTTCTAATACCGTATTATAAGTTATTGTTGTTACTACCTTTTTGTCGGTTTGATGAAGTTGACAACAATGCACTCGGTGCTCTACGTTGCAATCAGTCGCAACTGCAATTCACCAACCCAAAAACAGTAGTGGTAGGTAGCATTTCGAAATTCATAGGTGTGGCCCTATTTGATGTAATACACAGCATGGCATCTGAAAAAACAGCCAATTTTTTTTCTCACCGAAATTGTTTAGCTGGCTGCATTTGCAACTTTTTGTGGCATGCTGCAATAACAAAGAGGTAGTGGCTTTAAGGGCGTATATTTGTGGTGGTACTGAATTTGTATAATTTTGCAATAGCAATAAATCAAGAAAATGCAAAAAAGGGTAAATTGGAAAAATTTAATTGGGAACTGGATATTGGACATGGTTGACATTTTTTTCGTTTTAATATTTTTGAAATAAGTTCTGTTCTATGTACGTCGGAAAAGTTGATTTTTTTTGTATAGAGGAAAGAGTAGCAAATAAAGATTTCAGCATTTTTTCGATAAAAACTGATCTAATATTTGTGCAATCAGATTTAGTAAGAGGTACTTATAAATACCTTTTTTGTATGACTACAAAGACATCATGAGCAAAAAGCGTATCACAGCATGTTACGGAGCTTCGATACACATTATGAAACGTCGAAACTTTTGATTACATTCTTACTTCTTACCGAATTCGGATCCGGTTTGGAAACGGATTCAAATTCAAGAAGAAGAGTCAAAAAAGCAGCAATAACGGAGGAAAGTTATTAGACAGAAAGCCGACATCCTTAATTCGCCAATACCTAAAAATAAGTAAATAATACGAGAATAGCATATCATGCTATTTACCTTCTGCCATCCATCGTTGTCTCTTATCGCTAGCCCGATTGCATTTAATTTTGTGCATATGAGCCTACTGCTGTTTAAAGTTGACTGGAGACGCTCCTCTTTGAAATTCCTTTGCCAAAGGAGGTTTTCTAACTCTGTCATAAGAGTTTCAAATTGCTCCACAGTTGAAATTTTCATTTTCTGTCCTTTGAATAAAATATAAATAAATTAGTATTGTCATTTTAATTAAAATAATTTTCAAAGAAAAGCATAAAAAACTTACAAATTATGTTTTCCATTTTTATTTCAGCAATTGTCAATAGTCGTTTTGAAAAACGGTGTCTACAAAAATGATGTCGTCTGAGTTCGTCGTCACCGGCGACATCTCTTAGTGAATACCAAATACGTGTCGATAGCTGTCAATAGTTATCGATAACGATTAAGAGAATAGCCATAATTGATCGCCGACAACGTTTGCTGTCGACGACGCCTACCATAATGTGGCTGAGTATTCAAACATTTAAGAATAAAAAATAAGTACCCGAGCTCTTGTAAAATTATACCCATATGTGCATATAGCTACAATGTGTACTTCTGAACATTTTTTGGGGTTTCCGGGATGAATTGGGATTTCGTGAGGTGATATGACTCAAGTTTATATGGGTAGTCCGGGTCATTGCTGGACAAAATGTGGCTTTTGCCGGGACTAATTCGTTTTATTTGTGTCCATTTACTTTATGGGATCAGTTCGGGGTCATTTAGGGATCACCGCGAAAGTTTTTCCGGATTGTTTTCGGGTTTACTTCGGTACTTTTCCCGGGATTATTTAAGGTTTAATTTCGGGACTTCTTCGGAATAATTTCGGAACTTTTCTTGGAGGATTCCGGGACATTCGGGATCACCGCGGAACTTTTTCCGGATTACTTTGATACTTTTTCTAGATTGTTTATCAAATCACCTAAGCGAATCTCAATATATACCGAAGTAACACAAAATATCTTCCTTAAATATTTGAGTAATAGCTGATATTATACTCGTTATTAAACTTTTTTTAATCGATGTATGTATATGTATAAAATTCAAATTATGTGTGTATCTATAGACCGACTTGTGTCCTAAACGTATAAACCGAACGTAACCAAATTTGAAACATGTACTGGATATCTTCCAGGGATGGTCATGGGCAAACAAATATTTTGATATATATAGGGGGCGTGGTACCTCCCATACAAATGGAATTTTTCATAGTCCGTATCCCTGGAAGAATTTACGTTAGACCACTGAAAATTTTTAAGGGGTTATATGAGATTAATTCCTACCACCTCCAAAAAAAAATGGAATTTTTTTTATAGAAATGTAGAGTGAAACCCACGGGTATAAGCTAGTACACAATAAATTTCACTCGTCACAAATTTTTTTTTGTTGAATACTGAATAAAAATTTATTTTTCTTTTGAATCATTTTTTGTTCAAAGTGACCAAACCCTGTGGCGAAGATATCTCACCATAGTACATTGCTACACTGTGTCATAAGTGTTTTCAGTTTGCTTCAGAAAGATATATTTCTGTCGAATAGAAAACCGATTAAAATATTAACCAAAAATCTAATAGAATAAAGTCAACTTTAGGAATAGCATTCGTTTCAAAAGCCATATTTCCAACCTTAACCACTGAAAAAAGAATTTTGTAACATTATTTTACATTCCTCAACATATGTTGCTATTGTACCCTACTCCGACTAACGATTTAGAACCCGATTCCTATTCCGATGAGTCATGTTTGCAACCTTCGACTTCCTTATTTATATGCACCTGCTGTTAAAAAAATTTCTGTAAATATTCATTTCATTGCATTCTCTTTTTAAGAACAATAAAATGTACCATCTGTTGCAAACAATATCTAAAATCTTTCAAATGCAGTCTCTTGAGTGTCAAATCTGTTTGCACAGTTGGTCGCCTTTTTGATATAGTTTTTCTTTGAGTACCTACAAGTTCGTTTGTTTTGCTTGAGCAGCTCAACATAAATGTTTTTGTACATTGTTGCACAAGTTTTCAATTCATAGACATCTCAAAGTATGACAATTGAATCTGAGAATATTGATTACAACTCCAGCGTATATCGAACACTATTTGCCATGTATCGTTCTCGGACTATAGAATTAAACTTTAAAGGATTTGTGTAAGAAGTAAATGAAATTTCAAATGATTAAATAAAAATTTTGAAGGATGGAATGTACCAAAAAATATTTGTAAAAAAATTTTCAGAAAAAAGTTTATCTGCCCAAGGAGATGTTGTTTGGAGTCGCCTTAAAACATGTATACTCTGAAAATTTTTATTATTTTAATCGATATTAGGGCTATTTTTGTATTGTTTTTTTTTTTTAATTTCATGTTTGGGCATCACCTTTGCCAAATTGGGCACCACTAAAAGGCGCTGCCAAGGCACAATAGAAAACTCTTCGCATTCGTGTGCTGTAAAGCTGAGATCACACGATTGGTCAAATGTACCAATTTTTTGTCATTTATATGTACAGATCGTGTGACAGCCAGAAAATATTTGGCATAAGGCAAATTAACAAAATTTTTGTGCAGATAGACCGATAAAATACGGCTCTGTTGAACCAATCATGTGAACTGTTGTACAAATCAAGTAAATACAAAAAATGGACAAATGTACCTATAATTTTATCTGCCACTGCAGGACCAATCACAGTGACCAATCAATTCAAATAAAGCCAAAATTATGTTTTTTTTTATTTTTATTATTATGTATTTAGTTTGTTTCATACAGATAATGGGTCTTATTTAGGATTAATATGTTTCGAAATAATACCCTAGGATTAATACTTAATTTAATTTAATTCGATTAAACGACTTATTTTGATTTATCATTATTAAACGACATTGAATCCTAGGAATACTTTACACCTGGCTGGAATTTCATTATTTACTGTATTATTAAACTAATAATAATAAATAATTATTAAACTTGGCAGCACTGATATCTGCAAAAACAATTGATGCACCACTGCTCTTTATTCCATTTGTCCGTTATTAAACAAGTCACTACATCTATTGGTGAGTATAGATATTTATGATATGTTTATATATATTTATTTATTTACATTTAATATATTAATATTGTTCATTTATTTTTCAGAATATGGATACAGATGAAGATGAAATCTTTGATAATTTGACTACCGCAATATGCGAAAATATATCCAATATGTCTGCAGAACCAACACCAACGCCAAATAAAAAGAGAAAGCGTTTTCAAGTTACAACGGCATGGTCCTCGGAAGATGTGTTTAATTTAATAGAAATAATAGAAAAACATCCTTGTCTGTGGGAATATTCTTCATCAGACTATAAAAACCGACAGAAGAGAGAGAACGCATGGAGAGAAGTTGCAGCGAACTGTCATGGCCGTAGCGTTGATGAGTGCAAAGCCAAGTGGGCGAATGTGAAAACAGCGTACAATAATACAAAAAACAAATTAAAGGCAAAGTCTGGTCAGAGTGCGTCAAGTTCACAACCTCATTGGCAATTTTGGACTGCAATGCAGTTTTATCATAACCACGACAAAGAAAAAACGACTTCATCTGTTTCAAATATAAGCCCTGATAGTGAAAGTTTACCAAACACGCATTTTCAATCCATCAACATGCAATCCAACGCATCAACATCATCGCCAGCTGATGCAGCAACCAATTCGCCAGAAGATCTTTTAAAACGCGCAACAGATTTATCAGAAAAAGAGGACAAGTGGTATTCCTTCGGCATGTACATAGCATCGCAAATGCGTGAAATTAATGCAAAAAATGAGAAAGCAGCAAAAAAACTTGAAATTAATATTATGAAGTGCACTATAGATGCGCTTTCAGAATTAAATGATGATTGATATTTCATTGAATTGTTTTTCTTCTATATTAATAAAGTTACAGACATATTTAAATCATTAATTTTAATTAACATAAACATCTATATTGAAATGGTATTTCTCCAGCGGCTGTCATAAAATATTGTTCGAACTCCTCACGAATTTCTTTGGCTTCATTGGTTATGTATGTCGTTGGACGTTCCTCTGCTCCTTGTTGGCAATTTTGAGTACCTTGCTCATGAACTGAATTGTCTTGTTGATCATTACTATCTGTAGTTAAACCTTCTATATAACTGGCATTTTTTTTAATTAAAAAATTATGCAAGGCACAGCAGGCCAGTGTTATTTGGGTCGTTTTATGCTCATTCAGTTGAATTGGTCGATATAGAATTTGAAACCGCTTTGCCATAATGCCAAATGCATTTTCGATAACGCGCCTAGCACGTGACAATCGGTAATTGAATATGCGTTGACCGGCAGTTAAATTTTTACCAGGGTATGGTTTTAAAATGTGCTTTTGCATGCGGAATGCATCATCCGCCACTAACAAGTATGGACAATCACGGTCACGATTTAGCAATGGTTGTGGTAAAGGCAATCTCAGTGTGTTATTGTCCAAAGCTTTCTGAAATGTGGACTTTCCAAAAACGCCGCCGTCCGAAACTCTGCCATTGCACCCGACATCAATATATATAAATCGGTAGTCCGCATCCGCAATGGCCATAAGTACAATACTATTAGTACCTTTATAATTATAAAAGGTACTTCCAGACCGCGGCGGAGCCTTCATCACAATGTGTTTCCCGTCAACTGCGCCTATACTATGGGGAAAATTCCATTTATCATTAAATTTTTGGGCAATGTCAATCCACATTTGTTCGTTGTTTGGAACCTTGCAAATGTGTAATGTGATATCAATTTATATTTGTTATGTGATTTTGTAAAGCTACCTGTAAATATTCATTTTTCAAAGCTTTGTAAATTGCATCGCAAACCTCCGGCACAAATATAGATATGGTATTCGGCGCAATGCGAAAGTCAACAGATAAACTTTTGAAGCTGTCTCCAGAGGCAAGGAAGCGAAGTGTAACCGCCAAACGTTCATTGGCTGGTATTGCTTTGCGCATATTGGTGTCACTTTTTTTTATGTTTGGAGAGACTAATTCAAGAATATAATTAAAAGTGGCTTCGTCCATGCGAAGATAATTTTTAAACAAATATTTTTGATTGTTCACTTCACGAAACTCGCGCAGAGTTTTTGCATACGCGCCGTCAGTACTTCTCCTCTGAAGCCAATCCAGCACCCAAACACTTCGCTTCTTCAATGTTCGTTTTTCTTTTATTTGTTTCTTTTTATTAATTAGGTGTACACAAATACACATAATTGCCACTATTTTCCTTTTTCTTGATGAAGAAATCATTTTTATTTAAAAACTATAAAATTACGTTCAAATATATGTATGTTTACAAAGCTTATGTCTACTGTATTCAAGATGACAAACCCAATCATGTGACAGGGTTGCACAAATATCTGTCATATTATTGCAGTGTACAAATCAGTACAGAAAAATTCTGGCTCAAATACGCCAATCGTGTGAACACTGAAAATTGTATCGGTACACAAAATTTATTTTGTACAAATTTGTACAGAAAAATTTTGTCAAAAATCGGTACATTTGACCAATCGTGTGATCTCAGCTTAAGATTTTCATTTGCTGATTTTATCTCTCTGATATGTGCGAGTGTTTGCATTCTTCAACCTTGAACTTCATGTTTACAGAGTAGATAATTTCGTAAAGTGTGTTATGATTTGTTTATTATTGTTGTTAATACTTACATACTTAAGTTTAAGGTTAACTGCAGACTACAAATATAAATGTTGGGTTTATTGTGTTTTTTAGGTTCCCAGCAGTCAAATTGCACCCTTGATTCATGAATTAAACTAAAAAGTCAGAAATAATTGTTAATATGGAAATAAAATAATAAAAGCTGTACAGATTATGGGGAAAAATGTTGGGGTCCTTTTTAAGAACTGATATACAGAGTTTCCCATGCTTTTTTCCCCAATACTCTAGTAATCAACTCCAGAATTATTACAGAACATTTTTTATGATGTAATCGTTTTGAAAATTATGTTGCTCTTTGTTTGAGAACTCTATGTTACTCCAGTGTTTGCCGAGTTTAACTCTTCCGTTAGTGATTGGAGAACTTACTTCTTATCTATTCATTGTTTGTAGGATCTTTTCTCGTTTAATAGAACGGTTATTTGTAAATCGATTGTAAGGATTCGGTTTCACCCAAACTTAGACTAGTTTTTTTTTTATAAAATTTGTTTGCAACCTTTGTTCTCATCCTACCTCCTATTCTATTGGTTGCTCTCAACTAAAGATTGTTTCCGAATTCACTGATCTGGTATTTGATTCTAAGTTCTCATTTCAAAGGCATATCAATTGCACCATATGTAGCTAAGTCTTACTCTATGTTGGCTTTTGTTAGACGTTTCAGTTCGGATTTTAGCGATCCGTACACTTTGAAATCACTATTTACTTCACTTGTTCGCTCAAAACTAGAATATGCAGTCATTATTTGGCGTCCGTATTATGCCTGCCATATTAATCGCCTAGAGAGAGTTCAAAAAGTTTTTATTAAGTATGCTCTACATCCCCTTCATTTTGATCTCCCAATTCCCAATTATGAGTCTAGATGTATGCTTATAAATCTTAAGACACTGGATTGCAGAAGAATTTTCTTATCCCTTATTTTCGTTTTTAAGCTGATAAAAGCGGTTGTGGACTGCCCCTACTTATTAGAACGCATTTTTTTTGTTACTCCTCATACGAAGTGTGTTCAAAAAGTATCGCGAATTTTGTGTTTTTTCAAAAGTTATTTATTTATTCATGAATATCTATTTTGTCCCCTTCAAAGTAATCCCCATGAGATATTATACACTTGTGCCAAAGGCTTTTCCAATCTTCGAAGCATTTCAAAAAATCATTTTTTTGTATCTTGTTCAGCTCCACCTTCGATGCCGTCTTTATCTCGTCAAGAGAAGCGTAACGTCGTCCTTTCATGTGCCTCTTCAGTTTAGGGAACAAGAAAAAGTCACAGGGGGCCAGATCTGGGGAATACGGTGGCTGCGGCATCATTAGTGTGTTGGTTTTGGCCAAAAAGTCGCGCACGAGCAACGATGCGTGAGCAGGGGCGTTATCGTGGTGCAAAAGCCAATTTTTGTTCTTCCACAAATCCGGGCGTTTCTGGCGGATTGCTTCGCGCAAATTGCGCATAACTTGCAGGTAATATTCCTTATTGACCGTTCTTCCCTGTGGCAAGAACTCATGATGCACCACGCCCCTGCAATCGAAGAAAACTGTCAGCAAAACTTTCACATTCGACCGAACTTGGCGCGCTTTTTTCGGTCTTGGTTCGTGCGGTAGCTTCCATTGAGATGATTGAGCTTTGGTTTCCACGTCATAACCATAAACCCACGATTCGTCACCAGTTATGACCCTCTGGAGCAAATTTGGGTCGTCGCGGACAGAGTTTAACATCTCATTAGCAATGTTCATGCGATGCTGTTTTTGGTCACAATTGAGCAATTTTGGTAAAAAAATAGGTAAAAATCGAAGACGATCCAAAACACGTGCAAGCAAAGCAGCTGTCAACAATTAACTGAACATTCAAAATGACCGAGCTTGTCGGCATAAGTGAGAGACATGAGTACCAACATAACGCCACAAAAAATTCGAATATAGGTAACCAGCGAAAATTCAAAATTCGCGATACTTTTTGAACACACCTCGTATTTGGTTAAGGAATATAGCTACATTTTCGGTGGGGTTAGCAAGAACAATTTATGCTGCCAAAGCTCCTATTTTGAGAGCTCTTAAAGAATTTAATTTGCTCCCAAATTCTTCAGTTTTGGACTTCTCCTTTTGTGAAAATAGATTTAAGATATTACTGATTGATTTATTGAAATAGTATATAGCTTTCCTAAGTTTTTCACTAGTCTGTAAGAAATGTTACATTTTCAAGATTAAATAAATAAATAAATAAAATAAATTAATATTAATTTCTTTTTTCTTTTCAGGTAAGTTACTTTTCATGACTTGAACAGTTTGTGGCTTAAGATGTTCCAAAGATCGTAAGTAATTTTATCTATCTCTAATATAAATGCGCAAGTTGAAAAAGTTTGTCCCGTTTTACGCCCAAACTATACATATAAGGTATAAACAATTATGTATGTATAGATAGGTTTGCTCAAGATGCATTGGCGTCAATAAAAAAAAATTAAAAAAAGTAAATTATAATATAGAAAAATCAGTTTAAAAGTGACACCACTTCAAATGCCAAACATGTATTTATTGTATTACTCGCTGATGGGCATCGTGAGAGCGGCTCTCTCTAAGAGCACGAAGAATTACTTTGCAATACAATACGGGATTCATTGATGATACAAACAGTCTTTACAAAAACAAAGTAAGCGATCATTCATGTTGCAGATGATGGTGCAGTGAAATTGCGTTTTTGTAAACTGTAAACTTTGTTTTTGGATTTTTGGGAAATAAAGTTAAAACAGAAACTAAGCAAAAACAAAAGAAAAAAGAGCAAACTAAATTATTGGAAAGGAATGAAAAGAATAAAAAGGTAAGGAAAATCAAGAAGAGAATAAAAGATATAAGAGGAAAGGAAATTATGGGAAAGAAACGGATAGGAAGGGAAAGTAAAGAAAACCAGCATTCAGGAAAAGTATGGAAATGAAGGTAAAGGAAAGTATCATCAATAAAAATAGAAAAGTGGTGTTGACAGGAAATTAGAAAAACAAAAGAAAGAAGATTAGAGGAACGGCGAAGAGTGTAGGAAAAAAAGGCCAAAGAAGTGAAAAGTGAAGGACAGGAAAATATAGCGGAGGAAAGGAAGAGCATAAAAGGAATTGGAAAAAAGGCGAAGAAAAGGAACAGCAAATAACTAGAGTAAAATTAAGCATTGTGGTTGAATTTTAACCACTGGGCGATCTGTAGTTTTAATAAATTTTCGACACATATGTACATACATATAGAGTAAGTTTGATGCAAATCTTTAATACCAGCCCTGCTAAAGCCCACCAATTTAGGCTTTCTCTGCTTGTAATTTCCTAAAAAAAAAAACAAAAAAAAAAAACAGGGAAACAATGAAATTAGGCACATTCTAAGATTTTTTTGATGTGTAGACATCTTTGTTCGAGGGGATATGACGAATTCTTCATAACTACATACATGGGTAAGTTCACATAAGCGCAACTACACAACAATGGGAGAGTCAGAAAAATGGTAAATGGAAAAATAAGAGGGGGATGGAAGTGGAATAGGACAGTGAAGAGCACAACGCTATGGACAGGGGAGCAAAATTAGGGGGAAAAGTAAGAGAATGTGAACAGAAAAAGCGATATAATAATTATGATAATGACTCACCGACACCGTGAGCAGTAAAGTAGCCGTCACCGTGGTAGAGATGGCAAATATTCGTGTACCTGTGATTTTGTCATAGCGACTGGAAGGTCACAGTAAATCGAAACGACAGCTTCAAATAAAATGGCGTGACTGTGACAGCATCTGCTCCCTGCTACAGTTCCCAATCACGGTTGCCAGTAAACGCAATCATAGCTCTCATAGAAGCAAATGGCTGAATTTAAATGGATTTAAGTATCAGTAGATGGCATCATTGGCGGCCGCCGTGGTGTGAAGGTAGTGTTGCCGGCCTACCACACCGAAGGTCCATGGTTCGAGCCCTGGTACAGGTAACATCAAAAGTGATTTGAAAAAAGTTTTTCAAAACGGGGTCGCCCCTCGGCAGTGGTTTGGCAAACTCTCCGAGTGTATTTCTGCCATGACAGGCTTCTCAGCAAAAATTCGTCTCCTTTGTAGATGCCGTTCGGAGTCGGCAAAAAACTGTAGGTCCCACCAATTTGTAGGGAAAATTCAAATCGGCACACCACAAATTGGAAGAGAAGCTTGGCGCAAAAATCTCTTAGGAGGTTTATGATGATATACCTGTTGTACAGGGTGTTTTTTTTACAGGTTTGTTTTTCGAATAGAGATAAAACTGGCATTTTGTGGTCAAATCTGGCAACTCTAATGTCATTTATGTTCAGTTTAATTTGCCATTTCATCATGAACAGGTTGACAAAAGAACAACGCTTGCAAATCGTGCAAATTTATTTCGAAAATAATGGTTCAGTTCGCGAAGTTTACCGTGAGCTCCGTCCATTTTATGGTCGACATAATCGTCCATCAGAGCAATTAATTCGGTTAACCATGGATCGTTTTCGCACTACGTTTACTCTATGTGATAATACGCATCCGCAGAGACGTCGAACAGTGCGCACCGAAGAAACAATTGCCGCTGTAGAGCAAAGTGTTGAAGAGGACCCGAATGAATCGATTCGCCACCGTGCACAGCAATTGGAGCTTTGTCCATCAACTTTATGGAAGATTTTGCGCAAAGATCTTGGCTTGCGACCTTACAAGATCCAGCTTGTGCAAGAATTAAAGCCGCGAGACCATGCAATGCGTCGTGATTTTGGTGTATGGGCCGAAAATGAGATTGATTTCGATGTTACTCCAGTGTTTGCCGAGTTTAACTCTTCCGTTAGTGATTGGAGAACTTACTTCTTATCTATTCATTGTTTGTAGGATCTTTTCTCGTTTAATAGAACGGTTATTTGTAAATCGATTGTAAGGATTCGGTTTCACCCAAACTTAGACTAGTTTTTTTTTTATAAAATTTGTTTGCAACCTTTGTTCTCATCCTACCTCCTATTCTATTGGTTGCTCTCAACTAAAGATTGTTTCCGAATTCACTGATCTGGTATTTGATTCTAAGTTCTCATTTCAAAGGCATATCAATTGCACCATATGTAGCTAAGTCTTACTCTATGTTGGCTTTTGTTAGACGTTTCAGTTCGGATTTTAGCGATCCGTACACTTTGAAATCACTATTTACTTCACTTGTTCGCTCAAAACTAGAATATGCAGTCATTATTTGGCGTCCGTATTATGCCTGCCATATTAATCGCCTAGAGAGAGTTCAAAAAGTTTTTATTAAGTATGCTCTACATCCCCTTCATTTTGATCTCCCAATTCCCAATTATGAGTCTAGATGTATGCTTATAAATCTTAAGACACTGGATTGCAGAAGAATTTTCTTATCCCTTATTTTCGTTTTTAAGCTGATAAAAGGGGTTGTGGACTGCCCCTACTTATTAGAACGCATTTTTTTTGTTACTCCTCATACGAAGTGTGTTCAAAAAGTATCGCGAATTTTGTGTTTTTTCAAAAGTTATTTATTTATTCATGAATATCTATTTTGTCCCCTTCAAAGTAATCCCCATGAGATATTATACACTTGTGCCAAAGGCTTTTCCAATCTTCGAAGCATTTCAAAAAATCATTTTTTTGTATCTTGTTCAGCTCCACCTTCGATGCCGTCTTTATCTCGTCAAGAGAAGCGTAACGTCGTCCTTTCATGTGCCTCTTCAGTTTAGGGAACAAGAAAAAGTCACAGGGGGCCAGATCTGGGGAATACGGTGGCTGCGGCATCATTAGTGTGTTGGTTTTGGCCAAAAAGTCGCGCACGAGCAACGATGCGTGAGCAGGGGCGTTATCGTGGTGCAAAAGCCAATTTTTGTTCTTCCACAAATCCGGGCGTTTCTGGCGGATTGCTTCGCGCAAATTGCGCATAACTTGCAGGTAATATTCCTTATTGACCGTTCTTCCCTGTGGCAAGAACTCATGATGCACCACGCCCCTGCAATCGAAGAAAACTGTCAGCAAAACTTTCACATTCGACCGAACTTGGCGCGCTTTTTTCGGTCTTGGTTCGTGCGGTAGCTTCCATTGAGATGATTGAGCTTTGGTTTCCACGTCATAACCATAAACCCACGATTCGTCACCAGTTATGACCCTCTGGAGCAAATTTGGGTCGTCGCGGACAGAGTTTAACATCTCATTAGCAATGTTCATGCGATGCTGTTTTTGGTCACAATTGAGCAATTTTGGTAAAAAAATAGGTAAAAATCGAAGACGATCCAAAACACGTGCAAGCAAAGCAGCTGTCAACAATTAACTGAACATTCAAAATGACCGAGCTTGTCGGCATAAGTGAGAGACATGAGTACCAACATAACGCCACAAAAAATTCGAATATAGGTAACCAGCGAAAATTCAAAATTCGCGATACTTTTTGAACACACCTCGTATTTGGTTAAGGAATATAGCTACATTTTCGGTGGGGTTAGCAAGAACAATTTATGCTGCCAATGCTCCTATTTTGAGAGCTCTTAAAGAATTTAATTTGCTCCCAAATTCTTCAGTTTTGGACTTCTCCTTTTGTGAAAATAGATTTAAGATATTACTGATTGATTTATTGAAATAGTATATAGCTTTCCTAAGTTTTTCACTAGTCTGTAAGAAATGTTACATTTTCAAGATTAAATAAATAAATAAATAAAATAAATTAATATTAATTTCTTTTTTCTTTTCAGGTAAGTTACTTTTCATGACTTGAACAGTTTGTGGCTTAAGATGTTCCAAAGATCGTAAGTAATTTTATCTATCTCTAATATAAATGCGCAAGTTGAAAAAGTTTGTCCCGTTTTACGCCCAAACTATACATATAAGGTATAAACAATTATGTATGTATAGATAGGTTTGCTCAAGATGCATTGGCGTCAATAAAAAAAAATTAAAAAAAGTAAATTATAATATAGAAAAATCAGTTTAAAAGTGACACCACTTCAAATGCCAAACATGTATTTATTGTATTACTCGCTGATGGGCATCGTGAGAGCGGCTCTCTCTAAGAGCACGAAGAATTACTTTGCAATACAATACGGGATTCATTGATGATACAAACAGTCTTTACAAAAACAAAGTAAGCGATCATTCATGTTGCAGATGATGGTGCAGTGAAATAGCGTTTTTGTAAACTGTAAACTTTGTTTTTGGATTTTTGGGAAATAAAGTTAAAACAGAAACTAAGCAAAAACAAAAGAAAAAAGAGCAAACTAAATTATTGGAAAGGAATGAAAAGAATAAAAAGGTATGGAAAATCAAGAAGAGAATAAAAGATATAAGAGGAAAGGAAATTATGGGAAAGAAACGGATAGGAAGGGAAAGTAAAGAAAACCAGCATTCAGGAAAAGTATGGAAATGAAGGTAAAGGAAAGTATCATCAATAAAAATAGAAAAGTGGTGTTGACAGGAAATTAGAAAAACAAAAGAAAGAAGATTAGAGGAACGGCGAAGAGTGTAGGAAAAAAAGGCCAAAGAAGTGAAAAGTGAAGGACAGGAAAATATAGCGGAGGAAAGGAAGAGCATAAAAGGAATTGGAAAAAAGGCGAAGAAAAGGAACAGCAAATAACTAGAGTAAAATTAAGCATTGTGGTTGAATTTTAACCACTGGGCGATCTGTAGTTTTAATAAATTTTCGACACATATGTACATACATATAGAGTAAGTTTGATGCAAATCTTTAATACCAGCCCTGCTAAAGCCCACCAATTTAGGCTTTCTCTGCTTGTAATTTCCTAAAAAAAAAAACAAAAAAAAAAAACAGGGAAACAATGAAATTAGGCACATTCTAAGATTTTTTTGATGTGTAGACATCTTTGTTCGAGGGGATATGACGAATTCTTCATAACTACATACATGGGTAAGTTCACATAAGCGCAACTACACAACAATGGGAGAGTCAGAAAAATGGTAAATGGAAAAATAAGAGGGGGATGGAAGTGGAATAGGACAGTGAAGAGCACAACGCTATGGACAGGGGAGCAAAATTAGGGGGAAAAGTAAGAGAATGTGAACAGAAAAAGCGATATAATAATTATGATAATGACTCACCGACACCGTGAGCAGTAAAGTAGCCGTCACCGTGGTAGAGATGGCAAATATTCGTGTACCTGTGATTTTGTCATAGCGACTGGAAGGTCACAGTAAATCGAAACGACAGCTTCAAATAAAATGGCGTGACTGTGACAGCATCTGCTCCCTGCTACAGTTCCCAATCACGGTTGCCAGTAAACGCAATCATAGCTCTCATAGAAGCAAATGGCTGAATTTAAATGGATTTAAGTATCAGTAGATGGCATCATTGGCGGCCGCCGTGGTGTGAAGGTAGTGTTGCCGGCCTACCACACCGAAGGTCCATGGTTCGAGCCCTGGTACAGGTAACATCAAAAGTGAGTTGAAAAAAGTTTTTCAAAACGGGGTCGCCCCTCGGCAGTGGTTTGGCAAACTCTCCGAGTGTATTTCTGCCATGACAGGCTTCTCAGCAAAAATTCGTCTCCTTTGTAGATGCCGTTCGGAGTCGGCAAAAAACTGTAGGTCCCACCAATTTGTAGGGAAAATTCAAATCGGCACACCACAAATTGGAAGAGAAGCTTGGCGCAAAAATCTCTTAGGAGGTTTATGATGATATACCTGTTGTACAGGGTGTTTTTTTTACAGGTTTGTTTTTCGAATAGAGATAAAACTGGCATTTTGTGGTCAAATCTGGCAACTCTAATGTCATTTATGTTCAGTTTAATTTGCCATTTCATCATGAACAGGTTGACAAAAGAACAACGCTTGCAAATCGTGCAAATTTATTTCGAAAATAATGGTTCAGTTCGCGAAGTTTACCGTGAGCTCCGTCCATTTTATGGTCGACATAATCGTCCATCAGAGCAATTAATTCGGTTAACCATGGATCGTTTTCGCACTACGTTTACTCTATGTGATAATACGCATCCGCAGAGACGTCGAACAGTGCGCACCGAAGAAACAATTGCCGCTGTAGAGCAAAGTGTTGAAGAGGACCCGAATGAATCGATTCGCCACCGTGCACAGCAATTGGAGCTTTGTCCATCAACTTTATGGAAGATTTTGCGCAAAGATCTTGGCTTGCGACCTTACAAGATCCAGCTTGTGCAAGAATTAAAGCCGCGAGACCATGCAATGCGTCGTGATTTTGGTGTATGGGCCGAAAATGAGATTGATTTCGATGTTACTCCAGTGTTTGCCGAGTTTAACTCTTCCGTTAGTGATTGGAGAACTTACTTCTTATCTATTCATTGTTTGTAGGATCTTTTCTCGTTTAATAGAACGGTTATTTGTAAATCGATTGTAAGGATTCGGTTTCACCCAAACTTAGACTAGTTTTTTTTTTATAAAATTTGTTTGCAACCTTTGTTCTCATCCTACCTCCTATTCTATTGGTTGCTCTCAACTAAAGATTGTTTCCGAATTCACTGATCTGGTATTTGATTCTAAGTTCTCATTTCAAAGGCATATCAATTGCACCATATGTAGCTAAGTCTTACTCTATGTTGGCTTTTGTTAGACGTTTCAGTTCGGATTTTAGCGATCCGTACACTTTGAAATCACTATTTACTTCACTTGTTCGCTCAAAACTAGAATATGCAGTCATTATTTGGCGTCCGTATTATGCCTGCCATATTAATCGCCTAGAGAGAGTTCAAAAAGTTTTTATTAAGTATGCTCTACATCCCCTTCATTTTGATCTCCCAATTCCCAATTATGAGTCTAGATGTATGCTTATAAATCTTAAGACACTGGATTGCAGAAGAATTTTCTTATCCCTTATTTTCGTTTTTAAGCTGATAAAAGGGGTTGTGGACTGCCCCTACTTATTAGAACGCATTTTTTTTGTTACTCCTCATACGAAGTGTGTTCAAAAAGTATCGCGAATTTTGTGTTTTTTCAAAAGTTATTTATTTATTCATGAATATCTATTTTGTCCCCTTCAAAGTAATCCCCATGAGATATTATACACTTGTGCCAAAGGCTTTTCCAATCTTCGAAGCATTTCAAAAAATCATTTTTTTGTATCTTGTTCAGCTCCACCTTCGATGCCGTCTTTATCTCGTCAAGAGAAGCGTAACGTCGTCCTTTCATGTGCCTCTTCAGTTTAGGGAACAAGAAAAAGTCACAGGGGGCCAGATCTGGGGAATACGGTGGCTGCGGCATCATTAGTGTGTTGGTTTTGGCCAAAAAGTCGCGCACGAGCAACGATGCGTGAGCAGGGGCGTTATCGTGGTGCAAAAGCCAATTTTTGTTCTTCCACAAATCCGGGCGTTTCTGGCGGATTGCTTCGCGCAAATTGCGCATAACTTGCAGGTAATATTCCTTATTGACCGTTCTTCCCTGTGGCAAGAACTCATGATGCACCACGCCCCTGCAATCGAAGAAAACTGTCAGCAAAACTTTCACATTCGACCGAACTTGGCGCGCTTTTTTCGGTCTTGGTTCGTGCGGTAGCTTCCATTGAGATGATTGAGCTTTGGTTTCCACGTCATAACCATAAACCCACGATTCGTCACCAGTTATGACCCTCTGGAGCAAATTTGGGTCGTCGCGGACAGAGTTTAACATCTCATTAGCAATGTTCATGCGATGCTGTTTTTGGTCACAATTGAGCAATTTTGGTAAAAAAATAGGTAAAAATCGAAGACGATCCAAAACACGTGCAAGCAAAGCAGCTGTCAACAATTAACTGAACATTCAAAATGACCGAGCTTGTCGGCATAAGTGAGAGACATGAGTACCAACATAACGCCACAAAAAATTCGAATATAGGTAACCAGCGAAAATTCAAAATTCGCGATACTTTTTGAACACACCTCGTATTTGGTTAAGGAATATAGCTACATTTTCGGTGGGGTTAGCAAGAACAATTTATGCTGCCAATGCTCCTATTTTGAGAGCTCTTAAAGAATTTAATTTGCTCCCAAATTCTTCAGTTTTGGACTTCTCCTTTTGTGAAAATAGATTTAAGATATTACTGATTGATTTATTGAAATAGTATATAGCTTTCCTAAGTTTTTCACTAGTCTGTAAGAAATGTTACATTTTCAAGATTAAATAAATAAATAAATAAAATAAATTAATATTAATTTCTTTTTTCTTTTCAGGTAAGTTACTTTTCATGACTTGAACAGTTTGTGGCTTAAGATGTTCCAAAGATCGTAAGTAATTTTATCTATCTCTAATATAAATGCGCAAGTTGAAAAAGTTTGTCCCGTTTTACGCCCAAACTATACATATAAGGTATAAACAATTATGTATGTATAGATAGGTTTGCTCAAGATGCATTGGCGTCAATAAAAAAAAATTAAAAAAAGTAAATTATAATATAGAAAAATCAGTTTAAAAGTGACACCACTTCAAATGCCAAACATGTATTTATTGTATTACTCGCTGATGGGCATCGTGAGAGCGGCTCTCTCTAAGAGCACGAAGAATTACTTTGCAATACAATACGGGATTCATTGATGATACAAACAGTCTTTACAAAAACAAAGTAAGCGATCATTCATGTTGCAGATGATGGTGCAGTGAAATTGCGTTTTTGTAAACTGTAAACTTTGTTTTTGGATTTTTGGGAAATAAAGTTAAAACAGAAACTAAGCAAAAACAAAAGAAAAAAGAGCAAACTAAATTATTGGAAAGGAATGAAAAGAATAAAAAGGTATGGAAAATCAAGAAGAGAATAAAAGATATAAGAGGAAAGGAAATTATGGGAAAGAAACGGATAGGAAGGGAAAGTAAAGAAAACCAGCATTCAGGAAAAGTATGGAAATGAAGGTAAAGGAAAGTATCATCAATAAAAATAGAAAAGTGGTGTTGACAGGAAATTAGAAAAACAAAAGAAAGAAGATTAGAGGAACGGCGAAGAGTGTAGGAAAAAAAGGCCAAAGAAGTGAAAAGTGAAGGACAGGAAAATATAGCGGAGGAAAGGAAGAGCATAAAAGGAATTGGAAAAAAGGCGAAGAAAAGGAACAGCAAATAACTAGAGTAAAATTAAGCATTGTGGTTGAATTTTAACCACTGGGCGATCTGTAGTTTTAATAAATTTTCGACACATATGTACATACATATAGAGTAAGTTTGATGCAAATCTTTAATACCAGCCCTGCTAAAGCCCACCAATTTAGGCTTTCTCTGCTTGTAATTTCCTAAAAAAAAAAACAAAAAAAAAAAACAGGGAAACAATGAAATTAGGCACATTCTAAGATTTTTTTGATGTGTAGACATCTTTGTTCGAGGGGATATGACGAATTCTTCATAACTACATACATGGGTAAGTTCACATAAGCGCAACTACACAACAATGGGAGAGTCAGAAAAATGGTAAATGGAAAAATAAGAGGGGGATGGAAGTGGAATAGGACAGTGAAGAGCACAACGCTATGGACAGGGGAGCAAAATTAGGGGGAAAAGTAAGAGAATGTGAACAGAAAAAGCGATATAATAATTATGATAATGACTCACCGACACCGTGAGCAGTAAAGTAGCCGTCACCGTGGTAGAGATGGCAAATATTCGTGTACCTGTGATTTTGTCATAGCGACTGGAAGGTCACAGTAAATCGAAACGACAGCTTCAAATAAAATGGCGTGACTGTGACAGCATCTGCTCCCTGCTACAGTTCCCAATCACGGTTGCCAGTAAACGCAATCATAGCTCTCATAGAAGCAAATGGCTGAATTTAAATGGATTTAAGTATCAGTAGATGGCATCATTGGCGGCCGCCGTGGTGTGAAGGTAGTGTTGCCGGCCTACCACACCGAAGGTCCATGGTTCGAGCCCTG
The DNA here is from genome assembly GCA_949987695.1 of Merzomyia westermanni. NCBI lineage: Eukaryota > Metazoa > Arthropoda > Insecta > Diptera > Tephritidae > Merzomyia > Merzomyia westermanni. Next base: position 36,037,165 of record OX465288.1, read on the forward strand.
GTACAGGTAACATCAAAAGTGATTTGAAAAAAGTTTTTCAAAACGGGGTCGCCCCTCGGCAGTGGTTTGGCAAACTCTCCGAGTGTATTTCTGCCATGACAGGCTTCTCAGCAAAAATTCGTCTCCTTTGTAGATGCCGTTCGGAGTCGGCAAAAAACTGTAGGTCCCACCAATTTGTAGGGAAAATTCAAATCGGCACACCACAAATTGGAAGAGAAGCTTGGCGCAAAAATCTCTTAGGAGGTTTATGATGATATACCTGTTGTACAGGGTGTTTTTTTTACAGGTTTGTTTTTCGAATAGAGATAAAACTGGCATTTTGTGGTCAAATCTGGCAACTCTAATGTCATTTATGTTCAGTTTAATTTGCCATTTCATCATGAACAGGTTGACAAAAGAACAACGCTTGCAAATCGTGCAAATTTATTTCGAAAATAATGGTTCAGTTCGCGAAGTTTACCGTGAGCTCCGTCCATTTTATGGTCGACATAATCGTCCATCAGAGCAATTAATTCGGTTAACCATGGATCGTTTTCGCACTACGTTTACTCTATGTGATAATACGCATCCGCAGAGACGTCGAACAGTGCGCACCGAAGAAACAATTGCCGCTGTAGAGCAAAGTGTTGAAGAGGACCCGAATGAATCGATTCGCCACCGTGCACAGCAATTGGAGCTTTGTCCATCAACTTTATGGAAGATTTTGCTCAAAGATCTTGGCTTGCGACCTTACAAGATCCAGCTTGTGCAAGAATTAAAGCCGCGAGACCATGCAATGCGTCGTGATTTTGGTGTATGGGCCGAAAATGAGATTGATTTCGATGCTGATTTTCATCGCAAAATTTTGTTCAGTGATGACGCTAATTTTTGGTTGAATGGCTACGTCAACAAGCAAAATTGCCGCATTTGGAGTGAAGAGAATCCACATGAGACCCTTGAAACGCCATTACATCCACAAAAACTGACTGTTTGGTGTGCTCTATGGGCTGGTGGAGTCATTGGGCCATACTTCTTCCGCAATAATGCTGGAGAGGCAGCTACCGTTAATGGAGACCGGTATAGAGCCATGATAACCGACTATTTTGTTCCCGAATTGGATGGCATGAATGTGGATGAGTTGTGGTTCCAACAAGACGGCGCTACATGCCACACAGCGCACGTCACAATCGATTTATTGAAGGAAACATTCGATGAGCGCATAATTTCGCGGAATGGACCTGTCAATTGGCCACCAAGGTTGTGTGATTTGACACCATTGGATTATTTTCTTTGGGGATATGTGAAGTCGCTCGTCTACACCAACAAACCAGAAACGTTAGGGGAATTGGAAGCCAACATTCGTGGCGTTATTGCCGACATACGGCCCCATATGCTCGAAAAAGTGGTTGAAAATTGGACCTGTAGAATTGGCTTTATTCGAGCCAGCCGCGGCGGCCACATGCCCGAAATCATATTTAAACATTAATGGCATAAAATTATCCTTCCAATAAAGCCAAATTGATGGACCTTAAAACGATTTTCTTGTGTTTTATTTCAATTCGAAGTTCTAAACCCCTAAAAAACACCCTTTATATCGCGCCATAGAGAGAGAGAAAGAGAGAGAGATGGCGCAGTCACAATTTAAGATCCATTGCAAATATATGTGAAATGTTACTGGTAGACACAAATACGTGATGAATAAAAAAAAAATTGTGCTGCATATAGCCCTAAGGTTATGAGATAATTTTGAATGGAGCTTTTTCGCAAACCAATTACGTTGGCAATTTTAACAAGAAATTAATAATCAACTGAGGGAAAAGTTCTTTTTCTAGTCGTAGGGTACTTCGGAAAAACTTTTCCAACTAATGATTTAATATACTAAAACAAAATTACTAAAACTTTCATATATTTGCAAACATTTGGAGACAATGAGGCTATTTGACACAATTTTATTAAGACTATCTGTCGAAAAAACTTCATCTAAATTTAAGTCATACTCAACTTTGACTATGACTATACAATTATATTTCAGACTAAAACAAGATTTATAACCAGAACAAACGATAATAGCAATCACTGCTGGTCGCAGTCACAGTCACGAATCAAAAGAGCTGTGACTGAGAAGTCACAAATCACAATGTTCTGCAAAAATCACGGGATCTGTCAACTCTACACCATGGCCGCCACAGTTACCGTAGCCGAGCCCGGAATCGTGACCGCAACAAGACTTTGAGCTTAAACAGGACACTGATCGGAAAATGAGCATGAAACTTGACTATGAGCGGAAAACCATTGTGACCGGCAGCTTTCCCTTTGAAATTCACAATGACAATGACCTTTTCCGTGACCGTGAAAATTATAGTGACAGTGAAAGGCAGTGACAGTGGAACAACATTTTTTTATTTTTCAAATGTTTAAAAAACAGCTCTTTTTCTTTGTGGGAAAAAATGTACTATGCTTGTAGAACTTACTATAACTTTAATAGACGCTATTATAGGCTTAAATGTCAGAATAAAAAAATATTAAATATTTCCCACAAAACGAATGTCGTAGCTTTTGAAATACCAAATGCCTTCAACATACCAAACTCACAACTTGAAAGCCAGTGAATTACTTTGTATTTTGATTTATGCAACTTCCTACTTGCGACAACAATTTATATGACAAAACATAATGATCGTAAAACAATTAATACTTGAGTATTTCTACACAAACATGATAAATCATTATTGTGAATCCACAGATTAGTGGCTAGTCGGGTATAAATGACTTCGACGATTGTGAAACTTGTGAGGCTACACATCCTACATTTGCGGTTAATAAATCACAAACTCAGCGCCTGAAGTTATTTAAAGAAAAATTTCAGAATACACACACATGCACAGATCTACAAATTTTAAAAAATTATTAATAATAATTGTGTTACAATAGAAGCGCGCCCAAACAGCAAATAATACTCGTTTCTTGAGCATGCATTGTGCGGGCGTCAAACAAAAAAAAAAATTTTATTTATGAGCTAACGAGTGTCTTATAAAACTACACATTTGTTTGTGTCTGTTAGTTTATAAATTAAGTTTATAGCGTAACAACTGTAAAATACGTACAAGTTATTGTGTAGGAATAAACACAAATCATGTTCAACATATTTATGGCTCACTTAAGACTCGTTTAGCGCCTGTGACTGCCAATCGACAGCCAAGCTTAATAAACACCAACAAAGACAACAAGCAAAGTCAAAGTCTAACTTCTGGTGGAACGGAATAGTATATACCCCGCTGTGGACTATAACAACATTACACTTATATTATTATATATACACTATATTCCTTTCAAATATCAGCGATACATATCGTTTCACAGATAGTAATCCTATAGAAAAGATGATTTCTAGGATTTTCTGCTACAATTTTCACTGCCCCCTACTAATCTAAATAACTTTTGTTTTACTCTAATCATGAAATTATCCAAGGGTAATGTCATCCGCCCAAGATTCCGAGCCATACGGCATGACAGGTATGATTAGAGACTTATAGACCGTGGTCTTTACTTGTCGAGAGCGGACTTTACCGCTCAGTTGCATACTGAGTACAAGGTAGCACTCTTTGTTTAATTTCTAGCCTGCAGATCTGCTTCACAGTTTAAAATTGAACCACTTCTTCTCGTTCTTGTTACAGGGGAAAGGCAGCAATTTTACTGCATGCGATATATTTCTACCATTTAGAATCTCCAGCTCTCTACTTCTCCGTCTTTCGGCCTCAGGTTTGTGTTTTTTCAACCAACCGTCCCTTCCAGCACACAGAACAAAAAATTTACCAAACAGAAAAATATTGAAAATCACAGGACGCAGGAGAGTTTCAAAGAAACGGTCACTTACTTTCTGTGCGAGTTTTCAGCTCTAGCTTATATCAGAGACAACAGCCTCGTCGATATACCAAAACAAAGTTGTAGGACAAATTGCGATAAAAGACTTCCACGTATACTACGCGGGCCCATTCTTCCACTCTGTGTGAGGATCAACTGGGTATAGAAAATAGTTCCAATAATTGCAGATTATAAAAAAAAATTTTATTATGTGCCTTGGTGTTTCCAGACAAATCAGGAAGGAGCATTTAGTATAAGGTGGAAATATGCAAGCACATTAAGCTGTTCGAACATGTTTTTTTTTGGAAAATTATATTAATGTAATTTTTCAGAATTCCTCAAAAAATCGTTGCAAGTAAAAATGTTCGCAAGTTGGGCCGTTTTCTGTTTTCACGTTTTTACTTTGGAGATTTAGTAAAAAAAATTAATATATAAAAAATGTGAATACAGCTTTTTAAAGTAAATTGAATACTGAATTCAAGTCGGCAATCAGAATTTAAAAACCAATCGAAATTTGGCCTTAACCAAAACAAAAAAAATCAGTTTATTTAATTTTTTTGAGGCTAAGACCGGAACAAGACCCGTAAGGCGAATTCTGGGGGAACATTTTGAATGTGATATTTTATATATATATATATGATAACACATACTACTGAGAAGCAGCTGACCAATTTTCATTGAAATATCTTGTGGAAATTAAAAGCCATCGCCTTTGAAAATAACAAAACTTGTAAACTTGTATGATGAAAAGTGGGCGGCGCCACACCAACTTCCCCAAAATCGACAAAACTTGTTTGCGATCGAGTTTTGCCTTAAAAGCTTATTATGTGTGCAAGATCTTATTGATATAGCTTGCATAGTAGTTATTGAAATATCGCATTTTAAATTTTACAAACAAATTTTTCAGAACTATGTTAAAAAACTGGGCGTGGCCGTTGACCGATTTCGCCCATTTTTACAACAAACATTAACCTTTATATGTTCAACATTTTCGCCAAATATCATTTCGATAACTCAATTTTTGCCGGAGTTATAGCATAAAAAGTTGTGTGGAATAATCCACTATATAAGGGGCGGGGCGACGCCTATTTTCGAAAGTTAACATTTTTCGACATTCACCGTTCATGGAGACTTTAAAAGTGAAATAGAATTGATATAAAGCTGTTGTACGCAAAGTTATTGCTTATTTAATATATCTTTGATCCTTTTCAAAATCTTTCGTATAAAAGTGGGCGTTGTTCTTAACCGATTTCGCTCATTTTTTTTTAATACCTTGTATCTTGAACGGTTTTTGATTTATCATTCATATTATTTCTAAACTTGACTTAATCAAAAGTGGGCGGTGCCACTCCCATTTTCATAAATTTCCTGATAAATTTATTTTCTGCCTTAGCGTTAATGTACACACCGAATTTTATCCTTATAAGTGTATTATGTACTGAATAATCACTTTTTTGGTATTTTCGAAAATATTCTGTGTATAAAAAGTGGGTGTGGCTATCATCCGATTTCCCCCATTTTAAATAGCGCTCTGTGATGAGTGCCATAGAACTTGCATACCAAATTTCATTAAGATATCTCAAAATTAACTCAAGTAATCGTGTTCACAGACGGACGGACGGACGGACATGGTTTAATCAAATTCCTTTTTTCCTCCTGAACATTTTAATATACTCGTACATAAGTCGATATTTATCTCGATTCGTTTATGCTCTATCTCGATTCGTTTATGCCGTTACATACTACCGTTAAGCGAATGAAGTTAATATACCTTGTGTGCGGAGCACTACTAGGCATAAACATTTACCCAAAAACTAAAAATTTCAATACTGTTCTGCGTAGCATGCAAAATGTTCTAGAGTTCCTGAAAAGAAAAAAAGAGTTCTGCAAAGCAAGTCTATACATTTTTTTTTTTAATTTCACCCATGTTATACCTATACAGGTAATATCATCTCAACAGCTGATTAGATTTTTTTCATTTTAATTTTCTCTAAACTGTCAAACTTGCCTGCAATCGGTTTGTTTACATTTTAACATGTGCTGTGCTGTTCTGGCGTTTTAGATGAGCAATTTCCAATATGGCCGCCGTGCTATTACCTGTTTTACTCTCCCATGATTTCGCCCAAAATTTCTGAAAAGTAACCCTATTAAATAAATATTTTGACATCTGCTTTCAAAACAAAAATGCGATTAGTCTCAAAAATCTTAACTTCAATTCTTTAATTTTAAAGATTTAAAAAAAAAAAACGTATTTTTTGGCTTAGTCTAATGTGCATACATATATTTCTATAATAGATATTTACATATATCTCTCTACTTCGTTAATGCCAAAGTTGTTTTATTGTAAAAAACTCAAGTGCCAAATGTTAAGTAATCTGCACTTTATCAGAGTCAACAACATATCAATTGTGAGGCGGCAATATCCAGTTGCACAAACATACATATCTAATAGTATTAATAAGTAGTATGTATGGATGTATGTCTGCACTTTTATTATAAGTTAATGGACAACATAAATTTCCTACGCATTCACTTGCAATCAAATGACGATTTTGTGTTATTTCCATTTGTATTTTGTTTATGGCTGACATACACTTGTTGCGTCGCAATTTGATTGGCAATCAACTTGTCAGCTTGACAATTAATTTCTATTATCCATATTGCAATATGCACACAGACATAAATTTGTATTATGATCATAATTGATTGCTTTTATGCAAATGCGTCTAAGCTTAAAAAACAATTTGAAGTGCCTACAGAGGAATGTGTTTGTGTTGCTCATTCTGCGACTTCGGTCTTATATGTAGCCAGCAGACAGGGCAGACTCCGAAATTTGACTTAATTTTCTTTGAAAATTTCTACTATCTCCCCTTCTCTTCTCTAACTTCCTCTTCCTCTGTCGATCCAACACCTTGACATTCCCCTCACTCATTTCCTTATATCTACTGCATCTTCTTTTCTTTGTCTTCTTGTCAGATGGAATACAGCACGGCTCGTCCTTATTCCGAGTAGCAAAGCGGACTCAAATTCTCCAGAGGATTTTTGCCCACTGTGCATGCTCGACACAGCGGAACTAATGATGGAGAGCCTTATAAAGCAATGCCTAACGACAGCCATACACGATAAAGAAGGACTATCCCAGCGACAATATCGCTTCTTGAAAGGGCACTACGCAATGGATGCCCTAGAAGAAGTCACAGACGCAGTCAAGAAAGTCGAGACAGTAAGCCACCAAGCAAGATCGATAGCACTATTGGTAACGTTAGATGTTATAAAAGCCTTTAATTTCGCCAGGTGGGTGACATGCATGACGCGCTAGAACGCTCCTTCAAGGTATGGACATACTTGCTAGATATTCTAAGGGACTACTTAAGATACAAGCGGCGCATTCTGGGGTTTAGAGCTATGCCTCGACATTTGGAATGCTACGTATGCCAGTCTTCTTCGCCAGAAAGCACTTTTCTTGTCGCTTTTGCGGACGACGTGGCTGCTGTGATAACAGCACGTAACTGCAACCTTGAAAGAAACTAGCCACTGTTATAATAATTCAACGGAGAGGGGCTCTCCGAATTAGCTTAGCATACCGCAAGGTCTCGGACTATACCAATATATCTCCTCGTGGAGGAGAAGAAAAATAGCTTACGACCTCCGCTCAAAAGGTCGACTTCTACCTGACCCATTTTAACCGAACACGATTTTTTTGTGCGAATACCGCGTGAAACGGGAAGACGTTGTGAGTAGCCACAGAGTTCAAGTAGCGTGCCTCCTACCTAAAGTAAAGCTAAACGCGGTGGCTAGTATGAACAATGAGCGAGCCTTTGGAGGTTAGGGTTTATTGTGTAGTTCTTCAAAAGAAGAAGGGAGTCTCACACTCGGGTAATTCCTCTACTAGATCATCTTTCAACGAGGACTTAATCGGAAAGAAAAAAATGATAAGTGGGTTTAGGCCGTGCTTCTCTTCGAATTTTCGTCAATTGGTGCCGACTCCGTATGGCGCCTTGGCAACGCGGATGCATTTTAGCTGAGAAGCTTTTTCTTGGGGGAAATACACTCGAAAGTTTACCGAGCTCAGCCATTTTGAAAAAATATTTTAGATGTTGCCTCTACCGACAATTTAACTTAGAACCTTCGGTGTTGTAAGTCAGCACACTACCACGTGCTGGTCATGTCTGCGTATGGATGGAAATTGGTGGGCCAGAAAGCATTTCTGTAGGCACCCAGCTTTGGCAACAGAGGAGTCCCGACTGAGATGTAAAAAGCAGTATGACAATGGCTTTGCTTCCCTGCGTGTTTCCCATTGACGTCAGTTATTCTAAGTAATGATTAAAGACTATGACAGATTTTCAGCAATGTTAGAAAAATGAAATACCTTTATAAAATGAGTTTTGTCGAAGACTGAGGTAAAGCTCAGTACGTCCAAGGTCAAGGAGAGGTCCCACAAACCCTACTTAGTAATAAGTAAGGGCGACTATGAAACAACTGCTTGCCATGATGTTTTACTTTCCCTGCAATGAAATTTTATTGACCACAAGTGATCGCCATGACGTCGCTACTGTCGATCTGATTGTTTATGTGGCATACTTTTAGGCCCTATTTGCCAATAGTCACAGTTGGGCTTTTATTATTGTAATGCTACGTTACACCCTAATGTACATAATTATAGTTGTATGATAAACATTTTAGTACATTTCTCAATATAAATTGGCGCTACACAAATGTTCACTTCCTTTCCGTATTCATTGCAGCAGAACCAAATATGCATCAGCAAAAAGGCGCTAAATATAATTCACTTGTTGTGTGTTTGACCAAGTTGCACACATACTGCATACATCACTTGTGCATGCGATTGATCGAATTGAATGAATTCCGTTTTACGGTTCTACGCTTGATTGCACATCTACATTTCCTTCTACACCAGCGACTGACTGCATTCGTTGTGTCCACGGTTTAAATTACCATTCAATGGAACGCATCAATGAGTTGCAGTTATTTAGACGAACCGACATCCGTACATACTCGTATCAATACAATCTACCAGAAGCGTGTGTCACGAGTGAGAAGTGAATTAGGGAGAGAATGTTAGAACATTTTCCAAGTCTTCTCTAATCTTTAATAATATAACGGATTTGTTTTTTTTATTTAACATAACTAACCAATGTTAAGTCTTCCTTAAGACCAAACATGGATGAATATATACTCCTTTCTTTAGAAGCTTGAAATTCGTGGGGTATTTCCTTTTTATTTTTCCGTAACGGTTCTACAGTTGTTATTCCAGTTTCCAACAAACTTAATGCAAGGGGACCACTCGTAAAAAAATCATCAATTTCGGCCAGAATTTAGTATGGTTGTTACTAGAGATTTTACAATATTCTCAGCTACGTGTTGAACATTATTATCCGGCTGCCGGAATCGCTTTCACAGAGCCAAAAGAATTTAATGCCGTACTTAGCTGGTTTCGATGGCATATACTGAATGAAACCTGCACGTCCTCTAAAACTTAGTAACTGTTCGTCAATCGTAACAAATGCTTTTGGGAACCACTTCCGTTCTGCACTCCCGTAGAAACAATTCTCATATATGACGAATAGGCGCAAATTTATCTGATAAAATTTAAAAGTCACGAGTTCTCTTATCATTGAAGAGAAGCATCTTGCGGATGTTTTTGAATCTGTTTACAAACATTGTTGCTTTGTACAAAGAGTTTGCCGTCTTGCCAAGAAATAATTCACGGATAGGTGTATCCCAATTTTTTTCAACCAGCCATCAGTAGTAAGCCAAAAAAGGCCTCAATTTCGTCATGTGTTAATTGTGGCCATACTTCGTTAAGCTATATGAGCCTCGCAGCCTCACATGTGTGGAAAATTGCAGATTTTTCTGAAAAAAAAATGTTTATTTTTCAAAATGTTCAATGCCTACTGTGATTTGAAATATTCAAGGAAAGCATTCCTAAAATCTTTCACAAAAACGAATAGAAATATATGAGATATATGCAATTGCGAATGAATGTGATTCTTGGAGACTCATCGTATGCACCCTAGGGTTAAGTGACATTTGTGTCAAAAACGAGATATGTTCACCAGGGCCTCAGGGGACCAGGCTCCATTCGATAGTACCAAAATTTTGGTTTTTTTGTAAAATAGGATGCCATATAACGGCACTAATGCAAAACCGCGGATACATAATTCCATAAAATATGGCTGCAGAACCGCGCATTTTTTAGAAAATTTATTCTGACTAAATGGAATCTTCGCAAAAATGTATTTTTTCTCGTTGAGAGACTTACGGAATCTTTCTTCTATTGCAAAAGTCCGAAACTTCAACAACGGCCTAAATTTCCAAGGCCCCAAGAACTGCTTGGTATTTTGGTCATGGTGAAACTTTAGAGAGGCATGCCGAGTAGTCCATTCTAGCTTGGCGTGATTATTTATTTTGTACCTAACAGATACATGTAACTAAATTTTCTTACTTAAAAGATTTCAACACCATCTTTAAACTAATAAATTTATTTAATGAAATGGCTTTGAAACCTGTCCTTTCAACTCATACAGTTATAGCTATCCATTCGAAAAGCTGAATCTACAAATAATAGTCGGAGTTCTGCAGTGCTGCTAGCACCTCGCAGTGATCCTACACTCTGTTGGTATAGGTATATAAAAATATATTAAATATGTTAAACTGTGTTTAAGGTAATGCTAAATTGTTATATTGTGACTTAATAAATAAAGAAATTAATAACAATTTGCTTGACGCCAGGGGAGGCCTCCACTTTTTCTCTTGTTTTGTTTTTCCTACACATCGTTCAGACTGACACAAAAATTTATTGTTGGATTGGAAATATATTTAAAAGATCTAACTTTGTAGGAATTTATCCCATTAAATAGCTTTTTGTGCTGAAGTAAAACAGTTTTTTGCTTCTTCTGTAAAATTTGAGTGACAACACTTATGCGGTTTTGCATTTATGCCTTAATCGGTTTTGCAGTGTCACCGACGATATGTAAACACACGTACATACAGGGTGGCTAATGAAAGCCGCTACCAAAAAAAAATTAAATAACTTTTTTTCTATTTAATGAATCTGGTAAATTTTTTTTTTATTTTGCAGATTGACTTTTACATTTAACAAAAATGGATAACTGGGACACTGAAACAAGAATTTGGATTGTCCGCCGCTATCACGCACTGGAGTCCGTAGTTTCGGTTCAAAGAGAGTATAGGCGCACGTTTGGCGGCAATCCTCCGAGCAGATGGACCATAATAAGACTTGTAAACAATTTTGCCGAGCATGGGACAGTCAACAGAAGACCTTACCATCGAAACCCTTCAGTTCGAACGGAGGAAACAATCGCTGCTGTAGCTGCTGCCATACAAAACAATCCACGTGTTTCGACAAGAAGCTTATCTGCTCAGATGGGTGTAAGCAGAGAGTCATTACAGTCAATTATGCACAAAGATTTGGACTTATTCCCATATAAAATTCAAATGGCCAACAAACTGAACGCTGCAGACTTGCCGATTCGCTTGGAATTTTGCCAGAAGATGCTTCAAATGGTGGAAGAGGATGGAAACATGTTGAACTGTCTTTTCATGTCTGACGAGGCCCATTTTGATTTAAACGGCAACATAAACAAACAAAATTGTCGAATATGGAGTGCTTCCAACCCACAGATACTCCATGAGACGGAATTGCATTCACTTCGTGTCACAGTGTGGTTTGCAGTTGCATCACGCTGCATTGTCGGGCCCTACTTCTTCGAAGAAAACGGTCACACCGTTACGGTTACTGGAGACCGTTACTTGAGCATGTTGAGAGAGTTTTTCTATCCAGAATTACGCCGAATGAGAATTTCTTTCAACTCTGTGTGGTTTCAGCAAGATGGTGCAGCTCCTCATATAGCCCAACCTGTTATGACAGAATTGCGACGAAAATTTCCCAATAAGCTGATATCCAGAAACTCCACATTCCGTTGGCCACCCAGGTCGCCTGACCTTACTGCACCTGACTTTTTCTTGTGGGGTTATTGCAAACAGGAAGTCTTCAAAGCAAAACCAACAAATTTGAATGAACTAAGGCAATCCATTCGAGAAACAATTGCGGCTATTCCTGTCTCACCTCTCCAAGCAGTAATGAACAACTTTTTGGTAAGATGCCGCACATGCATCGACGAGCAGGGGGGGCATTTAAATTCCATTATTTTTAAAACTAATTAAGCTATATTTAATAAAATTTAATGAGCTTTAACATGAATAAAAGAAAAATGAATTCCATACACTGAAAAAAAAATTATTTGAGTTTCTTAATGTAGCAAAATTCATCAGCCACCCTGTACACAAACAACTCTCAAAAAACTGGGGTCAAACTAAGTTATACGTTCCGTGATCGAAAGCAAAAAAATTTTTAAATCACAATAGCTCTAAGCCCATTATTCAGAATGACGGCATACGGGAGCGATTGACTGGAAGTACCGGTCGGTTCAATGGTGCATAATTACTTTTTTAAAAAGTTGGACAGTTTCAAAGTTATTGTGACTTAAAACACGGTTTACGATCACGGAACGTATGTCATAATTCGGCCCCTGATCCGTATCGTTGGGGTCAGATCTTGAGCATGATACGGATTTGGATAGCTAATTGAAACGCAACTATAGCCAGCAGACATCAGCGATGCTAGAAATATTCTGCTTATTTTGGGAGCTTCGAATTGTGTGACGAATTTGCGAACGTTCACGTACCCAGAGTGCTTAGTTTACGAACACAAATTTGTGAACTCTTCAGCATTTCCACTTAGTGGCTCAGAAGACTAGTGGCGCAGCAAAACACGAAGCCGTTCGGATTTAATTCGTACTATAATAATATCTGCTTGTAGCTAGTACAGTTCATCACTAAATACCCGCCTTTGCCAGGTGGGACCATAAAACTTCTCGAGAACTTTGCACTGAAATAACGCATTTTGGTAGTATCCTCTTCCATGATTCCGAAACTCATAAATCGCCGTGAGAGGAATTTTTTGCCAAGACAGCCAAACAAAGCAATCAACACTTCACAAAACTACATAATTCAGTAAATCTCTGTACGTCTGTTAGCGCGTCACAATTAAAAATCCTACTGGGGTAAAGGAATCAGCGGCATTCTTGAAGCCATCCGTCATCTACTGGAACTTTTGGTAGAATTTTCGGACGTTATTCCCTTCAGCCCGCATTTCAAGCCTTTCGGCGTAAAGTTTCTTTTTTCTAAAAAGATGTGTCTGTAAACAGCGTCCTTTTTTCCGACGTTGAGCATTGTACTAGTAGTTTTTCTGGGCTCGCTGGAACACTGGCAGTCAGTGAGAAATATGCTCCCACTGCTCAACTATATCTTTAGGTCGGTATATCGTATGCAGCTCCTTGACGCCAAACTTGTCTTTCGCTTCTGTTCATCGTTTTTTTGCAGCACAGAGGCGTGTGTGAATATTGGCTGCAAGAGATTATGATCCGACTCGATATTGGGACCTCTTAATGTATGCACGTACAAAACGCCATGAGCAATTTGGTATCTCGTTTTTTGATCAGGGTACAGCCAGGTGCTACTACAGATTACCATATTTCTTGCAGCGGCAAAGTTAGCCAACCTAGTTCCGTTGTGAGATGTAAAATCGTGCATACTAACTTGTCTCACTGCAGCAACGAAGACTCACTCCTTGCCCATCCTGGCATTAAAGTAGCCAAGTATGATTTTGATATCATGTTGGGGGCAGTGATCATACGTCTGTTTTCGTTTATCATAGAAGGAGTCCTATATAACTAAATAACTGGCGCGATATACCGGAGCGTACCAGGTTCATAACCGGCAAGGGACTGGCACTTTCGACAACCCTCTCCAAAACCTTCGGGCAGTGTTTTTTTACCTAGTAGTGCTACGCACACAAGGTATATTAACTTTATTCGCCCAACGGTAGTATTTAACGGCACAAACGTATCGAGATAGATATTAAATATATACATAGTTATCAAAATGTTCGGGAGGAAAAGAGAAATTGATTAAGCCATGTCCTTCCGTCCGTAAGTCTGTTTGCTCTATAACTTGAGTAAATTTTAAGATATTTCATGGAAATTTGGTATGCAGGTTCCTTGGCACTTATCTCCAAGCGCTATTTAAAATGGGCGAAATCGGATGATAGCCACGCCCACTTTTTATATATAGAATATTTTCGAAAATACAAAAAAAGTGATTATTCAGTACATAATACACTTATAAGGATAAAATTTGTGTGTACATTAAGGCTAAGGCAGAAAATAAATTTTTCGGGAAATTTATGAAAATGGGAGTCGCACCGCCCACTTTTGATTAAGTCAAATTTAGAAATAATAGTAATCATAAATCAAAACCCGTTTAAGATATCGAAAGGAAATTTAGCACACATATTTATATTAATACAAAGAATGTTCAAGTAAAAAAAGGGCAAAATCGATAAAGGCTCATGCCCACTTTTATACGAAAGATTTTGAAAAGGATCAAGGATATATTTAATAAGCAATAACTTTGCGTACATTAGCTTTATATCATTTCTATTTCACTTTCAAAGTCTCCGTGAACGGAGAATGTTGAAAAATATAAACAAAATAGGCGTGGCCCCGCCCCTTGTATAGTGGATTATTCCACAAAACTTTTTATGCTAAAACTCCATGCAAGATATATCAATAGGATCTTGCACATATAATAAGCTTTTTAAGCAAAACTTGTCCGCAAAGAAATTTTGTGGATTTTGGGAAAGTAGGCGTGGCGCCGCCCACTTTTCAGCATAAAAATTATGCTATTTTCAAGGGCGATTGCTTGTAGTTTCAACTAGATATTTCAATCAAAACTGGTCAGCTGCTTCTCAATATTATGTAGTATACTCCTGCCAAAAATGAAGCAAATCGGATAACACACAAGTAAAATATCCGGGCAAGTTGTTAATACCCCACTGCAATAGGGAAGTTATATATCTTTTTTGATTTTTATACCTTTTATGAACATGAAATGTTTGTAATTATGAGAAGAAGAGGAGATGAGCCCATCAATAAGTATACTGAAATGATTGGGACTATGAGCTGAGTCGATTTAGCCATGTCCGTCCGTCTGCCAGCCTGTCTATTCGAACGCAAATTTTTCAAACATATGCGTGTATTGGAATTTTTTTTAAAAAATGGGGTAAGCAGCGGTTGGTATTAAACCTATTTATATACAAACAAATTAATTTACCACTCGGAACTCATAACAGAAGTTATTTTATTGAAAACAATCAGCTGGCTTTAGAATTAATGACTTTATGGGAAAAAGTGACCATCACGATCGATTCTTTTAATTATTTTCCAATCCAAAATGTAGTTTTCTTGAGAATAAATGAATAGATCTTTATGGCAGGGGCCTGTTACAGTTTTTCACACAAAAGTAGCTTATGCCGTTTTGCATTTCTGGAGACCCCGAACGGCATCTACAAATGCAAATGAAGTTTTGTTGAGAAAGTTTTTTCGGGACTCCGTTTTTTTTTTTAAATACTATTTCCAAACATTTTTGATGTTACCTGTCCCGTGACTTGAACCTGGGACCTTCGTTGTGGTAGGCCAGCAACACTACCGCCACACCCACAGTCAAACTCTTCTTCAGTCAATTAGTGGTGAGCCCCAGAACCACACGCTTGGCCAAAAACAAGTAGGGTTAATGTGTGCTCACTTTACACGCCAGGTGACCCACCGGTGGCTCACACAATTTATTCATGAGAGGCCACGTGCATCACCGGTGGGTCACAGGTATAATGGTTTTTTATTGAATTTTTTTAAAGCGGCTTTTTACTAAATGTATTTATTTTGTAGTCCAGCACATAGATAAAGGTTGTATTTCTTCTAGAAAAAATTTTGGGAGGCTTCCCATAAAAATTTTTTGAGTTATAGCTAACCTAGTTTGACCATTTTTAAAAATGAAAGGCATATGTTACTCCAAATATATTCCACTTTTAAATTAAAATAAATTCACTTTAGTTCAAATAAGATTTTTGTTAAAGCATGATAGGCAAAAATCCGGATTTCCCTCGCACAGGTTACAGTACGTCGAAACCTTTTTGGATATTTTCATAGCTTCGCTTCGGCCTTCTTTTTTCGAGAGTTCTTCATAACACTTCGAACATCGTTTTCTTATTTTGCGATTTTTATCATCTCGACCTTCATATTCCATCATCAACTGAATTTTCTTAGATAGCGTTGGTCCTTCATACCTTTCCCCACAGAGGCTTTTGCAAACTGACTGTCTGAAGCACAAAATTGCTACGTTCTTGGATGTATTGTACATAATCCAAGCGTTTACCATGGATGCAGGCTCGGGTCTTTCAGCTATATTGCTCCAACTCGTCGGGATCGCTGAAATGTGTCTGATGTGACATATTCATCAAAATCAGACGGCTTAAAATCAGTGAAATCGCTTCCCTCCTCCTTCTCTCGGTTGCGCTTACCATAATATATACTTGGCTTACTAAGTAATGCGACATTTCGTTTTACTGACTAAAAATAATAAAAATATGTAAATCAGTAATGTGAGCACCGGTGGGTCACATGGCACCTGACACAAGCACTTATTTATGTAGTGCCGTGTGACCCACCGGTGCTCACACCCTTAAAACACAGAAAATATAACAAAAAACTCGAACACAACACACAAACTATATAACTATTAGAAAAGGATCCGTGGTGTGAAGGTAGTGTTGCCGACCTACCACACCGAAGGTCCATGGTTCGAGCCCTGGTACAGGTAACATCAAAAGTGATTTGAAAAAAGTTTTTCAAAACGGGGTCGCCCCTCGGCAGTGGTTTGGCAAACTCTCCGAGTGTATTCCTGCCATGACAGGCTTCTCAGCAAAAATTCGTCTCCTTTGTAGATGCCGTTCGGAGTCGGCAAAAAACTGTAGGTCCCACCAATTTGTAGGGAAAATTCAAATCGGCACACCACAAATTGGAAGAGAAGCTTGGCGCAAAAATCTCTTAGGAGGTTTATGATGATATACCTGTTGTATATCGCGCCATAGAGATAGAGATTTTAATACTTTCAGTTCGTATTTGCGTTCAAACAGACAGACGGACAAACAGATAGACGTATCGAGAGACGAACATGCCTACATCGACTCAGCTCATCCTCTTGATCACTTCAGTATACTTTTTGATGGGACTATCTCTTTTTCTTCTCATATTTAGATACATTTAATGTTTATGAAAGGTATGAAAATCAAAAAAGATATACAACTTCGCTTTTGCAGTGGAGTATTAACTACATGCCCGGATATTTTACTTTTCATCCTGAACGTTCTGATATACATTAATAAATATATATCCCGATTCGCTTATGCCGAATGATATATAGTTTTGGAAAAGTAGGCGGAGCCACGCCCCGAAGCTATATAAAGTTTCAATTCATCATAACTCCGAACTTTTTCGGTCTAAATTAATGAAATTTGGATATATGTATGTGTCATTTAGTCAATATCTACATAATTTTTCAAAAGTGGGCGGTGCCACGCCCACATATTTTGTGTTTTGTTTTGTTCTCGAACTTTCACGATAGGTTCAGGACTCCGCTGGGCACGACACAGTCTGTATATAGCTTTTGGAAAAGCCCCCAGGTTATATAAAGCTGCAGTTCGGTATAGTTAGGAGTTTATTTGGTTCAAGTTAATGACATTTTATATACGAGGTATGTTCAAAAAGTATCGCGAATTTTGTGTTTTTTCAAAAATTATTTATTTATTCATGAATATCTATTTTGTCCCCTTCAAAGTAATCCCCATGAGATATTATACACTTGTGCCAACGGTTTTTCCAATCTTCGAAGCACTTCAAAAAATCATTTTTTTGTATCTTGTTCAGCTCCTCCTTCGATGCCGTTTTTATCTCGTCAAGAGAAGCGTAACGTCGTCCTTTCATGGGCCTCTTCAGTTTAGGGAACAAGAAAAAGTCACAGGGGGCCAGATCTGGGGAATACGGTGGCTGCGGCATCATTAGTGTGTTGTTTTTGGCCAAAAAGTCGCGCACAAGCAACGATGCGTGATCAGGGGCGTTATCGTGGTGCAAAAGCCCATTTTTGTTCTTCTTTGCACATCTTCTCGGCCTTCTGAGAACATTTTGTACCACCGATAAACGTTGCTTCGGTCCAAGGTAGCTTCTCCGTATGCCACAGTCAACATTCGGAATGCATCCGCGCACTTAATTTCGTTTTTCACACAAAATTTGATACAGGTTCTTTGATCCATTTTTTTGAATAGGTAAAAATCGAAGACGATCCAAAACACGTGCAAGCAAAGCAGCTGTCAACAATTAACTGAACATTCAAAATGGCCGAGGTTGTCGGCATAAGTGAGAGACATGAGTACCAACATAACGCCACAAAAAATTCGAAATTCGAATATACGTAACCAGCGAAAATTCAAAATTCGCGATACGTTTTGAACACACCTCGTATAGATGTGTTCTATGTATTAAAACGTCAAAACAACGTATACCGGGTTTGCTAGTATATTATAAAATGGCGAAAGCAAACAACGAATTTCAGCATTCTTTTGTAAAACTGAGAGACTAGTTTGCGTTCAAATAGACAGACGGACAGACAGACGGATGGAAAGAGGGACATGGCTAAATCGACTCCGCTCATCGTGCTGATCATTTAAGTGAACTTTTCTCTTCTTCTTCTCATACTTAGATACATTTAATGTTTACGAAAGATATGAAAATCAAAAAAGATATATAACTTCGCTATTGCAGTGGGCTATTAATACGTGCCCGAATATTTTGCTTTTGTGTTTTCCGATTTGGCTAATTTTCGGCAGGAGTATAATACATACTACTAAGAAGCAACTGACCAATTTTCATTGAAATATCAAGATTAAATTATAAGCGATTGCCTTTGAAATTAGCAGAAATTTTATGCTGAAAAGTGGGCGGCGCCACGCCTACTTCTTCAAAATTGACAAAATTTGTTTGCGGCCGAGTTTTTCTTAAAAAGCTTATTATGTGTGCAAAATTTAATTGATAAAACTTGTCTAGTTTTAGAAATATCGCTTTTTAAATTTTCCCAAAAAAATGTTTAGAACTATGTTAAAAAACTGGGCGTGGACATTAACCGATTTCGCCCAATTTTACAACAAACGGTTACCTTTATATATAGATCATTATAACCAAATTTTGTTCCGACAAATCAATTTTTGGCGGAGTTATGGCATAAAAAGTTTTGTGGAATAGTCCACTATAAAAAGGGCGGGGCCACGCCCATTTTCGAAAATTTACAGTTTTTGGATTTCTTTGTTTACGGAAACTTTAAAACTGAAATATAAATGATGTAAAGCTATTTTACGCAAAGTTATTGCCTATTTAATATATCTACGATCCTTTTCAAAATCTTTCATATAAAAGTGGGCGTAGACCTTAACCGATCCCGCCCATTTTTTCCTGGAACATTCCTTGCATACCTGCAAACCTGCGTGCTGAATTTCGTTTCGATATCTTGAACGGTTTCTGATTTATGATTAATATTATTTCTAAAGTTGACTTAATTAAAAGTGGGCGGTGCCACGCCCATTTTCAAAAATTTCTTAAAAAATTTATTTTATGCCTCAATCGCAATTTATTCGCCAAATTTTATCCTTATAGGTGTATTATGTACTGAGTAATAACTTTTTTTGTGTTTTCGAAAATATTATATATATAAAAAGTGGGCGTGGCTATCATCCGATTTCACCCATTTTAAATAGGGCTCGGAGATGAGTGCCAAGGAGCCCGCATACCAAATTTCATTAAGATATCTCAAAATTTACTCAAGTTATCGTGTTCACAGACGGACGGACGGACATGGCTTAATCAATTTCTCTTTTCGTCCTGAACATTTTGATATATATAAGTCAATATCTAACTCGATCCGTTAATGCCGTTACGAGACTAAAGTTAATATACCTTGTGTGCGAAGCACTACTAGGTATAAAAACTATGTTGGCACCTGAGTAAACCTGTTTTTTTTACCATGATGAATGTAACTAAAAAACCAGATATCATCGCATTCTATGACAAAACCAAGGGCGGTGTCGATCATATGGACCAAATGGTAGGTAACTATACTTGCAAGACGTAAACGAGACGATGGCCTATGGCTGTTTGGTATAATATAATGGATGTTGGTGCTCCGAATGCGTTTTTGTTCTTTATTGAAAAAAATCCCAGCTTCGCAAGTGGCATATGACACAAAAGGCGCATTTTCCTAAAGGAACTAGCAATAGAGTTAGTACTTCCACTTATGAAAGGAAGGGCGCAAAGTTCAACAAAGTTGACAAATGTTCATAAAATGGCAATCCCAAATTTTATAATGGTTGAAGAAGAAGAAGGAACTACTAAGAATGATGCTCCACCATCAAAAAAGAAAAGACGGGAATGCTGTCCTTCCAAGATTGGTCGAATGAGCAAGTTATTTTGCGCTAAATGTAATAAAAGTATTTGTAGGGAGCAATCATTCCTGCTTTGTGAAAAATGTTTTAATCATACTAATTAGCTCAATGCGCATAATTTTTTGTATGCATTAAGTATATATGTATTTATATTTATATATGTAAAAAGGAGCGACAAAGGAATTAAAGTTTTATCTCACAAACATATAATTTGCCCCCCCCGAGACTCATCGCATGTATAACTGTCGTTTTTTTACGTATGCATCCTAGGGTTAAGCGGGGTTTCAGTGTCATCGAGGATATGTATGTATGTCTGTGCTACCAAGCAAAGAAGGGTTGGCTGTCAAAAAATCTACTACAAAAAACTAAACAAACAGAACTTCTATACGGACTCGCAATTGATCCAGAAAAGTATCACTATCACAACATTGTTGTTGCATTTCTATCTGGATCACTCCTGATTGGAACGCGGCTTATGTTTTGATTAGTTATTTGAGTGATTAGTGAAGTGGGTCTCTGGTGTTAGGTTTTATGTTGTTCGAGTCAAATGTTACTAATTGCTATTGTAAGTACTGTAATTCAACATTATTTGGTTGTACAAATGAATATAAACATGTGGAGTGGGATAATTTGACCCCACGGCTTATTGCTCAATGCTGTCAGGCACTTTGGACAGTTAATAAATTATTTTTGTAGATTTTCTATGTAATTTGATTATAATTATGAGTAAAACCTACAACCACAACAATTAAAGCCATAAACTGACCTGCCTAGTGAGTTTTTGGAATTTATTACGCTGTGCCTTAATCAAACCGGCAAAACAAATTAAAAAATTGAAAAATTAATTATTTCTAAAATAAATTGAATAATTAACTAAAACTTATGTTATTGCTAAAAACCCAGATAAACTAATTGACCGCGTGCACATCGCTAATTGCCGCAACTTATCAAGGCCAATAATGCCGTGGGAGCAATGTTGTTGCTGCAAAATAGCTGTAAATAATATTTACTAAATATGTAAGCTTCGTGCATGATTACCTGCTTGTAAATAATTTAAATTTAAAATATGTGTGCTGTAAATTTATTTAAATATTTCTTAAAGCAATATTTTATTATAACTCGTAAATCGTTGCAAAATTTATTGCTAGTTCCATAAATACTTGCGAAATGAGTATTGCTTCTTGAATATAGTAAATAGTAGAGGTGTAAAAATATCGAATTCACTGTCGATAAGTCCATTTATTTATCTATCGATGCAACTATCAAAGTTTTGTGAACATCGATAGTACCGGTTGTAGTGTGAAATATGTCCTCCATGCTCTGATTGATGGTAAGTCATCGAACATGTATCTACCCACAATAAATTTGCTGACATTAGGATTTCTGGTAATGGATGATACATAAGCAGTTATTTCCCAAAAAAAAACGTTAATTAAATGTAACGTTTGTAGTCTACTATAAATTGAACGAGTTCTTCTCTGGAAATGGCAAATCACAATAGTATCGATATACCTATAGTCCGCTTAACACTATTTGGAAACATCGATATGCCAGATTATCGATAGTTTCTACCTCTAGTTCATTATGATATAAGAATGTGCATTCGTTTGCGTTAATTTATTTCTTCTTTGCATGGAATTTTAGTTTGCAAATAGCGAATCATATGTTAAAGCCGTTAACCTAATTGTAGCATTCCAGTCATTCCTTCCAAGCAATAACTAACGGCAATTGGAAACCCAGCCCAGTCACCTTCACTATGTTCCTGCCCACTAAATGTAGGTCTCCGCTTGCACTGCTGCCTTATTCAGGAAAGGAAAACCTTCTAGGCCGGAGTTTCTTTGTTCATTCACATAACGCAACTCAGCATCTTGGGTGTCGCGGGAGGGATCAACAACTTGTCTTTGAACTTTTCTCTCCAATACTCCAATTGCCATTTCATCTTCTTTCGAGAGCGTCCATGATTACGAGCCCCTTCTGCAGGACATGTATGATCAGAGACCTTTAAAGCATGATCTTTGTTCATTGAGAGGGGACTTTTTTGGGAAGGCAGAGCTTGGATACTTTTGTAGAAAAAATTTACCTGTGCGGTTCAGTTCTGCTTCTATAATTATGTTCTTCAAGGGAAGGGAAGCTGTGGCAGAGTAAGTCGAGCCTATATGTTTAAGTTGCGTTCTATCCCTCCATAAAACGGTCGAGAGTTGACATAGGAGTTGTGTGTCTCTTGGCGAATGTAGCTGGATCATTCTGCTCAAGAAAAAAGCCCAATACGATATCACGACAATCCAAAAGAAACCGTTTGTTAAGCCAAGAGCTGTGCTCTTTAACTTTCACTTCTTCTCGGACTGTCTGTTTTGTTATCACGTATTCGGGCCACTAACTCCGTTTGCGGACCACCTTATTAGTTCCGGCTATAGCTCCTTTAAAATGCTGAGAAAGGGTTGTATTTTTGACTGTAACTAGGACTATGGACCTATTCTTTCTACGGCTAGTATGAATGTTGACTGCATTTTGCGAAATAAAGGTGCAGCAGATTTGGAGGTGTTGGGCTCGTATTGTGGCTTCTCTAATATCTGAGGAAGAGAGTGCAATAATCACGTTCGCTGGCTTAAAACCGGACTTAGCTGGAAAATTGAGCCGAGTTTCAGATATTCTACCTGTGTAAGATATTCTACCTGTGTATTCGAGCTGTGTAAGAAGTTTGTTGGGACGGGGTGGGCAGCGAATAAGATCTCCCTGAGCGAAACTAAACACTGAGGATGGCGGAACGCCGAAACTGGTTTGTTACAAAACCAAATTTGACAAGGGATGACGGAAAATCGTTCCAATATACTCGTACATCTCCCTGAAAGTACCAAAATTCGTTCCATTTATCCTCGTTGAAGTACCAATAAAGTTAGTCAGTTCCCCAATAAAGATGAGTGTGGGTAGACGCCTGGGATACCATCAGCCTGTGCCTAAAATGGAGATTTCGGCAAGTTGCTGCATTGTCTAAACAACCTGTCATCTTTTATTAGTCGCAGCAGGCTTGGACTCTTGACATTTTATAGATTTATAAACCGCTACATGTGAGGACGCTCGTTAAAGTGACTTAAGCGCAATTAAGTGGTATGGCACTGTGAGCTCACAAATGGCTCGTGCTCTTATATTGTATCAACTTAAGAGTGACATACGCGTTTTGAGGTCAAGCGACAAAAGGCGATGAGTGACGTGCCGTTGGTTAAATGTTGACATGCCAGAGCGATTTCTGGAAGTGAGTGTAGTATGCAAGTGTATGTACATAAATATATTTCTACTAGGGATGCCAATCCCGAGACCTCGTGCTTTGGAGGTGCCGAAAATCCCTGAATTTCTTTGTTATAATCGCGGGATTTTCGGGACGGGAAAAATATTACTAAACTCTAAATATGTGTAATTAATTTATGAAACTTATTTTAATTTTTTGTTGATATGAATATTTTAATTTTCCACCGCTTCCAGTTATTTATTCAATATTCGATTATTTTATGAAATAAAGTTGAAAGAGAAAGTTGAGAAAAACCTACGGGGTGAAACTTTTTTTTTCAAGAAAAAAGACTTTAATATTTAAATGTAAAATCTTTTATAACAAAAACCAGATTTTTTATATAACTGCTCAGACAAGTCGTGTATCAAGCTGGATGGATGTACGCCATTAACACATCATGTCAATTTTGGCCTATTTTCAGTATCCAGTTCTTAGGTATTATCTTTTGGATTTCCGCTGTGCTTTTACGATCACGCTTTTATGTTTATTGGAATCGTTCGATTGATTTCATTGAACATCTTTTTCGTGCTTATGGGAAGAATTTTTAGTTCCTTTGAATCTATATTGCTGACCCTTTTGAACCAATTTTAGTTTCCTTAAAATAGGGGTTTGAATGAAACTTTGTTTATTTAGCCCATTTTTTATTTCTTGTAAGACCTGAAACACAGTTCCATACATACAAGAAAAAAACAGAAGTGTTACAAGTGTATATGGATTGCGCCGCACTGATCAATAGGGTCCATTTTAAAAAGAGCATACAAATCATCGCTTAACAATTCGAAAAATTTACTTAAAATATTCAAAGCTTACGAAAAAAAAAAATTTGGGTTACCTTTTTTTGATTTCGCTGTTATGATTGAATACCTTTTGTTTTAAATAAAAAAAATTTCAAAAACAATTTCTCTACTTTTTTCAACCCAAAATGTTGAATATAGCGAATTTCCAAATCCCGCGACCCGTCCCGTTGGAGTAAAATCAGATCTCGAAAATTCCGGGATTGTAAAAATCCAAAAAATTTGAATCTCTAAAACGTAGTACGCATGTAGAGTCCTCCCCTTCGGAGTGCCATTGCGCGGTCAACTGCTCGCGCCAGGAAATGTGATTTACCGCTACAACCAATTTGTGGCATTTCTTTAATGTTAGCACAATGTCCTTTTGGCGCTATGGGACATATTTTTGGTTGTTTGTGTTTTGCTTGTCTGAAAGTCATAAATACTGGTAGCAGGTGTGACGTGTCCACATTGAATTGTCGCATTGTACTAGTTGTAGTTTTAGTTAAATGTTGGTGACTATATAACAACAACAGCAATTAAAAATGCATTACAAAAGCCCGCTTGAGAAATAACGGTACATGCACAATGACAAATACCAACGACATGCAGTACAACAGGGGTGTTTTCTGCTTCGAGACATTTACAATTCGAAAGCAGTTGTGCGATTTGATTCCATTAACATGCAAATAAAAGCAATAATGAAACACAAAAACAACAACAATACAAAACAAAAAGCTAAATGTCGCTAAACAAGAGAGTTGTTGTCCTGTTTTCATTTTTTATTTTGTTTAATGTTTTTGTTTTTTGAATGTGTGCACAGTGGGACTTTTTCCTGTTATACGTTAGATAAGTTTGATAATCTTGAATCGGTTAGGCCCACTCGATTTCCAGTATTCTGTTTTTAAATAACAAACAAAAAAAAAAGCTAGTGAGAGGGTATAAGTTCGGCTGTAACAAGTTTAAGTTACTTTTTCCTTGGTATAAGCCAAGCCTACATAACATTTTTTTGTCAATACTAACCCTTTTGTTTATTTAGCATTTCTTATCAGCTTATAACACCACTCTGGAGTTGAAATAGAATTGATACACTATTATTTTTTCGCAGTGATATTGTCAATTATTTTCGTCTATGATGCTTTCGAAAATAAAAATGGGCGTGGTCCTCAACCGATTTCCACAATTTTTTGCAGCTCAATTATTTGTAATAAGGGTGATCGATAACTGTTTTTATGATGTCTTAGACGGGGTTCGATTTATAATATTTTTTGAAGCGAGCTAAGCAAAAGTGGGAAGGACCACGCTGATTTTCAAGTATTTTTCCATCTAACACAATCTGCGGAATAATCACTTTTTTGGAGTTTCCAAAATATTCGATTTATAAAAAGTAGGCGTAGCTACCATACGATGTGGCCCATTGTAAAAAACGACGGAAGTTGAGTGCTACGGAACCTGCTCTAAAGTTATGCAGAGTCGAAATTTGAAAACTTGTTTACGCATATGTGGGCGGTACCACACCTATTTTCCAAAATTTGCAAATATTATTATTAGGATGACCAAATGAATAAAACTATTCATTTAAGTTGTATTAAAATAGGGGGTGTGGTAATGATATGGGCAGCCCTTTGTGATCTGCTTGGGCTCTTCGATCTTTATAAGTCATTTGACTCACAATCTCTTCCTTTTGATAATAACAAATGAAAGCCATACTATTCTCTCATCTGCCATTCCACGTCACTACCCTCTGAACTGTCATCTTTTTTGCTGTAACTGACGCCACCAAGGGAGTCCAAATTATCACCAACAAGCTGTGCCCAAAACGATTTTTTAAGTTTTAAGTTGTCACATTATCCAGTTAAAGGGATGCAGATATATCTAACATTTTTCGACCTACTATACTTCACTGGGACTATTCTACTTATGAACCTCCGAGCTATATTAGAAATTAAACTCATTTACACCCTATAAAGATATAAGTTTTTAAAAATAAAAACCATCCTGCAGGGATGAGTTTATGCCTGTTTCGCTATTCCGTAAATACACCCACTACTTAGCGGCCTTTGCTCCACTGTGCAAGCTTGTAACCAAAAAAACGGGTGCAGTTTAAGTTGTTTGTGGTCCGCCATAAAATTGTGGCAACATCGTATATTCGTTCCTTAATGAGGACTTTTACGAGTACCTTTACAACATACATATTTAAATAAATATGTAAATACTGTCTGCCGGTATGTGTATGCAAATAATACGAATATCAATGTTAGAGATGTGCACGTCTTATCGGGATCCACAAAACCTATAGTAGTAATATAAAAATATGAGATATTAAGAGATTTTAAATAAAAAATACCTGGGCGGCCGAGGTCTGCTTATGTTCCTATAAATTTGTATACTTGTATATCCACACTAGCTCGGAAAAGGCTTAACCGATTTGAAAGAAATTTAGTAGGTAGATATATATTCTAATTAGGTGTTGATACTCCGGGCGCTTCTATGGAGTTTTTTCTTAGAGATTAAAACTATTTAACCTCTACTACTTAGTATAATTTTTCCAACGAATTGTTGAACACATAAAAAGACAAAAAAAAATTCTAGATTTAGTTTTTTTTGGATGACCCAGTGGGTGCTCCCTTCAATAGTCGACCGCTTTTTGTTAGTGTCAACTTAAAATAATTATAAATAAATAAATAAAATCTACTACAACGTAAGCCCTTATATCTAACCGTTCCCACTCAGAAACTTTGAACCGTGTTGCTATCTATCTGCAATTAAAAAAATCAAATAAGCTATGGCAATATACATACAAAAATATTTTAAGATAGGGCTGCCACCTAGAGTTATGTCTATATATTTTATCGTTATCCGCCTATATTTTGAAATTTAATTGAACGAATTAATTACACACTAGTAAAACTTTATATAAAAATGACCAGAATGTCTTTACTGAAAAGTATCTACAACAAATTAAATTATATGGCAACCTCGAAAATGCCGAATAAAGTATATATCACTTGTTTTTAAAAAAATTTAAGGTAGGGAGAGCTTAGATCATAGCAACCCGTTGGTATATAAAGAATTTCTTAGAAATATATTAAGTCGTTTTCGAAATAGTAGTGGATATTCAATTAGTAAATAGAAGTTTGTAAGGGGACAATGCCATCTGGAAATTTTTTTTGTTGAAATACGATGTAAACTATCTTTTGGTTTATACCCACATTGTCATATCTCACTTATTTTTTGCGAAAAGTCAAATAGATACCATACCTTGTAAAAATATCTTCAGTGGCAAAGCCTAGGTAGAAAATCATAGTTTACGCTACACAGCAAAATTTCATCCAAATGTATGGAGCCGTTTACGGTCGGACTGCGTCAGGTCATAGCCATGATGGGTGGCTGTAACACTTAATTCTCAGGCAGCCCGCGCCACTATCTCTAGAAAAAACACACGATATTCGGACTTCCAGGACTAGAGGTTAAGCACAGCTATGAACTAAAGTTAACTTTAATACGGAACGTCTTCAACGTGGTCGGGCTGGATGATATGGAGATAATGAGTTGTACCCTGCTGCGCGCAGTATACTCAATCAATTTGTTATTGTTACTATTCGCTGCTCATGTAATCGCGAAGGTCTCCTTATGACATCTGAACATCATTAATATTGTGGGAAAATACTGCTGAATGTTTAAGAGCCTAATGAGATGCTAAGCAGGCAGTAAAGGCAGATCATTAGATGAAATCCGGAAACACATTACACATATATTTGATCGAGAAGTTCATTGGCGGGCTGTCACGGATTCAATAAATTATTTTGTAAGCTACCTTGCCAACTATAGCTGTGAATGACTAGTCAACCCTACGACAATCTGGCATCGCCATAATTATCGATATTCCATCACTATGTTTCTTGTTGCATTTCGCGGAGATTTCACACATATACGTTTCATTCGTTTGCCGCCATCATCAATCTTTTATTGTAAACTTTTTATCATCTACATACATTGTAAAGTATTTTTAAATGTGTTAATAAATGTTGTAACTATCAATTGTGTGGATTTGTTGCGAGTCGGGACGTCGCCACCACAATAGCCGTAGAAGAAAGCGACTTAGCATAAGGGACACAAGTCACTCTAGCTCAACTTAGGTATGGATATGGTAATAGCTTCAAATATTAACTGACCATATATGTATACCTAACCTTTTCATGTCTGTTTTCGGGACTTTAAAGTTGCTAGCCTTGTCATGCGGAAACGGGATCGAATATATTAGTCCCGCACACATCTCAAGTTGTTGATATCTTTGTTTGTTTTTCATAACCGTTGTTTGTTTTGATTTGAAATTTTTATTACAGTGGGTCTTCTTGTATTGGTTGTCTGTTGTCGGTGTTTAGTGATTCAAATTTTTTTCTTGTTTTGGTTTATATTCTTTGTTCTAGTTAACAACACACATTTTTTTGTTTTTGTATTAAAATGTTGAATCGCGTGAACTTTTTGTTTGTTTGTAGTTTTTGTGTTTTTTAGCGTTTTATTGAACAAACAATTTGGTTGGCGCATCGCTCTTCATTACAACTTGTACCCGGCACACGCTCCTGTTGGCCTAGTAGTTATTATTATTGTTACCTACGGAATGTTATTGTTATTGTTGCTACTGTTTTATAAGCATTTTAAAAGCTTAGAGGGGAAGGCATTTCATTCCACTTTTGTTAGATAATGAGGAAACTACCACAATGGGTCGGTGGCGCAGCGAAAGACAGCGCTTTTACGATCGAGTGTGGCGGGCTTTTGGGTGGTTTCTTCATAAAGTTTTGTTGTTGACTGCTGCATTTAGAATTCTGTGTCACAACTTTCTTCAATTTAAGGTCACATTTGTTCACTAGGCTCGTACTGAACTCCGATGGTAGATGGATATTTTAACTTTGTAAACTAGAACAAAAAACCCCTTACCGAACCTTTTACCCAGTTGGTGTGGCAAGTTAGCGTGGAAATAATGAATGGAAAATGTTGCAAGAAGACTGCCCAATGTTTAAAGGCTACGATAGGAGCCCATCTTACTTTATCCAAGCTTTTGAGTTTAAATATTCGAAAAGATATCTGGACTTACAATTTTTAAGTTCTGCAGAAGTTTTCAGTTGTGAAAGAAGTAATTTATTTTCACTCCATCTGTGCCGCATGACATCAAATAATGCCCGATAAATACCGCAACTAATCTCAATATGTCACTTATATAAAGGCTAAATACTTCACAGAAACTCGGGTGAACTACAATGCTTGCACCTCTGATTAGCCTAGCTGAAAGAGCTAAGATACGGCCATTGATAGTACAAACACAGTGCAAACTTTTTACACACATACATACATATATAGGTGAACAGCCGTTAATAGCTGTTTGTTTAACTGTCTAAACGATTTTGACCTTCGACCAAGCGCGCCAAATGACTATCCTTTGCCAATTGACGTCAATTAGAAACGCCAAGGGATCGCAGACCGTTTTCCACTTGGTCTTTCCAACAGAGTGGGGGCCTGCCTCTTCCTCTGCTTCCATAGAAGGGTTCCGACAAGAATACTTTCCCGACCTTCTTCCATTCGCATTACATAGCCAAGCCAACGTAGCCGATGGGTTTTAATTCGTTGAACAATGCCGATGTCTGCGTGGAGCTCATACAACTCATCATTAAATCTTCTTTGGTAAACAATGTCGTCATCGATGTATATTGGAACGATTTTCCGTCATCCCTTGTCAAATTTGGTTTTGAGACCAACCGGTTTCGGCGTTGTGCCATCATCAGTGTCGATTTTCGTTCTGATCTGTTGTCGTTTGTCTTGTATTTATAGTAGGTAGCAGGTAATGTCGGCATGGGTGTCTGTTTATGTACGTGTGTGTATGTGTTGTGTGTGTACATTCAGAAACGGGGGTGGTTTACACCGACCGGTTTTAGTGTGGTTGACTGAGGCAGGTAAAAGTTGGTGATTTTTGTTGTGTGATCTTCTTTGCTTGTTTGTTGTTTTTGATCTTTTGCTGTTTTGTGCTTATTTGTCGGTGCATGTGTGTTTGTTGTACCTGAGTAATTGCTTTGTTTTTTGTAAACTAATTTTAAATTCGAAGAACTTTTCTCTCGAATACTCCAAGGGCCGACTCATCTGCGGTTGTCATCGTCCAAACTTTTTATACTTCCATCAAAAGTTTTATTTTGTTTTGTTGTTTTTCCGACAGGGTGAATGATTGATGTATATTGGAACGATTTTTCGTCATCCCTTGTCAAATTTGGTTTTGAGACAAACCGGTTTCGGCGTTGTGCCATCATCAGTGTCGATTTTCGTTCTGATCCGTTGTGGTCGGTTGTCTTGTATTTATAGTAGGTAGCAGGTAACGTCAGCATGGGTGTCTGTTTGTGTACGTGTGTGCATGTGTTGTGCGTGTACATTCAGAAACGGGGGTGGTTTGCATCGATCGGTTTTTTTGTGGTTGACTGAGGCAGGTAAAAGTTGGTGATTTTTGTTGTTTGACCTTTTTTGCTTGTTTGTTGTTTTTGATCTTTTGCTGTTTTGTGCTTATTTGTCGGTGCGTGTGTGTCTGTTGTACCTGAGTGGTTGCTTTGTTTTTTGTAAACCAATTTTAAAGGTTCGAATATTGTGTCGGAAACAGTGTTTGTCTGTTCGTTTATTATTCTACCGTCGAATGTTTTTTGTTTGTAGATTTCCATGTTTTCGAGTACGTTCAGACGTCTGCCTTTTGCTTGTACATGTAGGACCTTGACTGTTTTTTTGATGTTTCCGGGGGGGCATTTATTCTCCGCCATGTGATTCGCAAAGTTGGACTCTGGTATGATGGTTGGATTCCGTATCTTTTTGTTGTAATCTCTAATGTGTTCTCTGAACCTCGTTCTTACTTGTCGTCCGGTTTGTCCTATGTAACTGTGCTGGCATTCACAAGTGAGCTTGTATACACCATGGCTGCTAAATGGATCTTCTGAGTTAGTTTTGGTTCTTAGCTTCCGTCCTAAATTGTTCGATGTTTTGAGCGCTGCAAACAAAGCAACCACTCAGGTACAACAGACACACACGCACCGACAAATAAGCACAAAACAGCAAAAGATCAAAAACAACAAACAAGCAAAAAAGGTCAAACAACAAAAATCACCAACTTTTACCTGCCTCAGTCAACCACAAAAAAACCGATCGATGCAAACCACCCCCGTTTCTGAATGTACACGCACAACACATGCACACACGTACACAAACAGACACCCATGCTGACGTTACCTGCTACCTACTATAAATACAAGACAACCGACCACAACGGATCAGAACGAAAATCGACACTGATGATGGCACAACGCCGAAACCGGTTTGTCTCAAAACCAAATTTGACAAGGGATGACGAAAAATCGTTCCAATATACATCATTCCATCAAAAGGTTTACCAGCCAAACTCATTCAACTAGGCAGAGATGGCCTAAAAACTCTCACTGGGTACTATATGGGACACAGTAGCCTATGACGTAAGTAAGCTAAGTTTATCAGATGTACAAAATTGCCTGTTTTTTGTACTGAACGATCCAATTCTAGTTAGACAAAGACTTTGCTACCTTGGTTGTGGGACTCCTAATACGTTTGTGACATGGAACAAGGAGCCTTAGGAGGTACTCAAATAAATAAAAAGCTCTGAACATACTGCACTAAGCTGAAAGGTACACATCAAGAAAGCTCTTAGTTGATCAAGCCCATACTTATAATAAAACGACCTAGGTACAGAAGGAACTAACCTGCAACATCCAGAGTCAATCCACAAAAACCTCACTCAACTCGTCTTCCTGTAAAATACTTTTACATTAGGAGTCCGTTTACTTGGCAAATCGAGCATTGGTATGTTGCATATTACCTACAGAACCGCTATAGGATAGCCCTTAATAGCCTTTGTCATCACACAACATCGACTTCCTTCAACCCCAATAGTTCGCATCGAGTACTCTTCAAAATAAGTCCTTAGCTGCTCAAGACTGCATGCACATCCAGAAAAACTAACAAATTATGTTGGGTTTTAGGCCAAAAATCTTGCGAAACTATAGGCAAAAATCCAATCCACCCTCGTATATTGAAAACTCCAGCTACGTCATCAGTAAAACGGTACTTCATTTTATGGACGCTAAGGGTTCACAACCAGACGCGCTCATTATGTTCGGAAAACAACTTTTAACGAGTTCCAAAAAGTCCACTCAAAACAATAACTACCCAACAAATATTAAATAAGTTTATGCTAACGGACACGTGAGAAGCTGCAAACGAGCTTGCAGAAATCATGAATTGGGAGTTATTTTGTTTGTTCAAGTTTGTACAAAAGTTTAAGCCCATTCAAGTGCAAGCCTCAAGTGAAAAAATGTATAAAATATTCAGAGCGCATAAGGTGTTTGGGTAAGGTGAGCATATATTTGAGCTGGCTGTTGCAATGATGCCAAGGGCGCATGGTGATGATCGTTAGCATGCTGCTTTAATTGCCCAAAAACTTCCATCCTTTGGCACGCATTCCTTCGCCTCTTGACAACAATCACGTAGCGTACGGAGCTAAGGTGTGCGTCTGCTGCAATTTGTTGTGGGTGTGCGCGGAAGAGTGCAAACTTTTTCAAGTGCAAATTTTAGTCGTTATCATAACCATTACTTCTACATAAGCTTAGGCATTTCCTGCCTCTTTCCGAAGCAGAGTGCAAAAGTGTGGCACTTCAACTTTTAGCGAAATGTACAACTCGAAGTGGAAAAACTTTGGTTGAACTATATGTGATAGATGGAGTATGGATGCAGTATGGCCTACACAAATAACAGCAACAATATAGAAAAACCAAACAGTTGATAACAATAACAATAATTTACGGCATGATGCGAATACGGGAAATGCTTATGAATGAAAAGCAGCAAACTAAGGCTGGGGTTGGACAAGCCACAAATTGTTCGCAAAATGAGATTGTTGAAATGTCATTCAAGAAGTGGATAAACTGGTCAGGTTAAGAAATACACTAAGGGCCGAGTAAACACTCTATGTCTGATTAACTGCTTAATCAAGGCTTTATCAGAGGTTGGCCCAAAAACCGTGGCGGAGCCAGGATTTGGGGAAGGGGGGGAATGAACAATTTTTTTTTTCGAAACTTGAAATTTGAGATTTTGGTGAATTTCTGCCCAAAAAGGTTCACAATGACCAACTTTATCACGATAGCTTAATCCGACTTTGTGGAAACGAAATTGTCATTCTGAGCCAAGCCATGATTAGGTTATCATGTGGTAAAGTTTATCATAACCAGACATTGAGTAAATGGCCCTAAAAATTCAAAATTGGTTTTATGCTCAATTAGCAGGCCCGACAAAGTTTGTCCGGCCTGAAAAATTGCACTAACTCCAATTCTACTCTCTTATTCCTTCTAGCGGACCCGGCAGACGTTGTCCTGCCTAAAATTTGACTTACCTAAATTTAATAAATTGTACTCTTTTTCCATCCCCACTTGGCTCTACTTTATCCGTGTATCTTCGTTTATCTTTCTGCTGTTGCTTTTCCCCCAACCCCATATACCGTTATTCTTCTTTATCCTCTTCATTTTTCTCTAAAACCACCTGTATTTCAAATTTCTATTCCTACTTCCCTTCTTCTCCCATTTCCTCTGCGGGTTCTTATATGTTCATAGCTTCGAAGATATGTCGAATTAACTTATTTTTGCTCCTGGTACCGCTTTCTGTTCCCGGGGTTTTTTTTTGATGTATAGAACAGATATCTATATATAAAATAGCATTAACTTGGACTAAATAAGTGCAGAGTTATGCCGAATTGCTACTTAAAATGGGGGCTTTTCTGAACCTATCGTGAAAGTTTCATAGAGATCGACTATAAATTTTGGACATTAATGAAGCACAAACAAAACACAAAAAATGAGGGCGTGGCACCTCCCACTTTTCCAAAATTATGTAAATCTTGACTAAAGGACACATATATTTAGAAATATCATTGATTTAGACCAAATACGTTCAGAGTTATAACGAATGCAAATTTTATACAGCCTGGGGGCGTGGCACTGCCCACTTTTACAAAACTATGTATAGTCTATGCCGTACCCAGCGAACATCTGAACCTATTGTAAAAGTTTGATAGAGATCGACCATGACCTTTGGACATTAATGAAACACAAACAAAACACAAAAAATGAAGGCGTGGCACCTCCCACTTTTCCAAAGTTATGTAAATCTTGACTAAAGGACACATACATCCAAATATCATTAATGTAGACCAAATACGGTCAGAGTTATGACGAACTGAAATTTTATATAGCCTGGGGGCGTGGCACATCCCACTTTTCCAAAACTATATATATCCTACGCAGCGAACTTCTGAACCTATCACCTTTCATAGAGATCGCCAAATCTATTCCCAATATTTTATAATTGGCAACAATTGTTCGATTTTGTGCTCAGGGATTATACCTACTGAGCATTGGGAATGACAATGCCCTTGGACTTGCTCAACCACTGGATCTGTGGTGCTATCAGAGGTGCTAGATGTTTTAAAAAACGTTTGTTGTCCTAGATAGATCAAATTCTATTCCGAGGAAGTGTAACTTTCCACTTTTTTGCAATCTGGACTTTTGTGCAAACAACTTTTGCTATATTCGGATTTTGCTCCATTAGTGACCAACATTTCTAGCTTTTGTTTTGTACCCACGACCTTAGACCTACATAAAATTATTACGAATAAATACACATAAGTATTTAAAATGAAACAAGTAGAAAATGAATACAAAAAAATAACATTTTGAGCAATTTTGTAATAATTCTATACAGCGTCGACAACAAAATCCTATTCGATCAAAAAGTAGATAAATAACGGAAATTTCGACAGCGATTCGCTTATCATAATACGAATTTCAAATTCGATTTTCGATATTCGATAGCCAGTGAAGATCGAACATCGAATGCAGCTCATAATAAAGGCCATACGTTATGTTCGTTCGACTTTGACCCATTTGATGTTTTTAGTACTTTAAGAGATTGCTAAAACTATTCCAACAAACATCGAGAAAATATTTCTTCAACATTTGAGACATTTATAATGCTCAAGCTGTTATCCACCATCTTCATCCAATATCTTTCTTGGATAGTGAGTTGAGATGTAGTTAGAGATAAATATTTTTTCCAAAGGTGGCATCACGAATGGAGTTTAAAATTACATATTCGACTTTCAGTATTGCATTTGAAGCCATTTAGATAATAATATTTGAGTATAAGTAGAGAACTAAGTTTTCCTTAACTTATAATTAAGCTTTGTTCAGCGAACATACAATTTTTAAAGTTTTTAAAAATAAGTGTTCGGTGACAAAAAAAAACTTACAAAGAGAGTGACATTTCATTTGGAGAGGATGTTACAAGTTACTGCTGGGAAAACTTCAATCAATAAGATTTACAAATGAAAAGCTTTTTTGCGGAACACATCTATTATTCGCAGATAAAATGAACTTTTAGTTGAGAATCCCAATAAACATTCCAATCATATTTTCCAACTGAAATCGAACTTGACATTTTACATCTTTGTTAGGGATTTCACCAATTATTAAAACACAATATCTTTTTATTTATTTTCTGTTTTTAATGTTTTGACAATTTTTCGTACGCTCACTTGTTTTGATTAATTTATAATGTCAGATATAATAGAAATTACCGAATGTTGGCATGTGTAAAAGTCACAGGCGCACTTTCAAAATGAACCCCAATGATTTTCATACTGAAATCACAATTTGCAAACAAGTTTTGAACTTCAAGTGGATAAACATGTTAGCCATCACTTTGAAAATTTAGACATTTCTCAAACATCGAAAAAAGTTAGGTTTATTAAGGAAACATATTACTTTTGATTAGTTAAAGATATCAATAGTTTTTGTTGATTTTTCTTTTCACAATTCCATTTAAGATGCATGACATACCTATACAGGTAACATCACCTCAATAGCTGATAAGATTTTTTTCATTTTAATTTTCTCTAAACTGTCAAACTTGCCTGCAATCGGTTTGTTTACATTTTAACATATGCTGTGCAGTTCTGACGTTTTAGGAAGCAATTTCCAATATGGCCTGCTACTTACCACCTGTTTTACTATGCCATGTTTAAGATGCAATATTTTCATATTATTTGATTTACGTATGTCCGTACCTGTAATTTCAAAGAAAACCTGTATGTGTTCGTTTTTATAAATGGTAGTTTTTTTTAAATTTATTTTTTAATTCTTGGTTACTTCTTTTTTATTGCTGTGGCAACACTGACCGAAATAAAGACTGCACAATTATTAACCATAACTTTTCATACGATAAGAACTAAGTACTTTACAAATTATTGGCGAGCGGTAGTGAAAAAATCGTACTTTTTTGAAAATTGCGTACGATGAAGAAGAGAAAAAGTGGCAAACAAAACAACCGTCAAAGCGAATTAGTTGGGCGAAGTAATGAGTAGATACATCGAAAACGAGTGTTATCCCTATTGTTATGATGTTTAAATGAACCTAACGTGCCCATTTCGGGCAAAAGTCGTTAGTTTGGAGCTAAATACTGTCTTACTGTTGCCTATAAAGCTACATCCGGTATCACTCTTTTGAGAGATTAATACCCAACTTTTTGCAGGGACACTGGTAAAATTATTGAGAATATGCTTGGAATAGAAAAACTTCAAACGGATGTGTGTTAAGTGGGCTATGTAAGTATGCAAATGTGTTCGCTTGTTTGCCTTCTGTCTGTGCACCAATCTCACAAAAATTTTTTTCCATGTTGTAATATTAAATTAGTACTTTGTTTTCATTATCCTCCTTTGGTTTTCAGTTTTATTTGTTTTTATAACAAGCAATGAATTACTAACATAGAAAGAACGTCAGTCCTTGCAATTTTTTAACCATTTACTACCTATCTCTACTTCTATTGCTGATGCACGAATGTGTGTTACCATGTTGAACCATATTCGTGTTTACCAAGTGCTTGTTTATGTTAACCAGGTCAAAAGGCGGTTTTAATTGTATAAGAAATAATCGAAGACAAATCATTCTTAGTGTTGTTAACGATAACTTTGAAATCTGCATTTAGTAATGTTTACTTGATTTCGGTTAAAATGCTTTTATTTAAAAGTTATTTAAGATTTCAATCTCTCTACAGCGATAACATTTCTACGGCTGAGCGCAGCACCACATTTTTCAAAATGTTTAAAAAAAACACTACTTCATCATGTTTTAAAAACGACACGACAAACGTTTGCAAGGGTAATTCTTCATTGGTTTTCTATACCAGCAATTTTCTTGATGCTAATGCTTATTATTTCGTAATTAGGGCTGCCAACAGTGCCTTGGTTGCTAAGGTTCAAATGGGCTGATTCTTTACTTAACCCTTTAACTGTTTATGTCGAGCATACTCGTCAGAGCGAAATTAAAATTTTTTGGCATAATGTCGAGTATATATAGATAAAAAAATCACATTCGTATTATTTTAAACGAATCAACTGTAATTTATTTCCCTGAAAAAAGGCAAATAAAGATCTTTTAAAAAGTGTAAATTTTAGAATATTTGACTTAGATTTCTTGAGATTCAGTGGGTCTTTTATTGCTTCTGTTTTCATTCCCATATTGCCTTAATTTTATCTTTATGTGATATTTTTTTATAAATGAAATAAAGTTGGTTTGTTAACAACGAATAAAAATATAAATTTTCTAAAAAACCAACACGCAACGTTTGATTTTTAATCATAATTGCCTACTTTTATAGGCAGAAACATTTTGCTCTGTTTATGTCGAGTATACTCGTCTTCGCTGGAAACAAAATTAAATAGTTAAAGGGTAAATGAGAGCATGCACTTCGTTCACCACCAAACAAATTTTGGTCGGTGCTTGTTATACTTTGGAGTAAGGGAGTTGTGTTCTCAATTTTCTTAAAATTTTTAAATGATTTCGAAAATGTTGGAAAATTAAGTGTTCATTTAAGTATTTTAACAGATACAGTCACGTTTACACTTACAGTTAAAGAGGTAGGTTTACAGGTACCGTTGCAGATACGACGCTTTAGTTGCTCTTACAGTTACTGCCACTGTTTCGGTTATTGATAAAATTAGCTTAACAACAATAGTTACGTGCTTGCTACTGTTCTAATGATGGTTATGGTTACGGTTGAGGTTAGATTTTGGGAACTATAGAGGTTTCAGTTCCCATTATTGTAATGCCCACATTTGTGGATACGATTGATAATGGTCTCCGTCGTCTTCTCATCTACATAAATATCACCATTATCATGATCATTAAAAACGTCATCATCATCTCCATTATTATAGCTTTATTTGTTCCTCTTGCTCCTCTTTTTCTCTTCCATCTTCTTTCAACTTTCCTTTTTCTTTACCTTTTTTCTTTCTGCTTTCTTTCTGACTTTTTTTTGCCATTTCCTGAAGCTCTGTTCCTTTTAATTTTTGCTTTACGCTTTCTCTTTTCCTTTTTTGCTATTTATCTTATATTGCTGTTCAGATTTGGTTTATGTCCACTCCCTGAATCTTTCTCTTGGTGTCGCTGCGTTTATATCAACTCAAACAAGTGGTTACGAGTAACGAGTGGCGAGTAACTCGCTGGGTTTCCCTATAATAAGGGTTTTCTACATGGACCTGTATCGAGTTTTTACCCAAGGAGGGAATTATTTCGATATCAAAACTGCTTTACAAGAATTTCCGCTAAAAGCTTATTGTTGTAACAATAATTTACAACTACAAAACTGAAAGCTATTTTGAATTTCAATTAAAATTGCAGAAAACCTGGATAACAAACGGAAAGAAATCCAGACAATTCAAAGAAGTAAACCAAAGATAAATTACGGCAGGAGCAGCCATCAAGTGCAAGTACTTGGAAATGAGCAAATCACACAAACTAAAACGAGCACAAAATAGGCTACACAAAGGCAAATAAATCGACTGAAAGCAACAACAATAACAGCTAAAACATTCTTTGTTGTTTATAGGACAGATTTGTTGGCTGTAACTTCCAATTACTTGCACAAAAACCAAATCTCCTGACAATCGAATAATCGTACTCACCGATAGCAGTGGAAGGCTGAAAAACATGGCGCAATCGACATAGAAGCAAATAGTCTGTCGGGCCACTGGGACGTAAAATGAAATCACTTGTTTAGATATACAAATGCAGAGCAAAGATGAAGCGGCAGATCTTGTAAATACTGTATGAAGGAATTTGTTTTGAAATACGTCACGAAGTAACAGACTAAACGACAGACAGCCGTACCAGACTTGACCAGATTTATTCGTCTTTTTTTGCGCTTACAAATGGCGCCCATTGCCACTCTCATTTGACGCGTTGTTCAGTCTACATATTCCATGAGCCATTGTAATCTACTGTTTACAACAATGTGAGAAGAAGAAGAGTTGCACACGACAAACAACTGCTGGTCCCTTAAACGTGTTGCTGGGTCAGACGTTTATATGGCCGTATAGGAGATGAATGTGAAAAGTTGCACGCGCCTCGAGCAACGCATTAAAATTCTACTTTAGATTCCGCATTGTGTGGAACGCGTAAGAATTGCAAAATTGCAGCATTCGCTGGTGAGAATTTACAACGTGTTGGCCATTTCGAAGATACTTTCATGACCAACTACAAAGTCTATGCTTCTACTAGGTGCATACTAGGAATGTTGAATGTAATAAGTATTCAAGTTTACGTAAAATCGGATTTTGAGAATGGGATTCTCCACGTAAAAATAACTTCCAATAAAAATTTAAACCACAGACTTGTGGCAAAACGTCGTATAGAAACGAAACAACGAGTTACAGAAGAGTAACGAGACTCTAGGTAATAAAGCTAATAGGACCTCAACGAGGGACGAAGCACTGGGCACAGGAACGAAACCTGAAACGCTACATGAGTAACGAAATCAAAATTAAATGTTTCTGTACGAAAACGAAACTAGTAACGTTTCTGGTACGGGTAAATTGTAGAAACAGGTTTCTTGCGTACCAAAACCTTGTAACCTTGTGTGGTTCCAAATCTCTGAATTGAACAAAGTCACGGATGAAAACAGAAATCAATAGCACGTTTACAGCATAAAGAAAAAAGGGAGGAAAAGCGTGTCGTAGTGTTGGATTCGTTGATGAACTTCTCGCCCCAATCCATCGAAACGAGGGTCTACAACATAAGGTTTAACATAAGGTGAACATAAGGTGAACATACATCAACTCGCATGCAGAGTTTGTCGGATGAGTGCATGCCTCGAGATAAGAATTTTACTGTGCTCTGACCCATCCACAAGAATGGCATTCCCACAAATGAATTTAATGAGCTTTAATCAGATATGAGCACAGTACAGCACGCCAGAAGGTCTGCTTGTGGACACCTGCTTTGGGTAGCAAAGGGGTGGCCCCTCACTGAGGCAGAAAAAAAATTGTACTATGATCTGGCCTGCCTCGTTGTTTCCAATTTAAGTCAGTTTACGCTAGAAAGTTATGACTGGCCTGCTTCTTTATGCGAAGGCAAAATCGCCTATTTTCAATGATAAAGGATGTTAAAATTAATCCGAAAGCTCTGCTTTTTCGAATGCGAATATTCGTAGCAACACTAGTTACTTCGTACAACTTATAAAATCTCGGTCCCAAACGCATACAAATAATTTTTTTCTTTTTAATTTCAAACAAATCTTTCAACTCCAAGAAATCGCTGCTGATCATGTAATGTTGTCTGCGTTGAGTATTTGAACGCCATAATGAAAGCATATTTCCAAGCAATTTCCAGAAAATCTTATCCAAAAAACGTTGATTCGTCGCAGTATGTTTGGGAAAATTTCATATCTTCAGTTCTGTATCAAGTATTGGCTTTGCTTTCACTTCGGGGGTATACCAACAAGCTCCCAGTTGTTGTTGGACTCGCAGGTTTGAGTACTGCTGGATTAAAAGTCGTGTCGTGGATGCCGTATAAATAAATGAACTTTTATTTAATTTAAGTAAATAAGTATTTAATGAATAATAAATGTTACGCGAATAATGAATGTTGAAAAGTTATTGGCCCATAGTCATAGTCAAATTAAAATAGAGTTTTATCAACTTAAACATGATTCTATAACAAACATCATTTCATGTCTGTCATAGTCAAGTTAAAGTACATTTTATGTCTAAGACGGAGTTTTAATTTTAAAATGACGAAAATGATATTTTATCATTTTAAAATCACGGTTTGTGTCTACGGTTGTGTTTGTGACATCGCTTGCTCCAAACTTGAGTTTGGCTTTTTTACCTTGTAGCTACAGATATGCTATGGTTTGTGAATTAAATAGCTGGCACAGGGTGACCTGGCAAAACAGAAAAAATTTCTTCATACCACCAACCAATTTAATTTTTTTCCATAAGTGGAACCTGTTACTTTACATTTTAGCTCAAATCTTTGTTTAATATGACTATGATTGACCCAACATTTTAGATGTGTTTTTAAGTTAAGTAAAGATTTTAATTAAAACGCGTGTTAAGCAACGACTATGATTATAAGTGTGTGTATATTTATGATAAACGCAGTTGCCTTCGTCTTTTGCCGATTGATAGCATTCATCGTGTTTAGATTCATATGTTAAGTTAACTAGCCGCTTCGTTTTTGACTATTTTATTCTACTTTACAATTTCTCTTAAATTTTCAGATTTGCCAAAGCAAATCTTCGGATCTACCCCTCTGAAGCATAAGTTGGGGAGTACTATGTATTACGTAGCTTGCAGACGCTGCAGACCTTGTCCGGCTTCAAAATTTACTTGCCTACATATAAAAAAATATCATCTCCCGCTTCATATTCTTCGGCTCCTCCATTTACCTCCTTATTTTCCTTTTCCATTTCCGCAGCCCTTTGATTCCCCTCAATCGCCTTCCCTGCTCC
Source organism: Merzomyia westermanni (assembly GCA_949987695.1). Taxonomy (NCBI): domain Eukaryota; kingdom Metazoa; phylum Arthropoda; class Insecta; order Diptera; family Tephritidae; genus Merzomyia; species Merzomyia westermanni. The sequence goes on from OX465288.1 coordinate 36,079,376, forward strand.
TTCCATTTTCTTTGCAATTGCTATTTTTTTCTATTCCGCTTCTTCTTTCTCTTCTCTCACCCTATCTTTCTTTTTCCTATTCTTATACCTCTCCCTATTCCTATTCCATTCTATGTTCCTATTCCTCTTTCTATCTCTGTTCCTATTCCTATTTCTATTCCGATGCCGGTTCCTCTTCCCATTCCTATCTCTTCATCTACCTCCGTCTCTACTCTCTCTCTCCCCCTTTATTACCTTATTTCCCCATTGCACTAGCACCAGATATAGAGAATTGACTTTTTAGGTGGCTCTTTTCAACATTTTATGCAGACACCAAATTATGACGATCAGTAGGCAATCGTTAACCAGTAGTAAAGTTGCGAACCAGTCTTCAAAATAGACAGTCCTAGAGCTGTATACTTCATATCTCATTCTCTAACGGTTACAAAACTGATAGTAAAAAGACACTTTGAAATATCAACTATTGATAATCACTCAACCACAGCTGGAACATTTCCTAAACTATCCGAAATGGAACCAGTTGTGAATTACCCAAAACGAAGCTATCCTAGATCTGTGCCAACGGTAGCCGGTTGAGAGTTGCCAAGTGACATTGCCTCCCTGTAAAAAATGCGATTAGTCTAGGCTGGATCCGGAATGAGTCGCAAAGGAGCATGTGACCAATGCCAGTTTTGATCTCTTTGTATGGGTTGGAGTGATTCTATTTGTTCCCCTACGGGCACGGTTGGACAAGTTTACTTTCAACACCTAAAAGTAGGCTACAAAAATACAAAACGATTTTTTCCAACTATGCCTGTAACGGAATAGTTGGGATCAATTGTATCCCACTGTAGACGAAAGGTATTGATCCCGGATCAGTCCCTTTAGAGATCAGTCCCACGATTTTTTGCAGGGCTGTGAAAGTGGGCAGTTGAATGGATTATTTGGGTATTGACCTGGAACTAGTATTGTCGTCAAATATTCTGCTGGGATGTTGTTGTTGTTGTTAACAGTGCTTCGCCCTGCCCAATGGGCTCGATCACTCTAAATTGTCATCAGGCTCTTCTAACGGAAGTCCGAGGAAATGCGCAGTTTCCACAGGGTTGGACCAGAGTGATATGGGTGTTAGAAGAGTGGGTTCAACTGAACAGGAAAAGAGATGTATGGTATCATGAGGGGTCATACCACATGCAGGGCATGTATTTGGTATGTTGGGGTTCAGTCTGCATAAGTAAGAGTTTAACCTATTACAAAATCCAGAGCGAAGTTGTGCTAGTATGACTCTAGTCTCCCTCGGAAGTACACGCTCCTCTTCAGCCAATTCAGGTGGTTGAGTATTAATAACGGGATTCACAGGCCGAGATCTGAGGGATCTGTCTACCGACTCAGTGTGGAGGTCAGTTAGAGCCCGTCTATGGTTCCGCAGATCAAACGGCAAAGAGATATGATACCGGATCTCATCGTAATGCTTACGGAGATGTCTCCTTATGTCTCTGGGGGGCGGTGCTACATCCAAAAGATGTCGGTTTGGATGACTAGGTTTGTGACAGTTCAGAAGGAACTGTCTACTCAAGAGTTCCGCGTGCTCTTGAACATTGAGCAATTTTGCCTCTTGATGGAGGTGAGACTCAGATGACATAAGCAGGCATCCCGTAGCAGTTCTGATGGCGGTGTTTTGGCAGACTTGCAATTTCCTCCAGTTGGTGTCAGAAAGGTTGGGCGACCATATAGGCGCAGAATAGTCAATAACCGGCCGGCCAATAATCTTATATGTAGCAAGCAATGTTTCTTTGTCTTTTCCCCAAGTACTGCCGGCCAGTGACTTGAGAATCTTATTGCGGCTCTGTACCTTTGAGGCTATTGCGGTGGCATGACCAGCGAAAGTGAGGCCGTTGTCAAATGTCACACCCAAGATTTTTGGGTGGTTGACAGTAGGTAGAGGTACTCCATCTACGTGGACATTTAACTCTTGCCCCATCTGCGCATTCCATGTAGTAAACAGGGTCGCCGTAGATTTAGTCGGAGACAGGGTCAGATTACGCTCGGTGAAGAAGCTGGAAAGGTCATGGAGGTAACTGTTGATTCTAATACAGAGTTCATCAATGGAGGGACCCTTGCCCGAGGCCATTATCGTGCAGTCGTCAGCGTAGGAAACAATGGAGACTCCCTCTGGTGGGGGGGGAAGTCTCGAAATATAGAAATTAAACAAGAGGAGAGAGAGAACACCACCTTGCGGCACCCCTTGTTTTATTCTTCGTGGTCTAGATTTCTTGTTCCTAAATTTGACTGTTGCCTGTCGACCATTGGGGTAATTAGAGGTCCACCTCTTAAGGCCGGTAGGGAGCGGTGTCTCATCCAGGTCTCGGAGGAGAGTGGCGTGATTGACCGTGTCAAATGCATTTGACAGATCAAGTGCCACGAGAACCGTCCTATGGTTTGGTGGATGTTGATTCAAACCGTTGTTAATCTGCGTTGTAATGGCGTTCAAAGCGGATGTCGTGCTGTGATTTTTGCGAAACCATGTTGATGATCGGCCAATTTTAGATTTGTAACGAAGTAAGGAAGCAGAATGGACTCTAGCAATTTCGCTACCGGCGAAAGGAGGGATATCGGACGATAGGACTCTCCTAGGTTCGCCGGCTTCCCTGGTTTTAATAGGGGAACTACAATCGCTTGTTTCCATATCTCAGGTATAACGAAGGTAGTTAGAGAGAGATTGAAGAGAGCCGCTAAATAATTCTGTCCTTCATGGCCAAGGTGTTTGATCATCTTCATGGCAATTCCGTCGGGTCCGATGGATTTTGAGGGTTTGGCCTTCATTATGGCTTCCTTAACCTCTGCGACTGAGACGGCAATGGGCGCAGTAGAGTGTTTGTGTTTGCGCGTACGTCGGAAGGATCTTCTCTTAGTCCTATCCGCAGGTGGATGCATTATAAACAGCCGGCAAAAGGAACTCGCGCATTTCCTGGCGTCCGATTTGACACTGTCGCCGAAAGCAATGGCGACCTTGTCTTTGTGTTTGGTCGGATTGGATAGGGCCTTGACAGTCGACCATAGTTTGCCGACTCCGCCGGAGAGGTTGCATGTCTCAAGGTGTTGTTTCCACTTGGTCAGCTTGTGTTCGTTGACAATCCTACGGATTTCCGCATTGAGATCTTTTATTCTGGGATCTGCGGGATTGATAAGTCTCACTTGGTCACGTTCTCTTGCCATCGCCGCAGCTTCTGCCGGGAAATTCGGACGCATTTCTGGTATTCTGCCAGCAGGAATAAAGCGGCATGAGGCTGAATCGATGATCTTGCGAAACTCTCTTTCGCCTTTGCGTACGTTCGTTGGAGTGGGTAAGGCAGCGAAGGAGCGCTCTGTATATTCAGTAAAGCGGTCCCAGTCCGCTTTGGTGAAGTTGATGTATGTTATTTTATCAGTCGTTATGAAGTCGGTCGGTCGTTCAACAGAGAGTAAGATGGGTAGGTGGTCTGAAGCTAATGTAAGCATCGGTCGCCAGATGACAAAGAACTGTGACAGTTACCTGCCACCCTGGTGGGGGCATCTCCATTGACTGTACAGAATGCCGAGTTATCTATTTGGTCTGCAATTGCCTGTCCTCTACTGTCTGCTGGCAAGTTGGAGTGCCAGAGATCGTGATGTGCGTTGAAGTCGCCTAGGACTAGACGGTTATCGCCCCTTAGCAACGCACTAATGTCGGGATGATAATCTCTAGGACAACACGTGACAGGAGGAATATAGATGTTTATGATTTGCAGGTCGGCGTCTCCTGACCGGACTGCTATGCCTTGGCATTCTAAGGTAGAGTCCCTGGGGTCGACGTCAGGGGAAAATAGATTGTATTGTACAGAGTGATGTGTAATGAACGCAAGGCCACCCCCAAGACCGCTGGGACGGTCTTTACGATGTACATTATACCCATCACAAGTTCGTAAGTCCGATCTCGTGTTCAGTTTTGTCTCTTGTATCGCAGCGATTTTGATGTTGTGCGTCTTTATAAAGTCAGTTATCTCCGCGATCTTTCCAGCTAATCCGTTACAGTTCAGCTGCAGAATTTTGAAGTGTGTAGGGGGGGAGACGGGAGACATACTAGGCGTGAGGGACGGATGCGTTTGCCTAGGTGGAGGTAGGCTAAGGCCTAAACTATGTCGCAGTCTAGAGTTGACAGCGCCATGGCCGATGTGGTCTGGCGTGGAGGGCGGCTGTGTACTGCAACAGGGGGCTATGAACGAATCCGTCCAAAGGTTGCCGTTTGCGAGCCCAGAGCACATAAGGGTGTGACACAGGCCAAGGCAATTGTTGCACTTGACCGATGTCGCAGGCGTATACAATCTTTGCCGACAAACGGTGCACGTAGTGAAAGGTACTAGGAGGTGGTGTTCCTGACCCACGTGCAGGCTGGAAGCAGGGGGGGGGGGGGCATTAGGGGGAGAGACAGAGCGGATTGACGCTCGGCGATGCTTATATCTGACCTATTCCGGGGGGGATAGGAGTGTTGAGCGGCCGTGTGAGATGGAGACGCTGGTGTGCGTGAGCGACAGTCGGGAGTGGGTGAGGCAGGGATGGCAGCGGTGCTGCCAGTCGTATAGACTGAGCCAATATTGTGACTATTGGAAGTAGTTAGAGGCGGTAAGGGAGTGCCAGAGCGGCGACTACCGCGGGACGTCCTAGGACGTGTACAGCAAGGTGCCTCAAAAGTACTAAAGAAAGTACGGGGTCTGTGGATGGCAGGGTTAAGCCCTGAACATCCAGATTTATGTAACCAGCTCTTACGACTACGACTTACGAATACGACCGTTTAATATAAATTTTCTTCCAGCAAACGCAGCAGATCCAGTCTCTTGGTCCAGGGTTGGGTTCGACCCCAGCCCGTAACAAGAGACAATGGAGCAACCCAGCTGCAAGGGTTTGCTCCGAGGATGACAATTTAAGGGTGAGACGGGACAGATTGGACAGGGTTACACTGAAATAACAGCCCTTGGCCGGGTCATTCCGGTGCGATAGAACCGGCTGTTGTGGGAATGCTGCTGGGATGTTCATCTATGGTAGCTATCACTAAAGATAATACCCATCCGTGACTTTATCAATCTCTTCATTGGATTGGAGTAAATAAATTTGAAACGATAAGGGACATTGTCTATATGAACATAGTGCACGGAATTCTGCAACAGAAGAAGGCTTGGCCTCCCTTGCCAAAAAAGAGAGTTTAAGATAACGTCTAAATGGTTAACTACTTCCTTTGAGGTTATCGTTCCGGCTAGGGCTTCGGAGGCATTCTAGCGGTATGTAATGATCCAGAAAAAATGGGTGTGGCAACCTTTATACTAAAAGAAAATGGCGCCTTAAAAAATCAAAAATGTTCTTTCTATTATTTTACAATATCAACAGTTGATTCTCATTTACGATGACAGCAATATTGACTTCCTTATTATCTTGAACGCGACCAAGTGCAGCAACAAATGCTGCCCTGCCAGTGTTGATGAGCAAGAAGCAACTGGAAATATTTATTTTTAAATTGAAACAAGCCATTATTTGTTATTAAAATATGACTCGCTGCCTAATTTTGCAAATTAAACTTCATTTGCACTAACAAGTCGCTTCAAATAAATAAAGAAACGAAGCGAGATGACTACAAGATAGCAGGCAGCCAGACACGTTTGACTTTCAATGAAACACGGGAACTCAAGTAGATTTTACTTACTTACTTTGTATACTTAAGTAAGAACAGAAATTAGGCAAATAGTAATTAAGAACATCCAAGTAAAAGAAAGTGTCAAATGGTGTCATGAAATAAGAGATTTAGCTCGTGAGAAAAATAACAACTAAATGAGTGACGGGGCTGCAAAACATCCTATGCGGTCGCCTTATGCTGTTGCTTGATGCTTCTATGAACTCACTGTGCTGTTGATAGACCGTGTCTTGTGATAACTTTGCACTGTTTGGCCCGCTGCTGTTACGCGTTGTATTAAGTACGCATCCATATCTGGTGGTTCTGCTATCTGACTTTCTCGCTCCGTATAGTTTATGGCGTCAAGTGCGTGCTGTTGCCGACTGCCATTACTCAAGTTGACATTATTTTTACGCCATTTGACACAAGAACTCATTAACAACACTTGATGGGTGTTTGTGTGTGGTGGTGATGGTGGTTTGCTGGGCTTGAGGTGCGCTGTTAAGCGTTGTGTAAGCGGGCAAAATAGCAACCACAATAAAGTCAGCATTCTCTTTATGGCATGGCAGTCTAGCGGGCGAGTTAAAAAGATTTATGTCACATACAGTCAGAGAGCAAGCTGAGTTCAAATTGCAGAAATATAATGCTGATAGTGATGTAACGGATTGCACTTTTTATTGCTCAATATTCGATGTAGATTATTCAATACATATTAACGAAATTTTGGAAATTTATAATAAAAACAGCAGACATACTAAAATATTGACATAGATATGCTTTTCCGTATGCCTCCCCACTATATGTTTAGCTATACCAATTTTTATCCCTACATAAAATTTTATGTTTATCTTTATCTCCATTTTTATTACCATCTCATTTTCTATCTCTGGAGATTAGAATCCATCTCTAACCATAGCTCAATGTTTAGCTACAAATCTATCTCCTCTATCACTATCTCCTTCTCTATTTCCTTCTATATCTACACATCTATATCTGCCTCCAGTCTACCTTAAGTCTATCTCTACCGCTATCTCCATCTCTATCTATATCCCTATTTCTATCTCCATCTTACTATCTTAATGTATCTCAATCGTTTTCGCTATCTCTGGATATCCCGTCTATATCATTATCCACATCCCACTGGATATCATTCACCTAACCCTCTAGTTTTCCCTCTTATGCAAATATGAGTTAAGTAAATCTTCAGAAATTCAGTCCTTTGCATTCATACAGAAAAAAAGTTACATATATTTAACATAGTACATACTAACACTGTTATTCAAAGACATTTAAAGTTTTTTTTATCATATTCTTCCCCTATCGTCTTTTCTTCATTTTTTAACCGCTCCTTTCTTTGCTGTTCCTTTCTGTGGTTAGTTTCATTTTCTTTCTTTAACCTTATGTTTTATTTTATTTTATTTCATTTTACTTTAATTTCATTTAATTTATTTTATCTTTAGCCTTATGTTTTATTATATATTGTTTTGTTTTATTTTATTTTATTTTATTTCATTTTATTTTAGTTTAATTTAAATTAATTTAGTTTGATTTAATTAAATTTTATATTATTTTATTTTATTGGATTTTATTTAATTTAATTTAATTTATTTTATCTTTAGCCTTATGTTTTATTACATATTGTTTTGTTTTATTTTATTTTATTTCATTTTATTTTAGTTTAATTTAAATTAATTTAATTTGATTTAATTAAATTTTATATTATTTTATTTTATTGGATTTTATTTAATTTAATTTAATTTATTTTATCTTTAGCCTTATGTTTTATTACATATTGTTTTGTTTTATTTTATTTTATTTCATTTTATTTTAGTTTAATTTCAATTAATTTAATTTGATTTAATTAAATTTTATATTATTTTATTTTATTGGATTTAATTTAATTTAATTTAATTTATTTTATCTTTAGCCTTATGTTTTATTTTATATTGTTTTGTTTTATTTCATTTTATTTTAGTTTAATTTAAAATAATTTAATTTGATTTAATTGAATTTTATTTTATTGGATTTAATTTTATTTATTATTCGTTTTTTTTTTTAACTTGAATGCATTGGATTTTATTTTATGCTATTTTATTTTATTTTATTTTATTTCCTTTTATTCATCATTAGTTTATTTTATTTTGTTTGATTGCGTTTTATTTTACTTTATAATATTTTATTTTATTTTATTTTATATTATTTGATTTTATTTAATTTAATTATATTTTATTTCATTTTATTTGTTATTAGCTTATTTTACTTTATTTTATTTTATTGAATTTTATTTATTGTAGGACATTTTATTTTATTTATTATTAGTTTATTTTTTTATTATACGTTCATTTTATTTTATTTTATTTATTTTTATTTATTTTATTTTATTTTATTTTATTTTATTAGATTTTATTTAATTTAATTTTATTTTATTTCATTTTATTTGTTATTAGCTTATTTTACTTTATTGGATTTTATTTTAAATCATCTTATTTATTACTAGCAAGTTTTTTCATTTCATTTTATTTTTTTTATTGGATTTTATTTATCATAAGTTTATTTTATTTTATTCTTTTTTATTTTATTTTATTTAACTTTAATTTAATTTTAATTTAAGTATCTTTTATTTTATTTTATTTCCTTTTATTCATCATTAGTTTTTTTTATTTTGTTTGATTGTGTTTTATTTTACTTCATTTCGTTTTGTTTTATTTTTTTTGTTTTGTTTTATTTTATTTCATTTCATTTTATTTGTTATTAGCTTATTTTACTTTATTAATTTTTTTTTTCATATTATTTATAAGTTTATCTTATTTTATTTGGTTTTATTTTACTTTATTTTATTTTATTGAATTTTATTTATTGTAGCACATTTTATTTTATTTATTATTAGTTTATTTTTTTTATTATACGTTCATTTTATTTTAGTTTATTTTATTTTATTTATTTTTATTTTTATCTATTTTATTTTATTTTTAAATTTTTTGTATTTCATTTTATATATTATTAGTTTCATTTTATTTATATTTATATTTAATTTATTTTATTTTATTTCTAAAGCAGCTGTTCGTGTACCCACACGATCTACTACCCCATCAGTGAATGATACTTGCATGGTTACACACACATCGTCTCGCTAGTATGAGTTCTAGAAAAATTTCATTTTTATCCGCAGCTATTTGGGGAACGTTACACTGTGCGTCGTCTGGCTGCCAACAGCAGCGTTAATTAGATAAATTCCCATTGTGATATGAGCTTATTATTACTTTTAGTTGCCGTACTGTTTGCTTCATATTCATGATACTGGCAATGATAATAATTCATTGAGCATATATGGCCTATAAGTTAGACATAAAAAGAGTTCAAAGAAAAAAGTGAGCTTTAAAGGAAGTATTAAAAAATTCACTTACATAGATACTATATATGTATATGTATTTAATTACATATGTAAGTATATACAGACATTCTCATAACATATTAAACCATTATTTTAATAGTGAGTTAGTACAAAAATACACAGTACAATCGCATTAAAAATTCAATTTAGATGGAAGTAGTCGATACACACATACCTGCAGTAAAACACTAAACACATCAGAGGAAATGCCAGCTAACAACAAGATTTTTCCGAACGAAATCAAACTAGTCGCAAAAAGACTAAACTTGTACCAACAAAAATAAAGTTCGGGGGAATACTGTAGATTTTTCTGAGTGGAATCAAAATATTTCCCAGACCACCAAATTTGTACCAAAGATTACAAGAATACTGTTTAGATTTCTAACTTAAATGAAACTAGGCCGTTTACTGCCTGAAATCAAACTAGTTCGATGAAGTCCCAACAAATATGTGAAGTTTAGGAAAACACTGAAAAATCATCAGGCTTAAATCATACTAGTACCTAAAAGAATTAACTTGTAACAACAAATGTTCAAAAGTCTAGAAGAATACTGTATATTTCCTGACTGAAATACAACTAGTCTGGAATGGGTTGAACTTGTGATAACAAAAGTTCAAAGCTTTTGGAGCATGCTATAGATTTTTCTGAATAAAATCAAACTAGTCCGAAGAATATCAAACTTAAATCAAGAAAAACTCAAAGTTAGCAAGAATACTGTATAAGCTAGTGATTTCAGTCAGTTCAGAAAAAGGCGAAACTTTCAAGTTTACTAGAATACTCTAGAACTTTCTCATAGAAATAAAAACAATCCGAAAAAAAACTAATTTGTATAGTAAAAATTCAAAGTCTAGAAAAATTCTGAAGAATGTTCTTACACGGCTAAAAATTTGAGTCTAAATTTAAAACTTTTTTGGGCTGCATATAGTATGTCCAAACCAAGTTTGGTTTAGAATTTAAATTATGCAAGTTTTCAAGATAATAAGCGTGAAAAAGCGTATAATTTTTAAACCAGAAATGTCTCAACAATCAAGAAAATTTAAAAAACATTTGTATCAGTTGACAGAATTCGAACTGACGCTTCCCGCACCAGACTCGTCAAATTCATTGACTTGAAAAAGCTTTCAAAAATAAATTTAAAAAAATTTTAAATCTAAACCGCAATAAATTGAAAAATGGTGTATGTAATTGAAAGGTTTGGAATTTATTACAAACAAGTTTATAAAGTAGCTTAAACCGGCGAATGGTTTAAAATGTAAGCTCACACTTATGGCAGTGTACTTAAATCAAACTGACACGAAGCAGACTAAACTTGTTCCGAGAATTCATGTTGTAAGGTAGTTTGCAACTACATAGTTCGTTTGTCTGCTGGGTACATTTGTATGTATTTATGTATATATGCATGCGTGTATCTAGGACTATATAAAGCGGGAACAATTAGTATTGCAGTAAACTTTCTACAATTAGCGCCAACATTATTTATGAGTTTAATACTGTGTATGGAGGTCCATCTAATGGCCATAATAGCATCGCTATCGCCGTCGTCATTCGGCATCAGCATCTCGCTAGCTTTTATATCGACGGTGAATGCATTGCAGTACTCAATACTTTACTGAACGGTATATTACTTTTTAAATTATGGTAATAAAATTTTAATATAAAGGGTGTTTTTTTTAGGGGTATAGAACTTCGAATTGAAATAAAACACAAGAAAATCGTTTTAAGGTCCATCAATTTGGCTTTATTGGAAGGATATTTTTATGCCATTAATGTTTAAATATGATTTAGGCATGTGGCCGCCGCGGCTGGCTTCAATAAAGCCAATTCTACAGGTCCAATTTTCAACCACTTTTTCGAGCATATGGGGCCGTATGTCGGCAATAACGCCACGAATGTTGGCTTCCAATTCCCCTAACGTTTCTGGTTTGTTGGTGTAGACGAGCGACTTCACATATCCCCAAAGAAAATAATCCAATGGTGTCAAATCACACGACCTTGGTGGTCAATTGACAGGTCCATTCCGCGAAATTATGCGCTCATCGAATGTTTCCTTCAATAAATCGATTGTGACGTGCGCTGTGTGGCATGTAGCGCCGTCTTGTTGGAACCACAACTCATCCACATTCATGCCATCCAATTCGGGAACAAAATAGTCGGTTATCATGGCTCTATACCGGTCTCCATTAACGGTAGCTGCCTCTCCAGCATTATTGCGGAAGAAGTATGGCCCAATGACTCCACCAGCCCATAGAGCACACCAAACAGTCAGTTTTTGTGGATGTAATGGCGTTTCAAGGGTCTCATGTGGATTCTCTTCACTCCAAATGCGGCAATTTTGCTTGTTGACGTAGCCATTCAACCAAAAATGAGCCTCATCACTGAACAAAATTTTGCGATGAAAATCAGCATCGAAATCAATCTCATTTTCGGCCCATACACCAAAATCACGACGCATTGCATGGTCTCGCGGCTTTAATTCTTGCACAAGCTGGATCTTGTAAGGTCGCAAGCCAAGATCTTTGCGCAAAATCTTCCATAAAGTTGATGGACAAAGCTCCAATTGCTGTGCACGGTGGCGAATCGATTCATTCGGGTCCTCTTCAACACTTTGCTCTACAGCGGTAATTGTTTCTTCGGTGCGCACTGTTCGACGTCTCTGCGGATGCGTATTATCACATAGAGTAAACGTAGTGCGAAAACGATCCATGGTTAACCGAATTAATTGCTCTGATGGACGATTATGTCGACCATAAAATGGACGGAGCTCACGGTAAACTTCGCGAACTGAACCATTATTTTCGAAAGAAATTTGCACGATTTGCAAGCTTTGTTCTTTTGTCAACCTGTTCATGATGAAATGGCAAACCAAACTGAACATAAATGACATTAGAGTTGCCAGATTTGACCACAAAATGCCAGTTTTATCTCTATTCAAAAAACAAACCTGTAAAAAAAACACCCTATACATAGATATCATTTTCAAAGTAAAATAACATCTTAGAATAGCTTTGAACTCCAGAATAACACCTTTCTTGGTTTTGAATACCATGCTAAATTTATGCAGTTGGCCGTGATATGGCCGATAGACATATGAACTACGTAAACTCCAGCATTCTTGCTACCTTTGATCTTATATTGAGCCGGAAAGAATGCTATGCTCTGGATTGCCACCAAAGTGGACATTGCTTAGATAGGGGAATATATAGCCGACGCCCCGGCTTACCAAGCGGTGGGCTGACTTTACGTCTGGCAGGGTAGAGAGATCCTTTTAGACCGAGGTAGATTGCAGACGACCTGTGGTGTTCATTTTTTTCGCTAAGGCTCATTTATCCTGAGGGGACACTTCAGCTGCATCAGCGAGTCTCTAGGTTAAGGGACATTGGCTTACTCGGTACTTCTGGGTAACTATCTTAGGTAAAAACTAGTCCTATTCGAAACAATATCGTTAAAAAACGGCGATTTTACCGTTATCTCATTTCGAATCACATTTGCCCTTTACATTTTTCAAGTTCTCCACGGGGCAGCTATTATTTAACCTAACCTGACACCTGTTATACGGATGCACACAAAGGAGCTCCAAAGGACTCCGATAACGAACAGTTAACAACAGACACTTGGAAACACTAACAAACTCGCACAGGGGTCGTTAGGTGGGCTCAGCAAAAATAGTGACTTTGAGGAACGCGCTTGTCGGGCTGGTGGACGACCGAGTAAAGAAACATCAATCATTTTCGGCCGGGGTGTCTGCAAGCAGAGAACCAAAGATGTAAAGTACACGCGTTCAAGACGTTTGATCTATGGTTTGGCGTTTTTTGATTAGGAAACAGCCCAGCAGCTTGATGGTCTTTTTATGCAGTAACCACAGTTATTACAACAGGATTTGTGGACCATAGACTTCTTCCTTTCCCGTCCATTCGTGTAAGTCGATTTTTATATCTTGTTGGGCTCAGCGATCCTCGTCGTGCTTTCGATATGTTCAAGAACGCTTTGAAGCCGGTATCATCGAGTAGTTCGTCCAGAGACGTAACCGACAGTACTTGGTGGGGCACCACGAGTCCTACTTCATTTCATACTTTGCCCCAATCATTGCATTATCTGTAGACTATTGATGTCAGCTTTTACATTAACGAGGACAGAAGAAAGGAAAAGCAGCCCTTTCCTTATAGCGCAATCCTTTGGCAAAAATTCTCGCCCTAGACTTGTTTAGTTTGTGAAGGGGTTTTAAGTGGCGGGTCCCAAGCTCAGCGTACAACCCGGCGAAGAGACTAGGAAATATTTACACTTCATTTATCTATCTAGCGGCATTCTTCAAGAGAGACGTAACTCTTGGTGAATAGACTATATAGACACCTGCGGGTTAGCGGGCTAGAATATGCCCGAGGTAGGTATGCCGGTCGTAAGAGGCGTGCAACTTGATGGTTGATCTACGGATATGATACCTCTCACCTCTGATTACCAACCTTCTTCCTTACTGAAGGAGGGGTTATATGAGCTAGAAGGTTCCACTGGTCACACCAAATCGCTCTCACGGCAGTCGGGCATGTACGGCAAGGGAGTAACGGAGCGTACCGGGCTTATATCCGGCAAAGGACTGCCACTTCCGACCACACACAAAAACCTTGGGGGTGTGTTTTTGTTGCTAAAAACAACAACAACATACACTTTAAAATTGGAGCTCATAAGCCGAATATTTCAGACTGGCCCCACAGAGTCTTTATTTTCTTCTGCCGCAACTCTAGGGATCACAAGATTTGATTTCTGTATCCTCCACTCTAGGTGTCACTCGGGTTGGTTTCCGTATCTTGCACCAACGTGAGCTTGCCTGCACAACTAGTACTGCTTGGCCATGTACAGTACTAGTACAACTAAACCCCAGTTACGACGATATTCCTAATAAATGAAATACAGATCTTCATCGTTCCTAAATCACTGTAGAATCCCTCACCTTTAGATATTCCCACAAAACAGCTGCATCTTGTCATGTTCAGATATTTTTAAATTTTGTCCCACCACAGCCAACCACAATTGGCCAACTTTTACTTGTTGCAGACGTCTGCTGCCACATCTTTCGAAATATATTCCTTAAATATATTCTAACTTAGTATTTTCTTGATTTAAAATTTTCCACGCTGTATTGCACTGCAACGCCTTTGAAGCTCATAGATGCTACGCCATTGCATCCACCGCTTTCATGTGCGCGACGACGAGTTGCCAAAAAGCCACAAGCAAGTAGGAAGAAGCACCACAGCTGTCAGAAACGCTTAGGAGGACAGCCGTCGCCACCGCTACCCATAATTGAGGCGTGTAATTATGAGCAAAATGTATGTAGCCCACATCATATAAGTTGGCGGCTTAAGTGTGTGTGTTTATGCATTTTCCTTTCGAACTTTTTAATTCTAAAATTTTGTTTCTGTGCTACATTGCCTGCAACCAAAACTGTGCTTTGACGCTTTTGTCTCATTGTATTTAGTTTATTAATTTTAGAATTGTTGTTGAATTCGCCTGCTGATACACTCAGATAATGTGCTGCAGTTTCAAAAAGAAGAAAACAAAAACTTAAATTAATAAACACCGCATGTAGTATTACTTTGCGTAACCTTCTGGGCGCACCCGGTTCTTCTAGAAAAACAAGAAAAAAAAGATCGAAAAAAACTTTAAATGAAATGCAAAATGTGCACCCAAATCGATTTTGGCTGTCACACGAATTTTGCTGAGTGCTGAGTGCGCGGTTTTGATTTTATTTATTGGTTTTTGTGTTTCAATTTCGTGTCTCCCGTCGCCCAGATACACCACCAAAACGTAATCCCATAAATTGTTTTCAATATCTACATTAATTTACTAGCTTTTAGTAGGCCACACACACCCATTCATCTTTATGAAGTGTTGTTTCCTATTTTAAAATATTTTTGGAAGCTTCTTAAAACGTCGATAATTGCTTTAGGCTAATCCAAAGTAAAAATACAAACTTTGTATTTCTCATAAATATTATAACCGAAAGTGGCTATGAGTCAGCTTTCAGAAACTGTTAGCCTTTTGATATCATTGCGGTTTGTTTTCTGGGTGGGCGTACCATAGTGATGTGCTAGTCAGAGTACAATAGGAAGGATCTATCTTGGAGTTTAGCTATTTTAGTTGGTCCAATCTGGTCCCTAGTGGACCTTATCAAAAGATGCATCATCATAAGTTGGAGTGTCGACAGCACTTCGAGGTCGGATCGTTTTTATGTCCAAGATAGCAACGTCTTTGGGGTTTTATTTGCTATACCATGCTCTTAGGGGGGTGCTTGTATTGCTGGGTAGAAAGTTAAGGTCATATGATCATGTTCAATCCCGGCTCTAACGCCCCTCCGGGCAATCACTGCTATCTACGTACAAAATGAGGTAGCCAACCCCTGTGATATATAGAGCTGGAGCAGAAAGGGAGCTTCGATGGGGCCACTGTCTCATACTCGGCACTGATGTTTTGGAGCATCTGTTCACCAAGCCGTCCATCTCGGAGCAAGCTGCTCGATATATAAATATGTAAAGTTTTTATTAAGAGTCAAAATTGAAGTTTTTTTGTAGTGGATCGGAATTTTTTTCGATGTAAGGGAAATAAAAAATTGTAGCAGAGTATTGCAGTATAATTTAGGTAACATGAAAAAGCTAATTGTAATAGAATTAGGCAGAGTTCGGATAGTTTTGGGATGTTTTCGGGCTTTTTGAGGATCTTTTGGCACCCCTTTGGTATTGTTTTCGGAACACTTTTTTGGGATAAATTTGGGAATATTTCATGACTTTTTGGTATCATTTCGGAATAGTTGTGGCAATTTCGGGATCATTTGGAATTGTTTTTGGGTTTGTTTTTGGAGTTTTTAAAGCTTTGTAGTATCATTTCAGTACTGTTTTGGGTATTTTTTTGGGATCAATTCCGGCTTGTAAACGCATCTTGAAGGCGTCCTAAACTTACTTCATACATTTCAGGAGTCTCCCTGGGAGGGTGAGCGCAACGCGCAGGTAGTCCTAACGAAGACCTTTCGGTCTCCACTGGTCGGCTCCGAAGTGTTAGAACCATTTTAAGATGAGGTAACTGGTTGATGTCCTTTTTAATATTAACAAGTAAGAAAGTCGGGTGGAACCGAACATTAAATACCCAGCTGTGTAAAACCGATCGTGGTAAATTGCTAAATTGTTGTATAGATATTTTTAACTTTTTCTACTATCATGTGGGCAATCTTATAAATAAAAATTAATGTGTGTCTGTGTGTCTGGCGTCCAAAGTACTCAACCGATCTTTATGAAATTTTCACAGTACGTTCTTGGGTTCCCTGGTTACAGAATAGGCTATATAAAATTTTACCTATTTAATGATATTTGGATATATGTGTTCATTAATCAATATTTATACAATTTTATAAAAGTGCGCGGTGGATATTTATGATACTTTCACAGTGGGTTCAGGGAGCCTGTGCGTGCGACGCTATATAAAGTTGGAAATTATTTGATTCCAGATAATGTTATGTTATATAAAAGTGTCCTTAACGTTCATTTATACATATGTGGGCGCTGCCAAGCTCATTTCCCAAATTAAAATAAAATTATAAATAAGATCATCAGGTCATTGTAACTACCAAATTCTAGCACTCTATCTGCGTTACTGAAGGATATATGGCATGTACCGGTTTCCTACCTCTCTTTTAGAAAACTTTGGTCTAAAAGTTGGCGTGGTCGTCCACCAATTTTGCTTATTTTCCGTGGGCGTACTTTACATGTAGATAGTATACCTTGTATCGAATTTTGTAATTCTATCTTACACGGTTATGAAGTTATTAACAGTCGAAGTTTGAAAATTTGTTCACTCATATGTGGGCGGCGACACGCCTCTTTTCCAAAAATTTTGTAAAATCGTCCATAGGACAATCAAGTAAATAAATCTACCAAATTGTATTATTATATTTTCGATATCGATAAAAGGGGCGTGGTTACTGTTCGATTTTGCCCATTTTAAATAGCAACCTACCTAGGAACCTGTGTGCCAAATTTCATTCAAATATCTCAATTTTTACTCAAATTATCGTGTCCACGGACGGACGGACGGACATGTCTTAATGGATTGCTCTGTTCATTCTAAGAACTTTGATATATGGAACTCTATATCTATCTCCATTATTTTATACCGTTAAAAACCACAGCATATGACCAAATCTATAATACCCTGTGTACTAGTACACGCTGGGTATAAAAAGGTTGACACGAGTGCTTGACAAGAAATGCGATGGACGGGACAAGGTATGTAAGCATTCGGCATTTTCGACGTATACTGCAGTCGCAAGACTATCCAGAAAGGCAAGCAAAGTCGTGGCATGAAAGAGACTTAGGCGGCAACTAATATCGTCCGCACCTTTGGATGAGAGTCTCTCCAAGATAGGCCGAAGCTCTTTAACATCTCATTTATAGGTGCATCCACGCCTAAAGATAAGATGGACGACGAGGAAACGGCCTCATTGTGTCTATACTACAGTCGGGAAATTGAGTCTCTACAATGTAACACCTCGCAACGGAACTAGGTTGATTGCCTTCGGCGCTGCTCGAAATATGATCATGTGTACTACCATCTTCTAGAATACACCCAGCCTTTGAACTGATCAACTTCGACCATCATTTTGTCACGATAAAATACTCACACAGAAGGAAAGTTTGGTGCTGAGAGCAACGTAACAATGTAACCGCCTCAGTCCACAAAATGTCGATGGTCGGGTTTAAACTGTCAGCTCTCTTTTGACAATTTTCGGAAATTAATATCTGCAGGTGCATCTCTTGTCCGAGTAATCGTTCATATAATAATTTGTCCGTTCGACAGAATATCACTTTTTCACTTCTGACATCCGTTTGTCTCCTTTTCAAGCATGATTTTTAATTCATTTAACATTAAGTCTTTTATGCAACCAACATACCATTGCGAAATGTCCACCTCATACACCATCTCATCTAAAATGGCACAGAGCAAAAGGGATATAGTGAGTGGAGGAAATTTGTATGTGTGTACAGTACCCAGGCACATACAGGATATTTGTTTATATTCAATGCCAGGATGCCTTTTGAAACTCACACAATAGAAAATGTGTGAGCCGGCAAAGGATATGACAATGCTAGGAAAGGAAGAAAGTCAACAAGGACACGGGCACTTTTCTAGGACAGCTTTTGACAAAGAAGAAGTTTTTGTTATGTAGCGCCAATATTCCTTTAGCTACCACAACAACGTGGTAATATCAACTTGGAGTATGTAGAGATTGAGTGAGTAAATGCAATAAAATTTTCTCGTTTCCATCCCTTCACCTGACAGGATTGTTGTAATTGTATGCAAATTTCTAAAAGAAAATATGTTAGCTGCATGCTCTTTAAATGCATTTGTCAAAGAGAATGACATCGATGTGATGGAAGGAAAAAGACAATGCCCAGCAAAGGAATGTAAAAATTCCAAGTCAAAGTTTGCTTTCATACGAATCCACACAAGGGATTGGATCGGAAATATTTGGCTCCTGGACCAATGTGTTTATTGGATTCGCTTTAAAGACACCCGAGTTTTATCCTGGGTGAGGTAGTTGCTACCATGCAGTCAATTCTACTAGTTACTATTTTTCCAAGCCGGCTCAACTAGTTCGAGTTCTGTAATTTTTCCATATTCTTCTTTCTTCTTTTAATGGTCATCTAACCGCCCATGCGATTTTGACCGTCCAACATAGCTCGCCAGTCGTTTTTTTGTTGCGCCAACTGGCGCCAATTGGAAACACCGCGGGATCGCAAATCGGTCTTCACTTGGTCCTTTCATCGGAGTGGTGGTCGCCCTCTTCCTCTGCTTCCACCGGCGGGTGCCGATAAGAATACCTTCTGGGCTGGATCATTTTATCCATATTAGCAAGTATTTTTAACACAGCGATGTCCTACGAGATGACAATTGTCCGCAAGATACACATCAATATCATACCATTCAAAATACTAGTTCGTATATACATCAGAATCAAACCAGTTTATATACTAGTCAGCACATACACCAGAATCATACCAGCCGTCATACAGGGTGGCGCAAAAGTAATCATCCTATCAGAAAATGCTATAAATTTTGCGATTGGCCCCTAAAGTCAGTTCTGTTTTGACATTTGTGTAGTAAACACATGCGAAATAGACGTTAATAAACAATGTTACGCTACGCTGCTCCAGAACGCGGAATATTGCTGACTATTTATTTGACCAATAATCGGTCGGGGCCAAACGGTTACTGTGAATGGTGAGCGCTACAGAGCAATGATCAACGACTTCTTTTTGCCGCAACTTGATGAATTGGGATTGGAAAACATGTGGTTCCAACAAGACGGTGCAACAGCACACACTGCACGTGCCACAACCGATATGCTGAACATCGGAAGCTTACTTTTGCGCCACCTTGTACTAGTAAGGCTATGCATCAGTATCGTACCAGTTACTGTACCACTTCATAGCAGGTTAGCTCATTTTTGGTTTAAAAATACATGAAAGTTACAAAATTATATTACAAACCACTTTATTGAAAATTCATTCATCAGATATATCTATCACTATATTAAACAAATGAAACCAATTTCAATAAAAATATAGTCGCTATTCGTAACAATTTAAACCTTTGGAAAACATTTGTAAAAAGTAATTTTCTTCTTTTTTAACAATAGTCCTTTTTTGATTGAATTTTATAATTGATAAATCTTTAAATTTTCTTGAAACATTTTATGGAAAATTTTTTAGTTTAAATATTGATCTCCTTGTAAAAATATCTTTATATAAAATTAAGGAAATTCAAGGAAGATTCGCTTTAATGGTGATGAGGAGTTCTTTGCAAATAAACATGCATATGAGTCGCTTATGAAATTCAAGTACAAGCTGTTGGTAACTAAATTTTTTAAAAAGTTCTATTTTAACCACCTTGTTATTGTACGTGCCTCTGCTCGCCATTTTCGTTTTTACAGCTTCTAAACGATTCCGTTATTCCTTGTTATTTTATTTATGAAAACTGCATTCCACAATCAAAATAAATCAACCCTGAAAAATTACAACAATTCAATATTTGTTTTGTAAATTTTTTGAAAACTTTTTTATTAGAAAACGGTTACTTAAATTATTCCAAAAAGAAATGTTATTTACTTACACAATTTATTTGACAAATGAACGTTTCGTTTTCACTTTTATTCTTGGTTTCATTTGAACATTTCTTATTCGTTGTTGCTTCGCTGCTGCGCCATTATTATAGTAGCGACGTGACAAAAAAAAGGGTGATTTTGTTGACATGCACGTACGTTCATGATCTGCAACCCAAATGTACTATTTAAACCACGAAATTCTCAAAAGGATTATGATTTTACTAACAGAACTATTTTTTAGAAGAAATTTTAAATTCAATTAATCAAATGAATATTTAAAAACTCAGAATATTAGTTGAATAGAAAATTAAAATGTAGGACGGTGTTGTTAACTAAACGATTGCGGCCCGAATTCTGAATTGTTCTCTTTTTCGCTGTATGCATGTATCGACAATTTTAGAGGGTTGTGATAGCGGAAACGTTACAGTCGCTCAAACTGGTATGAATAAGCCCACACGGCGGCCGCCGTGGTGTGAAGGTAGTGTTGCCGGCCTACCACACCGAAGGTCCATGGTTCGAGCCCTGGTACAGGTAACATCAAAAGTGATTTGAAAAAAAAAAAAAGTTTTTCAAAACGGGGTCGCCCCTCGGCAGTGGTTTGGCAAACTCTCCGAGTGTATTTCTGCCATGACAGCAGACGGCAAAAAACTGTAGGTCCCACCAATTTGTAGGGAAAATTCAAATCGGCACACCACAAATTGGAAGAGAAGCTTGGCGCAAAAATCTCTTAGGAGGTTTATGATGATATACCTGTTGTATATCGCGCCATAGAGAGAGAGAGAACTAGAATGTTCACTAACCAGTTTGGCAGTTGAGTGCAGGGTATAAGCCTGCAAAGCAACGACTTCAACGAGAACATCGCCATACTCAACCGCTATGTTACAGCCGTTTCAAAATTTCCTTCTCTACTTAATATCTCGACGTTTCTTCAAATAAATAAATAACCTCCGAAGAAATTAAGGCCGAGCTTCTCCAATTTGTGGTTGCTGCTTCAAATTTTTTCTACAAATTGGCGGTTTCTACAAATTGGCGGCCGACTCCGAACGGTATCTGCACTCAGATAAATTTTTGCT
This sequence comes from Merzomyia westermanni, assembly GCA_949987695.1. Lineage (NCBI taxonomy): Eukaryota > Metazoa > Arthropoda > Insecta > Diptera > Tephritidae > Merzomyia > Merzomyia westermanni. The sequence goes on from OX465288.1 coordinate 36,100,637, forward strand.
GAGAAGCTTTTTCATGACAGAAATATGGACACTCGGAGGGTTGCCGACCACTGCCGAGGGTTGACCCCGTTCTTGAAAAAAAAATTTGATGTTACCTTACCCGTGACTCGAACCTGGGACCTTCGGTGTGGTAGGCCAGCGACAGTACCGCCACACCACGGCGGCTGCCACAGCACTCTTGATAAAAATAACAAATTTTGAAACATAATGGGTTAATACATTTTTTTATTTGACTCAAGAATTCCTACAGAAAAGAGAACTTACCAGTTCACTACTACTTTGTTTAATATACTTTGATGCATCCAAAATGATCTGGCGCACAAATTGAACCAGTCGTCTATATGGATTTATCTAACTAAAATCGTTGTTGTCGCAGTTACAGTTGACTTAAGCAGTGTTGAACTTGAAATTACTTTTGGCCAAATTAACAAACTCACAGACTTATCAAACAAATATCGTAGTAGGTCTTTTTTGATTGCCAGCAAAATAATTTTTCACCTCAAAAAGGGAAACTAAACCATTTTAGTAGTGAGTATTTTTTTATTATTCTTTATAAGCTTTCTTTGTTGTACTTGTTCACAGGTTTTTACACGCTTACACCGTTAGACTATGTTGAACTTCTAATTACCTTTGTAATGTTGGCAAAATTATTGCTCTGCAGTGAAACGATTCGTACCTACGAGTATGTTAATAGAGAATGGAATAATGACACAATTAACAATTGACCCACAAAAAGAAAATACAAAAAAGAAAATGTTAAAATATTTATGCTGCAGTCATGCTCACCTTTCCACAGCCAAGCAGTACCAGCCCTTCCAATTGCTTTATTTGGAATGTAAGAATACTTTTGTATGGAACTTTGCATATTAAAGACTTCACATATATCGACTTATGTATGTATGTTTGTATGTAGTGTAATTTAGTAATTTCGTTTATGCACAGTAGGTCACGTGTGGCAAATATTTATGCTCCTCTACTTGCCACCTCAACTAATTGTAGGTTGTTTGTGAATGGAAAATAAAGTTCTGGCACATTTGAATGCGAATCGGATTATATAAGTTTGGCGGTAGTTGTGCTAGATGTGGCAAATATACGTGTTTTACTCAATATTAAGACTCAAGTTGCATGTTGCAGCCATACAATTGCAAGTAACTTTGAAAGTGGTGCGGATGAGGGTTTCTCTTTGCTCGTTTTTAGTTGACGTTTTTGTAAATTTCATAATTTATTGCATGGCAAAAGCTTTGTTACTAAACAGTAAATTATGAAAATTGCAAAACCGCTTCCACACGCCTACATACTCGGGAATCCCCTTTTTTAGATTTGAACAATTCCCTTATTTTCAGGATCAGTTTTTAAAATGCCTTGATAACGGGATTGGTCCTCGAGTTTGGATATTCGCTAGAAATTGTTGGAGCAACTATTTGACTTTAAAATATATAAAAAATATTTAGATTTTTAACATTTTTTATATTAAACGAAAGTTATTTCATTAATAGCGGATTTTTTTTTCGTCAATATTTAGCAACTTGTGAATAAAATAAAAATTTTTTTTTTTTAAATGGCTTTGAAAGTCAAATGTGACTGCGTCCAAAATTGTGGGCGCTTGTAATTTTTTCTGCTTGCCTATTTTTTATTGTTTTCAATTCAAGAGTTGTATCTAGCATCGAAATGACGAATAAAAAACGGCAAATAACAAAGGAAAATCAAATAGCTATCCATACATTTTTTTTTTTTTCAAAAGATTTGAATTTTTAGAGCATATTTTTGGAATTGCTTATTGATTTTTTTACGCAATTAAATGACGCATTTTTAATTTTGCTTGTGACAAAAATTGTTTGTTATTGTTAGTAACTACAAAGGATCGCTTTTCAGTGCGTAAAACAAAATTAAAGTATTCGAAAATATTGCACATCAACAAAGAAAAGTTAAATTTCATAAATAACCCACACATACTCAATATTTCGAAAAATTGTAAGAAAGAAATCCTGGGATTTTTGATACCTAAAAAGGCGTCCCTAATACATACGGATGCACATTAGAGCTGGTTGATTTGTAGGGGAGGGAAAAAACGGAAGAATCGTCAATGCGGAAAATATTCTACGGACAATCTTGAAAACTTTATTTAAGAAACTATGGTTTTAAAACCGATTTGAAATCCGCGATTTTTAAGGTAAAGTTTTATAATTTAAAAAATTTTTGTTTACCTTAGTGGTAACCCTACTAAAAATGTTTTTGTTGAAATATGACCCAAAATGACTTTCATTTGGTGCCCATATTTAAGTATCTCATTGGTTTTTCAAACAAAAAACCTCTGAGATAACCAACTCTTCATTGAAACTTGTCAAGTCGTTTCCGAGATAAAAGGGAACACATAAAAGAATAAGCATAATAGGATAAGATGGTTACTATAGATTGGGTGGTAACATAGAAATATTTTGATTAAAATGAGACGTCATACACCTTTTGTTTGAGAGCCATATTTCTATATATCTTGTTAAAAAAAAAAATTCAGACAGGTGGCAACTTTTTTTGTAGGATATGCACACGTGTTTTTAATTTTTACAAAAATAAATGACCTGAGATTTTGCAGCTGTCAATGGCGCTCGAAAGCGGCTAAAAACTAAAAATTAGCTGTGTCGGTGACAAAACTTGCAAAGGAGTGTCAGTAAAGTGAGAAAGACGTAAATCTCTCTCTTCCGCCGAACAAGAATCAGTAAAAACTTGCAAGTAGAACCCCCAGTAGAAACTTGCTTTTAAAACTTCTTTTCCTCACCGAACCCAGCTATTGTCTTTAATTTTTATACCTAGTAGTGCTACGCACACAAGGTATTATAACTTTTGTCGTGTAACGGTGGTATGAAATGGCATAAAGGAATTGAGATAGATATTGACTTATGTATATCAAAATGTTAAGGAGGAAAAGAGAAATTGATTAAGCCATGTCCGTCCGTCCGTCCGTCCGTCCGTCCTTCTGTAAACACGATAACTTGAGTAAATTTTGTGATATCTTAATGAAATTTGGTGTGCAGGTTCCTTGGCGCTCATCTCCAAGCGCTATTTAAAATGGGCGAAATCGGATGATAGCTACGCTTTTTATGTATAGAATATTTTCGCAAATACAAAAAAGTGATTATTCAGCTCATAATACACCTATAAGGATAACATTTGATGTGTACATTAACATTGAGGCAGAAAATACATTTTTCAAGAAATTTTTGAAAATGGGCTTGTTACCGCCCACTTTTGATCAAGTCAAATTTAGAAATAATAATAATTATAAATCAAAAACCGTTCAAGATATCGAAACAAAATTTAGCACACATATTTATATTAATACACGGTATGTTCCGGAAAAAAGTGGGTAAAATCGGCTATGGTCCACGTCCACTTCTATAAGAAAGATTTTGAAAATGATCATAGATATATTTAATAGGCAAGAACTTTGCGTACAAAAGCTTTATATCATTTCAAATTCACTTTCAAAGTGTCCGTGAACGAAGAAAGTCGAAAAATATAAACTTTTGAAAATGAGGTGGCCCCGACGCTTTTATAGTGGATTATTACAAAACTTTTTATACCATAACCCCGGCAAAAATCGATTTATCGAAACGATATTTGGCGGAAATGTTGTACATATAAAGATAAATATTTGTTGTAGAAATGGGCGAAATAGGTCAACGGTCACGCCCATTTTTTAAACATAGTTCTGAAAAATTTGTTTGTAAAATGTAAAATGCGATATTTTTATAACCATGAAACCTATACCAATAAGATCGCACACATAATAAGCTTTTTAAGCAAAACTCGGCCGCAAGAAAAGTTTATGGATTTTGGGGAAGTAGGCGTGGCGCCGCCCACTTTTCAGCATAAAAATTCTGCTATTTTCAAAAGCGATTGCTTGTAATTTTAAGTAGATATTTTAATCAAAATTGGTCAGCTGCTTCTCAATAGTATGTATTATGCTTCTGCCAAAAATTAAGGAAATCGGATAACGCACAAGTAAAATATCAGGGCAAGTTTTTAATACCCCATTGCAATAGGGAAGTTATGTATCTTTTTTGATTTTCATACCTTTTATGAACATGAAATGATTGTAAGTATGAGAAGAAGAAGAGAGGGGCCCATCAATAAATAAACTCAAATGGGAAGGACCATGAGCTGACTCAATTTAGCACTGTCCGTCTCTCCGTCCGTCTGTCTGTCTGTCCGTCTGTCTGTCTGTCCGTCTGTCTATTTGAAAGCAAATTTTCCTAACATAAAATGTGCCTGCATTGGTATTTTGAAAAAATGTGGTTAGCGGTTGTTGTAGGGAAGCTATTTATATACAAACAAATTGATGGTAGCCGCCGTGGTGTGGCGGTAGTGTTGCCGGCCTACCATACCGAAAATCCAAGGTTCGAGTCTTGGGAAAGGTAACATCAAAAGTGGTTTGAAAAACTCTCCGAGTGTCTTTCTGCTATGGAAGGCTTCTCAGCGGCTTCTCGAAGTCGTCAAAAATCTGTAGGTCCCGCCAATTTGTAGGAAAAAAATTCAAAACGGCACACCACAAATTGGAAGAGCAAAAATCTCTTAGGAGGTTTATGATGATATACCTGTTGTATATCGCGAGATACATCTATATATTTTTTAAATTAATTTACCCTTCCAAATTCATAACAGAAGTGTTTTTATTTAAAACAATCAGCTGGCTTTATAATACGAACTGAAAAGTATTAAAATAAACCGGCGTAAATTGGTATGCCATAATATGCACTACTAGGTTATAATGTTCGGTTCCACCCGAACTTAGACTACCTCACTTGTTTAAGGTGTGTTTGACTGAGTCAGAAGATTGTGTCAACGCTCACTGTTTCTAGATTGAAGTGATTTTGTAAACCGAAACAGCAATGCAAAAACAAGATCCTACTACAGTAGTCGGAAATATTGGAAAATGTTTGTTTAATGTATGAAGCGGTTTGGTTTAAAAAAAATGTGCACAAATCTCCCATAATAAAATATTTGAGGACATATCGGTCTTCGGCTGTGTTGAACGCCTTATACTTTTAATAATGTGACTGTCTTTCTAGCGAAGTAAGTATGTTGCTCGCAGAACGTAAATCTGAAAAATAAATGACTTTACACGGGCATGCATCTAAGTGCATCTTGCAAAAGTTTGAGCTATGTCAATCATGGACGGAGTTAGCAAAAACTGCCTGAACTGAGACATCAGTCGTATGGGATCATACATTTTTCAGAAAATCCGGTACTATACTTAGGCAAATATTTGCTAAAGCTTTATATGGGGTATATCCCAACTAGCAAACAAGTAGCTGGAACAGAAATTCGACTAATGTTCTAACTTTACTATTACATATGCACTGAATGAAATGCGTGATTTGCATGGGAAAGATCGGAATGCAGCACATTTCGCATTCATAAAATCACACATTTAAGCCAAATTACTGAGCAGGGTATTTGGATCAGAGAAATTGACACAGTTGCGCCTTAGGAAGCATACGCACTTGATATAATATAATTAATGTGATTGTTAAAAGAGTGCAAGGAGTCCCGATATATCATATACCGTTGGTAGAACAATGTCACATTTTGAGAAAAAGACATGAAAGCACTTCTTACTGTTAAGAAATAAATATCAGCTAAGACACCAGAGAGCTAACCTATTCAAGTCTTCCTATATGTACTATGCATCCTCAGGATTTTCTACTATTACACTTTCAGGTTGTCAGCATAGAACAGGAGCTTCGAAGAGACAAAACAACTGACAATATCATTAATGATTATAGAAGAGGGCCTCGAATACTACCTTAGATAGGAGTGCAGCCATCTGAGAAATACAGAATGAAATCCCAGGGCAGAAAGCTTCTGTAATACCGTTTTATGAGATACCTTGCTTTGGAGAAATCAGTAAAGATGCAATCTACTTGTTGGCTAAATTAGAATGCCTCAAAGCATTATTCACCGAACAAGGCTAAATTTGCCCCGCAACGAAACCATGCTGGCTTGGTAATACAAAACTTTTAAGAGCGAAGTACATCTTTTCCTTAATAATCCTTTCGAATAGATTATAAATGACAGACAACTTAGAAATTGGTTTTAGAAAGTGGCTTTGGAGTTTGGGGCAATTTGCGCAATCTTCCAGGCGCCCATAAAGACACCAGAGCTGAGAGACTTTTTGAATATATCGCCAAGGGGAGCGACAACGGCAGGACAGTTTTTCAAAAGCAGAGTACTGAAAACAGAACGATCTATCTGAGACGAGTGTTAAGACTATTGATGTCCTTAATAATGTCTTTCGAGGTTAGCTGTAGGTCACCAACGCTCACGGCAGATTGATGAATAAGATGACAAACATTATTTGAGGTATCGAGCTCATCGGTAAAAGAATTGGATTGGAAAAAGTTGCCAAATAAATTGACTACTTCCTTGGCGAACTTGCAAATTCATTCGCACGAAAAACGATAGTTCGCTTTTATGTAGTTTCCACCTATCTGAAATTCAACAAAATAATAAGATATACCAATATGGATAACTGAAAGAATGGATGTTACGTCGTATTTCAATAAAAATATTTCAAGGCGGAACTACCAATTAGGGTTGCCACGTTATCCTAATGCATATATTATTTCCACATCAGCTATTATTCCGAAAACTAGTTGACCAACTTTAATTACTACAACAAAGTATTTAAAACAACTAAAATTATACGACAACCTCGAAAAAAGAGCCGAGAGATGGTACTTTTATATACACTGAGACCATATTTACATATCTCCTAAATTGAAATTAAAATTGTTACAGCTGAGTATAGAAATGTTGCCTGAAATGTCTTCAATGAGCATGCCAAAATTTATTTATACAGTCAACTTCCTCCAGTGAAATGTTTGCGGTTATACACACCAGCTGCATTCTTATTGATTGCATTTCTCATTAAAGCAGACATTTATACGAGATTTACAAAAATCGCCGCATGATTTGATTTCTTTTGGAATCTATTTCCTTTCGTTGTTGCTAAAAAACTTTAAATCTGTTTGACAGCTGCTGCAAAAGGTCAATTTTTTTTTGAATTCTTGGTAAAACTTTAATGATAGTAAGCAATAAAATTGTATAAAACAAATAGAAGTAAACAAAAAATGAAGTGGACAGCGATGCGATGTTTTGCAGAGAGGTTAATAAAAACTGAATATGCCGGCCGCTTTTGGCAGCTGGCTTTACACACAGTGCGTTCTTGAGGGCTATTGATTCAATCTTAAATTTTAACCTTTTGCCATTGCGCACGGACTTATTTGGTATTTATTGTTGTAACTACGAAAACACTCCTCGAAGGTTTGTGGAGTGCTGTCCAACTGACAGTCCTTGGCCGGATATGAATCCGATAAGTTCCTGTACTCCCTTGCTGTACTGCCCGACTCTCGTGGTAACGATTTCGTATGACCAGTGGAACCTTCTAGGTCTTGTCACCTTACCTTCTATAAGGAAGGAGAGATGGGTAATGAGAGGCATCACATCCGTAGATCAACCATCGAGTTGCACGTCATTACCTTGGTGCATATTAGTCGCCTCTTACGACCGGTTTGCCTACCTCGAGCATATTTTAAGTCCCCAACCCGCGGGGTATTTATTCGTTTCGGGTGCTTAAGTTGGACTCAGTTTAACTTTGAGTTATGTGCAGTGAGCATGAGTTTAGTACGCGTGAGACTTAACAGGAAAACTTGGCTGCCGTTTCTTGCTCCGTTCATACAAAGCAGGTAGTCTAACGATAGAATTTTTGTATCATCAAACTTTGTATGTATTTCAACCCACGCTCACGAGAAATGGGTTAAGTCCTATGCGTCCATATTTGAAAATCCCATTGAAGCTATTCACTTGCCATGTTCTTCCTTAAGTTTTCCTGTCTTCTTCAACCTTTTTAATTTACTTTACTTTTTTATTGTGTTCTTCACATTCTTTTCGCTTTGCTGTGGCATCGTTAGGTTGCACTCTTCGAAATTACTTACCTGCAACCACGTCGCCCCTACTATACCGGCTTCATCGCATACCTCAAGCGCCAAAGTTGTTGCTCTTCGCTGTTTTACTGCACTCTTCTTCTTGTTCTAGCATTTTTTCGCATCTTATTGTTCTCAAACATCGGTACATATGCGTGTTTGTGTGTATGTACGCCAAGATCGACCGAAACAAAAGTCGCTCACCTTGGACTAAATTTTAGCGCTTTTGCAACAATAACACCCATACATCAATAACTTCAAAATGCGAATGTTTGTATGTATGGGTTTGTATAGTAAATATACCCTCTAGGTAGCTTTGAGTGCGTTTTTTGTCCTGCGACTTGTCTGCTGACTTCAAACGAGCTATTATTGTATATGCCATACTAGCTAGTAAACAACTCAACAGATTTGGATGAAATTCGTTTGTAGATAGTGTACTACATTCTAAGACTTTCTGCTAGGTGTTGCCACAGTGGATGATTTTAGAAGGTTGCGACCTATTTGAAATATTGTAAAAATTCAGTGAGATGTGTCAATTTCGGTATCAAATCAAAGTTATTCAACAAAAATATTTCTAGTCTTGTTACGATGGAGTGTTGCCACTTGGTTAATTATTTTATTTATTTATTTATTTTTATCAAATTTTTTTTTTTTTTTTTTGCTCGAAAACGACTTGACGCTTTTTTATGAAATTTCCTATAGGGGATATGCGACAATGTAAGCTCTGTTACTTATGCGCCAAGCAGATACAGTACTTCACCGTCGACGTATCCGTCATACGTCAACTTTAAGAGCAAAATGTACTTTGCTGTATCCGTCGAATCTGTTCTTACGCACACATATACTCGCATTCTACTTAGCTGTCAGTTTTTTCAACGTACTGCCGTATCGTATCTGCTTGGCGCATTAGGCGTTGCGACTTAGGATTTTTTACGAGGTTGCCAACTATCTAATAATTTTTAAGAAATGAAATAAGTGATGCCAGCATGGTTATGAAACGCAAAATTTGTACGGCATTTTGTATAAAGATATGTTTTACCTAAGATTGAGACCTAATTCCGGTATATTTATTTGGTGATATATTCGAAAACGAGATAATTCGGGGTAAGGTACTGAACTATATCAACCAAGGAAATTTTATGGAAGGACTTAAACCTGTGGTGGTGTGTGTGCGTTACACCAAAAACAGTACTTTAAATTAACTTAGGTTTTAAGAACTTTTTCAAAAGTATTCCTTTTCAAATCAGTGATATTAATTTTTGAGAGATAGCCTCCCCCAATAACATAAGTAATCTTTTAAAAGTTCATTCTTGGCTTTCTGCTAGTCCTGAAACTTCCGAGGTTTCGATTCATAAACCTTTTGCTCGAGAGCAATATAGTTTCCAATGTCTTTTCCAAAAGTATATGGAATGTGAACGACATTATCATATTGATATCCACATCTCAGCTGCGTCTGTTAAATGGGCTTCGAAATATGTTTTGCCAAATACCACCTAAGAAAAATTTTCATGCTTCCAAGCAACTGTGTGCTCTAAGTCATAAAAGTATCAGCTCGCATGCCAAACTCATTCCCGACTTTTCTTCTGGAAGTGCATATAAACGAGTATATGCGGGAGCTACCAGATTTCCAGAAAACTGGACTAAAAGAAATTAATAAAGTAGATCTTCCTCCAAAAAACTTATTTTTATATGTTGGAAATCTGAATTAACAATATAAAGGACTCATCGGAGACATGTGAAACACACCTTCTTAAAAGAGGTGGATTTAAGCACCAAAAGCATGTGGCTTCGTATCCAGTGACAGCAGTTTTCTAGACCGTAAGATAAGCTTATAACTGGTTGAACCAGTATCAGAACCTTCTGCTCCAGGGCGAGTTGTAGATTTTAGTCGCTTCTTACTGCAGGCATACCTTAGCGCGGCTATACTCTTGTCCCCTAACCCGCTGGGGTAGGTAGTCGATTCTTTAGTGGAACGGATTGAAAGTTGCATTCCTCCTGGTATACCTAGTTCCAGAAATAACTTCAGAGATCTAGCTTCCTCCACTGGGTATTACCTACTAAATATAGTCTGATGAGTACATGCGTTCATATATTTTTCGATTCTTAGATCGCACAGCCGCAGAGGCCAGCAATGCATCTCCGTTACTTCCGTTTGGCTATACATCGTTAATTTGTACATTAAGGAGGATAAAATTTCTATCAAAATAATTAAGCCGATTCGGTTCTGATATCGTACCTCACAGTTGACCAAAAATTCAGTTACATTTAACAAGATAATTTATTTATTGCCTGAATGATTAAACTGGAACTAGTTCTATTCACTAGTAGATACGAAAGTTTTGCACTGGAGACAAAGTATCCTTAGATAATAATAAATAGGAAACTGTGCTAGGAACTTGATGAAGAGGTCGAAGATTTCTGCACAAATTTAGTCAGTCTTATCTTGAACAGTTGGTATTCGGGACCGAAATAATTTTGAAACAAAAAGCATTTACTTTTTCTGAATAAAACCAAAATAGGGACCGAAATAATTTGAAAACCTGAAACAGAGATACTTTTTCATAAACGAACCCGGGACCGAAACCGAGATCGAAACAATTTGGAAAACTGAAAATGAAAAGCAAATAAGGTTAGAAGAACGAATCCTAAACAAGAACCGAACCAATTTGTTAAAAAAAATAGACCCAAACCAACCCGGGGTCCTAACGATTTTAATCTCAAAACTGAAACGCAAATACATTCCGAAATCAGGACGGAAACAATACTTTTTAATCAATGAAATTAAAACTTGTGACGAAATTATTCGGAAAAGCGGAACGAAACCGAATCGAACTACATTTTGAAGAACGAAACCAAACCAGCACTGAAACAAATGGGAAGGCCCTAGCCGGAATGATATAATTTATGATGGACGAAATCAAACCCTTTTTATGGAAAAAACATGCATACATAAAAAAAGAAACCGAAAACAGAACCGAACCCATTTACAAAACCGAAACTGAAACGCAAATACGTTTTGAAGAATGTAACCAAACCTGGGAGCGAAACAATTTGGAAAACCGAAATTGAAACGGAACTTCATTTTAATAAAAGAAAAGTAAAACCGAAGACCGAAACCGGAACGTTTCGGGGCCTCAGTGTAAATTTAGGTTATATTCAATGAGCAGAGTTTGTCTACTTTACTAAGCCATATGACATATGTTTACCTTGAAAAAAATATATTTAATATTTTTCTTAGGTATAGTATCCCAAAAGATGCCAACAACAATTTTCATATAAACAGTTTCGTCCACCTCAATGTGGATGAAATGTTGTTGTATTTTTATTTCATGCTTTTAATTACATTTCGCTGAGTTTGTGTTTTTTTTTAGTTTTTGCATTCTTAAAAACACGGCACATGCTCACTCTTCCATAAAATGATAAATAAACAAAAGGCAAAAGCGTGCGCGTTCAAATGGCGGCAAAACGTTAAGGAATTGGCAAAGCTTTTCAAAATAAAACAAAGTTAAAATAAGAATCTCACACCAAGTGCAAACTCAGAAGAAACAAAACAATTTGAGACAAAAAAAAAAAATATTTCCAAGAGACATGAATAGAACCATTCAGATAGAATAAAAATAAATAGAAAACAGCTGGAAACAGACACATGAATAAACACATAAACAAAATTTCAGTAGAACTATGTTTAACAAAAGACACAACAGCAACAAATGGGGTAATGACAGCTTGGTACTCGAGTATATAGCGAATGCCTTATACATTTCATGAATGTGATTAAACTATAATCTCATTGAAATTTTAGGAGTCGGTAGAAAGCATAGATCCTCATATCTAAAGGACGCCATGATTTTTTTAAACGCCAAACTTAGTGCTGTCTAGAGGGTCTTTCCTATGATTTTCGAGAAAATTTCACAGATTCGGACGTTTATCGAGAGTTCGCCGATTTTGATGATTTTTTCAACAAACGTTAAATTTTACTTTTTGTTTTGAGAGTAGAGTTTGTTGTATATGTATAACCCTTTGCGTTGACAGAAAACATATATATATATACTAGCTTTGATCTCGTACAAGTCAGAAGCAGTCAGAATTAGTCAGCATCAGTCAAAAGTTACAGGAAACCATTCCCGTAGTCGGTTATCTGACTACTTAGGGCACAAAAATGAGAGTAAATATATTTCTCTCTCAGTTAGAAGTGGTAAGTTTTAGTAAAGAACAAAGGAAATTCAATACAAGATGGAAGCAAGTCGAATTACAAACATACACACACACATTTTCCAGGTATTTTGTTTATATAATTCGTAATTTTTGACATCGCAAGCAAGTTTGTACCAGTTTCGATGTGTGCTTCGGATCGTTATCTTATTGAAAAATTATCCTATCCACTGCAACAGACAATTTTGTTTGCAAAATCTTGCGATACTGCTCTTTTTTCATTTTCCCATCAATTTGTACAATAGGGCCGACTCCATAGGGTGTAATACAACCCCAAATCATTATCAACCTCCACCAAACTTAATCGTTTGTTTTACTTGGTGAGGTTTAATCGTATAATTTGTGTTGGACCAGTACCAAGATCGCCCACCGGACTGGAAACGGTTAATTTTTGTCTCATCCGACTAAATTACCTTAAAATAAATTGAAAATAAAAAAATCCAATAAATGCCTTTCTGGCTGTAACGTTTTTGTCGTTAAGGAAGGCTTCTTTTTATTTTCTTTTGCTTTGCATCCGGCTTGCTTTAACGCTCGCCGCAATGTCCAGATACATGTTGACAGGTGGTCTTTCAATGTTATTATTTTTTGCAACCCGCAAGACCGTGGAATGGCTTTAGAGCTTTTGCGATTGCGAATTTCCTAAAGTTGTTGGCCTTCTGTTTGCTTGCTCTAACAACATACTATTTAATGTTAATTAAGGGGATAGAAACTAAATTTTTAGAAACAGAGGGGTATTTATTGAAATAGTTAGATTGATTTTTAAAGTGCCGAACAATAGCCTAGTCAAGATCCCATGGCATATCTTAACATTTTGCATTATACTAAACTCTGTTTATTGTTACCCATTTATGGGAGAAGCTGTTAATTAAACCTCTGGACTTTAGCCTTTCAGACCGGCCAACAAACTGAGGATCTGGATTTGGTACAATTCGATAGGTCTGCACAACAAGTAGTTGGAGGTTGCGACGGTACCGCGGTATAGTGTGTCGGACGTTTGTCTACCACACCGAAGGCCTTTGTCTTTTTGCAGGTAAAATCGAGATATTTTAGATTTTTTTTTAACGGGTTGCTGTTGTTGTTGCAGTGCCTTGCCCTCACACATTGAGCAAATCGTTATTAGTGTCAATAAAATTTCGGATAAATGCTCCGGTGATTTAAAAACCGCTAAATCGAGATATTTTTAAATTTTTCTTGCAAAAGCCACGCAACTGAGCATGAAGTGCCAACCGACATGAAGGGGAGTATATGGCATCCTCCCATACTTTAAAAGCTAATGAGGTCCGCACAAAAGTTTTCCTCGGCACAATTAACTTCTATTAAACATAAACTTTTATCTATATCTAGTACTTCCTTAGCAAATCAAAAAATTCTACCCAAACGACACACCCTTTGATCAACAACTTGTCTCATGATTTCAACAGGTGAGCTGATAGCTGCCTCATCAAGTGTAATATTTAATGATTCAGCATTTTATTTAAATTCGGATTTCGCGAGCCAAAGGGTAAGCTTAAATATCATAAAAAATAACTAAAGCTCAAATCCAAAAAATATCTAAACAACACAACGAATGACTAAGTAAAATATCTTGGAAACGACAGTATCGACTTACCAGCTGGCGATAAATGCTGCTTCCATACTTTTGATATATGTACTGAGCTGCTGAACGCTGCCGAAAGCCAGCTCTACCTCAATTAGATATGTACATATGAATATTCCGATGTGTAAACATACAGTGGCATAGTCAAGAAGGTGCTGGGACTGTATTCATCGGGTTTTTAAGGTTCAGTGGAAGGTGCCACCGGTAGGAGAAGCTAACATCGACCTTGAATAAGTTCTCCGAAGGCCCGAAAAGGTCGAGAAGAAAGCAATAATTGACAATAATTGACTCTATGATTCCACCTCGAAGCTTCTGTATGCCTGTAATGCCTCTTTATGCAGCTTCTGTTAATTTAAAGCCTTTATGGTTCGAGTCTCGCTTCTTTTGGAAAAGGTTTTCTTGTCTTGGAGGTTCAGTACACTCGGAACTGTTCCTTGATTCCATTATAAAAGTGCCTATATGATGTTTCACTTCCTTACGACATATTTTCCATTAATTTTTGAATCGCGTCTCGCTTCTTTAACAACGTGAGAATGTTTTTTTTTATACCTTTCATGAACACGAAATGGTATTATAGCTTTGGTCCGATGTTTGTAAGTATGAGAAGAAGAAGAGATAGACCCACCAATACGTATACCGAAATGATAAGGGCGATGAGCTGAGTCGATTTAGCCATGTCCGTCTGTCTGTTTGTACGCAAACTAGTCCCTCAATTTTGAGATATCTCGCTGAAATTTGCTAAGGGGCCGCCATTTTATAAAACATTAGTCATTTGTCGGAACCAGCAAGAACGGACCAATACAACGCATAGTTCTCATACAATCAATTGTTCCGATAAACGGGTTTTGGCTTGGTACTTATTGTATATGTAATGTGTATAGTGAAAATCAGCCAGATCGGACCTACATAACATATAGCTCCCATACAATCGATTGTTCCGATAAACCGGGTTTGGGCTATTTATCTTTAAATGATCAGTTTTGCAGAGTTTTTACTAATTGTAAGTAGGGATCGGATACTTAAAGCCGTGATGCATATTCACGAAAGGTATAAAGCCTTCGGCACAGTCGAAGATAGCCCTTTCATTGCTTTGAGTTCCAAATTTCGGTTCGTTAAAACATCCAATACCAGGTCCATTTTCGGTTTGGTTTCCTGTTCTGTAAGAAGTGAGCCTGTCAGTTCCTTAAATTAAACAGTTTTTCTTATCCATTTCGGCTGTTTCGTATATCGCTAGTTAAAACCAAAACAAACTTACAATTATGAGATCAATACACGAAATCTTTCAAGCAGTTTTATATTTCACCAAAAACCTACAAAGCACACTCCAATAGCTTAACCTCAGAATTCCATAGCTGATCTGCAAACACTGCTATTGCTGTTCTTGTTGTTGTTGCAGCTGCTAAAAAAAAGGGTTTCACATTGCGTAAGGCGGAAGCCGGATTAGTTACACGATAAAATATCAGTTGACGTTTATCTGATGTTTGGTTTTTTGCGGTCACGAGTGTTAAGTTGTTGTTGCTCTTATGGCTCTGGTGGCTCAAGCTAAAATGTGTCCATGTATGGCATACCCCGGTTTGTTTTTTATTCGGCTTTATAAAGGGTGTTTTTTTTAGGGGTATAGAACTTCGAATTGAAATAAAACACAAGAAAATCGTTTTAAGGTCCATCAATTTGGCTTTATTGGAAGGCTAATTTTATGCCATTAATGTTTAAATATGATTTCGGGCATGTAGCCGCCGCGGCTGGCTCGAATAAAGCCAATTCTACAGGTCCAATTTTCAACCACTTTTTCGAGCATATGGGGCCGTATGTAGGCAATAACGCCACGAATGTTGGCTTCCAATTCCCCTAACGTTTCTGGTTTGTTGGTGTAGACGAGCGACTTCACATATCCCCAAAGAAAATAATCCAATGGTGTCAAATCACACGACCTTGGTGGCCAATTGACAGGTCCATTCCGCGAAATTATGCGCTCATCGAATGTTTCCTTCAATAAATCGATTGTGACGTGCGCTGTGTGGCATGTAGCGCCGTCTTGTTGGAACCACAACTCATCCACATTCATGCCATCCAATTCGGGAACAAAATAGTCGGTTATCATGGCTCTATACCGGTCTCCATTAACGGTAGCTGCCTCTCCAGCATTATTGCGGAAGAAGTATGGCCCAATGACTCCACCAGCCCATAGAGCACACCAAACAGTCAGTTTTTGTGGATGTAATGGCGTTTCAAGGGTCTCATGTGGATTCTCTTCACTCCAAATGCGGCAATTTTGCTTGTTGACGTAGCCATTCAACCAAAAATGAGCCTCATCACTGAACAAAATTTTGCGATGAAAATCAGCATCGAAATCAATCTCATTTTCGGCCCATACACCAAAATCACGACGCATTGCATGGTCTCGCGGCTTTAATTCTTGCACAAGCTGGATCTCGTAAGGTCGCAAGCCAAGATCTTTGCGCAAAATCTTCCATAAAGTTGATGGACAAAGCTCCAATTGCTGTGCACGGTGGCGAATCGATTCATTCGGGTCCTCTTCAACACTTTGCTCTACAGCGGCAATTGTTTCTTCGGTGCGCACTGTTCGACGTCTCTGCGGATGCGTATTATCACATAGAGTAAACGTAGTGCGAAAACGATCCATGGTTAACCGAATTAATTGCTCTGATGGACGATTATGTCGACCATAAAATGGACGGAGCTCACGGTAAACTTCGCGAACTGAACCATTATTTTCGAAATAAATTTGCACGATTTGCAAGCGTTGTTCTTTTGTCAACCTGTTCATGATGAAATGGCAAACCAAACTGAACATAAATGACATTAGAGTTGCCAGATTTGACCACAAAATGCCAGTTTTATCTCTATTCGAAAAACAAACCTGTAAAAAAAACACCCTGTATATCCTTTATAGCAATAGGTAGACAAGTTTTTTTTTGTGGCTTGTTGAATGTAGTTTTTTTGTTGTTGTAGTTGGTTTTTTTAGTGGTTAGTGCTGCTATTTCGTTATTGCTGCTATTTCGTTGTTGCTGCGGTCACCCCTTTACCTCCATTCTCATATTTCTGCCGTGTCTGCTTACTCTGCCACATAAGTTCATATTTATATTTATCACCTTGTTTGCCAGCTTCTGATAGCCATGTTTTGGCATTCATTTGCATTGGAATTTTTTCTAAAAATGCGCAAACAAATTACCTCAAATATAGTCTTTGGTTTGTATAAAAAATTTGATAAATAAATAAAATTGTTAAAGTGCTAGCAGTTAGATTTGACTTTTGGCATTTGCAAATTTTGGAGATTGTTCCATTAAGTAATCTGCGGTACAACAAATTTAGCACAATTTATTACTTCCTTTTTGAAATTTTGTTTGATGAATTTCGAAACGATTTGATAGCGATATAAAATATTTGGTACTCTATGCTCATGCTGATGAGAAGCTTCGCCAAGCTTTCAAATAAACATTTTATTCTATATTTTAAGATAAACCCCCAGCAATACCTCGGCGTAGACACCACTCAATTCAGTGTAGTAGTTATTAAACATACATACATACACACCGAGAAGAAGAGGAACGAGAAAATGAAAGAGCAGAGTAGTAGTAGCTTACTTTTATTAAAACTGCGTACAGTGTGAATAATATACTTTTGTGCTTTAAAATGTACACTAAACTTTATATTGGACATCTAGCAATACATACGTGAAAACTGCATTCAATTATATGAAGCGGTTTTTAAGTGATGCGCGAACAAACATATCGACAGAGAAATAAAAATTGTAAAAACAGTTTTTATCATCTTAGGAGGGGCTTTGAATAGCGGGGCGTATGAGCAATATTTAATAGTGCATACTGAATAATTCTTAGTAGTGAGCCAATAGAGATGCCAAATAATAAACTCGAACACGGAATAGCGGAAGATGAAAAGGAAGAAGTGTACGACGAAGAGGACAAGAAACAGGAAAACACATAGGAAGAGATATAGGAGGAGGTAAAATTAGTGGAACAGCGATGACAATAGGACTAATAGGGGGACGATTAAAGAGAGGGTGCAAAGGTGGTGGAAAAGAGAAGGAAGGATAAGAGCGGGAGAGGGTTTATGGGAGAAGAAGGTGAGAAAAAGAAGAAGAAATGTGAGTTCTAAGGGCATATAGAGAGGAAAGCGAGATATTAAGAGGCCGATACTACAGTTTTGATATACAAATAAATTTAATGGCAGGACAATATCTGTCGGGGTGCTAGTTGTAACTGCAGCTTATTGCAAATACTATGAAAGCCGGCTCTAAGCTCAACAGTCACCCAGTCGATTATGGTCTGAAAATGCCTTACCTCTTCCTCGTACTATTTCAGAATAAGTATCATCGGGGTCATAGCAATACTCCGGGCAACAGTCGCAAGAAAATTCGTTGTTCCTCTGGCCATCGTAGTCTGCTCTTGAACAGATGTTCCACTAGTCTGCTGAACAAGCTCCTGTCTTCTTCCGTGAGGTGGCTTGCTGGCGATATGCGTATAACACTGCGTTCATCAAAGCTTATTTATCAATGTCGATCGGCGTTCTGGCGTGGCACTGTCTAATTGGAGTGAAACACCTTAATATATTAGAAAACCTTTCCTACTCCGGTTACATGATGGACGACGAGGTGCAATCATCGAGTCACTTTATCCTTAGCTGTCCAGCGTTTGGAAGAACTAGGCGGTTCTCCAAGGGACCTATCCGATGCCGATGTCAGCCTTATTCGGAATCATATAGTTGCAGTATAGCGATTCTTAATTAAAGACGTGGTATCACAACAGACCTTCATATTGTCCAAGTGAGTTGCTCCTACAAAGCGTGGCTTCCAGCCAGACCTGCTAAATAAGGATTAATAATCGTAATGATTAACGGCTTGATTAGTTATTTTCTTGAGAATCCATTAAAGGATTGATTACCATAACTTAAATTTTTAATAATTATTTTACAATTAATTAAATAAATAACCAAAAAAAGTTGTTTTGATTACTTTTGATTATTTTTGATTTTCTTTTTGATTATTTTTGATTTTTTTTCAGTACTGCCGAAGAAGCACATTAATATTTACATCAACAATACTGAAAACAATCAAAAAGAATAAAACCAATGTTTAAAAAAGTCTAGAGTAATCAAAAGTTATTGAAAACAACTTTTCTTGATTATATTTGATTATTTTTTATATTTGTTTTTGTATTTTTTCTAATCGCAATCAATTAATAATTGCCTTTTCTTGAAAAACAATTAAAATAATCCTTACCAATAAACAAAAAGCCATTTAATTAATTAATTACTAACTACTAATCAAATTTTACAGGTCTGCTTCCAGCCAACCTAACCACATCAGCTCTGTACCGATCAATAGTGGGCAATTGAAGATTAGTTTAAGTCTGGAGCCTATGTTTCCGTCGCTTTGGTTATAGCTCTTAAGACATTTTGGAATTTCGAAGCCAATCATTTCCATTGATTTTGTATAGGATAAATGAGTGAATGAGGTGAAAAGTCATCGTCTTGTGGAAACCGTCCTTGGACATGACTTGAGCAGGTTCTTTGCGCTTAGCGCCGATAGCTCTATTCATTTATTCCCAAACAACCTCGTATCTCCAATCTTTCATTGGCCCATCTAGTCGCCAAATATTTAACAGTCTTCCAAAGCGCTCACTCATCACATTATTTTCGCTTGCATATAAATGAGTATAAATACACCAAGCCGTAGAGTTGTAGCGGTTGTTTACAGAGCCTTCCAGTGGCTATATTGCGAAGTTTAGAAATACCCAAAATCACTTGTTTTTTGTTTGTCATGCGAAATTCCACTTGTCACACCGAAATTTATAGCAAACATTTTCAGAAAACTTTGTCAACGTTTACCTTATTTAGGTAATTTTAATTTTATTTACTGTAACTTATGTATTTGAGAGCTCGTTATTGTCGTTGTTGGTACGGTTGGGGCCATATCAGTGTAATAAAATTTGTTAGAAGCCAACATTTTCTCAATGAGTTCCTACATGTTTGGCGCTGCTAATGTTGTTATGTCACTGTTCACGAAATCAGTGTTGTAGCTGTCTGATTTATTTTTCCTTCTCAGAATATGCAAGTGGTTTTCTTATGAACTGCCGACGAACCGACTTAGCCATGAGTATATCCCACCTCAGCTGTATACAGGGGTGTAGTGGTTGTTAGCAATGGAGGAGCGAACTTAACGCTAAACACGTTTAAGCAGAAATTTAGTAGGTTAGTAAAAAGAAGTTACTTCTTTATTATCCAATTTACAACCGGAAAGGGCAATAGCAGCAATATTGAAGCTGATAGTAGGGATTCCCATTGGACAGTGTCTTATTAAAACTCTTGAGCTTGAACTCCACGAAAAGCCTCATGCGCGTTTAATAATTTCTAGACTTCTCCTCGTTTTTAGCCGTGTCATGGAGTTTAGGCCTAAATGCAGCAAACAAAAGAGTCTTTGAGAACTTTAGAAGCCCTACTGCCGGCTTGGAGCGAAAAACTTCGCCACCTAATAGTACTGGCCCACCATTCTTTAATTTGAAACAAGACATACCTTATCTAGAGAAGTTTATAACTGCCTACTGGAACTCCTAATCCGCGATTCTCGGCATTTGTTTTTACCTCGCTTATCTAGTTGACGTTGACATCAAACAGACACTAACATCTTTCGGTGCCCTCAAAGAGTTTTTATTTCTGCTGGGAACGAATATTGACTGACTAGATATGGTACAGAACCCCGACACGAAGTGGGATGGGCAAAATTTCCGCTTGGAAAATTCGACAATTATTGTTTAGTCTGAGTTGATGGTTAACCGAAACCAAAAAAAACCTGCTCTTAACTTATGAGCTAAGTAAGATCTGCAGTACACGGTCTCTCAAAGTATCTGATTGAAGGGTTAAAATCTTCACATTGCTGTCCGTCGCTTTCGGAACGCAGGAAAACTACAAATCCAATACCGCCGGTTCTAAGTACTAGGATGATTAGGGTTTTACCCGGAAAAGGTTATATCAACATAACCCTGTTTAATTCGTCACATCCCCTTATTTACGGGTAGTTGATTTTGGACTTGTGACATGCTTACCTACCTGTTGCTATATTCTTGGCGCCTCAGCCAGCTGTGGGAACTAGCTTGTCTTCATTGAATGACTCTGGGCTTAGCCGATTAGGAGATGTTATTGATTATTGAAAAATAAATCTTTTTTATGGACGAAATGTTTTCAAATGTAAAGAAAAACATATGCTTATTCAAGAAGTGGGAAGTGACCCCCATTTCGCTCTTTTACCCAATATAGAAGTGCACCCATGTCTGTTCTCATCAAATTTCAATTGCAGTTGTACAAAAAAGAATATTTTAAGCTTCGTGGCATGAATAATTCTAATAAATTTGTCAGTGGCGTCTACCAACTGTGGCGCTTTTCTATTCAAGCCAAATTTGTGTCACTTTGTATGCTTAAGTTTACTTATTTATGTCCATATATACGATAGCCAAGTCACTAGTTGCATGTGAATGTATCGTAATTTGACGGATTAATAATGATTTGCACTTTAATTGCTCTCGAGTTTATTTTGGCACATTTTCGTAGTTGCACATTGTGTGGTACAGTGATGGAACTTCTTGGACAATCCTACTTTTTCAATGGTTGCTAAAAAGGTATTTCGGTACGCAGGCTGCATTTCTAATACGTTCCTGTTAAGCAATTTTAAGATTTTGTGGTGGTTTTCACTAAAACATGCTCAGTGGCATCACTTGACATCTAGAACATGTTACCCACAGTTTTTCAAATCATCATGTTGGTCGAATTCTTGACTCAAAAACCAACCACTTTCGAAAGTAATGCTTCAGATGTGTATTAATTTCCTAATTATTTTCGCAGCATAGAGCAAAGTCAAATTAAAGACAATAGCAAAAAAAAAACATGCTCTCACGTTTATTGCTGCTGGCCTTGCGCTATGCTCCATTTATGCCAAAGATGACTAGATGCGAAACTTCGCGCTCTCTGAGAGCGCTCTTAAAGTGGTCATTTTTTATAACATTTTCCAATGGTGCCAGCAGGGTGAAAACAAAATATGGGCATTTTGAGCAGATTTTTGGGTATTTTGCAGTTTCCACACCACCATGAGGTATGCAAAAGGCGCGAGAACGAAAACATACACTGAAGATGGCGGATCGCCGAAACCGGTTTGTAACAAAACAAAAATTGACAAGGGATGACGAAAAATCGTTCCAATATACATCGTGTTACCGAGTTTATTTTTGAGTGCTCGGTTCCCCAGTAGGCCTATATCACCCATATCATCATATACGTATAAAATATGCTATATTTAGTAAGAGATATTTAAAAGAAAAGTAAAAATTAAAATAAATTAAAATAAATGAAAAAAAAAATTATTAATAGTTCATAATATAAATTTAAATAAATAGAAACTAAAATAATAACACAAAATAATAAATAAAATACATTTATTCGTAAAATAAGGAATTAAAATAATAATAATTTTTATTATTAAGTTCACTTTTTTTTAATAAAATAAAAAACGACAACAAATATTATTTTCAATGAAAATAATCATAAACCACAAAGAAGTTGAAAGAATTCTAAAAAGTTTTAATGCCACTTTACCAGCTTCACTTTCTCCATTTTAATCACTTATTAATAATGTTCTTACCGCCTTTAGTTAAAGTTCATATATATATATATATACTATAATCTGTTCGGATTAACGACGTGATTTCAGCGCACTGTTTTTTCATACCCGCAATCGCAACAATTGAAATATTTGATTTACGCAAATTGTATTGGTTCGTTTTTTGCTTCTGGCTCCTCGTTGTTTATGTATCTCATGCCAGACGGTCCTCGATTAGGCAGTGTAGCCAACTATTTCATGTGTTTGTTAATTGGAAACACTGCATAATCAAGGACCGAAATGAGAGAGCGGGAGAGAGTCTCGCATCAAGTCATCTTTGATTTATGCTTAGGGCCTAAGCAGTAACAGCATACATTGCTACTGCTACTCTGAGTAGCGATAAGCTCTGAATAAATAATCGCTTTTTACTTTAAATTCTTATTTAAATTCAAAGTTTGAGGAAAAAATTTATGGATTTTTTTAGTTTAAAAATCAAGCGATTTCAGTTGTATATATTTTAATAAAATTTTTTATTTTTCTTTTAGTCAAATACTAAACAGTATACTAATCCTTTGTGATTATCACAATTCGTACTCGTATCGTAGTTTTTAGACCAAACAACTGGTATATTTTTATTCATAAACAAATAAGGAAAGATACATAGCCCAACCCCCATTTATCGGAACAATCGATTGTAAGGGAGCTATATGTTATGTAGGTCCGATCTGGCTGATTTTCACTACACACATTACATACATAATAAGTACCAAACCTGAAAAATTTTACGTTCCTAGCTTTTTAATTGCAAAATTTATAGCCAAAAACCCATTTATCGAAACTATCGATTTTATGGGAGCTATATGTTATGTTGGTCCGATCAGGCTGATTTTCACTACACACATTACATGTATAATAAGTACCAAACCTGCAAAACTTTACGTTCCTAGCTTTTTAACTGCAACATTTATAGCCCAAAACCCATTTATCGAAACTATCGATTATATGGGAGCTATGCATTGTATTGCTCCGATCTTGCTGATTCCGACGAATGATTAATTCCATGCAAAATGGCGGCTTCATACCAAATTTCATCAAGATATCTCAAAAACTAAGGGACTTGTTTGCGTACAAACAGACAGACGGGCAGACGGACTGACGGCTAAATCGACTCAGCTCATCGCCCTGATCATTTCCGTATTTGGTGGGTCTATCTCTTCTTCTTCTCATACTTACAAATATCGGACCAAAGTTATAATACCATTTCATGTTGATGAAAGGTATACAAATTTTTATGGAAATATATCTGTGGCGTTTTATTATAACAACTTAAGTCGACTTAAGAAATTAGACCAATCAAAACTTTTTCTGGCGATTTTGAATAACAAACCTGCTTCACAACTTAGCCAAGCCAGTTAGATTCAATCGTTTATAAACAAAATAATATAAGATCGATAAAAGTCTTGCAAACTTACATGATTTTCATATTCAAAATCGCCAGAAAAAGTTTTGATTGGTCTAATTTCTTAAGTCGACTTAAGTTGTTATAATAAAACGCCACAGATATAAATCTGAAAATTTACCAGTTGGCTATTTTTGTTTACAAATTATCTTGAATGATTTGTACTTTAAGTGATTGTTCATAATATATTTTTACTAATACATCGTGTAAGCATATTTCGTATAAAAAATCGATTAATTTTCTTTAAAAACGATTTTTCGCAAATCGTTTTATCTCTAAACAAAAAAATCGACTCTGAGTAATGGACTTTTCCGACTCGAGGTCACTTCCCTAAGTAACAACGGCAAATACTGTGTAAAGTTTCCTGCCTTCGCTATTATATCATTGAATTCAATACTAATTTGCACTGCTTTTCGTTACCATACTTTAAAACGCAAATTCCATCACTGCAAATATTATAGGGTAAGCTTGTTAGAGCCGACTGACTGTTTATATTTTCGCTGTTTATTTTTAGTCGTATTTTCATTTTGAGATTTGTTTTTGTTTGTTTGATTTTACATGTTATTTTAAATTTAGTGCTCGTAAAAGTTTTGTACATATTTGCTTCAAATAAATTGGCATTTATTAAATCAACAAAGTTGTACAAAAACATTTTAAAAGATTAAAAAAAACCATTTGCACGTGGAAATGTATGAATTCTGCCAGCATATGAGTATCTTAAACATTCATTGAGATGGTTTTTTCGACTGTTTACAGAGCTAGTGATTGGGGACGTTGCAAATATTTAGCAATTCCAAAGTTTAGTTTTCGAACGCGAATTTATATTTGGCCGGCTGATATTAATGTTCGGTCCTTTCGTTTCTACCAAGGCAAATCAAGTGACTTGTAGTGAAACTGAATTTCTTCTGAATAATCGTAGTAATGTTAAAGATTCCTCTCTCAAAATATTCTTCCAAAATATGGGTGGTATGCGCACAAAATCTAAAGAAATCATTTTAGCAACGTCCCGCATGGACTACGATGTACTGTCCTCGTTGAAACCTGGCTAAATAGTGACCTTTTCGACGAACACTTCTTTGATCCTTGTCTTTTTCATACCTTTCGGAAAGACAGGGATTCTGTGAAGACTGGACATCGGAAAGGAAGTGGAGCTCTTATCGCCATAAATAGAAAACTACGCTATTCGGCTTATCAACTTTTGCATAACGACTCGTTAATTGATCAACTAACTATGTGTTCGCCTATTCGGATCCGCTGGATCTACATTCATTTCTGTTTCATATATTCCGCCAAATAGTTCCAAAAGCTTATATAATTCTTACATCGAAAACATTGTTAATGTCTGCGAAACTAACTGTGATGCTCATTTTTGTATTCTCGGGTATTTTAATTTACCTGATATTGTCTGGTTAGATCTCCAGAATAATGGGATTATGTTTCCTGAAAATGTTAAGCGTAATCTTTATATGCATTTTATAGATAGTCTCTTAAGCTGTCATCTCATTCAAATTAATAATGCATTTAATGCACTTGCTAAGCCTTTGGATCTTGTTTTTGTAGATGAGAATTTGATTTTTGGCCTCTCTGAAAGTATTTTTCCGCTGTGGGAGCCTGATAGGCATCATGTTTCGCTCGTCATTCACTTAATTAATATTGATACCATCCCGATCTCTTCTGATTTAAATAACCATACTTTTAATTTCCGGTTAACTGACTTTAATGAGCTAAACAATACTTTTTGTGATATATCCTGGGAACAATTTTGTAGTCTAATGATCTTAGTGTCTGCTTTGAGACTTTCTTGATGACGTTGGCTGATAATTTTATGATAAGGTGCCTCGCCGGGCCCCCAAAATTCATAAACTACCCTGGTACAATATTACTCTCAAAAAGTTGAAAAATAGACGTAATCAATATGATAAATTGTTCAAGGCTTATCCTTCGAATACTGCTCTTAGAGATCATTATTTACATAGTGTGAAGGAGTTAAATGTTCTTGATAAATTTCTATATAATCAGTATATGAGAACGCTAGAAGCGGAGCTGAAAGAAAATCCTCAAGCATTTTGGAGTTTTATTCGGTCCAAACGTGGTTCTTCTAATATCTCTATTTGCATGAATTACAATGACATTTGCTCACAGTCTCTAAATGACACTATAGAATTTTTCGCAGAATTTTTCAAATCTGATTTCGAAAATGATGTCTCTATTCAGAATAGCCTTTACTCTAGCTCATACCAATTTGAACGCATTTATTTCGGTTCACTCTCGTTATCTGTATAGGATGTCAGTGATGCTATGAGCACGTTAAAGCCTTCGTTAAAATGTGACCCTGATGGACTATGTGCTTTTGTTCTGTAGCATTGTAGTTCAACTTTATGCGTTCCTCTATGTTACATATTTAACTTGTCTTTTTCTTCGGGTTTATTTATTGATACGTGGAATACAGCGTCAATCACGCCGATATTTAAGTCTGGAAATAAGAATGACGTCTCTAATTACAGGCCCATTGCTAAGCTTTCAGTTTGTTCTAAGCTTTTTGAAATAATTATTAAAGAAAAACTCTTCTTCGTTGTCAAGAGCATTATAGAACCTCACCAACATGGCTTTGTTTCGGTTCGCTCTACAGTCACTAAATTGGCATCTTTTTCCGATTGCTGCTTATCAGCCTTTAAAGTCGGTTCGCAGGTGGATACTATATATACAGATTTTTCTAAGGCTTTTGACAAAGTGTCCCATCAGATTCTTCTGAAGAAATTGGAGTTTATAGGTTTTCACTCGGTGTTTTTAATTTGGTTGAAGTCCTCCTGTCAAACAGATCCCTTTGTGTTAAAATTGAAAACTGTAAGTCGCATACCTTTGTGGCAACTTCTGGGGTTCCTCAGGGTAGTATCCTGGGTCCGCTCTTGTTCGTTCTCTTTATCAATGACATCGGTGCTTGCTTTCGGTTCTCCAATTTTCTTCTTTATGCTGACGACCTGAAGATATTTCGTAGGATTGATAGCCCATCAGATGTTTCCCTTTTGCAGCACGACTTGGATAAACCTGTTGACTGGTGTGATACTAACAAGCTCTTTCTAAACGTCAAAAACTGTTTTCACATGTCTTTCTCGAAGTCCAATAATAATTTTGTTTCACATTTGTATTTAGCAAGCAGTCGTTTGACCGCAGTCAAAGAATTTGTTTATCTAGGTGTTGTGTTTGATACTAATTTTTCTTTTGTTAATCATCTGTTATGTCCTTCCGAAAGCTTATAGGAATCTTGCTTTCCTACGTCGTTATGCAAAGGACTTTAAACACCCCCATACCAGGAAGGCTTTATATGTATCTTTGGTTCGCTCAAAGCTTGAGTACGCGTCTATTGTTTGGAACCCTATCTACAGCTGTCATGCGGTTAGAATCGAAAGGGTTCCAAGGAAGTTTATTCGGTTTGGGCTTGGTTCTCTTAATTTCGAGGATCCGTTGCCTTCTTATGTTTCTCGGTGTACGTTGATTAACCTACAATCCCTTCATTCCAGAAGAACTCTGCACCTGCTTATGTTCGTTTATGATCTCGTTGTTGGTTCGGTAAATTGCCCTAACCTCCTCGAGAAAATCACGTTTAATGTGCCCAATAGAACACTTCGTTTTTTTATTCCTTTTTATTTGAGCTCTTTCAGCACAAATTACGTCCTCTTCCATCCAATAATTCGCTCTCTTGCTAAATTCAATAAACTTTCGAGAAGGCTAAATATTGATTTCTCTCTGTCCAGGGATGTTTTCAAATCCCAAATATTTTCACATTTAGATATATAGTAATACTCTATCTATTTTTATATGTATGTTTTTTATTAGTTTTTATTAATATTATTATTTTTTTAGTTTTAATTATTGCTGTACCTAGTCTGTAAGATTTGAAATCATAGACTGAATAAACTGAATTGAATTGAATTAAAATTTGTTATGGAAATTTTTGTATAGAAACAATGGAATAGTGTGTATCAATTTTAAAATTATCTGTCGAAGCTACAGCTAACCCTAAGAGCTCACACACTTTGATGCGTCTTGATTCATAATACATAGCACCTAGGCGAACGAAATTTTTCGTCGCCAAATGTGACACTTAAGTAGAAGAGCTTGAATATGGCATTGTATAACTTGATCGAACAAAAACTTTTGCATTTTTAATGTTTGTATTTACTTTCTATCAATTTTTTTAGCACTTAGTGTGTAGAAAGATAATCGATTAAGTATTCACAGTCGATCATTAAGCGCTCGGTTCGATACTCGTAATAGCTGGTTGATCGCTAATCGCTTCTTATTCGACACTCACAATAGGGGGGAATATAATTCTGCAACCAAAGCTGGCAACCCTAATTAGAAAAGTTTTTATTGAAATACGGCGTAAAAGCAGGGCTAGGAAACATTCACTCTCGTTCGCTAGTATTCGCGAACGTGAACATTAAAAATAAATGTTGCGTTAGCATTACCGAATAAGAACGCATCAAACAATTCGCATGGCTCGCATTGGTTAATAAATCGACATCGTTCACGTTAGCGAATGCACTCGCGAAAGAATCGTAAAACAGTTCCGAAAAAGTTTCAAAATGATCCCGAAAACAGATCCATATGGTCCCAAAAAAAGACACGAAATGATCCGAAAACAATCCCGAAAATCATCCGGAAAGGTCTCGAAATGATTGCGAAAAAGTCCTGAACTATCCCGAAAAAGTTCCAAAATTATCTCGAACAAGTCCCGGCATAATACCTTTTTCTCTTCACAGTTCGGTCGGTATACCTTCAACATAATTTTTCAAATTTACTACTCCAAACTTCTGCGAATATTCCAGGCAACATATGCATTCGTTACTGAAGGTCAATGACAAGAAGAAGGTTCCATTTATTCACAAATGATTCCAAGCAACATATACGAGGTGTGTTCAAAAAGTATCGCGAATTTTGTGTTTTTTCAAAAATTATTTATTTATTCATGAATATCTATTTTGTCCCCTTCAAAGTAATCCCCATGAGATATTATAAACTTGTGCCAACGGTTTTTCCAATCTTCGAAGCACTTCAAAAAATCATTTTTTTGTATCTTGTTCAGCTCCTCCTTCGATGCCGTTTTTATCTCGTCAAGAGAAGCGTAACGTCGTCCTTTCATGGGCCTCTTCAGTTTAGGGAACAAGAAAAAGTCACAGGGGGCCAGATCTGGGGAATACGGTGGCTGCGGCATCATTAGTGTGTTGTTTTTGGCCAAAAAGTCGCGCACAAGCAACGATGCGTGAGCAGGGGCGTTATCGTGGTGCAAAAGCCAATTTTTGTTCTTCTTTGCACATCTTCTCGGCCTTCTGAGAACATTTTGTACCACCGATAAACGTTGCTTCGGTCCAAGGGAGCTTCTCCGTATGCCACAGTCAACATTCGGAATGCATCCGCGCACTTAATTTCGTTTTTCACACAAAATTTGATACAGGTTCTTTGATCCATTTTTTTGAATAGGTAAAAATCGAAGACGATCCAAAACACGTGCAAGCAAAGCAGCTGTCAACAATTAACTGAACATTCAAAATGGCCGAGCTTGTCGGCATAAGTGAGAGACATGAGTACCAACATAACGCCACAAAAAATTCGAAATTCGAATATACGTAACCAGCGAAAATTCAAAATTCGCGATACTTTTTGAACACACCTCGTACATTCGTTTTTTAAGATAAAGAACGTTCTTACTTTCGAGAATGAGCTTGAACGATGTCGATTTTTTTATGTGCTCTTGTTCGTGAATGCAAAATTTTTTTTCCATTGTTTACGTACGCGTGTAAAGTCATAAAAGAACGTAGTTGAATATTCATAAATTAATAATTCCGATCCCTGATTTATATACAAAATCTTTTAAATAAAAATTAATCTGTGTCTGTGTGTCTGCGTGCCTGTGTGTCCTTTATAGGTGTGCAAAGTACTCAACCGATTTTTCTGAAATTTTCACAGTATATTATTGGGATCACAGCTTAAAGCATAGGCTATATATAGTTTTAGAAAGTGGGCGGTGCCACGCCCCCAAGCTATATAAAATTACAATTCGTCATAACTCTAAGTTCAGAGTCTGGTCTAAATCAATCATATTTCTAAATATATGTGCCCTTTAGTCAAGTTTTACATAACTTTGGAAAAGTGTGTTTTGTTTGCTCTTCATTAATGTCCCAAGTTTATGGTCGATCTGTATGAAACTTTTACGATAGGTTCAGATGTTCGCTGGGTACGGCATAGACAATACATAGTTTTAGAAAAGTGGGCGGTGCCACGCCCCCAGACTATATAAAATTTACATTCGTTGTAAGTCTGAACGTATTTGGTCTAAAATAATGATATTTATATATATGTGTTCTTTAGTCAAGATTTACATAATTTTGGAAAAGTGGGAGATGCCACGCCCTCATTTTTTGTGTTTTGTTTGTGCTTCATTAATGTCCAAAATTTATAGTCGATCTCTATGAAACTTTCACGATAGGTTCAGAAAAGCCCCCAGGGTTTGTTAAGTAGCAATTCGGCATAACTCTGCACTTATTTGGTCCCAGTTAATGATATTTTATATATAGATATCTGTTCTATACATAAAAAAAAAAGAAGTTAATTCGACATATCTTCGAAGCTATGAGGGTATCAGTACCCGCAGAGGAAATGGGAGAAGAAGGGAAGTAGGAATAGAAATTTGAAATATAGGTGGTTTTAGAAAAAAATTAAGAGGATAAAGAAGAGTAACGGTATATGGGGTTGGGGGAAAAGCAAAAGTTGAAAGAAAAAGGGGAGATAAGGATAAATGTAGAAGAAGCGAAAAGTGGGGAGGGTAAAGAGTACAATTTTTTGAATGTAGGCAAGCCAAATTTTAGGCAGGACAACATCTGCCGGGTCTGCTAGTTTCATACAAACGTGCCAAGTCGTTTTCTAGATAAAAAATATATATACAAAAGCACAAATATAATAGGACTAGGTGGAAACCCTAGCTGGTAACTCTACCTAGAAATATTTTTAGTTAAATTCTAATTTAAAAAAAAATTGTATAGGCAATATCAAAAGTTCCTCGAAAAACGGTTTCGAGATAATGGCGGGTATGCAAAAAAATATACAATCAATTGCAATCGACTTTTAAGTCACTTTCATGGTCCGTAACCCTATGACAACAAAATATAAGTTACAAACATACATATTTCCATACATAAAATATATTATTTATTACATTAAAACATTTCAACTCACTTACTTCTTATTTGATTGTGACTTGTTACAGATTGGAAATACAAGGATCGAAAATTCTGTAAAAAATATGTCGAGCCAACGATAAATCTAGGAAACGGTAAATGTTTTAAAAATAAATTTGTATTTTTAAGTTATTCGGTATGTTGAAAATACATTATCTTCGTAACAGGGTTGTAGAAATTTCGCAACTGACTTGACCTTATTCATATTGCAGCTTAGAAGTTTCTAGGTTTCGAAAGCTATTTTCCCTAAGGCCAACTGTAAACACTGAGGAAGTCAAGGCATCCCATAAATATTCTTTCCGTCTCAGTCCCTCTTCATATATTGCCTCATTCGGGTAGCGATAAGAAAACTTTCTATGTCGGAGCTACATAATTCATTTTTCGAAGCATTAACCAGCCATCGGAACTCTGGGCTTTAATTTGCTGCGCTCTCTTCATATGTCTCTTTTAATTACCCATAAAAAACCGAAAGCGACACTTTCATCACTGACAACTTGTTCAAAGCAATAATCGCCTACCTCTCATTCTTCTATGCAAACTATGTTTGTAAAGGCACGTTTATGCCTACTTAACATTGCATTGTACTTAATGTGTCTGTGCAATGACTTTATTCGGCAAGACCTTACTCAACATACAATATTGTATATATGTTTGATCAATTCATATGTCATTTAGCAAACTTTCAAATGGACTATTTCAAAGCCATGTTTTCATCTTTTAAGTATGTATGAGTAACTAAACCATAAGACTTTTGTACATAAGCAGCTTAAAAACTTGAGCTATTTTCACTTTCAACACTTACTTTGTGGTTAATGCGCCAATGAACTAGTCTAAATGTGTGTTAAGTGGATGAAGCGCTAATAAAGGATGGGAGGTAAGGGTGAAAAATTCCTAGAGCACTTAAAATGTCATAAATATAAAATTCTTACTTCGCTGTCAGTATTTAACGAGCTACTTAAGTGACAACTGAAGAGGCAGCCAGTCCTAAACGTGTAAGTATGTAGGTATTTATTTTAAAAATTACATTCGGCCTCCATCCGACATGTTTTATGATAAATCAGTGCTGATGCAAGGTTAGTTACAGTTTAAAGAACTGTTCAGGTGACCTCAATACCTTCTGTCTTAAAATTTTTCTTTATGTGGAACATTGAAATTAGCTTTGGGAATTTGTTGTTTTGCGTAAGCAGACATAAGTACCAACCTTTCGTTCTTATCATTTCCCAATACGTTTTCTAAAGCGTAAGCAACTGAAAAGTTCTAGAAGTCTGATGTTTTAATTCAGGGATTGCATCCAAGAAGGCTTCATTCTACCTGGAAAACTTTTATACCCAATATTAGCCTCTTTAAGCTAGTGCTGCAAGATTGGGTCCTTTATTAGTTTTAGGTAAGCAATGCTATTGCGACGTCTAAAGGCGGGCCCCGAACTGAAAAAAGGTCTTTAAATGAATGTTTATCTTTCCACTCTCCTGCCCTCAAGAATGCATGTATCGGACGCCCCTCTTTTTTCTTCTCTTCTATCTTTTTTATTTCCCCCTCCGGCACTGCCCGACACATCTTTACCCAGTCCAAGTGTCACTTATGGCTCTTCTACTACGTCATCCACCAAAACTCCATATTCTTATCCTTTTTGCAATTTTTCTGTATTCCTGATGATCTTGAAGGTCAACACTCAAACCCGCTATTGATTGAGAAACTGCACCACCATATTTATGATTTAGGATTACTATTAAGTATTTGACTTTGGCAGACAGCTGAATTATGACCGCCTTAATTGTAGGTAGAAGGAATCAATCCATCCGTTTACTTATAGTAAAGAAGAAAACAGTAGTCTTGGTGGGATTTGCTAACAAGACTGGCCATATCATTTTCATATTCTTGAGTATAAATAGACCAATTAAGGAACACCAGAACTGAATCAATCACTAAGTACCAGAGCAAGGGAGAAATAGTCCTAGATCAGTCCCGAAGACAATCCTGAATTGTGCCCGAAAATGTTTCAGAAAACAATTTCGACATGGCTCCGAAAAAAGAATCTAAATTATTCCTAAATGGTCCCGAAACAGTTTTGAAAAAGTTCAGGAGTGATTCCGAAACTAACCCACAAAGGTCTCTACATGGACTCGCATAAAACGAAGTAGACCCGGCAAGTCATATTTTGTGCAGCAATATCCTGAGATAGCCCCATAAAACTTGGTTAAATCAACAGTACTTTGAAAGTTAATTTTTTTTTTTTGCATCTTTTCGGCCATCGCGTAACCTATTTTATTTCCTTTAGCTCATTAAGTTTTGACTCTTAGCGGTTCGGCAAAAAACCTGGTTTTCCGGTTACAGTAGCTCATTTCTGTGCATCACTACTTTGCAGGGCGCTCACTACAAAATTATTCGCGGAATTGTTAGTCTTTGCTCAGGATTTCATTTAACCATTTAATTTATGACTTGTGACAGTTCTATAAAAAATATCTTTAATTGAGCTGGTGTCAAAGGTTGTAGAGTCGTAAGTGAGAGTATATATTTCGAACGAATGCAACTCACAAACGCAGCAAATAAATGCATTTTTAAAAGGAAAGAAAGTAATATATTTTGTTTGGAAGTCGGGTCGTTGGAGCCAAGCCATGCAAAATTTAATTGAAAAAGTACAACAACAAAAAATGCCTAGTTAGTCTACGCTGTGAGCTTCGGCCTCCACTTAGTAAAATTTTGCAAATATGAAATAATATCAAATTCCTTACTGTCTGCACTAAGTGGTATCAAACAACAACAAGGAAGGAATGACGTTGTCAATTGCAGACAACACACTGCCCACGGCTTCCTGTGGTATGCTTCAGATTTAAATGCTGTTGACCGTTGCAGAGATCATGATGTGGCAAATAGAAACTCATTGGCATTGTATATCCTATGCGGCGTTATGCCGGTTGTGTAAAATGAGTTACAACTTTAGATTTAGATAATTTTCAATTGACGATTGTTACAGGTAGGTCTGGGTTAGGCTGCATTGCGTTGCGTTACTGCGCTGATACCTAGAATTTCATTAGATTCGTCATTATAAGAATGCAGAAATGCTACTAAATGATAAAAATCACTGCTGGAGTGATTTGAGATGGGTAGATCTGTATTTTCATTGGAATTTTGAGCCCAATGCAAGAACGATACATTTTTTAAATTGCGCTATTACTCACTTTGTGATTCTAAGTGACACCAACGAATGATGGCGATAATTCTGTCGATTATAAGTGGTGTTAATGTTGATAAACTATTCAAGAAACTCAAGCTTAGTTTGTCCCAGTAAAAATAAGTTTTTGTATGTATTTCAAGCACTACAGGACCCCACATTGCAGTAGTGGGTCTTAGAAAAAATATATATAAAAAATATAGCCCAAGAACGATAATTTTTTAAATCACTTCTGATTCTAAGTGACACCAACGAATGATGGCGATAATTTTGTCGATTATAACTGGTGTTAATGTTGATAAACTATTCAAGAAACTCATGCTTAATTTGTCCCAGTAAAAATAAGTTTTTGTATGTATTTCAAGCACTACAGGACCCCACATTGCAGTAGCGGGTCTTAGAAAAAATATTTAGGTAGCCCCGCGGAATATAACCTAAGACGAGCGTCTTTCCCACATAATGCTTTTCAACAGCGGACCCATTACTTCAGTGTGGGACTCTGTAGTGCTGATTAACCAGATATATTAAGTGCTGTGAATGTAATTCTCGGTAAGCAGCTACAGTCGCTCTACTTCCTTAAGTCACGTCACCTGAGATCTCGATCGCGAATTATAGGCAACAAAAGTGAAAAAAATGCGGGAGACGAGGTAATCAACTCACTTCTATGTATCTACTGATTTGTGCTTGCGGGACCTAAAGATGGATTCAAACACTTTGCTTCGTTTTGCTTCTGCACAGCCTACGCACTTCCTTGTCACTGACAATGTTAATTGTTCCTGATTTAAAAGTGAAAAATATACCAGAGCATTCTTTCAGACTTGTAAAGTTTTCAAAGCAATTAAATCTATTTGTCAAATAGACACAGTCGTTCGCTCAAACTGAGACCAGCAGCCCATCAGTCAATCTGCTGTTAAGCTGGAGCCTCTGACAGACAAGTGATTAGTTTCTTAATCTACAACATTGATTGTTATCTGTTGAGATGTTTTATATGCAGCTGGCGTAGGTTTCGTGATTTTATTAGCTGTGAGTTTTCAAGCCTCATTAGGTAATATATTATTGGAAATGACTATTTTATTTTAATTAAATTGGTAATTACAGATGGCAAAGTGATTGAATATATTAAAACTGTCAGTTTGTTTGATGTCGCGACATGTCGCTGTGATTTAGAACTGTACATGCATTTAGACATTAGTAATTTAGGTACGTGCGTGGAATTTGGAAACGCGTTTAAGTTTATTTAACTTATTTAATTATTTTTAAAATAAAATAAAATTGAAACAAGTAAGATAGTCTAAGCTGGGGCGGCATCGAACATTAAATATGTAACTGTGTAAAATTGGGCTTTGTCAATGGGTAAATGGTGGCGGAGTTTCGGTCTGCATAGATTCTAAACTTAACCGCTCTTATGTGTGTGCCTTGTTATTAATGTTGGCTCTATGCATAACTCAGTTGTAAGTAAGATTGCGCATACTCAGTGTATAGAAATCTTGTTTGACTGCTTTGCTGAGATGTACAGTGCGCGACAAAACTAAAGCACAGAAATTCCCTTTAAAACATTTTACTCAAAAAAAATCGTAAGTACATTTTCTATAAAATTTAGTCCTTTTTATTCAGGAAGAATACATATTAGGTATTATAGACTTGAATAAATAAAAGTAGTTGCCCAGGTCAACCATAAAATGTTGTACAAACTATCCGCTGAACTCAAAAAGTGGAGCGACAAAACTAAAGCACAATCAAATATCTGTGGGACAAACCTGTTTTTTTTTGTTGTTATTTCGTGGAATATCGTGCTGGCATTGAGTGTATTATTTAAGTAAAACATCTTGGGAAATAATTTCCACGCCTCCATAACTCTTCCGAATAAAGATTCTTAGTTGCTGCAATTTTCCTCCCGATTTCTAGGATCCACCATTTTCTATAGATTCTCTATCCCCTTAAATAGCACGGGCCACGACAATACGTCAACATTATTAGCCCTAAATTATTTTTGGAATCAAATCGCTATATGTTTCTGGAGAATGTCTTCCTGACAGATCCACTTCAATGGCATTCCTTCCCCCTAAAGAAATAGAATGAAGATTTTACGAATGTCTTTGTAGATGAAAATATCCAATACCAGTTCAATCGTATGATTTGGACCCACTCCATGACCGGGGAAACGTCTACAAACCCTTACACTGCCTCACCAATCAAAAAGTATAGTCAAATTGAGTAAGCGGTTTGATTTAGGCTTGGGACTAAGCTTCAGAGCGTCTTAACGTTTCAGAAAACTTTTAATTGATAGAAAAAATATTCCTTGTTGTACTGTAACACACCAATGTAGGTGGAATCTTGAAAACCCTTGTTTCTGTGCTAACTTCGAAGCTTCGAAGTGAAGTAAACGTTCTTGAAGTACACGTCTTTAAATGGTTATATGAGGTGTATATCACAAATTCTTTTATAAAACTTCTTGTGGAAACAAGACGAAATATCTTTAGTCCACGAACGATTGCTCGCTCGTAACTATTCGGTGTTTTTCATGCACTATCACCTCCCTCTGCACTGCTAAGGGAACCAGTTGAATGGCAAATAACGCCATGAAAAATGGTAAGCCATTTTGAAATAGTATTTCCTGATTTCCTTTGATTAAATTTGAATAAAATTCTTTCGGGAAGTACCACCAAATAATTATTTCCAGCAAATCTTTTCGACTTCTACAGATCCTCCAACCTCGTTTAATGGCTAAATAAAAAAACGAGCACCGTTCTTTGAAATGTTTCAAAATATATCGGCTTGGTTATTGTCGCTCACGTTTACCACGATTTTGCGGTTTTTACAACATATTTAAGGAAAAACAAGACCTACCTTCATTTCGTGCTTTAGTTTTGTGGCAGAAATTTGTTAGTTAGCCTAAAAAGTGTAATTAATTTTTTTTAATGAACCATGAAAGCGGGTTTTCTGTTTCATATTTCAAATAACTGTGGCCTTTATCAGTAAAAACAAATAAAAAAATTGAATCCTGCACATAGAATTTTATTTAATCATGTTTAGCAGAGCTTATGTACGTGTGTGCAACCCTGGATTTACACTAGGTGCTCTCGGAGCACTGGCACAGGGCGTCAGATTTTGGGGGCGGCAGATTTCGAAACATAAATTAAAATTTTTACAAATATTTTTGATAATGGGCTCAGTTTTTGTTTCTGTACGAATCAAAAGTTTGACGTTTGTGTTTAGAAATCAATAGGAAGTGTTTCGGTTATTCACCGTGGAAAGTGCCTAAAACTATGCCACAAAAAACTCATTTATGTAAACTGTAGTACCCTTTTATTCTGGTAAGCTCTTTACAGCAGCAGGGTTAGAACTCCTGGAGAACAATCGTAGTAAATGACGAAACCAATCTTAGTAAAAATCATAATTCCGTAGTAGATTGTTTTAAAGTATATGTTTTCAAAATCCGCAGTCAACTAAAATGTGTACCTTTTACCTCTTAATAGTTTTTATTTGGTATTTTCACTATTAATCCTTTTTGCCAACATTTTTGTTACTTTTTAACTTAGATCACTCCGCTCTCTTAAAAGTCTATGGTATATTTTGAAATACATCGTAAAAATTTTCGTAGTAGTAAAATTTCTGAAGTTACAGCTCTGACAGCTATTATGTTTTCCCCAAAAACGAGATCATTTTTCGATTTGCCTGTCGAAGTGAAATGGAAATTATTAGGGAGTTTTTTAGTCTTTAGTTATTCTTACTTAGCATTGCATAACATATGTAGTCGGGAAACATATTATTCAACACGAATTTCATTAGGACATTTTTTAAATGACAGTTTTCATGCTATGCTCTGCTTAGTTGAGTATGAGTAACACGGCCTTAACTACTTACAGAATACCTATCACTCTTTTTTCAAATCTAAGAAATCGTAGTATTAGATTATGAGTAAAGCGTAGTGGCGAAGTAGATTTCCATTTTTCCAAAAAAGTAGTAAGCCCGCTACGATCGTAATAAAGTTCTTACCCTGGTCAGCACTGATCAGCTGTGATTTTATTAGCAATTAACTGTGAGGTTTTTATAATTTCAATCGATAATAATCCTTTGGGGTGAAATAGTTTCTTTATATTTTAAAAATATGAGTGATGGGCGCAAAAGATTAAGCGGTGCTGCATATAAAAAGCGGGCTTCGGACAAAACTAAAAAAGAAGTGGAAATTTTGAGCAAAACTCTGAAGCTACAACATTTTTTCATTAAAGGAGGTATGTTCCAATAATTTTGGTAATTTTTGCAGACATTTTTTAGGGATTTAGTTACTTATATACAAGTATTTCAGTTGTGAATTGCATACGTAAAATACATGTTTACTATATTTCATGAAGATAAAAGGGCGGCATTTTCAACAGGGCACAGAGCGGCATTTTAAGTAAATCCGGTCCGGCGTGTGTGTTTATGTAAGTGCTTTAATGATTTTTATTATTCGGTAATCGTGCCTAAACACGATGGGTGCTAAAATCGGCAAAAAGACGAACGAAACTGCATTTATATTATTAGGTGTTTACAAAAACAAAATAAGTGATTATTCATGTTAAATTTATTTTAGCTCAGAATATTCAAGACGGTAGTTAATTTGTTTTGTTTGTGTAATCTTTGTGGTTATACATATGGAATGGAATGCAAAAAAATTAACTAGTATAACATAAAAAAAATAAATAAAATACAATAAAACAAAATAAAGCAAAATAAAATGAAACAAAATAAAATATAATAAAAACTTCAGCGAGGCTGTAACGTTCCATACGTCAAGACAACTGCAACACATATGTGTAGAATAATTCCGTGCATATCCGGCTGACGTGATATTGCACTCTCTTAGCTCTCCATTTCTTGCTTCATCTTAATTAGCCCCCCCATGTCCCGGTTCGTTTTCTTTCTATTTGTATAACCAAACCCATTCTTTTGTATTTATAAGATCAGCTGGCCCCACTGACATTGTTCTTCCCGAAAATTTTCTTGTCATTCTCTTCACCTTCTCATTTTCTTCCTACTATTATCCATATCCTTTCTCCTCCTCATAATCAGTCTCTTCACTTTCTCATTTTCTTCCTACTATTATCTATATCCGTTATTGGTTGTCCATATTTCAAATCATTTCCTTCCTACCCCCACATATATTGCTTATTCTTTTACATCTCTCTCAACTTGGTCCTCATCCGATCTTTAATCACCCTTTTCCTATCTCTTCTCTTCTCTATTTTCACTTCCTTTGCTTTTCCTTTCCCTTTACCTGTCACTTTAACTTTACTTTTGCAGTTATAACGATTGAAACCTACAAAAAACCTACACTAAATATAATTTTAAATTCTTTTTTAATTTTACAGAAACAACACCGATTCATGCTTTTAACGTGCCCACTGTAGGTTAACCAGATTTTCTGAGAGCGATATCAGTACTTTGAGTTATGGCCGTTAGTAGATGTGAGTAGAAATCAGTACATTTTCAAATAGTTATTTTCCATTAAGTTAAAACTTTTAAAGTTGAACTAAACTAGTTTCATACTTTTTTTATTTTAATGTTAATGAATATATTCTTTCTTTACAAAAAGAACACGATTCGACCAATTTGGGGCGATTTTGGACGTGGTAAATAAAAAGCGTTGTTCGGTACCTTTACATATAATAAAATTGTTACAGCTCTATATCGGGTGTCTTTATCAGAGTAAATGTAACCAAAACAACAGTCTTTAGAATTTTTTCTGTCTCTCTGTAAGTTTGTTCGCGCATCCTTGAAAAACCGCTGTATGGAATTGAATGTGACTTTCACCCATTTATTCATGAATATCAAACTCAAAGTTTAGGATCCTTTTTTGGTAGATATAAAAGTTGGTATTTAATTTAATAGTAATAATTATGATTTGGAGAAGACTAAGCCGAGCTTCTCTATTTGTGGCACACGAGAAAGCTAATCCAAAACCGATCGCAAAATTCCGTAATTCGTATGAATTTTCAAAATATCTCGATACATGCACCATCTAGCGGGAGTTCTCCCTTTTTGCATTGTAATGAGGTTCTGAACTATGTTCTAAGTTTCTTGTCTCTAGCCAAACTGGAACTAAGCGGACTAATAAGAAAGCGAATGGTCTAAAATGTTTATCCCTCATATTGATACATGTGAACTCCTTCCCGGAGCCTTGTTACAGTTTTGCATGGCGCCATTGATCAAATGTTGATATGCGCCAGATGCCTCACTGCCACATACACACATACTCACACAAAACTCAACTCACTCAAATATATTCAAAACTTCTAATCTCGCACAAATCGACCCAGTTTTGCCATTTCATTTACCATTCGCGAATCCTCTCAAAGTGGTAATGACTATTGAAGTTGAAAGTGATGTAGGCGCGATATGGATGCGGATTGCCTGTCTGGTTATTAATGAACTTTCATATGCACTACATTATAGATTCGAGCAAGCACAATAATCCCATCGGCGCCAATCAACCTAAGCGCGCTATTAAATGCCAAAATAATGACCATTGCGATATGATAGGAATGTGAAAATACGCAAATAAAGAAAAAAATTTCATATGAACATTTGCCAATTTTGTTTGAAGGATTAATGTAGAGAGAAGAAGTGAATGATGCGCGATAATCACTTCCTCATATTGGATTTTAAGTGATGGCTAAAGTGAGTAATATATAGTGTAGGCTGATGAGAAATCTTCTTATCCGTGCAAGTCAAATTTTTGTGCATCTTTTTCTTTTCTTCTTTTCTCACATTTGCGCCCAACCGATTAGACGATATTGGCCGCAGAAATAAAACTAATTTTTTTTTAATTTAGCAGCCTAAACTTTACCTCCCGTAGAATGCGCCTTAACCGTTTCAAATCGGGACCTAAACTCCAGTGTGATCTCTTTGGGGCCTCAACCTTCATCTGCTGCCAAAGTCGGGTACATAGAAATAGCTTCTGCTCATTCGCTTAGTATGACCATAATTGTGCAGCTCAACTATAAGGGTCTCACCGGTAATAGTACTGTGGTAAACAACTGCATGAAGCGTCACAACATCCACATTGCGGTAGTCTAAGAAACCAAGCTTGACGCGAGGTTGGATCTGCGTACTTGAAACCGGAAAAGCATACATGGGAATGATCGATTGGGAGGAAATCTAGGGAAACTCGCCTTTATCATTCATCACATTGTTTAGTATCATCTCTTCGCAATTCAGATTTTCAAGAAATGGTTGTCCGGCGATGTGGATTTCGAAATTACCAACGTCTAAAAACCCGCTGTCAGCTTTTGTCCAAAAGATTATGGCCAAGTATTAGTGCACTGTTCAGGGGTGATCATGCAACCCTCGGTGACTTTAATGCGGATAGCGGCTTGCATAGCAGATATATAGGTGATACGACACTATACGGGATACTAGCTCGCGAAACATTTCCATCGTCAACGCAGGACTTACAGACTGCCAGACATGACGTACACACAGGCCTTCACAGGCCTTATTATTCCGTCTGACGTACGACAAGGTGAACGAGCGTTCCGCAATATTATTGATGCCGCCTTAGCACGTATCGTACCGTACTGAATATTGAAAATACCAACAAATGTTCCAGCCGAAGCCTGAACTTTTGACAGAAAACGGAATCAGGTGAGACATTTTGACCTCAGGAATCACCGAAGCGCATGGATGGGGTCCAACTCACAGCACCTCCACTCCACTTAATGTCCTAACACTCAGATAAGTGGTGGTCTACATCAGGGACTATCCTCGTGGCCTTGGGATTGTCAGATCCGACTTCGCACTATTGGATTTATTGCTGAAGGGCTACTATACTACTACTTTTAGGCTTTCAATTTATCCTCCTCAATATTTACATAATTCAGCTGTATCCTGTTCCTGAGAAAAAAAGTCTTCTTCTTCTTTTAATGGTCATCTAACCGCCTGGGCGATTTTGACCGTCTAACATAGCTCGCCAGTCATTTGCAGGCACACCTGATCGTGATCTCAAAAGCCAAATCCATAATGTCAAAGGATGAAGGATTAACCACAGCCATATGGGGCACCTCACATGTTTGGAGCTAGGTAGATGTAGTAACTATCGATTTATATGTCAAACCTCCAAGAAAAGAAATCCTTTGACCCACCACTACACCGATGACAATTACTTTCAGTTAATTACTGAATTCTTACATGTATTTGTTAGTGGTATCCGAAATGTATGCTTGCGTGTCGTGACCTTACACTTTTAACGAGTTGAAATTGAGTTTTCCTGCTTTTGTTCGATTGTTGCAAGGACGTTGCGGCTTACGCACACACAATTTCCTCTGCTCTTGCTTCCTCCTCTGCAATAATTGTGGGTGGCAATGCTATGTTATTGATTAAAGAAACGTTTGGCTTATGTTTGAGGTATACAAAACCATGAACTTTGGTGACCTTTGGCGGTTTGTGTTTTTCTTGTGGTTTTTGTAAGAGAAATACTGTTCCGTTTATTTGTTTATCCGACATGGCTATTTGGGCTTACTACGCCGTGGGCAATTTTGTGAAAAGTTTATTGATTACAAGGTTACGAGGATGGTTTGATAAGTTGAGAAAATAAATATATTCTTACCTATAAAATAAGGTCCAGTGTTTTTCAGTGTTTAAATATTTCTTTCGTATTAACTTGCTTATTTCATTTACTAGTTCCGAGCTTAAGTCCTAGTCCACATACAGCGTATATTTGAGAAACTTTTTGAGCACTAATCAGACATTGCTAATACTATTTAATTACCGTATTCATATCCATCTACCTATCTACCCCTTCCTCCATTGAAATTCCTCTAATTTTTATACGTTTCATTAAAATGAAATGGTAAGTATTAGAAGAAAAAGAGATAGACCCACCAATGAGTATACCGATAGGATCAGGGCGATGAGCTGAGTCGATTTAGCCAGGTCCGTCCGTCAGTCTGTCTGTTTTAGAGATATCCCGATGAAATTTGTTATGGGGCCGCCATTTTGTAATATCTATATATTAATAGGCTTACATTTTTTTCATACATTCAATTCCCAGAGTATATCTATATCTAAACATGCATAATTTCAATAAAAATGTATTTTGATATCTTCGTATGGGTCAGGCACTGTTTAACAAAATTTGTTATATTAAATAATTAATAATAATTATTATTTAATAATGCTTCA
Organism: Merzomyia westermanni; assembly: GCA_949987695.1. NCBI lineage: Eukaryota > Metazoa > Arthropoda > Insecta > Diptera > Tephritidae > Merzomyia > Merzomyia westermanni. Next base: position 36,144,079 of record OX465288.1, read on the forward strand.
TTTATTTGTAATAATTCATTAAAGTTTTCTGCATAAAGCCAAAGTGAACTACAGTATCTGGCTGTGTTATTGTACATACAGTAGTAGCGCAGGTGGTAAGCGTTTCGGCTACGTGCTTACATTCCAAGGTTCGAGCCCAGGTTCCGGACAACTTTTTTTCTTTTGTTAAATTTAATTTGTTTTTAAATATGTATATGAAATATGAAAACTTCTTATCATGATTTTTTTTTTAATTTATTATATTTTTAACCCAATATTTTTCTGTGTATGACCTCTATCTTGGAGTGAAAAAATCAAATTTTTGCAAAAAAAAACGCCAGCTAATGTTTCCAGTTTATCAAAACAAAATACTTAAAAAAATACCTACTTAGCTTCATGAATTTTGTAAGAGATTTAATTATTTCTTAATAATATTTGACTTAAGGTAAACATATATGTAGCCCATATGTAATAATATTATAATAATTTTATATATCACAACCCAATTCCGTCGGAACGAGAAACTCAGTAGAGAATTTTGATAACTTTCATTATATCTATCGGGGTTTTCCGATAAGACAGAATGGCTGATAGACCCTGTATTTAAAATACAAAAAGGCGAAAACACAGTTTGTAGCTTCTTCAATTTTCTATTTACGAAGTGGTTAGAAATCGTGGTTATTTTCCTAAAGACATCAACTATTTTTTTCTTCAAATATTTTAATTTGTCTAAGGGCAGACATATAACCCGAACCTTTACATATGTAGACTAAATTTGATCAACCTGAAATGTGTTTTAAATATCTCTAAGTTGTGGTTGAGCAGAAAAGCCAGAAAACCATCATTTCATTGTAATTTTCTCCCCCATATGTAAAGGAAAAATTGAGAAAACTGCCTGTATATAAAAAAAACCAATATGGAAACCGGCGTCACGCTAATATTGAGAATTTTAAGAAACTTCAAAATAAACGATAAATTAATTTTTTAGGTTTATTGTGCCTCCATCTGTTCACAACACCTCATCCAAACCAACCTCCTTCAGGTGGCTTGATGGTTTGTATTTGCTCTGGCCAAGCTGATCACAGAAATTGTGCTCTTGTTCTGGCGACTGCGTCGTATGCCAGAAGGATGTGCTCTGCAGTCTCGGATGTCGTGTGACAAAACCGGCATTTGTCAACTGCCCTTATACCCAATTTGTGCATGTGGCTGTTGAGTCTGCAATGACCTGTGGGAATAACAGTAAGAATTCTTAAATTAGATATGGAGAGGTCAATGATCGCTCTATAGCGAGCGGTATTGTATCTCCCCAAGAGCAATTTTGATTGCCGTAGGCCCGAATAGTTTAGGGATTGTTTTGGTGGTGGATAAGTGATTATTGACAACCGAAAGTATTTTTAACTTGCGCTTTTGTAACCGGCACAGAACCAGGTTGGAAGTGTGCAGTTCTAAGACTGTCTTTTTTGGGGACTGGTTTGCAATTTTACTACAGGGATTATATTCACTAACTATGCCAGCCGACGTATATATGTATGTATGTACGAGTACATATAAATATTTTATGTTCCACTTTTGGTTCCTTTGTTTGCGATCACAAGGTTGCATTACAAGTTCGGAAGTTGTTCTCAAAAGAAATAAAAAATCGAAAAAAGATACAGCAGACACAAAAAAAAAGAACTGGTGTAGTCACCAAAAACTTAGTGGAAAGACAAAATAGAGTTGAAAAGAAGTCATCCATCCGCCAAGGAAGGAAACACGTTGAGACAACGCGAATGTTAAAGATGCTGTCCGAAATCAGTACAGCATGCTGCCGAACAAAGAAATGGAAACGATTGAGTTTTTGGCTCAGGAAGCATTTAATCGGCTGATTATTTTTTAAGAAAACTATTAAATAGGCTGACTTATACTGTTATTGTGGTAGCTGTATTGCATTCCGCCCTGCCTAGATTACGTGTTCATTATTCTTTTCTAACGGAAGGCCTAGGCAAATCGCTGATGTAGAAGTGATGGACAGTTTGCTGTTAAAGGAGTTGGTTTGGTTGATTTGCGCCGTGGGGGATACACCCCATGGCGGGCATGCATTTGGTATGTTTAGCATAGTACCATATTCAGAGAGCCCGAGTTGTTCTCGTTTGGTCTGCCGGATTGGGTTCCAATAGCGACTTCGAACAAGGGATAAGCTACAAACAAATTCACTCAATATCGGTGCACGTCACAAATTTGCTTTTTGTTAACCCTCCGAATTTCATCATTACGGTCAAGAATTGTCTCCTTACCTATCCAGAAATTGAGATAGATGGGCGGACTACGTTTCTCCTCCCAAAACGATAGTGATAGGGTTCCTATAACGGCAGCCAATGATAATCGACAACCGATTGGACTGTGTATGAAAAAGGTCTTTCCTAAGTGCGAGAAAGTTGGCAACAGACTAGACTCATGATACAGTTCTATACAGGACGCGCATTCCTACTAACAACACCTACATAAATGTTTCTTGTTGGAATCGCTATGCATCCGTTGCACGTTTACCCTAACAAATCTGCGCTGTACCAAAGTTTACTTGCCATTTCTAAAAGTACGTACATATGTATTTACCAAAGTTGGCAATAGCAAAGCCAGAAAAAAAAACGTCTAAATCTTTAAACGTTTCCTTATTTCATTCATGAGTTTTTTCTTGATGCACTTATTGCAGTGCTCAAATCTCGTCCATTTCGCAATTTCAGTACTGAAGATGTCTGCATCTCGTTGTGAGCTCTGTCTACTTTAAATGGGTCTCTTAAATTGGCTATCCACTTGGGGAATACAAACAATCAACGTTGGCGATGTGTGGATTCTACGGAAACTGCCAACATTGATTTGTGGTCACTTCCATTTTTAGTAATTGTTCACTTTTGTTATTGGTTACTTTGTTTGTGAGTTTGTGAGTGGAGCGTTATGTAAGGTAGATTCTATTTTGTAGGTTTTTATTTCGATACAACTTCTTCATGTTTGAGGTAGTCGATATATATTTCTCTTGCCCATTTTCAAGTTTGATTCCTCATCTAATGTGGTTTTAAGTTTCACTTACGTAACGCTCACTCATGCAGCCGAATGTAAAGGTCAGTTTTACCACGGTTGGACCAAAGTGATATTGGTGTTAGAAGAGTAGGTTTAATTGAACAGTTAAAGAGAAGTTAGAGAGATGTTTAGTATGATGAGGGGACATACCACATCCAGGGCAAGTATTTGGTTAGTAAGACTTTAACCTATTGCAGTATCCAGATGGAAGTTGTGTTAAAGTGACTCTAGTCTCCCTCGGGACGACGCTCCCCTCTTCAGCTATTTCCATTGATTGGAAGTCAATAACGGGGTTCACAGGCCGAAAACTGAGGGAGGTATCTAACGACTCGGTGTGGAAGTAATTTACAGCCCGCCTGCAGTTCCTCAGATCAAACGGCTGAGTAATGTCATGCCGGATCTCTCAAAGTGCTACTCAGTAACTTCGCGTACTCTCTAACATTCAGCATTTTTGTCTCTTGATGCAGGTGAGACTCAGCTGACATAAGAAGACATCCGGAAGTAAAGGTAAGGCCACGGCTCACGGTCAATGCTCTCATATAGACAAACTCCGAAAATCTATCTCGTTGAGTAAGCTAGGAAAGTGAATTTCGATTCGATAAGACAGTATAGCGATACTTTTGCTACCCGATATATAGTTCAGTTTCGACACCTCATTTTAGATATCCAGTAAAAGGACCTCCAAAAAATATCGAAATTTACGAATAGGGAAACTAGTAGGCCCGACAGCCGTCATCCTTCTCGAAAATTGACTTGCTGTACTCTCTCTCCTCATCTGTCACTTCGTCTTCTGACTCTCCTTTTCCTTTTTCTACCCATTCAAACTTTTTCCCACGTTACATGTCATTGGCCCATTAGGTATTTCCCTCGAATGCTCCAAGCGCCATCCTACCTACTTTCGACAATGTGCCAGATTACCATCCATGCTTTGAAACAGGTATGCGGCGGTTTAGGGGCTTAGAATATATAAGGTATTTCTGTCGTGAGGGGAGACTAAAAAAAACGACCCTAATTTGTTACATGAAACTCTCAGGAAGTGTTTTAGCGATTAAAGCAACAACAATAGATATGGTAATAGACCTAGGTGCCTGCTTTGCCCAATGTAGCACTTTTTGGCAAGAGCGCTTCCACGTTGAATTTCTCGGCTGACATTATTTTCTGTGTTAACGCTATTTCCCAAATAGGCGGAGTACCTCATAGTTTCAATTTTGCCAAGGAGCAGGTGTCCAATCTTTATTTTATGACAGCAAATACTTCGTCTTGTCTTTGTTTTCCGCCAGACTTGCTGATTTCAAAAAATCACTTTGTCTGAAGCCTAGTTTGGCTTTAAATTACTAAGGCACTTCGCAATCCTGACGGAGCTGTTGGTACTGTCAACGTCATTCGGCATAGCCGTATAAGCTTTGTAGGCATAGCAAAGCGATGTTGTATGCAGATTCTCTCACCAGGATTGGGCTTATCGTGAAGATATGCTCCATGACAGACTTCCCTGGCAAAGCCAAATTAGCTTGTCTACAATGGAGACTAATTCCGGTGTAGTTCGTGCGACCGCCTTTTGTGGGTCGGGCAGAGAACACTTAAGTTACAATCTGGTGGCCCGTCCATATTTTGCAGAAGACTTGATGCATGCTTTTGAACAACTTCTTGACTCCGGGTTTGAGTTCCCTTTCTCACTTCATCATAAATAAATAAATATGTTGTGCTTATTGAGTTCATTTAAATATTAGCGTAAGTGGTATATGTCCTCTCCAAATCCGTTATTAATTCTGTATGTATGCCCGCTTTCTCCCTTTTATCTCGTTTCACCTCCGATTGGCGTTACTCACTAGCGAGTAGTTTGCTTGCTTTTTATTTTAACCATATGGCCTTTATTATTGAAGAACGAAAACTATTCCCATTCGGAAATTCGACTAGCAGCTAAACAAAACTAAATTCAGCTGCGGCATCACGAGCCAAAGGAATCGAGAAAATTGCCAAAGCCACAACGGATTTGTTGAAATTTTCATATTTCCGTTCGAAGTTGCGAGCAATGCTTTGCCAGAAACAATTGAATTTAAGCATTTGGTGCCGGTCACGCGATTTTCGAAAACATGAAATTACATGCATTTTAAAGTTTCCTAAATCAAACCTAAAAATAAATGAAACAAATTGACGGAAGTAAAAAATCGGCTTTAAATTGGAGTTAGCGGCCGCCTTGGAATAGTGGGTATGTGTGCTAGACTGCCATACCAATGGTCGGTGTTCAAATATCGGAAAGAATACCTGCAAAAATGCTTTAGAAATAAGCTTCTAAAGTAGGCGCCTGTCGCCTATGACCCGAAAATGCTACACAATACAAGCTGGAAAGGAAACTCGGTCCTAATCTTCTGGGAGGTAGGTTAGGTTATGTGGCAGCCACCCCGTTTAGGAGAAGCTTACCTCTATGGGTGGGGGCTTCGAATATGCCCGAGGTAAGAGGGCATCTACATTAACCTCGGTTCCGGGGAAAACAAAATCGTTGCCAAGGCAGTACGTAAGAAGAGCCAATATCACCATAACCGTCACGTTCCATTGCATGAATAGAAGCGCCTCTTAAGCAGGGCTACAACAAAGCCAAAGCATTACGGACTTCAAACTTACTGATTTTGGATCAGTTGTCCAGATAAACCACATCTGGAGTGAGTGACTGGTGAACTGCTGTACGTGTGATCTAAGTTTTACTAGGCTAAGAGTTTCTTGATGTATTCTGCAGAATTCGCAGCTGGCCTCAAATCTTAAGGAACTGTGGAATTTCACTAGCCTCTTCCAATCTCTTAGTGAGCAGATGGACCTAGGTTTAATTAAGTATTCGCACAGTTCACACTCTTGTAGGTTCTCCTACTAAGTATTGACTACGAATGTCGAGCCTAAGTAAGTCACATTTATTCCTGATAACACAGGCAGATAATTTTTAGTTCCAGAGGTCAGTCTTTCTCAGTCTCAATCAGAAGTCGGTGTCAGATTTTCTCTACTGGTTCCACATCTATTGACAGATTCTGCAAAAGAAATCGCTATCGGTCACAAATAAGTTCAGGCACCCAAACTGTGGGTTGTGGCGAAATGGCAAAGGAAGCAAGAAACCCTAGTAATTGACAAAATATTTTGGAACTCGCACATCTCTTATAGATATGATAAGTTTTGAAAAAGTGGATGATGGAGAGTGAAGGAGATCGGAAAGAAAACTGGAGAGGAAGACGGAATGGAAAGGAAGATTTAAAGTGGATGTGTCGGAAAAGGAAAAGATATATTGAAAAAGAGAAGTTGAGATGGATGAAAAGGAAAAAAAGGACAAGAGAATTCTCGAAGAGGAAGGTGACGAGGTTGAGGAGGAGAAACAAAACGGTACGGAAGGGAGATTTCATATATTTCCAAGTAAGCCCAAGAGAATTTTCAGACAGGACAACATCTGTTTGGGCTGCTAGTTTTATATATAAAAATTAAATTTTATTTCTTGGTAATCACACCACTGAAGAGCAACTTTGCCAATTTGGATAATTTTTTATGATCTGAGTATGGTTTTTTTTGTGAAAAATTATGAGATAGACAACTAAATACAGTGAATAGCGCAAGATATTTGACGGGGGAGAGATGAAGAAAAAGAAAGCTTAAGTGATCGAGGGAGGCTAGGAGATGGGAAGGGATTAAACGTGCTGTTATTTTGGAGTTATGTAACAGCGGGCAGAGGGTACGATGGAGGGTAAAAGGGTGATATAAGATTAGTATATGCCACTGCCTTCTGACTACACTTACCCTGATATTTCTTAAGATAAATCTCAAACTAGTTAATAGTCCCCTACTTTAGAAGCGATTCTGCTCTTAAATATGACATAAATATTAACAGCGCTGAATATCATAATTCTCCAATAATTACCCAAGAAATGCAATTTTAAATTGCCAATTACTTGCACATTACTAACAGTTTGACCTCATCCAGTGCATATATATATCCTTATACATATGTACATACATACATTTTATTCCAGTATATTAATGCAGTTTTTTCTTGTGATGTCAATAATCCAAGATAAATTGCAAGTTTGTCGCACTCAACAAACAATCATAAAGCAAGTTTTCACAATAAACAAAATTGTTTGCCGAAGCTCAACAAAAAGCAATAAAGCAAAAGTTTTTAGAGAGAAATTGAAACTGACAATTTCTCACTTTTCGCATATTAGATAAGCGAAACTCATACATTATATCATAAATGCAGTCGTGTGCAGATAGATATTAAAATCTTTTTATATTGGACTAATTCCTATATGGAAAAATATAGGTATTAACAGAGAAGAGTAGTATACGAGTATGTGTAGTATTTACTGGGTTTCATAACTATAGCGTTCTAAAAATTTTACTTTAGAAAGATGTGCGCGAAGTTTAGAACAAAATACCAAACTTGGACTTAATTTATTATTACTATTAAACAATTTAAAAATTCAAACTTTTTTGGGAGAACTAAAGCCCTGCCTGTGGCAATGCTTCTTCGGCTGTTTCTCTTAATGTCCGCTCAGCTTCTACTTTCGAGAAACACATTCGATTTAGACCAGGGGTAGAGTAGGTAGTGTGTTGGTCAGGTAATTGGGTTTTGGGTTGAACGCCTACAAGTTATTGACAGTGTAGAAAAGTAAGGACTACCATTGGAATATTTAAGATAAAAGTTTTGCGGAATATTTACGGTCCCTCCCGTGATGCCAACAGTGAGAAAATTTACCGAGCAGCTTTTCGAGCTTTTTGCAGCTATGACCATAGTGCAAAGCAGTAAATCCCAACGGTTTCACAGTCTAGGTTATGTTAGGCGAACGAACAAAGAAGCTCCGGCTCAGAAAGTTTTCTTAACGGCACCGGAATTAGCTAGTATGGAATGAGAAGGCCAAGAGTGAGAGGGAAAAACAAGGGGATGCTGGCTTGGTCTCAGTTGGTGTTGCTACCTATAGCCCGTTGTCGCTAAAACGGAATTACTGACGTGCTTTGGTACAAAAATTAAATAAATAAATATTTGACGCGATATACCTCCGAGGAGATTTAGGATGAGCTTCTCTACCAACTTGTGGTGTGCTGCTTCTAACTTTTGTTGTAAATTGGCAAAGCAGACGAATTTTTGCTGAGAAGCCTTGGCAGAAATGGCAGAAACACACTCGGAGACTTTGCCAAAGCACTGCCGAGGGGAACCCCCGTTTTGAAACAAACTTTTTAAACCCACTTTTGATGTGAAATGTCCCAGGACTCGGACCTTGGACCTTCGGTGTAGGACGCCAGCAACACTACCTCCACACCAAGGCGGCCGCTTTGCTTTGGTACGCAAGGACTGAAACCGCTTAGGTTGTTAAGCGTTTTTCTTTCAATTGGTGGCGCTGGTAAAGAGTCAGCTCATTTGAGTCTTTGCAAACATGCCAAACATGTTGGCAGCCATAAGTTCGAAATAGTAAAGGACATTAACGCCAGCAAAAAGGTCAGCCTAGAAATCCAACGAAGAATTTTTTCTTCTTTAATGGTCATTTAACCGCCTGGGCGATTTTGATCGTTCAACATAGCTCGCCAGTCATTTCTTTGGTACTTCCATCGCAGTGGTGGTCTCTCTCTTCCTCTGCTTCCACCGGCGGGTGTCGATAAGAATAACTCCTGGGCTGAACAGTCCCCAAACAACGTTCGAATGCTTATTACAATTAGGTACACCTTTCTGAAATTGTAATCAACATTGTAGGCAGACCATCCACTTAACGATACACGATTTTGAAAGGGTAATGAATCTTGTAATGCAGTCATTCTACGACTTTATGCACTTTTAATAGAAGAAGTAAATTATATAATATAGAATACCATTCTAGGGCTCATTTTGACAAAGCATACTTTTATTGAATTTTAATCCTCTTTTTATCTTCCAATACCTCTGTCCAGCGCCACCTATCGAGTAAATGTGATATCGAGCTTCTCTTCTAATTTACCTTTCATGAACATGAAATGGTATTATAATTTTGGTCCGATGTTTGTAAGTATGAGAAGAAGAAGAGATAGACCCACCAATAAGTATACCGAAATGATCAGGGTGATGAGCTGAGGCGATTGAGCCATACCCGTCTGTCCGTCTGTCTGTTTGTACGCAAACTAGTCTCTCAGTTTTTGAGATATCTTGATGAAATTTGCTATGAATCCGCAATTTTGCATGAGATTAATCATTTGTCGGAATCATCAAGATCGGAGCAATACGACGCATAGCTCCCTACAACCGATAGTTTCGATAAATGGTTTTTGGGCTATAGATTTTCCAATCTAAAAGCTAGGAACGTAAAATTTTACAGGTTTGGTACTTATTAGATATGTAAGGTGTGTAGTGAAAATCACGGAGATCGGACCAACATAACATATAGCTCCTATAGAATCGATAGTTTCGATAAATGGGTTTTGGGCTATAAATTTTGCAATTGAAAAGCTAGGAACGTAAAGTTTTGCAGGTTTGGTACTAATTATGTATGTAATGTGTGTAGTGAAAACCAGCCAGATCGGACCATCATAACATATACATAGCTCCCATATAATCGATTGTTTCGATAAATGGGTTTTGGGGCATACATTTTGCAATTAAAAAGCTAGGAACGTAAAGTTTTGCAGGTTTGGTGCTAATTATGTATATAATGTGTGTAGTGAAAATCACCGAGATCGGACCAACATAACACATAGCTCCCATAGAATCGATTGTTTCGATAAATGGGTTTTGGGGTATAAATTTTGCAATTAAAAAGCTAAGAACGTAAAGTTTTGCAGGTTTGGTACTAATTATGTATGTAATGTGTGTAGTGAAAATCACCGAGATCGGACCAACATAACATATAGCTCCCATAGAATCGATTGTTTCGATAAATGGGTTTTGGGGTATAAATTTTGCAATTAAAAAGCTAAGAACGTAAAGTCTTGCAGGTTTGGTACTAATTATGTATATAATGTGTGTAGTGAAAATCACCGAGATCGGACCAACATAACATATAGCTCCCATAGAATCGATTGTTTCGATAAATGGGTTTTGGGGTATAAATTTTGCAATTAAAAAGCTAAGAACGTAAAGTTTTGCAGGTTTGGTACTAATTATGTATGTAATGTGTGTAGTGAAAATCAGCCAGATCCGACATACTTAATATATAGCTCCCATACAATCGATTGTTCCGATAAATGGGGTTTGGGCTATTTATCTTTAAATTATCACTTTTGCAGACTTTTTACTAATTGTGAGTAAGGATCGGACACCTAAAACCGTGATGCGTATTCATTAAAGGTATAAAGTCTTCGGCGCAGTCGAAATCAGCCCTTTCCTTACTTGTTTTATTCTAAAATTGTGCTCAGACCATTAGAAATATATCAGCAATAAATTATCCAAATTAGTCCAGCTGTTCTCCTACGAATCGCTGACTAACGAACGCAATTTACTTTACTAGTCTAAGGACTATATTTTGTATTATGGGTATTGTCCCAATTTCCCAAATTAATATGCCATATGTGCACGTATTTTTTGTTAGCACAAATGCCAGAAAATGAAAGCGAATTCCTTGACACTGCAACGCCGCCAACATAACGAACTTCGGCAAGTGCAATTGTGGCATGCACCAACAGCACGAACAGCTGCAATATTTTAGTAATTGTCTAAGGCTGCCAAAGCAGCAGCCAACACCAACAACCCATAAACATAGTAGTGCACTACCGCGGAAATGGCAATAAGGGAGTACAATCCCTTAAAAGGATATCCACATTGTGCATTGGCCCACAATAAAAAGTTATGTAATAAAAATGAAAAAGGAAATCTATTTGTACTGAAATAAAATGAAATTAAATTTATTTACGAAACATGCAAAATATGCGATTAGTCTAGAATCAGTGCGGGATGAGTCGCAAAGTAGCATGCCACTAATGCCAGTTTTGAGCTCTTTGTATGGGTTCAACTGTTTACATTTGTTTCAGGCTGTCCTATTTAGAAACCTATTGTCCTGATTTATGACCGAACGAGTATTACAGGACTAACCCCTTTTTAATATCCCGCATGTCTCCTATGGGTATGCTACGCAAATTCAAATTGACTTACATATATTGAATTATAACCCACTGTAGACTAAAGCGACTAATGGCGGGCCACTCTCTTTAGAGACTACCCAGCTTATCAAAGTCGGAGCGCTCCAAAAGGAGTCTGTTATTTCAGCTTCTTTGGAGTGTTATTTAGTAAACATCAAAAAACTCACTTTTTTATGAAGATTCACGGAGACTTGGGAGAAGAAATGAATATTGTAGAGCGGATAAACGGTAAGGCTCAGTTATATGAGCGATCTAGAGCGTTTTCTGATCCTTTTTGTTGTACGCGTAAAGAAAATTGTGACAAAATAAACGTTGGAGAGCGAATGAGCAGCAACGTTCAATAATATGAATGTTTAAGATCATTTTCTGAGGTTTTTAGTCTTTTTTTGTAAATGTTTAAAGAGTCTTTTTTTGTAAATGCTTATCAATAGTCGCAAGTTGGAAGCCAGAAGTGCATTTAAAATAAAACAAAGTCTATTACAGAAACCACATAGTAAAACTTTCCAAGTTAACACAAAGTTTTGAAGGCAATTTTTTAAACTTTTATAAACTTTCCTGAACATTTTGCAAACTTCGAAAATTTTATTTATGTGGTTTCTATAAAAGATTTTGCTTTATTTTAAATGAAAATTATTAAAAACACAAATTAATATATTTTACGAGTAAAACTACTTCCAATTTTGTTTCTATTATTCCTGCCACTACTGTATGTATATTCCATATAGCATTTTGATGAATCGAATATAGTTTTTGATTGAATGAAGTGATAAGTTCCAAATGAAAAATGTATGTAATTGTACCTATATATTTAGTTAAACAAATATTTTTACATAAAACTTGTTTTTAAAAAAGAACTAATAGAATTACATATATTTTTAATATTAAATAAATAATACTGTATAAACCATTAAAAGGTGAACTCTCTTCAAAATCTATAAGAATCTTAACAATTAGTTAAAAATGTGTCTAAAAAGGTTTAGAAAGGCTTCAATAAAACGCTCGAAAAAGAGTCCAAGAAGGCTCCAAAACCCCTCAGAATGGAGGAAAAAATGAGCCTAAAAAGACTCAAGAAAGGCTCCGAAAAAGCTTCAGAAAAGCATTAATAAACGGTTCGGAAAAGAGTCCAAAAAGACTCCGAAGTTTATTTAAAAAGAGTTATAAAACGATTCAAACTTATCGGATTCGGACTCATTTTGGACTTTTTTATGACTTCTTTTGGGGTGCCCGCGTAGAACGATTTTTCGCTTCATTTGGGCTTCGAAAAGAGCGAAGGAGTCTTTTTTCCTACTTTTGGTTAGCTGGGTAGTCACACGATTTTTTACATGTAAGTCACACTTATACATACATATCACGTTTTATTTGGACACAATACATTCACATTTATGTTTGTAATTTCATACTAAAATAAAGTGGCAAATGTCGTAGGATTCCATTTTACTTTCATTTTGTGCCACGACTATTATATAAAGCTGTATGAGATTTATGCTTAACAGCTCGTTTGCTTGCCAAAGTGAAAATGTGTGATGAACATTCATTCATCTTCTGCACAAGTATGCCATTATCAAGGTCACATGCCAGCATTTAACATCTAGCATACTCGTAGTTCGAGTAAATAACTTGACAATGAATTAAATTGGAGTCTCAAAAATGAAAGGGAAAAAGAATTCAGGACATGAAAAGGAATTAAGTCACAAAGGGGTTACGGGTCACGGGTCAATATCAATACAGACGGCACTTATATTTTTAAAAATGTCTTCTTTTTTTTTCTAACGTAGACATTCATTTTCTCTGTAGTTAAATTGAACTCTTCACTTTGTATTCAGCCATTGATAGCCTGACCGAAAGAGTAGTGTAAACATTTTTTATAACGAACTTATTGAAATAAAAAAAATTTATGGCGCGATATACCACAGGTATTTCATCATAAACCTCCTAAGAGATTTTTGCGCCGAGCTTCCTTTCCAATTTATGGTGTGCGGATTTTGAATTTTTTCCTACAAATTGGTGGGACCTACAGTTTTTTACCGACTACGAATGGCAGCTACAAAGCATTTGAATTTTTGCTGAGAAGCCTTCCATGGCAGAAATACACTCGGATAGTTTCCTCCTTATTTTCATAAGAAATAAAACAAATTAAATTAATTTAAGTGCAATTTTTAATTAGTAGAGCTTTATATATAAACCTTTTTCAATTTTTATGAAAATGGGTCTATATTATATATCTGACGCTAGTTAAAAGCCCAATTAAGACCAAGTACACGTTATTCTTTCCTTCAACATGGCTTCCTTTATTATAGGATATCACATTATTCCCCCCCCCCCACGTTTTGACAAAACGGCTTTTTTGACTTTTTATGAGTTTGAATAAATATCTTCCGAAATAATTAATATAGATCTATCTCGTCTTGGAATGCGCTTCACAATACTGGAATCTATCGAATTTTATGATTTTCTACCTGTCTACTTAATAAAATGTTGAGTAGCAGCCGAAAAAGGTATGCCCATGTCACAATACCCTAGCTTACTCTAGGTATTTAAAATAAAAGTAAAAAAAAAACAATACTTTGCTGACTAGCATACCATCGTTCTGATAACCTAATGGTGAACAGAAACTGCCGAAACGGACATACGGTGGTTATCTTCACAATTTCTATTAAAATAATAACTTTTGAAAGACAATTAATAGAAGTTATTAAAAAATAAAAACAGTAATAACTTTCATAAAAATTATTCTAGTTCTACCTAGAAATATTTCTTGTTGAAATACGAAGTAAAATACCTTGCGGTACAAATCCATATCGGCATATCTCATTTCATTAAACAAAAATCAGATAGGTGCCGACCACGTGAAAATATTCTAGCACCTAAGTAGAAAATTCTAAAATGTAAATCTATATACAAAATGTTATCCAAATCGGTAGAGCCTAGGTAGATATAAAAATACATAAGTTATTAGGTAGAAATGCACTTATCTTCAAATTTCCATTTCAATCTATTTTCAGTTTAAATGTCGTCATGATCCAAAAATTCGCATTTAGACAAGTACGCACCTTCATTCTCATCGGAATTATAGACTGGTTGACGCAAAAATTATGCTCATGAAAAAATCAGCATGATAGAAGACGCACACCAGAAAACTCATAAAATTTCACCAATTTGGATCGATTCAAAATAAGTACATACGTACAACAGCGATACGAAATCGCACGAATGAATCTGTGATATTGACAACAAAATAGACTTGGAACTGCAAGTGCGCAGCCAAAGGCGGCAACATAAAATGCAGTCACAACAAAAGCAACAAATCGCATTAATTGCCAGCATAGCTCTAGTATTCATGCTAAATTTGTTGCTGACAACAGCAGCAGCCAAAGAAAATATACCAACAAAATTAGCTCAAGATGGTTTGCGTGAAGAGTATAAACAACATGAACATAACAATAGACACCATAATAAAAAACAACAACAACGTCATCATCATCAAAATCATCAACAACAAAAGCGACAACAGCTGCATCATCAACGACATGAGCAGCATGAGCGCGAGAAGCGTGCCGAAGAGGTACGAGCGGCATACGAAGGGCAACACAGGGTGCACCAAAAACATGCGCCACAGGAACATCAACAACACACGCGCCAACATCGCAGCCACACACAACAACACGCCTCCGTAGGTAATTATGCCGCAAACTATCTGAGCGGTTCGAGTAATCAACCTTCATCATCCGGAGCATCATCGTCGGCAACTTCGTCATCATTTTCCAAACGTTACTCACGTGATTCATCTGCATTTACGTCACGTGAACGTAAGCCAAATATTATTCTAATACTCACCGATGATCAAGATGTCGAGTTGGGATCATTGAATTTCATGCCGCGCACTTTACGTTGGCTACGTGATGGTGGCGCTGAGTTTCGTCATGCTTACACAACCACGCCCATGTGTTGCCCGGCACGATCTTCGTTGTTAACCGGCATGTACGTGCATAATCACATGGTCTTTACCAACAATGACAATTGTTCGAGCCCACAATGGCAGGCCACACATGAGACACGCTCCTTTGCGACATATCTTTCGAATGCTGGTTATCGTACGGGCTATTTTGGCAAGTATCTGAATAAGTATAATGGATCATATATACCGCCGGGTTGGCGTGAATGGGGTGGTCTTATCATGAATTCGAAATACTACAATTATAGTATCAATATGAATGGACAGAAGATAAAACATGGATACGATTACGCGAAGGTATGTATGTATACTAAGTAATGTCCCTGCAAAAACTCGTGCGACTGATCTCCAAAGAGAGTGATCCGCGATCAATACCTTTAGTCTACAGTGGGCTACAATTGATCCCCACTACTCCGTTAAGGCATAGTTGGGGTAAGTTGATATTAATTTATGTAGCCTACATTTAGGTGTTAAAAGTAAACTTGTCTAACCGTACCCGCAGAGAGCAAAAGGAGTCTGTTCGACACTACCCGTTTGGGCATCAAAGGGACCAATTAGTCTCTTCATAGGACATGCTCCAACAAAAGGGATCACTCCAACCCATACAAAGAGATGAAAACTGGCATTATTTCCATGCTTTGCGACTCATCCCGGATCCATCCTGCACTAATCGCATTTTTTGCAGGGGTGTTAGAGGCGTACACGATGAGCTCAACCGCGCAGACACTCCTAACAGCAAAATCATTATGATGAAAGCCTGTTGTAAGTTCCCTCGAAGTAGTATTGTTACAACAAAAACAACATCAAGGAAAATGTGAACTGTAAACCGTTCCATTTTGGAGGATGAAACTTTTCTAAAGAGTCTCGTTTATCTTTCTGTTTCCGAATTCCCGAGCGTAATTTAAAGCTCCTGTCTTGTGTAGAACCTATTTGCAATATGTCCCAGACCCCAATCGGTAATGTAATCGATTGCCTCCACTGGCTGCTCCGACCTTTATTTATTTACGAGTTACACAAAACGAGTTAAGAGTTACACCATCCCCGGTCCTGCAATAGGATTGCTGTTCTATACTTCTATACGCCACTTCAGTACACTCAAATTTCACACGTTTCTATACTGATCCCGTAATTCAAGACGAATTATTTTACATATCCTTAGTTGGTTAGTTGGTGTAGTGAGTTTGCTCTGACTCCAATCGGCTCTAATTCTCGGTTTTGATTCAGCTCCTGAATCAACTAATTGAAGGTTTTATAAGAAAAATCAAGCCTCAAAGGCGAGTGTGAGATTCCTGTCCCACTATATTTATGTCGGTGAAGCTCCGCGATATTTATGCCAAAAGTCTCCTGAAGAAGAGTTTTCCTAGAAACTTCATTCTGCTATGGCAATGCAATGGAAAATCATAAGGCATGTGCTCCAACGTCTGTTACACCCCGTGAAGATTGCAACTGCGGCAAGAGATATTATGATCCAGACTCATCCGGCCGCATGCGACCCGATAGTACACTGCCCGTTATAGACCGCCACTAATCTGAATATATATATCTGCACTGAACAACCAAGCTCTTTTTTAAAATAAAAAAATAAATAAATATTTGGTGCGATATACCTCCGAGGAGATTAGGACCAAACTTTTCTACAAATTTGTCGTGTGCTGCTTTTAATTTTTCCTACAACCTACAGGGGTCTATCAGCTATTCCGACGGAACTGCCGACGGGAGAAATGTAATAGATCACGAGAGAAATCAATCGAACTATCCGGAATTCGGCAGTGTATTTCGTTAAAGTCGATAGAGATAACAAAACTCTATTACAAATATTCCCCGCCGGCAGCTCTGCGGGAATAGCTGATAGATCCCAAATTTGTTTGCCGATTCCGAACGGCATCTGCAAAGCAAGCTGCGAAGCTTTCCATGGCAGAAATACGCTCAGAGAATTTGCCAAACCACTGCCGAGGGCCACGCCCGTTTCGAAAAAAAATCTTTCAAACCACTTTTGATGTTACCTGTCCCAAGACCTCCGACCTTCGGTATGGTGGGCCAGCAACATACCGCAAAAAACCGCAGAGACCTTATGTGCTCTCTTTCCTGAGTCCCAACATCCGTATGCCGTTTCTTTGGTAAAGAGATCGATCGGCGGCATGTTGTATATCACGTTCAGAGGCTCTGCAGGGTATTATCTAATTGCTTAAATCTCTATACTAAAGCCAGACAGACCAAACGTTTGCCTAGCCATGTGGTGTGTTCCCCCACTGATGGCAATCTGTCATATGCTTAATTGATTTGTTCCCTGAGATAATGCAAAGCGACTTATAGGATTCCGAGGAAATCAGCAATGATGTTTCCAACTTCGGGAAGAGGAGAATTGTTCATATTTTTCTTGCAAAGGCATCGCAACCTAGAACATTTTGTTTCGCAGTCTGACAGAGGTTACTTTATTCACTTTGGTGCGAATTGGGGATAGCCCAGCAGATATCTCTGTGTCAAAAATCTCATATGTTTGTCTCTTAACAAGTTTATCCCGAAACAAAATCAAAAACGTACAAAAATTTCCGATCTCAAGAAGGAAGGGCATCCTGATCAGGGTCATATATCATAAAATATTTGACAAGGGATGACGAAAAATCGTTCCAATATACATCAATAAAATAGGACCTTTAAGCAATCCAACAAGTTTCGTCTCGACTGAGCGATATCTGCAAATTGTAAATTCTAAGTACAGTCCTTTACTTAAAACTCTTTGTCATCCTCAATCTGGCGAGTGATGCTCGGAAAACCTTCTGGATCGGAGCAAATTCATGCATTAACATGACCTAAGCACGGCCGATACTGGGTTTTTATTTGATGTCTCATGAGTTCTTAAGATACCTAATAAAATATTTCAAACCGGCGCAAATATTAGGCTATCGGATTCCCCAACCACGGGCTGAATTTCCTACACTTTTATTCAACTCGTTGTCTATTTTTTCCGCTAGGACTACTATCCGGATTTGATAGCAAATGATTCAATTGCGTTTCTACGCTCATCGAAACAACAAAATCAAAGAAAACCTGTGATGTTGACAATGAGTTTCCCAGCACCGCATGGACCCGAAGACTCAGCGCCACAATATAGTCATCTTTTTTTTAATGTGACAACACATCAGTAAGTAAATTTATGACCACAAGAGATTTTCAGATTGAATTAATCCACGTTACAGCACGCCTTCTTATGATCATGCGCCTAATCCGGATAAGCAATGGATACTGCGCGTTACACAGCCCATGGAACCAGTGCATAAACGTTTCACTAACATACTCATGACCAAGCGTCTGCAAACACTGCAAAGCGTAGATGGCGCTGTAGAGCGCATCTTTAATGAACTGAAAACTTTAGGTGAGCTAGACAATACTTATGTTATCTACACATCAGATCATGGCTATCACTTGGGACAATTCGGTTTAATAAAGGGCAAAAGTTTCCCATTTGAATTTGATGTGCGTGTACCCTTCTTGATACGAGGGCCAGGCATACAACCAGCAAGAGTGTAAGTTGATGTTGCTAGGGAGAGCTTTAGATGCATATTAATCTCACATGCATATTAATTCCACAGTGTGGATGAGATTGTCTTGAATGTTGATTTGGCGCCTACATTCCTCGACATTGGTGGTGTTACAACACCACAGCACATGGACGGACGTAGTATTTTGCCTTTGTTATTCGGTCGGCAGCGTAATGTGCGTGATCAATGGCCTGATACGTTTTTGATTGAGAGTTCGGGCAGACGTGAAACACCCGAACAAATAGCCGAATCACGTGCACGTTTGCAAGCGGATCGGCGGAATATGAGACTGGCAAATAGCACCTTTATTGAAGAGCTATCAATGTACAATGAGAGCACAACAAGTAGTACAAGAATAGATGTAATTGATTTGGAGTCGCGTGAAGAAGCTGAGTTCGAAGAAGGTGGCGTTACAGAAGCCGAAAAGGGTATGTGAAGAAGTTTTGCCAGTGTAATAAATATTTTTTAATTAAACACTTCTCTCAGCAGAGGCGAGAATTGCATCTGAAATAGAAGACGACGCTGAGGACGATCTGGACACGGATACAGATGACGATGTTTCATCTGGTATTTTAGAAGAAGATCTGGAAGACAATATCGACGTGGATGCAGCTCAAGAAGAGACAGGCGTTGAAGACACGCTAGATCAATTTGACAATAATTTGCCAATGGCGCCATATATGACGAAAATGATGCGTTTAAATTCAGAATGTTCAGATCCAGCTTTGCTAGAGAATTGCCAACCAGGACAAAAGTGGAAATGTGTTAATGAGGATGGACGTTGGCGGAAGCACAAGTGTAAATTTCATGTGAGTCGGGAGGGGCAATTGCTTTATAATTAATTTTATTACAGTAGTTAAGTTATTTTGAGGGGGATTCACTACAATCTTCCTTCGAAATATGCTGTCGTTCATGAACTGATTTGATTAACTTAAGTTACAGCTTCAGCATCATCTCGAAGAGATATCGAAATTCACGAAAAAGGAAACAAAACGTAATTGTGCTTGCTTTACTCCAGAGGGTGTTGTCTACACAAAGATAAAAACAAATCGCAACTACTTCGAAGGAGATCGTATACGTAAGAGGTAAGTAGCTGTCTGTATGTACTGTAGATACGCGTACATATAGATTCACATCTATAATATAAATGCCCAAGTTGAGTTGAAATTGTCCCACTTTATGGCCAAACTATACATTTAAGGTATTAACAATTGTATATCTATGGATAGCTATTGCCAACCTGCAGTGCCGTCAATAAAAAAAAACTTAAAAAAAATTAATTATAATATTGAAAAATTAGTTTAAAAACACACTAACACAGATGCCAAACATATAATTACACTATAGAGCCGTAGTTGTGTGAGTAGACATGTCATGCATGTTAAACATGTCAAGCATTTTTGCTTTAGTTGTTTTTATTGCATTGATCGCTGGCTACAATGCCCAGTGACAGCGGCTCTCCTGAAAGCACGAAAAGTAGCTTTGTAAAATATGAGCAAGCAATGTAAAATATGAGCAAATACGAGTATGTAAACTTCAATGCTGATACCTACAAACAGTGTTTACAAAAACAAAATAAATTATTATTCATAAAGAGTATCCAAGACTGAATTTCGGTTTGTTTTTGAATTTGTGGTTGGATTTGTGTGAATTGAAATAAAGTAAAATAAAATAAATTAAATAAGATAAAAAAAGAATAAAACAAAGTTTATTAAAAGAAAGTGAGGGGAAAGAAAGGAAGGCAAGTAAAGGAAAAGAAAGGTAAGACAAGTAGAGGAAAAGTAAGGAAAGAAAGGGAAAGAAAAGGAAAGGGAAGGAAAATCAAAGGAAGGGAAAGTAAAGAAAAGGAAAGGTAATAAGAGGAAAGGAAGGGAGAGGAAAGTAAGAAAAAGGAAAGGAAGGGAATGGTAAGTAAAGTAAAGGTAAGAAAAGGAAAGATAAGGAAAGGAAATGAAAGGAAGGGAAAGGAAAGGAAATGAAAGGAAGGGAAAGGAAAGGTAAGAAAAGTAAAAGAAAAGAAAGGAAAGGAAGGGAATGAAATAAAGGAAAGGAAAGGAAATGAAAGGAAGGGAAAGGAAAGGTAAGTAAAGGAAAAAAAAAGAATGGAAAGGAAGGGAGAGGAAGTAAAGTAAAGGAAAGGAAAGAATCAAATAAATTTAAAATAGAGACTGTAGGGAATAAAAGAAGGAATCAAAGAAAACGAAAATATGTTAGTGGAAAAGAACGGCAGATAAAGGAAGGGAGAAAAGGCGAATGAAGGGTATAACAAATAACTAAAATAAATTAAAGATTTGTGGTTGAATTCCAACCACTGGGCGATCTCTAGTATACAACTAAAACCCAAATTTTCGTAAGAGCCAAACTGCTGCGCCGATTTCTCTTTTTCAAAGGTTGAAATGACATATTCGTGCCAGACAAGGGTATAGGTTTACTTTTAAAGTGAAATATTGATAACAAACATGTTTAATTAAAGAATTAATTTGTCTGTTATTATGTGCATTGAGGGATGAGAACGAGATATAGTACAACACAAGACAACATCAATAATCATATAATTATTAACAAATTCAAAAAGACATATGTAAATACATGCTCCCCATCGCCTCCAATATTATCGATTTAAATTTCTATACATGTGACGAAAAAAATAAATGCGGGTTGACATTCCAAACGACCAACGCACCAGGCAAACCTTGCGCAACCCCAAAAATGACTAGTCTGCAAATAAAATTTTATCCGAATTTTCAGAAGTGGAATACATTTTTGCGTACCTCATTTTAACCTCAACGTGACTTATCGGATTCAAACCAAGCCCATCAATATGGTAGAGTTTAGTAAGAGCTTATCCATGTTTCATTTCAGCCCCTGGTAAACTTCTCTTAACACCCCTCGTTTGAAGTTGTATTAAAATAGGTAAAGTGGCGGTTACCGTTTTCGACATTTTGGTCGATAATTCCGATACTAGTTTGGATATAAAAGTTTATACCTTACTATAGTATGCTTGACCTTTCAAGTTATTACTACATATACCTTCTCAGGCTTTTTGCTTCATATCACAAACGGATTAACAGTCAGAGCGTCTAGGTAGAATAGTTGTCTTTTGCCTTGCTAGAGCCTTATATTCGCAGAGAGTGTGAACCGGCCTGTACTAGATCTCTGAATCCACGTCGGATTCCCAGAGTGCTCAGTCTACAATGGCACACACATTAAATTAATTTCTTCACCAACTCATTATGAAAACTCTTGAAGGCATACTTGCTGCATATCTGTCAAGGGGAAGGTTAGTCCTTCTGGCCATCCTATAGACGATTTATTTCCTTTAGATTTTGTGACGAAAGCTAAGAGCATCAGATCTCAAAAGAGACGGCCCGTTACGCATATTTTTCAGCTGCACTAGCCTGTTCCATCTAGGGGGCCAGGCTCGACGTCTGTTTTTGTCTAAAGTTATTATATCGAAATATTTTCTTGGAAACCTCAAATGTCAGTGATGAAGCTTTTGTCAGCATTATTGCCTTTGTCCAAGTTGATTGACTTCGACATAATCCGATTCTCATTTTGTCCTTTTGCCTTCACATCTTGGATAAAGACCTACCTGTAAAGACATTAGTCAGTAAGAGTTGGAATACATTTTTATAATCGTTCCTTTCAGTTTATACAGAGAGTCCTATTGCACAACTCATTACCCAATTTCCCGGAGGATTGACTCTTACGGGTCGATTCTGTGCGTAACCTGTAATGTAACCGCGATTTTAGCGTACATGGCAACGCTGTCAATAGAGAATAAAATGCAAACGCGAACGAAACTTCGTGTAAAAAAGTGTTTATATCGTTTATTAATTCTTGTGAACTAGTATACTCGTATGTGCGGTATTTTCTGTCCACAAAAATATTTACAAAACACGTGCAATTTTTCGCGGTTACGGTTGAACTGCATCTTAAGCCGGCAGAATGCCAGAAGGGTGTAAAGGTTTCCAAACTATTTATTTACCGGTAAAAGGAATGTTTTTACCACACTAGAATTAGGGCGTAGTAGTACAACCCCGAAAAGTTCTAACTTTGAAAGACTCAGGGGTACTACTTTGCTTTCAGCGGAAATGTTTTTTCCAGGTCATCAAAGAATCCATTTAGTGGGTTGACTTTATCAGGAGAATTCATTATTAAATTTGTTGTTTTAATATTTTCTATATAAGAAATTATCCTAAATTAAGTTTCTGTAGCATCCATCTTTGTAATGTATTCGAATATTGGTGAGCACTGGAGCTTTGGTTTCCTGTTCAGCAACGTCACCATTTTACTAAGATCTTCTGTTTTTAATTTAAACGCACTCTCTCTAACTCACTACTCTTCCGGTGAGAGTTCAGATATAGCCTTGTATACCTACTTTTGAAACCAGCCAAAACAACTTCGGAATTTTATTACCTCTGTTAAAGTATGTTTGTGAACATTGGTATTACAAAATGGATCATTAAAGATAGATGTTCATTAGACTATGGCATCTATTACTAATTCCTACTACATATCGCCTTTGTAATTTCTACAATTCTTTCAGGTCGACCAAGCCAATTATAAGAGATTTATCTTCTCATTTTAGGATATAGAAGTTCCTAAGAACATTCCTTGCTTTTCATGTTCTTCAGATATAACTTTGCCCTATAACGCCCTATGAGTATGGTATGGGTATGTTCTATTAGACCATTTACTGCAGAGATCAACGGCAGTCCAGAGTGAATGTATTTCTACATGGGTTGCCACTAAAAGTCTAAAGTTTTTTACCTAAGAAGTCACTTCCAGCACAAACGTTTCCATTGAGTCGTCAATATAATATATGGGAATGTTTCTGTCTGCACTTCCGTTAGAAGAGCCTGATGATAATTTGGAGTAATCGAGCCCATTGGGCAGGGTGAAGCACTGTTAACAACAACAACAAAAATGTTTCTGTCTACAAATAACGTACATTTACAATACTTATTCCTCCCTTTGCGAACATAGTTAACCGCTCTTATTTTCAGTTTCCTGATGCTTTATCTGATTATCTAACTGTTTTGATTTTTCGCCCTCTTTCTCTTTTCTTTTCTCTCTCGCTGCAGAACTCAAAACCCACCACGGTACTCTCGTCGTACTAAACGCTCTTTAGGCGAACTTTCAACTCCAGATGAAATGTACCATACAGAACTGCCATACGAGATGGAAGAACTGCTTGATCTGCAAAACACGCTCTCTTACGTGGAAGATCACTTAACCCGCCCAAAACGTACTAAACGTGAACTCACCTCCAGCTTCTTCGATACACCAGACACTAGCGACACCAGCACTGGAGAGGGTGGTATGATGAGTAAAAATTCCTCCAACGATACCATCTCCAAAGTGATACAAGAAATACAAAGCACACTCGAAACTCTAGAATTGAAATTTATTGCACCCAATGAGTTGCAACAAGCCAACAACCAAACGACCACTTTATCGGCAGCTGGTTTTGTACGTGGCGGCAAGTTTCCCAAGGTGGGAGGACGTGTAGGTACACGTTGCTACATTGAATCACAAACGGGCAAGGTGAATTGCTCTGATGTAATTTATGATGATGAGAAGACATGGCGTAAGTCGCGTAATCAAATTGACATGCTAATCAAAGTGCTCAAGGATAAGATAACACATCTAAAGGATATCAAGAAACAGATGCGCGAGAATAAACAACAACAAATCCAACAACAACAACATTTACATTATCATTCAGATCGATATTGGGATAGAGACTATGTGCCACGCAACAGCGGCGGCGGCGGCGGTGGTGGAATCGTAAGTAGAACTAAAGCAGCGGATTATGAAAATGGCGAAGAACTGTCCTACAATCTAGCGGATTACTTGGGACGCCGGCAGAAAGGGCGACGTCGCAATGGTGGTGGCGGTGGTAGCGGGCATGGTAAAAATATGTACCCACGTGGTGGCTATAGTGAATACAACAACAATCATCAGCATCATCATCAATACCAACGACAACACATACCTAGCGGAGCTGGCCGAAGACGTTATGATAAGTCAATGGGTGGACCTGAATTTGATATGAACTATTTTACAAAAGAACATTTTGGTTTTGGTGTGACCAGCACGTACAGCAATGAGATTAACAACAATGAGAATGGCACTGCTGTCAGCTCGGGGTTATATGGTGCGAAGCATTCGTATGGCAAAGGTCGCATGCAGGGACATAATAATAGCTTTGTCGTTGGACATACGCAACTACATAGAAGAAGACGTCCAATGTACAATGCAACACAGACAGCTAACACATTTTTCATGACAGACTCAACGACGACAGCACTTCCAACAACAACTGCGAAAGGAATGAGGACGACAACAACGACCGCACAAATAGCAAAAAGCAAAAATGCAGAATCAATTACGGATAAGTCAACAACTAAATCTGCTACAACAACAACGTCGGCTGAAACAGCAACAACAACATCAACGTGGACAACAACAAGATCACGTTTGCTCTGGTCAACAACAAATGAGCCTTCAAGTGTCGGCAGTTCTGCATCCAGCAACAGTGTTGGTAAGTGGGTAAAATTAAGTTGTTTGTACTAATAAATTTGTTCACTTAATGTTGGTTTGTAGTAGCATGAAGGATTAGAACATGATACAATTTTAAATATCCAGTTCCATCCAATGAAAATTAAAATATAAATAAATGAAAATCTCCAAAATCACACAGCTGGCAGGCAGTACTGTGACCAAGTATTAGGTGATGTTGGTTTCAACATATGTGTGCATGTATTAGTCCCGCCAATCATGAGAGAGAAATAGAGATCGATCAGTAGTGAACAGCGTTACAGAAATATGCAGCCTCCCTTACCATTCTTTCCTACTGCAGATAGGCCTTGCACAACATACACTCCTAGAGAAATAACAAATAGATTAGCTCTAGACTAGACATACCGGGAGACGAGATGTCCTATGAGCTGCTTCGGCGGGGATCTGCTCTTGATCATAGACGAAGGCTGTCCTTGCATCTCTGAATCTCGTTAAGGGCCGCGTTTCGCAATCCTGTAGAGTGTGAAGGAGTCTGTGGCCCTCCTACAGTGAAGCACGATCTTTAAATCTTATCAAGATAAATGGAATTGACTTTTTCAGATTGGTGGCACTGCTCACTGGGCATTTTGCTGTTGAAACGCATACGGCACGGATGGGTTGGGAACGCAATATCTTGCGCCACAGCTGCAATCTTCAGTGGCGGACGGGACCCGCCAGCGCACTGCCCTACCAGGTAAAAAATTTCTAGAAAAAACTTCGTCGCGCCCTTCTGTACCTAAGGGTATTAAGCCAGGCCACCTTTTAAAATTTTTGAACTCAGCAGCATGGATATAGTGGGACAGGCGTCAGACCCTACTCCTTAAGCTTTTGTTATAACATCTATCATTGGCTAATTCACGAAATGTGGCATCAAAACAGTCCAATAGCGCTAATTGGAGTCATAGGAGACTGGCCACTTTAACCAAGCAAACAACCACCTTGGACTCTTACTTATGCAGACACGACCTGCACATTTCAAGCCTAGTTGTGGAATCAGGCTAACTTTAGATGAATCATTCAATTGGCAGTTGAAAGCACCAAAGGAGGCCAAGTTATCGTCCACCTGTTTTTCCATCTCATCCGGAGTCTCCCGCTTCCTCTGCTAGGGTGCTGTTACGAACACTTTCTCTACCGGAGATTCTTTGTAAGCCGCCGGCAAAGCGTGCTTAACCACTCCCACAGCGGGATAGGGTGTTTGGAGGAGACTAAATTCGCTCCTGTGGCAACCCTACTGCCACACCTGGCCCTATCTGATCAATATCCTGAACTATGCACTGCGATAATTCTCAATTAAATTAATCTACCTTTGGATATACCTACTAGACAAGCGTTGAGTTGCTGCAAAACGATCAGTTAATCTCTTAGGTTCTACCAAAACGGAACTAATCATGTTTATGGTATTTTTAATTTTGCAGGCACTTCGAAAGATCCACGTGAAAGTTATACACTCAATAATATTGGTCAAAAAGAAATTTTCACCACCTTGGGAAACACCCGCAACTCCGCAGACCCATTTCAGCAGCAAAAAGGTCAACCAGCTGAATGTTATTGCGAACCGGAAACAGAGAGGTAATAAGAGAGCTTCTTTCAACTACATTCACACACACATACATATGCACCTTTAACTTCTATTTCTATTATTTTGATGAATTTCAGTTATGCTGATTCAAAAGAGATAGCTCGCGAGGCACGTCGCAAGCTAAAAGAAGAACGTCAACGCAAAAAAGAACGCAAGCGTATAAAGAAAGCTCGTTTGGAAAAGGAATGCCTTTCAGAAAAGATGAATTGTTTCTCACATGACAATACGCATTGGCGTACGGCACCATTTTGGAATGACAGTCCATTCTGTTTCTGCATGAATGCCAATAACAATACGTACTCGTGTGTGCGAACAATAAATGCCACGCACAATTATTTGTACTGCGAATTCACCACTGGACTAATAACTTACTATAATTTAAAAATTGGTAAGTGAGAACTATGTAGGTGGGTTCAGATGAGTCAGTACTTTATACAAAACGACCTAGAACTTTCCGGCTTTTTGGAAGTTTACCTCATTTACCTCAGCTCTTTTATATACATACATAGCTAACGGGAGAGGTGAGATTCTGGTTTTGCGTTATCGTGAAGTGAAAAAATCTTTTCACGTTAGATATCACTTCACGTTTTGCTTACTTCACTTCACTCAGATATAAAATGCGATTCTTATATGTGCGGTGAAAGATGTTCGCTGAAGAAGATTTTGAATTGCGCTGCCACATGTTATTTTTGCTAAATGATAGTTTATGATAGAATTGTAAGAAAAAAAGTTATTTTAATCACTTAAAACGTTTAAGTTTTGTAAAAAAGATCTGATGTTTGAATTTTTTGAAAAATTGGCGTTAACTTTTTTCACTTCACTTGAAATCGAAAATTTTAAGTAAAACGAGAATCCTAAATCGTTGTGAATAGACACATTTACTTTTCACTTTAGTTATCACTTGACACAGCCCTGGATTTACACTAGGTGCTCTCGGAGCACTGGCACAGGGCGGCAGATTTCGAAACATAAATTAAAATTTTTACAAATATTTTTGATAATGGGCTCAGTTTTTGTTGTTGAGTGATGCGGTTATTCACCGTGGAAAGTGCCTAAAACTATGCCACAAAAAACTATTTTATCTAAACTGTAGTACCCTTTTATTCTGTTTAGCTCTTTTCAACAGCGGGGTTAGAACTCCTGGAGAACAATCGTAGTAAATGACGAAATAAATCTTGGTAAAAATCATAATTCTGTAGTAGTTTGTTTTAAAGTATATTTTTTCAAAATCCGCAGTCAACTAAAATTTGTACCTTTTACCTCTTAATAGTTTTTATTTGCTATTTTCACTATTAATCTTTTTGCTAACATTTTTATTACTTTTTAATTTAGATCACTCCTCTCTTAAAAGTCTATGGTATATTTTGGAATACATCGTAAAAATGTTCGTAGTATTAAAATTTCCGAAGTTACAGCTCTGACAGCTATTCTGGGTTTCCCAAAAACGAGTTCTTTTTTTGATTTGCCTGTCGAAGTGAAATGGAAATTATTAGGGAGTCCAAGGCGATTACAAGAATAGCAAATATCCAACCATGGGTTGTTTACTTCAAGTTGATTTGAATATTTTTAGGGACCCTCTGGCTTTTCTTGAGTACTGGATGCTCCGGAAAACTGTAAACATTTTCTTGGGTAGGTTTCCTACAGTATATCTTGCGTGAAAAAGACAATTTTTCCAAAATGTTTAAGGCTTTAGTTATTCTTACTTAGCATTGCGTAACATCTGTAGTCGGGAAACATATTATTCAACACGAATTTCATTAACATTTTTTAAATGACAGTTTTCATGCTATGCTCCGCCTAGTTGAGTATGAGTAACACGGCCTTAACTACTTACAGAATACCCATCACTCTTTTTTCAAATCTAAGAAATCGTAGTAGATTAAGAGTAAAGCGTAGTGGCGAAGTAGATTTCAATGTTTCCAAAAAACTAGTAAACCCGCTACGATCGTAATAACGTTCTAACCCTGGTCAGCACTGATCAGCTGTGATTTTATTAGCAATTAACTCTGAAGTTTTTATAATTTCAATCGATAATAATCCTTTTGGGTGAAATAGCTTCTTTATATTTTGAAAATATGAGGGATGGGCGCAAAAGCTTAAACGGTGCTGCATATAAAAAGCGAGCTTTGGACAAACCTAAAAAAGAAGTGGAAATTTTGAGCAAAACTCTGAAGCTACATCATTTTTTCATTAAAGGAGGTATGTTCCAATAATTTTGGTAATTTTTTCAGGGATTTTTAAGGGATTTAGTCACTTATATACAAATATTTCAGTTGTGAATTGCATACGTAAAATACATTTTTACTATATTTCATGAAAATAAAAGGGCGACATTTTTAACAGGGCACAGAGCGGCATTTCAAGTAAATCCGGCCCTGACTTGACATTTTCCTTTTTTCACTCCAGGATAACATTTTCAATTTTGTTGACACAAGTTGGTCTTGCTTATTATAGAATTGTAAGTAATTTGTATCACTTAAAACGTTTAAATTTGTGAAAAATCCGATTTTTGAATTTTTTTAAATTTTAACACCAAATTTATATTTTCGTTAACTTTTTTTAATTCATTTAAAATTTCATTTAGTGCACTTAACTTGTGAGATGTATGAAAACGGTAAACAGCATTTTGTAGTCACCCTGTTAAAACAGTTTTGTTTTCTGGTATTAATTCTTTATTTGATTGATATATTTACGTACAGGTGCCAACCAAAGGCGCATTTCCTCTATCAAAGTTATGAGCCCACGGTGTCAAACTTAGTCTTTATGCAAGTTTGTTTTCCTAAAAGCAATAACCTGTACTATTAAGAAGTGAGCCCCATTAAAAGTAATGCGTACCAAATATACATAAAGATGGCATGTGCCTTAGTTTACTTTATTTCCAACCATTTATCATAATTAAAAAAACATTAGATCAAATAAATAAGTTACAGAGGACAAATGAAATTAAAGTACTTCAACAGGGTGTTGCAAATGGTTTTTTGTTGTCTTTCCAAAATCTTCTCATGGTAGCGACCACCTTCTGAACATTTTTGAATATTTTTTCTTGTAATTATTTCATTTTAAACTAAAATTTTTTTTCTCATTCTTATCTTAGATCCCTTTGAAACCCAAAACCGCGCTGCATCTCTGACCAGTGAAGAAAAGGCGTATATGCATGACACATTAGAAAAGCTGAAGGGTTGTCGAGGAAAAAGTTGTACAATTAAACGACATCAGCCACAACAAATGCAACCACAGCAAGCACAACAAAGCGACAGTGCACTACGACCACAGCCACGAAGCACAAAACGCAAACAAGGTAAATTATTATAGGCCCTATTGGTCTTAAACTATGCTAAGTAAGGTTCAAATGTTCCCAAAAAGGTTTGGTATACTTTATTTGCGTTAGCGCATCTGAAGGTATAAAGGATATATCTGCAGTTCATGTCAAATGTGGTTTTGGGTTAGGGCAAATCTGTGCTGAATTAATCACTGAAGTTCATACTTGCAAAAGCTTTACAACTGAGCTTAAATAACTTCTTGTTATCCTGAAAGCAGCTCTCACAGCTGGGATCATCCAAGCCAAGCGCTTTCTTAGCTGACCCGAAGATCACCTAAACAAAAGTATACCTCAGGTAGCAGGCAGATATCCAGGGGCCCTAACACTATCCACGTCTGGCTCAGTACTTCCTATTCGTAATGCCCTCAAACCCAATTAATTTTTATTAAAAATGATTAACCGTCCTTGGTGGCACATTGGTTGCACTCAACGCTTTAATTGACGCTTCACTGTCCTGGACAGTTAAATCGCATCCCACCCACATTGTTCTTAATGGCGCCAGTGTCCACCCGTAAGACACCACAATGATCGAGTTTTAGGCTAACTCCAAGTTTCTGATAGAAACCAGTCCCATCCAGTTTTAACTAATATTCAAATAGGTTCACCAACGGCTGCCATGTGTCCGCCCGATTGTTGCAATTCGCTCTAGAGAGTATTTGAGCGGAAAAGTTGATAACTAGTACAGCGACCAGCTTACAGTAGTCTGTCCTCTAGAGGATTGAGCTGGATAGAGTTCTGGAGTGTCCATAGTACTCTCAAGTATTTGGATTCCTTACAGTCCTGACCTGCATCGTGGTAGGAAATAGGGTCACCAGACTTTTCAGATGTGATGTGTAGACGTACTCTATGGCCTGATAGCAGAGATACACCAGCCTTTCCTAGCAAGTAGCATATTATATCCGATGCCCCAAGGGGTTGCGGGAGCGTTGCCACAAGGACAACCTGAGACGCTCGTATACCTCTACCTGTTAAGTAGCACGGGGAGAGAAGAAATGGCTCGGGGTGGGTGAAAGCTAGAAATACTTTCCTGTACATATGTATTAAAATTGCTGATTTTGAATTTTCTGATAATTTGCTAATTTTCTTAAATTGTCTATCTAGGCATTGCACCAGGAACTGTACCAGCAGCCACATTTGTCTCAAGTCGCCTCGATTACGACGAACCACTAGCAAAACGGAGAAAGCTATCAAAGTAAGTGTGAAGCAAATTGAAATTGATGTCAGAGAGAATTGAATGAAATTGAATTTTCTACGCCAAACAGGTGGTCAACGCATACAAATTTGAAACGTAAACCTTGGAAACAACAACACATTTACCATCAACAACATCATCAGCCCTACTTCAGGCAACAAAATTACCGACATCACAACATCAATGCAGGCAGTGATGTCAATAGCAACAGCAATGTGGGGATTATGGGAGGTGGTACGCTGGAACGAGTGAAAAGTTTGCGACGTAATCGCTTTCATCAAGAAATTAATAGCCAACATTTACAACAACAGCCAACGCAACTACACCAGCAAGAAACCCAAGAGCAACAGTTAAATAACAGCAGCAACAACAACAGCAAAAGTTTTGACTTGGAGCATAAATTTGTTTCTAGCCAAAGTACGACAACATATGCCAGCTCAACAGAGTTGAGCGAAATGGAAACTTTTGCAGATGTTGTTGATACAATACCGCCTAAAGTGAAAGTAGAACCAGCCTCAGCGTCAACAACAACAATATCAATAACGTTAACAAACGCTACAACAACTACAGCAGCAATCTAATTGGCTTATGCAAATGTAGATAGTAGGGTGGTGCGTACTTGAGCACATACTCTTTGCCTATAGTTCGATGGAAATGCTAAAATCTATATTCACACATATTGCAAATTTATGACATCCCCTAAAAGTGAATGCAGCTAGTTATTTAGTCTATATCTTTACAAACATACACATGCATGTACATATGTGACTTGGTCTACGGAAAGGGGGCTTAGGTGTCAAAAAATCAATTTTCACTTTTTAGTTGATTCGGATGGAAGATGAGATGCTTTTTCACGTTGTAGAATCAAAAAAGTCAAAACTTGTTTGAAAGTTCCCTCCGGAAAGAGAGACGAATGAAAACAAGACAACAGCAGCTGCGTAGTATTAGAGTAAACGTCACTTCTTCAGTGTTACTTTTTTAAATGTTCCACACTAGCAAATACACGATGAACTATAATAATATTCCGACCAAAAACAACACTTACTGGACGTCCTTGAAGCCTCTGGAAAGAACAATTAATGAGATAACGAGAAACTGACGAAACGAGTTGTTTATTTTTAACAGCTGTTTCCCAGAAAACTAGTTTTCGCACGTTAGCTCCCTTTTCGTAGACCAGGTCACATATATGTATATTTAGTTTCCATGTTGCAACTAACAAGGCTCTACGCACGTGATTTAAAATTGAAAAATTGTGAAAGCTTGAATGCTTCCTTGCGGAGTTCAATAAAGCTCCCTAACATTTCCTTTTTAGGATAACTAGCGCCAGCGAGGAATATCAATGGATCGCAAGACCACCTCCACTTGACCTTCTCTGCTGTCACTGGTATTCTTAGGTTAGTGTTGGGCAGTATCGGTATAGAAACTACTAATTACTCGATGCTCAAAATTATCGACAATACTCTATTCCCAACTTCTGCTTACTCCAAATTAGAAAAAGAAGCGGAGAAAATGGGATTGGTGGTGAACGAGGGCAAAACGAAGTACCTTCTGTCATGATGCAAAATGTCAGCGCATTCGCGCCTTGGCAACCAAGCCACTGTTGGCAGCAATAATTTCGAAATAGTAAAGGACTTCGTTTACCTGGGAACCAGCATTAACACCAACAATAATGTTAGCCTAGAAATCCGACGAAGAATTACTCTTGCAAACAAATGCTACTTCGGACTGAGCAGGCAATTGAAAAGTAAAGTCCTCTCTCGACGAACGAAAATAACACTCTACAAGTCACTCATCGCACCCGTCCTGCTATATGGTGCAGAGGCGGCTCTGGGAGTATTCGAGAGAAAGGTTCTTCGAAAGATTTGTGGACCTCTACGCGTTGGCGACGGCGAGTACCGAAGAAGATTTAATGATGAGCTGTATGAACTTTACGCAGACGCCGACATAGTTCAGCAAATTAAAACACAGCGGCTTCGCTGGCTAGGCCACGTAGTGCGAATGAGGGAAGATGCTCCAGCCCAGAAGGTATTCTTATCGGCACCCGCCGGTGGAAGCAGAGGAAGGGGGAGACCACCACTCCGATGGAAGGACCAAGTGGAGACCGATTTCCGATCCCGCGGTGTTTCCAATTGGCGCCAGTTGGCGCAACGAAGAAACGACTGGCGAGCTATGTTGGACGGTCAAAATCGCCCAGGCGGTTAGATGACCATTTAAAGAAGAAAGACTCTATTCCCAAGATTCTGTGTATCTAAAGTAATCAATTCTCAAAAAGTATTCAGTAGACAAAGAGTACTTAGTACTCAGTTCCTCTGCAAAATCTATAATGTTAATTGATATAGTACAACAAATTTCAAGGTTCGTTTTCATTAGGTCAAAATCAGAATTTGACGGCATTTCATCTAATGAAAATGAGCCTATATGTTCAACTGACGCTGAAGGGAGCACCTCATAGTCCCGACTTTCAAAATCCCGACACGACATAATCCAGACATAACAAAATCCCGACATAACAAAATCCCGACAAGACAAAATCCAGACAAATTTATTATATTTTCGGTAAAGAAAGATAAAATTTTCATCGCAAAACTTTTGAAACTTATTTAACATATGTATGAATTAATAAAATAAATTGGTTTGGGACAGTTGTCGGGATTTTTTGTTGGGATTTTGTATTGTGGGGATTTTGTCGCGTCGGGATTTGGTCATGTCGGGATTATGTATTTCGGGATTTTGTGTGTCGGGATTATGTTATACACACCCGACGCTGAAATATCACTAACAATAACAACTACCTCTCCTGATTGGTCCTCTATCCTTGAATTCTCCCAACTGCGCATTTTGTTGTTGTTTTCTTAAATATTAAAACTATTTCACAAATACTGCAGTGTCCTAAATCTGCACTTTTGTTGAAATATTCCCAAAGTGATGATTTTGGTTCCATTATTTTAAAATGTCATAATTGCAACAGCTGTTCACGAACAAAGAAGAGTTACCAGATTTTGTGCTAAGTCTACAGGCGACATGAAACCTTCATAAACGATACTCAGATATTTTAAAAGTACCGGACACTACCTAAAGCTAATAACAATAATTTGTTTACTTTTTTGTTGTTGTAATTGCAAGAACACTTCCCGAAGCTTTGGGAATAAACCCGATTCTCTCGAGACGGCTTTATTTGAACCCGACAAACCTTCGGTTCGTGGTTTTATTCGCCTTTTACCACAGGCATACTCTACCTTGGGTATTATCTCTAAATTAAAGAGATCGAAGGTCCCAGCCACCTTCAATAGCAGGTGCGACACCTAATGGGATTCATCAGCAGTCCGCAGCATGAGCAGAGAATTGAGGCGCTGTTTCGCTGATCAGGGTGTTTTTTTCTTACATGTAACAATGTGCTAATCCGAGTCCATATTGGAATCCCGATAAGTATGTACATTCAGGTCCAACTCGGTTTTTCGTGTTTTTGATCAGAAGGCAACTCTGCAATAATGGGAAATGTTATCGCAAGCAACCAAGAGACTCCACACGGATGTCTGCCTTTTTTTTAGACCAATTCCGCTTTCTTGCATTGTACGATTTGTTAGGCTATTGAAGAAGGAGATCCCATTTGCATTGTCCATAGATGGCGCTCGTCCACAGGCCTGAAAGAAGTGGTAAGGCCAATGCCAACAACTTTAAATATTTATAAGACACAGAGATTACAGTTAAATCATCTGTTCGTAGTATGGATTTCATCCCAGTGAAATGTTTAAAGTACATACTTTTGCAATGTTAACTTGAAGGTCACATAAGGAAGAAATTTTAAATTCCAACTTAGAGCATAGATTTAAGCAACTATAATTCAACTTCAAATATTAATAGCTTCATAATCCCGCACTATAGGCACTTTTCCATACTATAAGTTCAAAAAGGGCGTAACTCAAATGGTTAATACTGAAACCGAATTTATTTCGTAAGTTTACTGTAACAACACTATGCAAAACGAGTGGCGAATCTTACTATGCAAAATCTGGACTTCGGAAAAAAATGAGTTACGCCCTTTTCCTTGCTATATTAACTATATTTTTACTTTTTTATTTAAATAGTAAATTATGAGCAAATTTATAAAAAAAAAGGTAGTAATGTTAAGTAAGAGAATTCGTAAGATCTTTCAGGAAGAGGCTTAATTTTGAAACAAAAAAGCTGTCACAAAATAATTTTCTAAAGCTTCTTTAATGTAAATGGGCCTTAAAACAACATACAATTTCAATTTTGAAAAAGCGTACGTTTATACTGGAATATATCAGTGATTCAATGTGCTGGGAGTTACAAAAATTTCGAAAATTTCAAAATTAAATCTCTCATTGCTAAGTCCTATACATACAAATAATATTAGAGTACGCAAGCTGTCGATTGTAGCGACCATCGATTTCAAACGATAAACCTGCTTATTTATCAGCAATAGCATCCGTAGTTACTTTCTATAGGACGAGTTCTTCATCCACGGTAAGATCTGAATATAGTCAGAGTTGCAATCAGTATAAGGCTGCCATATTCGCCGAAATTTTCTTTACAAAAATTTTGTGAGGAAGTTCCAAGTTCCTGCTGGGAAAATTTCACTCAGTAAGATTTTGCAAATTCCTGCTCGCCGGAAACTTTTCAAATTTATGTTTTACACATGTTGCTTGCAAGTATTCTTGCCGAACAAACCTAGTAAAGGCTGTTTAAAATTCACTCTACCAAGGTATACTATCAAAATCGTGATGTGTATGAGATTGCTTTTTCAACTGATCCAGATTTTGTAAAAACTTTGACATTACACATCCGGTGTCTCACTTGCAAAAGAAAGGCTCATATATGATATGAATACTAAGGTAGCCTGTCACCAAGCCTGGATAGTCACGTTAGTATAAGGTTATCGAGAGTGCTATCGATAGTTTGCGTACTCTTATTACATCTAAATATAAATATATAGTTCAGGTACAGCTGTACATAAATACCTAATTAAGTAATTATATAATGTTTAGTTTTTATTTTAAATAAGACTGTTTTAGTAGATTAACATAATGATTAAGCAAGAAAATATTTACTAACTAAATTAACTGTATATTAATTGTTTACATGCATAAATTGATATATATATATATACATAACATTTAAAAGGCACACATACGAGAGCGCGCAGCTATTTGCATTGAAAAAAGTTATCCATTATATTAAATTAAGCTAAAAATGCATATGGTAAGATAAGAAAATTGTACCAAAAAAGAAAAAAAAAATATTAGAAAATTTGTTAGTGTTTGCAAAATAAAAAACAATTATAACATAGTATAATGAAAAACAAAAAAAAAGCAAAAATAAAGTAAATATTTAATTAAAAGTTAAAAAGTAAATAAGTTGATTTTTAATTAGTATAGCGAATTCGATGAAATTATTATTTGCTTAGTTTAATCTATATATATATATAAATATATGTAAATGAAATCGATTTGTTCTGTCTTTTAAATAAATTCAAAGCATGCATTTACACCTTTTTATTTTAATTGCTACTGATTTTAAATACACTGCACAACAGCAATTTTTTCAACACAGCAACCATGGTATTTTACTAAAAAGGGAAACTTTTTATTTGCACTCAAAGGAAGTAGAATGGTTGCGATCAAGGTCTCTATTAAGAAGCCGTTTTGAAAACTTGTAAACACATACTAAAAGTGAAATGTTGCATGCTACCAAAGCCCAATTTGTTAATGAAATCAAGTCTATATGGTATCTCTATTTCAGATAGCCTCCCCAGGTCTTCCAAAGAGTGACTTTCAATTCATTGAGATTTTAATGGCTATTCCGATATTCGACGGATGCAATTCGCGAAGAGTGCGGATCGATTCGTTTGGGATTTGAGTTTGAAAACTGAGAAAAGTAAATTTTATCGATTACCTTTAAATTTAGTATTAGCCTAGTCAACGCCAGAAATATAAGAAAATAACTTTACAATGTATATTTTTCAGTTTTAGAGATTAAATCCGCAAGTATTTTGTAACGAACCGATTCGAACTCCCTCCACAAAGCATCCGTCGGATACCGTAATAGGCATGGTTCATATGCTTAAGCCTGATATTTTCACAGAAAATGGTCTACATTTGATAACTTTAGGCCTGTTTTAAAAGAATTTTGCTCATGGAAAAAGATCGTCTGGCAACCTTGTTATAAACGATATTTATTTGGAAGTAAAGCAATATATTGCATATTTGTAGGAGTCAAACATCACCATCAGTTACGTTTGTAGCAAAAGTAGTCAATGTTCGAACAAAACATGTACGAACCAGTGCCAGTTTTCGGACTTTTACTGCGTTTTGAATGCACCACTCAAGCTTAAAAATTTATTACCTTTACAACGGTTTAATAATGTCAATGGAATTAATGTCAGTGACATTTATTCAGGTCATTGACATTAATTCTTATAAGAATTGGACATTAATTCGCTTTTACAAAGAGAATTAATGTCAGAAGCGCTAAATATCAGAAATGCTTTATTAATTTCTATAATAACAATGAAACTCCTATTTCAGGTATTTTATAATATAGATTGGCGGCCGCCGTGGTGTGGCGGTAGTGTTGCTGTCCTACCACACCTAAGGTCCAAGGTTCGAGGCCTGGTACAGGTAACATCAAAAGTGGTTTGAAAAAGTTTTTTCAAAACGGCGTCGCTCCTCGTCATGGAAGGCTTCTCAGCAAAAATTAATCTGCTGGTAGGGAAGCTCGGCTTTTATCTCCTCAGGAGGTATATACGCGCCAATTATTTATTTTTTTTATGTACATAGATAATGGATTAAGCAACTTTTACTGCAAAATTTTCATTTTAGACCTTATACGAGGTGTGTTCAAAACGTATCGCGAATTTTGAATTTTCGCTGGTTACGTATATTCGAATTTCGAATTTTTTGTGGCGTTATGTTGGTACTCATGTCTCTCACTTATGCCGACAAGCTCGGCCATTTTGAATGTTCAGTTAATTGTTGACAGCTGCTTTGCTTGCACGTGTTTTGGATCGTCTTCGATTTTTACCTATTCAAAAAAATGGATCAAAGAACCTGTATCAAATTTTGTGTGAAAAACGAAATTAAGTGCGCGGATGCATTCCGAATGTTGACTGTGGCAAAAATTGGCTTTTGCACCACGATAACGCCCCTGCTCACGCATCGTTGCTTGTGCGCGACTTTTTGGCCAAAAACAACACACTAATGATGCCGCAGCCACCGTATTCCCCAGATCTGGCCCCCTGTGACTTTTCCTTGTTCCCTAAACTGAAGAGGCCCATGAAAGGACGACGTTACGCTTCTCTTGACGAGATAAAGACGGCATCGAAGGAGGAGCTGAACAAGATACAAAAAAATTATTTTTTGAAGTGCTTCGAAGATTGGAAAAACCGTTGGCACAAGTGTATAATATCTCATGGGGATTACTTTGAAGGGGACAAAATAGATATTCATGAATAAATAAATCATTTTTGAAAAAACACAAAATTCGCGATACTTTTTGAACACACCTCGTATATGTATGCATATGAAAAAAAGAAATTCACTTAATAAATTTAGATATTTTTGCGCCTGCGCCAAATTTGGAATAAGAAATCGCCCGATTTTATATTCCAAATTTTCACTTACACATATATATATATATACAGTGTGCGACAAAACTAAAGCACAGCAATTCCCTTTAAAACATTTTACTCAAAACAATCGTAGGTACATTTTCTATAATGTTTAGTCTCTTTAATTAAGGAAGAATACATATTAGGTATTACAGATTTGAATTAATAAAAGTAGTTTACCAGCTCATCCAAAAAAAAGGTTGCGCAAAGTATCCGATGAACTCAAAAATTGGAGCGACAAAACTAAAGCACAATCAAATATTTATGGGACCAACCTGGTTTTTTTTCGTTATTTCGTGGAATATCCGTGGATCTTTATGGCAGACTCACATCGTGTTGGTATTGAGTATATTATTCAAGTAAAACATCTTAGGAAATAACTTTCCACGCCTGCTCAACTTGTCCGAATAAAGAGTGTTTGTTGTTGCAATTTTCCTCCCGATTTTTAGGATCCATCATTTTCTATAGATCATCTGTTCGGTTAAATAGGACGGGTCACGATAATACGTCAATATTATTACTCCTAACCGTTTACGTTTCGGCAGAATATCTTCCTGATAGATCCACCTGAATGGAATTCCTTCCACATAAAGAAATAGGACAAAGATTTTATGAATATCTTTGAACATGAAATGATCCAATACCTACTTCATCGTATGAATTGGACACACTGCATGTCCGGAGAAGTGTCTACCAACCCCTACACTGTCTCACCCGTGTTTCATCGATCAAAAAGTATAGTTAAATAAGTAAGCGTTGTTTTTTAGACCTGGGAACAAGCTTCAGAGCATCCTAATATTTCAGATAACTTTTATTTGAGAGAAAATAAGATTCCTCGTCATATTGTACTACTCCAATTTAGGTGGAATTTTGAGAACCATTATTTGCCTTCAAAGCTCCGACGTGAAGTAATCGGTCTTAAAGAGCACGTCTTTAAATGATTCTACATGGGGTGGATATCACAACTTCTTTCATAAAACTTGTTATGGAAACAAGAAGACATATTTTTAGACCACGAACGATTGCCCGATCGTTACTATTCGGTCTTTTTCGTGCATAAGCACCTCTATCTGCGGTGCTTCGGGAATCATTTGAATGGAAAAACATTTGTAGTACGCTAAATAAGGCCATGAAAACTGTGAAAACATTTTAAAATAGTATTTCTAAATTTCCTTTGATAAAATTTTAGTAAAATTCTTTCGCGAAGTACCACCAAATAAATATTTTCAGGATATCTTATCGACTTCTACAGATCATTCAACCTCGTTTAACGGCTAAATAAAAGAACGGGCAGCGTTGTTTAAAATGTTTCGAAATATATTCTCTTTTTGCAAAAACCAATTAATGTCAGTGACATTAATTCCATTGATATTATGACACGTCACCTTTACAACGCTTAAACTGCACACAGTTTCGATAGAAAAATTTAGATAAGTACTTAATTAAATGTTCGTAAAAACAAAATAGATGCATATAAATTTGAATTAAAACCAAAATCTACCACTTTTATCTACCACTTGTTTTTGCAATCACTACCATTAAATACAATATTAAACACAGGATACAGACCAGCGTTGCAAGCAAAAATGTATATTGTCTTTAATAAGGTAGAAAATTCATCGTTAGTAAGTCAACTGCAATTGTTGCGGTAAACGTCAATGCCAGCTCTTGCTAAACTTATTTGTCCATCATTTTCCTTTAACCAGTCATATTTCCGACAGGGTGGTAGATAAGTAAGTAATTTTAAGGGGAAGAGATAAGAAGTGAATCCAGTAGGTCGGTTCTGTAACTATTTTAACGCCAGGTGTTAGCGTTAACTTCGCTTAACACCATTTTTAACGCTTTTCTCTATTCACTAACTTTTAACCACACGAAAAGTGTTAGCTAACACTTTTTATGTGGTTAGCTGTCGCGAATTATTTTCGAGGTGTTAACAATCGCTTTAATATACTATTTGCAAGTGTTTTAGCGTTTGGAAAAAGTAAAAACATTAGTTTTGAGTTTTTTGCATGTAATTTAGTGCAAAATACGTCGAAAAGAGAAGTATTGTCATATTTTATCACCATCAAGAGCCAGCTGTTTAGCGGCGTTAAAGGAGAGTTACAGAATCGCACTTTCGTTAAGAACAAACGCCGAAATTTGGCGATAAGCTTAATGCTCGGCGAGTGGTTAAAAGTTACAGAATCGGGCTACAGAGTACCTAGCTTTTATTAGAGCCATTTAGAAAAAGAGGGTCACTTAACCGGGGTTTAATTGACGCCGATTAGTCTTAATCGGCTTTAATGAAAGCGGCCCTAAATATTTGCATTCGCATTCTAATACATACATTACGGTGGGCCACAAAAAATCGGGTTTTCTTTCTATTTGCTTGGTGCGCGGATAATCGAATTCCTAGTTAAAAATTTTTATACTGGCCAAATATGAGTTTTTAATATTAATGGGAAGGACATACTCATCATCGCTATAAACTGCTATGAAAATGATTATATCTTATCACTAAAAGATCATTGATTT
The DNA here is from genome assembly GCA_949987695.1 of Merzomyia westermanni. Taxonomy (NCBI): domain Eukaryota; kingdom Metazoa; phylum Arthropoda; class Insecta; order Diptera; family Tephritidae; genus Merzomyia; species Merzomyia westermanni. Next base: position 36,185,468 of record OX465288.1, read on the forward strand.
GATTTCTTCCTCAATATTTGCAGGAAATTTAATGCTCTACAAAAATGGGCTTACATACTTTCTTCTTCGACTACAAAATACAAAACGAACATAATTTATATACGGAGCTGAAAATGTTCCAGAAAAATATCGGAATCCACAAAAAAGAGCTTATATACTTTCTTGGACTACAAAATGCAAAAAAATATCGGAATCTGCATCACGAGCAGTTATGAAAAGCCTGAGTGAAAGGAATCCGTACACAATAAGCTTTTTTTTTGGAAATACATTTCAGATCAAATTCGTTTCCGATATCCAAAATTGATTTATCAGTTGGGATCCATTCTTCCGCAAATGGAAACATATTTAATGTGAAAGTATTCTTATTTCGCCACTTAAAAAAATATTGGATTCCGAATTAAATTCCATCAATATTTTCCAACTGAAATCAATAGTCAAACTTTCCTTTTTTATTTGGCATTTCACTAATAATTAAAACACAATGTGGGTATTCGTTTAATTTCTTATATGCCTCGTAAACTTGTATGAACAATTACATGTATACGAACTTTACATAATTTACGAGGCATATAAGCATATAAACAAATACCCTGAATATAAGATAAATATCTTTTTTTGCCACACAAATATATATATATCTTTTTATTTATTTTTTCTTTTTTTTTTAATGTTTGGCAAAGATTTTGGCAACTTTTCGTTCGCTTACTTGTTTGGATTAGTTTTTGATGTCAGATATGGCAGAAAATGCAAGTACTGCCATGTGCGAGAATTGCATGTGCACTTTCAAAAGGAACTTCAATGGTTTTCAAACTGAAATCAAATTTGGAAAAAAACTTTTTACCTAAAGTGGAGAAACATGTTGGAAATGACTTTGATAATTTAGACATTTCTCACTTAAAAAAGTTGGATTTATGAATATTGGGTAATAACGAAACTGCAGTACTATTTTCACACCGTGTGTATTTTGCTACTTTTACCATAAACGACAGCACTGTGTGGCCGTCAAACAAGCTGCGTTGGATGTTGTGTTGTAATGGTTGTCACTAGTTTCGAAACGATTTGCTTCTTTCGCTGACAGCAACAACGGAAGTGTTCATTATATATAGTGAATTGTAAACAGTATATTCAATTAATTAATAACAATAACAAATATATATTGAACGATAACTGTTTAAGTATAAGCCTCTGACTGAAGAAAAAAATATAGTGGACATCAGACGGCTGTTGAATGGTGGTGAAACAAATAGAAGTGAAAAAATCAATGCAATAAAAGCTTGTAAATTACAACAACTACTTTATTTTTAACCTGTTTTACAAAAGAAATACAACTGAACAACCATTATGGTGGAGAACTATGCAAATGAAAGTATTCGTATAGAAGCTAACAATTCCCACTTAGGTATGTAAAGTCTTGTGTGTATTATCAAAAATATATGTAAGTGTAAATATTATTAAAGACGTGAAAGCATACAAAGGCAGACCAAGTGACCGTCAGGTGCTAAACAACTTTCTCCACAAGCATGCGTATGGGTATTGAGAAGCGAAAAAATAATCGATTTTTAAGACTGGTGGACAAGGACAAAATAAATGGGCCAAAAATGAAATCAGTCTTAAGAAATCTAAACTAGCAAATCTAGACAACTATAAATTTATATTAACATCTGAAACTTTTACAGTGTTTTTTTACGCTATTCTGCTATTCTATTATTTACGACGTGGACAGCGCAGGCGAACATGGAATTAGACGTCTACGTCGACGGCATTAAGCTTCCGACTGTCACACACCCCAAAATCTTAGGGGTCACGTTTGATAACATGTTCAAATACGGTGCTCATGTAGCCGCGATTGCCACCAAAGTACAAGGTGGCGCAAAAGTAATCCTCCTATCAGAAAATGCTATAAATTTTGCGATTGGCCCCTAAAGTCAGTTCTGTTTTGACATTTGTGTAGTAAACACATGCGAAATACACGTTAATAAACAATGTTACGCTACACTGCTCCAGAACGCGGAATATTGCTGACTATTTATTTGACCAATAATCGGTCGGGGCCAAACGGTTACTGTGAATGGTGAGCGCTACAGAACAATGATCAACGAGTTCTTTTTGCCGCAACTTGATGAATTGGGATTGGAAAACATGTGGTTCCAACAAGACGGTGCAACATCACACACTGCACGTGCCACAACCGATATGCTGAACATCGGAAGCTTACTTTTGCGCCACCTTGTACAAAGCCGTAACAAAATCCTCAAGTCACTAGCTGGCAGTACTTGGGGTAAAGACAAAGAAACGTTACTGGCAACGTACAAGGCAATCGGCCAGCCGGTTCTGAGCTACGCGACGCCAATATGGTCGCCGGGATTAGCAGACACACATTGGAGGAGGTTGCAGGCCTGCCAAAACACCGCACTCAGAACTGCCACGGGGTGCCTCCTTATGTCTCCTGAGCACCACCTTCATAATGAGGCAAAAATGCTCGATGTCAAAGAGCATTGCGAGATGTTGACCAGACAATTCCTGTTCAACTGCTATAAACCGCAGCACCCGAACAGAAACCTGCTCAACGAAAATCCGCCTCCCAGGAGAATAAGGAGTCACCTCCGCAAGCATTATGACGATATCCGGCATCACATTTTCTCGCCGTTTGATCCAAAGGTGCACCGGCGGGCCCTCAACCTCATCCACACGGAGTCGGTAAACTCCTTTGTCGGGTCACGCCCAGTGAATGCAGTCCTACAGGCACAAGCTCCACCTGTTGCCGACGAGGAACGCGAACTGCCCAGGGAGACAAGAGTCACGCTGGCCCAACTTCGTTCTGGATACTGTAACAGACTAAACTCTTACCTATCCAGACTGAACCCTGACATGCCAAATGTCTGCCCGGCATGCGGCGTGTCTCCCCACGATACTAACCATCTGTTCATCTGCTCAACTGAGCCCACTCTTCTAACACCAACTTCACTCTGGTCCACCCCTGTTGAAGCCGCGAGGTTTCTTGGACTTCCGTTAGAAGAGCCTGATGACAATGTTGGATGGGGGGTGACATCCTAGACAGGTTAAGTAGTCGCTACAACAACAACAACAACAACAAAGATCACGCTCTATAAGTCTCACAACATAACTGTTCTAATTTACAGCTGGAAATCATGGACAGTGTCGAAATAGAATTAGATGGCCTTTGGAGTATTCGAGAAAAAATGTATCTGCATTATTTATAGACCTTCCCGCGATTCCAACAGCGAGTATCGAAAGAAATTTAACGATGATCTATAAGAGAAGAAGCTTAGGCCCAAGGTTTTACTACCGACACCTGAAGTCGGTAACGGGATTCCTCGACTGAAAAGGAAAAAAAACAGGTGAATGATGACCTGGGCTCCCTGAGTTATTGCAATTGAAGTCGGTTACCAATAAAAAGGGCGGACTAGGCAACTGCAAAATCACTGGAATACATACATATCACTTTTCGCAGCTGTCATATTGCTGCGTACACATGATATATATACATACATATAATGGAGCTGGTTCTTTCTAAATGCAGGACCGTAACACGACGCACTATAGAATGGCGTAGCTCTCTAAAACTGTTGGACTTGTTTTGAGTCCACCCTGCTAGTTCAGAAATGTACTTAATACCTTCAGCTTAATTTGTAACCGAGCTCGATGCATCTGCCTACTTGTTAAAACCATCTACCGCCCATAGTAACTGATTTCCATAGATATCGATATTGATAACAGAAAATGTAATCATCGATATATACCGAGGCTTAGTCGATAGTTTATAAGCGCTTCCTACATATAACAGTCAGTTTGAACACTTGCCGCACTTTTCCCGCCTAAATAAATATTTGTTTACACGCCATAAAATTGCTTGCTTTTTGTTTGTAAACGATTAGCGGGTCGAACTGCGAAATAAGGCTGTGTAACGCTGCGGGGTTCCACGAAATTGCGGTGATATCGGTGTTGTCGTCATTGGCGCTGATAGCTTTATTTGTAGTGTTGTCAGAATTTTTTCAGCAATCCAGCTAGATTCGAGAAAAAAACACTAAAAAAAAATTATTTAGGGCTAAAACACAACTAAAAAAGGAAGTCATCTTTTCACATGTTTTATTCGTTTTTTTATTCAAAAGTATATAAATATATATAAAAAAGTAATATTTTATACAAAAAAATAAGATTGTTTGTACTCCAACTTCATAAAAACAAAAAAGTTTCTTGCACAGATGCTTTTCATAAGAATATGCAAAGCTAGAAGCTAAATTCCATTTTTTCCAGCTAAACGGCAAAAAAAAGCTAGATCTAGCTTGAAAACAGCTAAAATGGCAACACTGTTTATTTGTAATACCGTAACGCTATAACGCCCGCAGCGCCGGAAACACTAAACTACAAGGTGGCGCAAAAGTAAGCTTCCGATGTTCAGCATATCGGTTGTGGCACGTGCAGTGTGTGCTGTTGCACCGTCTTGTTGGAACCACATGTTTTCCAATCCCAATTCATCAAGTTGCGGCAAAAAGAACTCGTTGATCATTGCTCTGCAGCGCTCACCATTCACAGTAACCGTTTGGCCCCGACCGATTATTGGTCAAATAAATAGTCAGCAATATTCCGCGTTCTGGAGCTGTGTAGCGTTGCCAATTGCAAAATTTATAGCATTTTCTGATACGAGGATGACTTTTGCGCCACCCTGTATTACAAAACACCGCTGTACTGGAGTGGCGCTACTGGAGTCATTAAGTTAAAGTGTTGCCAATTGCTCTAGTCTAAGTTTATTTTATCTAGTGCTGCTGGCGCCATTGAGTTTATGTTTTGCTCTAGTCTCGCTGCACTGTAGTGGCGCCACTGTCACCATTGACTTGATGGTGTTTCTGGCGTCATGGCATTACGGTATCACAAATAAAGGTATCAGCGCCAGTGACACCAACATCCGCGCTACAACCAGCAAGGCGCTACCAAAAATGTTGAGAGGTATACCCAAAGACGCGTTTCGGTTTTAGGAAACACAGTCCGAGTGCGGAAAATTAAGATTTGAAACTATTTAAAAGTAAAAAACAAAAAAAAAAAGTTAGAATAATTTGCCTTTTGTCCATTACTTTTAAACTTACTTAACTTTAGATACCCTATCCAAACGCTTTGTATAAGTTTTCGGTAATGTCTCATAAACTGCGCCACTAGCAACATGATATCATTGCGCCAAAAAAGCACTTAACGCAATTGCGTTAACGCACTGCACTGGTACCGGCTATGGCGTTGGCTTCATGGTATCAACGCCAAAAAATTGGCACCGCGACCCAGCCTTACTGCGAAACGCTGTACTACATGGGTTTGAGTACCAACTGCTTAAGTAACTGAATTGAGAGAGACAATGTAAAATGTGCTATGTATATACATAGATTGTTACAAACAACAACAACATTGTTCAACGCTTACACATTTTCTCAATGTATTCATGCTTGCCTTTGGTTGAATGATTTTAAAATTAGTTTTCATTTTGATTCTCGAAGGCAAACTAGAAGCAATGGATCACGACAACATTATTGAAAAGACCAGTGAAACTACGGATAAACTGAGATCAGGCGAACCACCAGAAGATCCCGAAGCACAAGCCTATTTGGATCATTTATTAAGCGACGGTGCACTTGAAGGTGATAGTGGCGAGCCAATGGAGATGCCGCCGTGGTACAATGATGCCTTATTTAGAAAGTGAGTAACTAACTGTATTGTGTAAATCAAATTGTTTGCTATTGTGATTGCAGTGCTGGATGTTGTAACGTGTAGAAAAATGTATAGCACGAATGAAAACGACTTTATCTGGCTTATAAGGCACTAGTGATACCATAATTAGAGTTACAAGTGTTTAAAACAAATCGACCGGTGTTCTTCAAAACAAATTTTCAAATAGAGCGACTTTACAATCAGCCCTTGAAGTGTACTCAATATGCATAAATCCAAATCTTTTTTCTATGTTTGAGAAATTTCTAAGTTTTCATAGTGATTTCCACCAGCTTTCTCGACTTTAGGTTGGAAATTTTTTCCGGAGGTTTGCTTTCGGTTTGAAAACCATTGTAGTTCATTTTCTGTCAAATCTGCCATAACACATTAATCTGACATAAAACATTAAAAAATATATATTTGTGTAACAAAAAGTTGTATTTATAATAATATATTGCGAATTTTGTTCTAATAATTATTGAAATGCCTAACAAAAAAGGAAAATGTGAGCTTTGGTTTTAGTTTAAAAATATTGATGGAATTTAAGTGGGAATGCAATATTTTTTTAAGTGGAGAAATACGAATATTTTTATATCAAAAATGTTCCTTTTTTGCTGAAAATGCACTTTTTCTCCAATTGATGTCAAGTTTAAAATCAATGTTAGAAATTGGAAAATACATTGCAACAATGTGAGGGGGTCCTGAAACAAACTCAAACTTGACAAAAAAAAACATTTGCGTACCCTCTCGATATGTTTCGTAGCGCCTTAGCAGTTGTATGTCAAAGTTAAGAAGGAGGTTTTTGATAAGAAATCGGTATCGCCCGATTTGTGGCCCGCGAGCCGATTTATCAAAATCGGCCAAAACTTAGACTTCGCTTGGACACTAGTTTTTAATGAGTGTTGTTGGAAAATCTAGCTTTCAGTTATGAGAATGCATGCTTGAGCATGTGGAAACAATCGCTGGGACATGTGTGTCCCAACATGTCTGATATAGTTAAGATCTTAACTAAAACTAAATTTTTTTTTTACTTCCGATATGTTGTGGGCCACCGGAAATGGCGGAGTCTTAAATATTACTTTTACACCCCTCAGGTATTCTGCCGGCTTAAGATGCAGTTCAATTTCGTAACCATCAAAATAGGTGGTTACGTCACGTAACCGCGAAAGATTGCACGTGTTTTTTAAATATTTTTGTGGACAGAAAATACCGCAAAAATTTTGTACACATACTAGTTCGCAAGAATTAATAAACAATATAAGCATTTTATTCTCCATTGCGCATTGTTTGTTTTTGACAGCGTTGCCATGTACGCAAGAATCGCGGTAACATGAACGGTTACGATTTTCGGTTAGATAACCTGCTAGGAATAAAATTACCGGTTACGCACAGAATTGACCCGTTAGGCTTATTAGTAGCACACCGGTGTTGCCTTTGAAGGGTATAGATAAACTGTTAATAATAACAACAACAACAACAAGGGTAAAGATAAGAAATTAAGAGTGCAATTCGAACTGCATATAATTTTCAATATCTCTCTCCAAGAATTCTAATTTAAGAGTTGTATAAAACTTAACTCTTAACTTTGCGCATCTTAAAAACATTTAAAAAAAATGTTTCCTTTTTCCTATCTCATCCAATAAATTTCTCTTCCTCTCCCCTTTCATCGCAAGTCAAACGGAGAAGCTTATTGCATGTTCATGGCACCGGCTACTCCATCAAGCTACACATAATCATTGGACGTATGTTTTCTTGCAATTTATGGAACTTGGAGCTAAAACACACTTAAGTAAAATGGAGAACAACTCTAATGCACTTATATAATCACATAGGAACTTGATGAACCATACAATTTAAAACGTTTCAAAAACTTCAATATAGATCTTGGGACCCAGGGATAGGATACTCATATGTACATAGCTTAAATTAAGGTTTATTATCATTGCACACACTATACTGCTACTAATATTATAAATAAAAAGTACCTGGGTGACCGAGCCTTGCTCGTTATTTTTCGAATTTGTCGCATAATCTTACTTACCAAGAGCCCTCAGATAGATAGAGCACCGAGATAGTGGTCGATATAAGAAAGAATAATTAAAATGCAGTCAGGTGGGAACCCTAGGTGGCAATCCTACTTAAAAATATTCTGGTTGGTATACGGCCTCAAATACCTTCCGTTTGATACCCATATTGCCATATATTGCTTAATATTTAAAAACAAAATCGGAAAGGTGGCAACCCTCTAAGCTTCCTTTAGTGGCAACATCCAAGTAGAAAATCTTAGAAGGAAGCATACTATCCATATACTAAATTTCATCGAAATCGGTTTAGCCGTTCCCGAGATAGTGGTCGATATCTGAAGGAATAAATAAAATGCGGTCAGGTGGCAACCCTAGGTGGCAACCCTACTCGAAAATACTTTGGTTGGTATACGGCCTAAAATACCTTTCATTTGATACCCATATTCCCATATATTGCTTAATATTTTTAAAAAAAATTATATAGGTGGCAACCCTGTGAACCACCTTAATTGGCAACGCCAAAGTAGAAAATCTTAAAACAAAGTATACTACCCATGTACCAAATTTCATCCAAACCGGTTGAGTCGTTCCTGAGATAGTAGTGGATATACAAATATACAACTATACACATATACATATATACAAATATACAACTATACAAATATACAAGAATAACTCGTTTAAAGTTATAAGATAAATGTGTGGCTGTGTGTCCTTTATAAGCGTGAAAGGTTTCAAACGATCTTCATGAAATTTTCACAGTATATTCTTGTTTTTACTGCTTAGTCAAGATTTACATAATTTTTAAAAAGTGGGCAGTGCCAGCCTACATATTTTGTGTTTTTCGTGCTGCAATTCGGTATAGCTATGAATTTATTTACTTCAAGTTAATGATATTTTAGGTATAGATATGTGTTCTATATACAGGGTGGCTAATGAAAGCCGCTACCAAAAAAAAATTAAATAACTTTTTTTCTATTTAATGAATCTGGTTAATTTTTATTTTATTTTGCAGATTGACTTTTACATTTAACAAAAATGGATAACTGGGACACTGAAACAAGAATTTGGATTGTCCGCCGCTATCACGCACTGGAGTCCGTAGTTTCGGTTCAAAGAGAGTATAGGCGCACGTTTGGCGGCAATCCTCCGAGCAGATGGACCATAATAAGACTTGTAAACAATTTTGCCGAGCATGGGACAGTCAACAGAAGACCTTACCATCGAAACCCTTCAGTTCGAAAGGAGGAAACAATCGCTGCTGTAGCTGCTGCCATACAAAACAATCCACGTGTTTCGACAAGAAGCTTATCTGCTCAAATAGGTGTAAGCAGACAGTCATTACAGTCAATTATGCACAAATATTTGGACTTATTCCCATATAAAATTCAAATGGCCAACAAACTGAACGCTACAGACTTGCCGATTTGCTTGGAATTTTGCCAGAAGATGCTTCAAATGGTGGAAGAGGATGGAAACATGTTGAACTGTCTTTTCATGTCTGACGAGGCCCATTTCGATTTAAACGGCAACATAAACAAACAAAATTGTCGAATATGGAGTGCTTCCAACCCACAGATACTCCATGAGACGGAATTGCATCCACTTCGTGTCACAGTGTGGTGTGCAGTTTCATCACGCTGCATTGTCGGGCCCTACTTCTTTGAAGAAAACGGTCACACCGTTACGGTTACTGGAGACCGTTACTTGAGCATGTTGAGAGAGTTTTTCTATCCAGAATTACGCCGAATGAGAATTTCTTTCAACTCTGTGTGGTTTCAGCAAGATGGTGCAGCTCCTCATATAGCCCAACCTGTTATGACAGAATTGCGACGAAAATTTCCCAATAAGCTGATATCCAGAAACTCCACATTCCGTTGGCCACCCAGGTCGCCTGACCTTACTGCACCTGACTTTTTCTTGTGGGGTTATTGCAAACAGGAAGTCTTCAAAGCAAAACCAACAAATTTGAATCAACTAAGGCAATCCATTCGAGAAACAATTGCGGCTATTCCTGTCTCAACTCTCCAAGCAGTAATGAACAACTTTTTGGTAAGATGCCGCACATGCATCGACGAGCAGGGGGGCATTTAAATTCCATTATTTTTAAAACTAATTAAGCTATATTTAATAAAATTTAATGAGCTTTAACATGAATAAAAGAAAAATGAATTCCATACACTGAAAAAAAAATTATTTGAGTTTCTTAATGTAGCAAAATTCATCAGCCACCCTGTATCATAGAAACCTTAGAAAAAGTAAGCGCTACCAAGACCAAAAACAAAGTTAAACCGCTATGTCAGTACGTGCAGAGGAAAAGAAAGAAGGGGAGTAGGAATAGAAAATTTGAGAATAAGAGGTGTTAGAGGAAAATGAAGATGGTAAAATAAACTAACCGGATATGAGCGTGGGGGAAAAGCAAAAGTAGAAAGAAAAATTAAGATATAGGAATAAAGCACGAGAAATTGCCAAGTAGGGAGGGAAGAGGGTACAGTTTGTTAAATGTGGGCAACTTAAATTTTAGGCAGGACAACGCCTGCCGGGTCTGCTAGTACTGAATAACAGTAACAATAAGTTGGTGCAAGTTTAGCTTCTACTGCTTTCAAACCGAGCTTCAGCTCTAATTTACTACAAATTGGTAGATCACCAGAACCGGGGTCGAATTAAGTATTCCGTAAGAAAAAAGAATGCAAGACCGATCGTACGCATGACAATATTAGTGCAAAGTGGTTCAGTAGCGTATCGTAATTTTCGACAGATTAGGTCTGTTCGCGATGGAAATAATTGCTACAAAAAAAGCTTGCAACGAAGAGGAAATCAAGAGCTGATATCAGCTGTGTTCATTGACAAAACTTGCAAAGAAGTGTCAGTAAAGTGAGAATGACGTAAAACTCTCTCGAAACGCCAAAAGCAAAAAGTTTTCGCGGAACAGGCGTTAGTAAATACTTGCAAGCAAAAACAGCTGTTGCTTTTTTGTCTGGTTAATAGCTCAAATTTTTAAATTTTTGTTGTTGCTTTCCTATGTCACGATCATCTGTTTTTCACTTGCAAGTTTCACTGAGTGAAATTTTCCCAGCAGAAACTTGCAACTCTCTCTTTCAAGGAAATGTCAAAATGCGCTCTCTCGCTGCAAATGTTTTGTCTCACCAAACACTTTCCAGTCAAAATTTTATAAAATTTTTAAAAATTGTATTCTCACCAAACACAACTATTGCATTTAATTTTAAGAGCCTTTGTAAATTCTAACTGTATAAATTTTGGATCGTGGATGTTGCCATGTGAAATGAAATCATAAAGGCGAGTATGTTGGAAAATAAATCAATGATTTTTGTATCATCACTTTTAAAGTAATTTAGCACATTTTTAATAAAATTTAGTTAATGAAAGCCTTAAATAAGAAAATAATTTACTAAAATGTCAAGATAATAATGACAGCAGTCAATTTGAAACGCACCCTAACACCATTTTGCTATCGAACAGACATGGTTGACGTTACGTTCACGGACAACGTCATACCAAATAGCACTTTTAAGAGTCGAGTCTTCAGTTCACGGAGCAAGTAATGCGATCCCTGGCTTGTGAGGACAACCCCTATTCATGAGGTAACTACTATTTTCGTCTCCCCTGACACTTTGATAATCTAAGTTCCATTTAAATATATATAGTTTCTGCTCATTAACGAAGCAATAAGACGTATACATACATATAATAAAATTAATCTATCACTAGAATCGTAATGAATGTGGGATTTAATTATTTAAATTCTTTATTAATTTAAATGTAAAATATTTTGTATTAAAAAACGTTATAATATTTAGTTTTGAAACGATTTGTTTGAGAAATTCATGTAGTAAAAATATTTTATTCATTATATTTAGTTTTTTTTCGTTTCTTCTCATTTCAAAAATTCTTTTCAACTCAAGAATTTTTGTATTTTTTACAAAAGCTAACTCGATATTTTTAAAAGAAAAAATAATTATTTCTAAACAAAACAAGTAATTTACATTCTCCAGTAGCAAAATGTTTATTTTATGGATACATCCTACATTCGGCTATCCTGACAGTCATTCGCCCCGAATGATAGGTATCCAAGGTTTCATAAACTCTGCCACTGATGCAGTTTTATTAGGCCCCTCATGCTCTCCTACTTTCTCTAAATTATATCTATCATGATTTAGAACATCTACAACCTTATACGGACCAAGAAAGAGCTCTAAGTTTCGTACTTACACCAAATTGTGTCTTTTTTTATAGCTACTACATCACCAACTTTATATTGATTTGGTATCCGGCGATCGCAATTAAAAGTTTTCCGGCTTTCTTCTTGAATTATCCCAATATTTTCTTTAGCTTCGTGCCGTTGTTATCAATAAATGCTGTATATCTTCATTGAGACAATACTGTTTGAACTGCTCACTAGTAAATGCTGGCCCCCTGTCTGTAATTATACGTTTTGGATTACCAAAGTTAGCTGCTTGTTTGCGCAAGCGTTCTACTACTTCATCAGCACCTGTTGATTTTGTGGGATATAACCATACAAACTTTGAAAAGCCATCTACAACTACCAAAATACAGTTATATTTTTGCCTAGTTTCTGACAAAGAACCAACGTGATCTATATGATATGTTCCAAGAGGTTCTGAAGCTTTGTCAATTGGTGTTAACAAACCTTCCTTCTTACCAACTTTAGCATCTATCATTATACATTCAATACAACTTTTTACTATTATATTGACCTTCTCATTTAACTTTGGAATAAAATATCGACTTTGTAATAATTCCTGTGTTTTCTTAATCCCAAAGTGTCCCTGTCTGCGCGCTATTTTAATGATCTCATCCTCCATATCCGTTGGAACTACTAAAAGCTCTTTGTTTGGGTCCTTATACAGAATTCCATGCTTCTCAAAATAATCTTCGTAAATATCCTTTTCAAGTATCTTCTTCACTACTTTAATCCATTCATCCCTACACTGAGCTTCTTTTAGTCTGTATCTTAATGTATCGTCGACTAATAAGAGACAATATACCCGACTGAGGGCATCCACATATTTCATTTTAGTTCCACTCCTATGCTCCACTGTTTAATCAAACTGTTGCAAATACATTGACCACCTCATTACTCGATCCGGCATGTCAGCTTTATTTATAGTGACAGCAAAACCATTACAGTCAGTGACAATTTTTAAATGAAGATCTTTAAGATATACTCGCCACTTTTTTAATGCTTGAATAATTGCTAAAACTTCTAATTCATATGAACAATATTTCTCTTCACAAGACGTGGTTTTACGGCTTAGATATTCGACTGGATGAAAACTTTCATCCTCCGAGTCTTTCTGCATCAACACTGCACCATAGCCATATTTTGAAGCATCTGTATGTATTTCAGTTATAGCTTTTGGATTATATAACTTAAGGGCAGGAGCTACTACCATGGCATGCTTTAATTCCTTCACCGCTAATAACTGATCATCATTCATTGTAAACTTAATATCTTTCCGTAATAAATCTGACAGAGGTTTGGCTATCTCCGCATATTTATTAATAAATCGTCTAAAATATGATGTTAAACCTAAAAATCGTTGCAATTCCTTCCTATTCTTTGGAATTGGGAAATCGCGAATTGCTTTCGTCTTGCATTCCGATGGTAATATCTTACTATCCTTGATTATGTAACCTAAAAAATTTATTTGTTCTGCTAAAAACTGACACTTTGTCCATTTTATTTTAAGACCATAATTCGTAGCAACATCTAAAACTCTCTTGAATTTATAAATTCCTTTATCGGTATCCTTAGCGGGAATCACGATATCATCCATATAAATTATCACTGTTCCATCCTTTAGTAAGTCACGAAAAACTGCCTGAATGTATCGACAAAACACCGCAGGAGAGTTAGATATTCCAAATGGTACATAGCAAAATTCAAATTGTCCACAATGGGTAACAAAAGCCGTATATTTGCGTGAATATTGTTCAATAGGCACATGGAAAAACCCATTAGCCAAATCCAATGTGGAATAAATATTTTCACCCTGTAATTGTTCTAACACCTCATCAATCAGAGTAATAGGAAAATTGTCCCGTACTATCTTTTCATTTATTTTCCTAAAATCACAACATAAACGTTTAGTGCCATCTTTCTTCGGAACAAGCACTACAGGTGCTGCATATTCAGATGTACTTGGAACAATTATCCCATCTTTTAGCCAGACATCAATTTGGTCCTCAATACATTTCCTATCTCTAAAAGATACCCTACGCGGAGATTGATAAACTGGAATATCATCTTTTACAATAATTCGCATTTCGATTGGAGATTTCAAATTTTTATTTGGCTTCAAGTTATTTACTAAATATTCTATTGTCACTACAGTTTGTTTAGGAAGATGAGTTAGATCTACTTTAGGAACTTCACATTCAATGTTGCTGCAAAGTAATGCAGAAAATTAGCGACAAAAATCATAATTTTGATTAGATCTATCCAAATTATCAGAAAATTCCGGTCCTTTCAATGTCTGCAATAACCCTTTTTCTTCAAATGTGACACCTGCTTGGCCAATAATCATATCCACTTTTTTAAAGAGACTACTTCCTAATATTACTGAAAATATCATATCTTTTTCCGTCACCACTTAAAAAACTACTTTTACAATTATATCGCCAAGCTTCACATCCGTAATAAAGCTACCAACTGTGGTTATTCTACCGTCTCCAATACCATTTAAGTGAATTATCTCGTTATCTAATTTAACATTTCCAATTGTAATCAATGTATCATATCGAACTAAACAAAACTCACTTCCAGTATCAACCAAAGCGTTAAAAACTTTATCTTTAATTCCAATATCCGTAAAGATCATGTTGGTTTGCCTTTTTTCTCCTAACACATTTTCCCCAAGTGTATTTACTTGTTCAATTTTGACTATCTTCATTGCCTGTCTTTCTTTGCAATCCTTAGCAAAATGTCCCTTTTGTTTACAGCTAAAACAAACTATTCCTTTTTCACTACAACCTCGAGCTAAATGAGATTCGGAACCACACTTGAAACACACTTTCTTCGCTTCTTTTGGTTTTCCTTCTGGTGTTTTAAAATTATTTTTGTTTAATGACAAATAAGATCCTCGAATTTTCTCATAAACTCGAATTTTATCTTTTAAAGCCTTTAAAGTAGTAGCTTCATATAAGATGGTTTTGTTTGGCCTTGAATCAGGTATTCCATCAATAAAATACTCGATAACACTCGCCTCATCTACGTGGATTGGACTACCTATCTCAATCAAGGTATAAAGATACTCATTTAAACTTTCTTTAGGTCGCTTTTGCCTTTGTCTCATTATTTTATGTACTTCCGCTACACTTAACTGCTTTCCGAACTCATCAATTAGTCTTTCCTTAAGTGTAACCCAACTTCTTACAGATGTCAAACCTCTTACAAATAATTTGGCTGCACCCCGCAACAACTGCTTTGCATACACAAATTTTTGTAAATCATCCCATCCTACCGTGTCAGCAACATCTTCAAATTCCCGAACGCAATGGTTAACGTCATAGTGATCATCTCCAGAGAACGAAGTGACACTATCTTCAACACCTCTCAAAGTAAAATTGGTCTTCCTAGAATTCCTACAAAATTGACTAGTAGTAGTTGCTTCAACAAAATTAGAGTTTGAGGACTCTACATCACTTTCAACTATTCCAAAATGATCTAGTAAACGATTAAAAAGAATTTGTTCCGACCTACAGTATCTAAATTTAATTCTCTCAATCTGTCTCTCAACTCTACTACTGTCATTGAACGTATAGACTGAAGATCCATATTAAATTATTAATATTTGCTTTGAGGGAAAGAAAAAAAAATTAAAATATTTGAAATTATAGCACCACGAAAATTATGCTGAACAGGATAAAATGATTTTGTATAAAAGCTACAGAATTTCTCAAAACTAGTTTAAATAATAAAAGCAAAGAACATAAATTTAATTCAAAATCGCCTGTTTTAACTGCTGCCAGTCACTGGTTCATTTCCGTTGATCTTTTTCTTATTTCTTTTCTCAGCTTCTTCCGTTTTGGATGATTGTTTGTTTGTTCAGAAATATTTGCATAGTTTACATACACAATTTGATGATTGCTTATATTCAATCCGAACACAGTCGATATTCTTGTTACAAAGAACAACAAATAACATTATCTCTCTCCCGCAAAAAAAGTCTTATTTGACCAATAATTTAAGTTTTACTTTCCATTTATATTACTTGTGAGTTATTTGTTTGAACGTCTCTTCATAATTTTCACAGCACTGTTTGTTTTCGGGGTTTTTATAACTGAACCGAATATCTCCACACCGCACGGCTTGCCCGAGACAATATCCAAACTTTTAATTTATATTAACATATTAACGTTCTTAACAACCGTTCAAAACTTTGAGCCCCCAATTATGTGGGATTTAATTATTTAAATTCTTTATTAATTTAAATGTAAAATATTTTTGATTGAAAAACGTTATAATATTTAGTTTTGAAACGATTTGTTTGAGAAATTCATGTAGTAAAAATATTTTATTCATTATATTTAGTTTTTTTTCGTTTCTTCTCATTTCACAAAATTATTTTCAACTCAAGAATTTTTTTATTTTTTACAAAAGCTAACTCGATATTTTTAAAAGAAAAAATAATTATTTCTAAACAAAACAAGTAATTTACATTCTCCAGTACCAAAATGTTTATTTTATGGATACATCCTACATGAATATGACAATTACAAATGCTAGTTAACCCACCAAAGGTTCCGGGTTCAAGTGACGGGACAGGAAACATACAAATATATAGAAAAAGCTTTAAAAATACGGAGTAGCGCTTGGGCAGTAGCCGTCAAACCTCCAAGTGCATTTCTGCCAAGAAAAAACTTATCAGTAAAAATTCACTGTCCTTGACAGATGCTGTGGACTCGACATAAAATATGTAAGTCCCGCCAATTTGTAGGAAAAATTAGAAGCAATACACTGCGAAATTGGTAGAGAAGATCGGCCTTAGTCTACTTGCAGGAATTTTATATAATTATTACTAAGTAAACTAAAAATTAAAAGAATTCACCCAACCTAATGTGACGTTATCTGCCAGCTACCCATTTTAGCCGGATTTTTAGACGGTAGGCCTAAAACATTCTGGCAGAACTGATCAAAACACTCCAGAGCGGTATATTTTAGGAAATTTGGCGAAAAATCGATAGGAGGTAACATTATTAAACCAATAGAAGCTAACCAACAGTTTTTAGAGTTTTGTCTGTCTGTTTGTATGTTTGGTCGCGCATCACTTAAAAACTGCTGAATGGAATTTTATGGAACTTCTGCCATTACATTACTAGACGTTTAACTTAAAATTTAATATGTCGTTTGTACCAATATATCGACCGATATGTCAACCAAGGTGACCCAAAATGTGTTAGTACAATATTGGTATCAAACGAAAGGTGAAAAGGAGTGCTGCAATAAGCGATGTTATTAAGTTCCATTTCTTATCTGGTATGGGATCTAATGATGAAATTCGGAATCAGTCTATTATTAGTTCTGAGACGCAGCGAAGCGGGCCGGGTTTACTAGTGAAGAATAAGAAAGGCAAATTAAGAAAATTTTAAATTAAGATCCGCCACACAGAGAATGTGAACTGAGTTTTAAGTAAAGGCAAAGTTCAAAGTGGGTTAACCTATACCCTGTGGGGAAGTTAGTAACTAGTGAGACAAATTCCGGTTCAGAACTAGAGATAAAGTGGCTAATAAGTACTAGTGAGATAGGTACTAGATTTTCACTAGGGATTTTCGAGTCCTGGGAAAGGTAACATCAAAAGTGGTGTGAAAAAGTTTTTCAAACCGGAGTTCGCCCGTTGGCAGTCATTTGGCAAACTCTCCTAGGGTATTTATACCATTAAAGGCTTCTTAAAATATTTTTTTATTTTTATTTTAAACTAACTATATCCAAACTGCAGAATTTGAAAATGGTTTAGAACTAGAGCAATAGTAGCAATAAACGAACTACATCTAAACTGTCTAATTTTTAATTTGTTCTGAACTGTCGAAAAGGTAATGCAGCTGGGAACAATTTCCACCGCCTAGAACATCGGCATGTTGAATTCGCCAGTTGATTACATGTAAAAGAGATTGAAGGCCAACTAGTTCAGAACTAGAGATTTTCCCCACAGGGTGTGAAACTTGACACAACCCAGCGGCGAAGTGAGTTTGCAGTCCTTCCACATAATGCATTACGAAACCCTTACAAGTACTTTATTACCATCTATTACATTCTATGCTGACATGTAATGAAAGAATTTCTATGATTTCTGCTTCGTAAAGAGTTTAAACTTCGTGAAAGTTCGTCTTTGCTCTATCGCTGTACATTACTAGTAAAGAGGTATGTAATCGGCTTTGTCTACAAAACGGCCATTGCATTTTGTAATGTGAATTTTCGCCGGTGGGAAATACATGGATATTTTCCTTTGTCCATAAGCGACATCCTCTAGTGTATATTAATTCACTGAATTTAATAAAAAATAAAAAAAGAGCCGTGTTAGGTGGAATTCACCCCATATATCTCCAAATAACACCTTTTTATAGGGTGTGGATTTTAAACGTAGCAGCCTGTGTCTTCAACTTACTTTTATTGGAATAAGAAAACCGTATTTAATTGAAATTCTTAACGCAATACACCATCCATTCCGAGTTTGCATACAAATTATGTTCCATATGTTGATACCATGGTAAGTTTGATGATTAATGTTTTCTGACTCATAAATATGATAATTGTCTTTAAGTTGTGAAGAATAAATTATTTTGGATATAGAACTACATACCTACACAGGGGCAGCGGAAGACGTAGGTATGGTGGGTGGTACTACCCACCTGAAAATTCGAGCAGAAAAATATTTTTCGTGTCGATTTTGAAAGATTTTTGCGCGCATTCAGTCTATTTCAATTTCGACCAATCAGCGAATTATAATTTAGTCAGTCAGGTAGTGCCTTGCATCCGTGCTAGGGTCCCTGAGGGTCTCCGATCGGTGCTTTAGTGAGAGCGCTCTCGTGTTTAAGTGTATGTGACCTATGCGGCGACTGGCCAGAGGATGATCGCAGGTGAGATGATCAATATATACAAGGTGGCGCAAAAGTAAGCTTCCGATGTTCAGCATATCGGTTGTGGCACGTGCAGTGTGTGCTGTTGCACCGTCTTGTTGGAACCACATGTTTTCCAATCCCAATTCATCAAGTTGCGGCAAAAAGAACTCGTTGATCATTGCTCTGTAGCGCTCACCATTCACAGTAACCGTTTGGCCCCGACCGATTATTGGTCAAATAAATAGTCAGCAATATTCCGCGTTCTGGAGCAGTGTAGCGTAACATTGTTTATTAACGTGTATTTCGCATGTGTTTACTACACAAATGTCAAAACAGAACTGACTTTAGGGACCAATCGCAAAATTTATAGCATTTTCTGATAGGAGGATTACTTTTGCGCCACCCTGTATAAATAGCGATAAAGATATGGCTCTATGTATTATGCGACGCAAAGCGAAAAATCCATGATCTTTGAAAGATGTTGTACAATTCTTTTGTGACAACGAATGGTGCATGGAACTTGTACCTGAATATGTACGCTTCTTCAGACTAATTGATACGATTCCAGGATCGTCTTGCTCCAACCAGCGAAGCTTTTCGGTTTTGCGTAGGGTGAAAAACTGCATCAAAAACGTCTTAACCATGTTGGCAATATTGGATTCTTATCCAAATGCAGTTGATAAGCTAGATCTGGAAATCCTTATGGATGGTTTAATTTCTCGGAATTCCAAACGAATGGCTGTGTTTTCACTGCAGACATGAAAAATTATCCAAACTTCGATGAAATAATAATTTTTATGTAATATGTATGGACAATAAACTTATTATACGAAGAACAATAAGTTCCTTTCACGAAACACGTTGACCTTCTTAAATATATCGACGACCCATTTCCTTCACCTGGTATAGTCTAACCACCAGCCAAACTACCCACCCATGCTCACAACGTTACGCCGCCGCTGTACCTACATACATGGATATGTGTAGATATATTATCTCCAAAGGTAGATACGTTTCTGAGATTAGATTCCTTCACTTTCCTTAATTATGATTTAATCTCTCAAATCGAAGGTGCACAGTGGATTTTTTTACTAAAATTAAATGCAAGAGCTTGTCGAAGAGGTTTTTATTATGTTTTAAATAAATTATCCAAAGATGCAGGGTTTGTCGAATACTTCTTATTACATACTTGTCTAAAAAAATTACACTGTGTAACAAATTTCAAAAATTAAAAAAATTGTTTAATTTCCTACATAGTGTAACTTTTTTAAACAAATAATTTATAAAAGGTCATCGACAAACCCTTCCATTAAATTTAACTAACAAAATTCCTGTTAAACTTTTGAAAAAGGTTGAGTTTTGCGCCTTCTAGTTGGGTATGAACCGCAACCTATGGAAAAGTGATATTTGTCCGTAGTTCCAGATTGTGATAGGGTATTTTACATTTTGAGCACGCAGTTCCTGTGCGGTTAATAAGGTCTACAAAGGCGAAACAAGCTTTTTTTTTTAAATCTTTTAAGTTTATTACACAGTGTAATTTTTTTAGACAAGAATTTAAAAAACTCTTCGAATTGCTCTTGCGTTAATTTTGGTTTCGTTTACATGACTATTTCGATAATTTTTCCGCATTATTTCATGATAATTTCGGGATTTTTTACGGTGTCATTTCAGGATAGTTGGGGAACTTTTTTAAACCATTTTCGAATCTTTTTCAGGATCGAATCGAGATTTTTGTCGTCATATTTGGAATTGGTTTTGGGACTTTTTCGGGACCATTTCCGAAAATATCACGACGACAATCTCAAATTGATCCCGAAAAGGACCCAAAAATGGTTCTCAAAAAGTCCCGAAATGATCCAAAAAAAATTTTTTTAAGCAATCCCGAAAAGGAAAAACTAGAAGTAGCACTACACGAATTGATAAAGAAGCCCGGGCTTAATCTTAGATATTATTACTGATTGGTGTTTTTGTGTTCGCTTCCCATTTTCTACTCACATTGGGAACCATTATTAAAGGTAAAGTATCGTTTTAAAGGTAGAGATTAGCTCTTTTGCTTAGGCGAATTTTATATAAACTAATTCTTAAAAATAAAACAATTGTGCAGGCACAAAAAAAATCAATAAATAAAAGTATGCAATTAAAGGCCTCCGATACTGTTTTGTAAATAAAGAGCCATGTGAAGGGTTTGATATTACTACAGCTAAGTTATCGTAATCGTACGGGGATTCATATCGGAGTCGTCGTAAATAGCCTCCAAAGGTAAACCATTTTATGATCTGATTATAAGATTTAATACCTCCAGTTTCCTTTACGGGTCAATTCTGTGCGTAACCGGTATTTTGATTATCTAACCGAAAATCGTAAACGTTGGCAATGCAGGTCATGTAACCGCGATCCAAGCGTACATGGCAACACTGTCAAAAACAAACAATGCGCAATAGAGAAAAAATGCAAACGCGAACGAAACTTCGTGTAAAAAAGTGCTTATGTTGTTTATTAATTCTTGTGAACTAGTATGTGTACAAAATTTAGCGCTATTTTCTGTCCGCAAAAATATTTACAAAACACGTGCAATTTTTCGTGGTTACCCGACGTTACCACCTATTTTGGTTGTTACGAAATTGAACTGTATTTTGGTGGTTACGAAATTGAACTGCAACTTAAGCCGCCAGAATACCAAAAGGGTGTAAAAGTTTCCAAACTATTTATTTGCCGGTAAAACGAATGTTGCTACCATGCTAGAATTAGGGCGTAAGTGCCGAAGTTTTTTAAATCGAAAGTATAAAAACCTGTGCTACGTGCTTTATCGTAAATTATTTACTTCTCCACTTGACCTTTCCAACACCGTAGAGCCCTGCGTGTGTATATGACCTAGGGTATGTATGTCTGCTAGTCCATCGCATTACTGAACCTCTTCCGGTACACGCCGTCAGCACCGCTTACATGTCTTAAAACTTCCAAAAAAAGTATATAAGTATATGAATACTCCCAATGCCCCAGACATCTGCCATCGCTGATGCTCCATGGCAGCAGGAAATTTGACTTGTTTGATTGTCAGACCCATCATTGTTTGCCTATGCTAAGAAGGGGACACTTAAATACCACACACGCTAGTACAGGACGTGCTCTTGTAATATATGGGGACTGATCGGTTTAGCTTTGCTGCTAGAAGTATATTCTTCTGCATCAAATTAAAAAAAATCGCGATTTTGGAAGTCGGCCTTACGGAGCTGGTAGCGTTATTTGACACGCCCCACCCATTTTTTCCTGCTCTTTACCAACTCAACTTTCATGCTCGATCAGCTGAGCTGATAGCACTTCATTTTCAAAAACTTTGTAGTTGGGGTATTGACATTCGTAATAGCTGGGTGCTGGGATCGATTGGGGTATCATATTATCCCCCTTGCTATTTAACAAATAAGATGTCATGTTCCTGAAAGAATTTTTTAAGCTCATCCCTAACAATCAGTAACCCAATGCCTACTTACTGCAGTCTTTTGGCACCCCTTTAATTGTTTCTAACTTTGAGCGCTCCTCTAACTTCTCGACATGATAACGCTGAGCATGAGCTAGTGGTTACAGTCCTCTTCCATCGTCTTACCAGTATGTATTCGAGATAAATTCGAAACCACTTTTCAAAGCATTTGCGTTTGTAGAATCATAACGGTAGTCGAAGTTTTCGCCGGCACTTTTCTTACTTAGAGATCAGTTATTTGTTGCATTAATCACACCTGCTATAGAACGTGGTTTGGAAAGGTTCTCTACGCATCTTGATCGCCGACAGCAGCTAAAAAATCGTTGTATGTCTGCTTCTTGCCTATCACCGGCAGCATTATTTTATCTTACAAAATATATATCATGTGACATATATGTATATAATTATCTAATTATTTTCTTTCAGAGGACAAACTTACCTGTCAAAATATCGTTTCATCGTAACGTCTGGCATGTTATATGGTCTAATAGCAGTGCTTGCGATTCCGTCCATACTTCGTGTACTAGTTTGTACACGACAATCGGCAACTGCTGGTACCGCCTATAGACGCTATATACGCACAACCTATCACACCTATACGTGGTACACTGAACCACCATCGAAGAATAAAAAATCCAAATTTTGGACTAGCTTACGTGCTGTGCGCAAAGCCCATTGCAATTCTAGTCGCGCTTGTAGCAAACTTGGTGAAGGTCAAATCACACAAAAGGATCTTGCACTAACACAATTTGGTTTCATTGGCTATGCCACCTTGGGTGCATTTCGTGTGCAAATATTTGATGAGGAATACTTGGAAAGTACATCGCATATGTGGCGTGTATTAGGCTATTTGCTTGGCATTAAAGATGAATATAACATTTGTGGACGAAATTGGGCTGAGACGAAAGCACGCTTGGATATTGTGATGCGCCGTGTATTTGAACCAGCTTTGAGTAATACAACACCAGAATTTGATCAAATGACAAAGGCACTCGTAGAAGGATTAACTGCTTTGAATACTATGTTCACCGTTGGTTCGGCCACATATTTTACAAAGCGTCTAAATTACGTGAAAGGCTATGAATACTATTCGTTCGATTATAGTTCTGGTACGAGCAGGGATCCAAAACAAAAACTTTACTATTACGATTTAAGTTGGTATGATCGATTTTTGGTGACATATGGTCTCTTTATAGTGACATATCTTTACAAATATAATATCGTACGTTGGTATCTCAATTTCCGCGTTTGGATAAATTTAGCTATTTTCTATTATTTGCCATATATTGCCATCTGGAGATACGGAATCAAAAAAGCATATGTACGTATTTTTACAAAAGATGGTCGGGAGAATGATTTCGAGTTTCATTTGAAGGCGGATTGAGCATAAGGCAAAAATGTGAATCAAAACAATTTTTGCTCTGAGTATAACAATGACTTTGTACTACTCGTCGGAAATAAAGCATTTGGAATGTATTATGCAGACAATAAATTGGAATTAGTTTGCGAATAGTTTTTAATATAATTTTAATGACAGATTTAAGGAAATGCGTATGAACAAATAACAAAAAAGGTTTAATAAAAAATTTTTATTAAAATTGAGGTTGTGGATATGGCAGAATAACAAAAATTCAATTATTTGTCTATGGTATGGTTATGACTACGGCGTTATGGTAAAGTATGAGGTTGGTTGAAGCAGATGTTTTATATGGATGTCACAATGGTCCACTACGCGAGTGCAGTGAAAAATTATTAAAACATTTTTCGTTTCTTTTCCTCTGTCATTCCCCTACAAAAAACGGAATTACTCCATTCCATCATATAAAGAATACTCCCTGAGGAGTATCAGAGTACTCCAACACTTATCCTCATTCATATAAAAAAGGTCGTCCAATTTACATGGCTGATTGGATCACCTAATCCATTTCGGAGTACCCTTTACTTTCCTTCTGAGTCTTTGGAGCACCAGCTACCCCCTATTAAAGGTTTCCGCGACGGACGCAGCCGAGCTCTCACCATGGTGGGCCTACCGTTGCGCCCCATAACAACTCTTAGGCCGACTAAGATTGTGAATCTGGAGGTCGGGGGCGGACTGCATGCCACCCATTCTAGCGCAGAGCCCACGCGTTGTGCATAGAACGTTTTGCTGCTCCGTATGAGCATATTAGGCTGACTGATTCGCAATTCAATCAATCAGCACCAATCCAGCTGGCTCTCGGCGTCGAAGTCGTGACCCCTGCAATCTGCCACCGTCTTTTGGATCACTGCTTGCCGAAAGCGAGATCTTTGGCTGCGTGCTCTCGGGCGTCACTAGTATCTAGGTAGATTTAAGTATAATATATCATATTTTTCCTCCTTTTTTCTCCATCCGTTTACTGGTAATTTGAAAAAAAAAAAACGTTTGGCAAGAAATATACAACGTTTTTGTTTTAAAGTTTCTTTCTCTTTTCTTAGATCTAGGCAAAAACGATGGTGCTGGTTTTCTGGTTCAACGGTTGTCCTCGATTTGTCATTCATCTACTTTTCCAGCGATCGTCACCGGAACCACACCAAGGATTTTCCATCACGTCACTAAAATTTACAGCCCATTTCTACAGTTATCAATGAAAAAAATAAAGCCAATGATGGAATTAAAGATACTCGGTCAAAAATGTGGACACCGTAAGTACGAGTATATGACTTTTATGTTGGGTTGGTCAAACGTGAATAAGCCGTGTTCAACTCGTAAAAGCACTGACTTTTGGTGTTTGTCTGCTGTCAGATCGGCATGCGTTCTACATTTCCAGACGGACAAAGCAGGACTCACTATTTACACCTATCTGCCGCCGAAGACCAGGAAGTCTGGTTGTTGTTATAGCGGCATAACACTTTCGGAAGTGCGCGGTACAGGCATTTTCCGGAAGTTAATATGGTAAACTCGGGTCCTAGCAATCCTATCAGCATGAACAATATGTTATGACCACGTCGAACCTTCTAAGGCACTTGTTTTTTTGTAAAATCACTCCGGAAGGTTTGCTGAGTGTTGAGTGTGATATAAACCGCAACGTAGATATTTATCAGACCCTGTGAAAACATTGGTTGGTCTCACTTTCCTTATGTGTTGTAAGAGATGTTTATGCTTGTAGTTAACAGTGTCACGTAACTTGAAGGAAAGCAGGAGATTGTTAGTAAGAGGTGAAAGTCATTATAAGCACAGATGTTCCAGCGCCTTCTAGGTCATCATATCGAGATCAACAACAACAGGCAACAATCTGGTACCTGGCCACACGACATGATCGATTTAAGGGCTTTTTATAAAGTTGAAAACTGCGCCAACTATCGCGGAGACCAGAGCTTCTATAGAAGGATCAAGTGGATACCGATTTGCAATCCAGTGGTGTTTCCAATTCGCGCCAGTTGGTAGAGCGAAGAAACGATTGACGCGCTATGTTGGACGACTACAGCAAACCCAAGCTTATTAAAATTTAACTGTAAAGAAGGAGCTTTTAAAAACGAAATTCTATATAGTATTTAATAAATTTAAGTTTTTAGCTTTATTCGAAAATTGGTAATCTCTCATATACTCGTATTTACAGCAATCTAGGCTTAAATTTAGCATTCCTAAACCACTGTATAAGATGTCGAGCCATAACCCAAAGCGAACATTTGTTGATCTATCCAGTCACGTGCCGTCGCAACGCTGGCATAAGCTGCGGGTATATCATCATTACAACCAATACCCCATGAAACAATACCATCCTGTTCATAACGATTCTCCGATGCCAAGCCTACCGGACACACTAGTGGTGCCCCACCATCACCTTGACATGTGTCCACACCGCGTACACCACCCGCACAAATGAACGAACGATCCAACGCGAATTTCTGTCCCAACCGTGTATTGCGCAAGCGCGTCTGACAACTACCAAAGTCTACAATTGGCAATGGTACACGCTTCATAATTGCGCTATAACGGCCAGCTTCGCCGAACAAATCCTTACCCCAGCCATTGGCAAAGCACTGAGAGTTCGCAAATGGTGCCGCATTTTGTCGAGGCAAACAAACAACATTAATATGATCAGCCAAAACGACGGGTTGACTTAATACAACCAATGCAAAATTGTTGGCAACATTACGTGGATTAAAGCTGGGATGTGTTATGATGCGTTGTACACCCCGTTCTTGATAGGGCAAACGTTCTTTGGTAGTTTGTGAATCCCATTCACCAGCACGTATTAGGAAACCGGACTCCTGACGTCCAGTTACACAATGTACCGCTGTTAGTACCACCTGTGGATGAATTAATGATCCAGCGCAAAAGTAACTGTAATTGTTGGCATGCAACAAAGCCACCGTCCATGGGAATTCACCAAATCCAGCTTCATTGTCATAGGCGCCTGTAATATTGAAATCTATACCGCCCACATTTCGTATGCCGCAACCTTTCGGACGTTGTGGTCGTTCCTCTTGCGGTGTCGGTGTTAGACTGTCTTTGCGTTGATTTTGATTATCGCAGCACACATCGAGAAAATGTTCACATACTGGATCATCGTTGTTGAAACGTATATCAATCGAACCGAAACCATCAAACTCACCATCCTCAACTGGTGTGGTTTCAGTGCCCGTTGTTGGATTACACATATGATAAGGTACACAGTTGCATGGTCCGCGGCCACTTGTCGAATTAAATTCTATTTGTGGTTGTGTGGGATCAACTGGTTGAGGTAGGACCAGTTTGCTGAAACCAGTGCCCGTATTTTGAAATGGCACGGAAGGGTCTGATTGGAAAATATCCGAAATGGTTTTACTCAAATCGGGATTAAGTTGCTGGTTCGAACCTTGTGGTTTTGCCTCGGTGCATAGCAGCAATGCTGCGGTTAAATGGAGAAGAAAAGCCCGACGAATCATATCTGTAAACAAAAGATTATGAGAATTAGATAATTAGGAAAATTGAATTAACAAAACCTTATATAATACTGAACTGGTATTTACTAGTCATATGGGATAGGGGAGCATGCTACCAGTGACAAAGACAGCGGAGCCTTTTCGCTATAATTCGCTGCACTGTACTCATATCTGCGTAGAGCGCGTACGGATCAACTGCTCGCAAGGAACACAAATCTTCGGCAGATGTTTTCTCTCGAATGCTCCAAGAGCCATCTCTTCTTCTTTCGACACCGTCTATGATTTCGAGTCAAGACAGAGGTGATGAGAGACTTATAGAGAGTGATATTAGTCCATCGAAAGAGGAACTTTACCTCTCAATTGCTTACTCAGTCCAAGATAGCATCAGGGTGTCCAGGTTAGCCTTTTCGAGGCTAGATTTATTCTTTTTTTTGTCCTTTAGCCTCATAATTTTGGTTTTAGCTTCGTGGCTTTTTTTAGCTTCTTTTTTCTTAATTTTAGCCTTTTATAACCTTTTTTTTACGGATTTAGCCTCTTGTTTTCTATCACCTGGTCACACTGGATAGCACTTGTTGGCTAGAGCGATTCTCTGTTGGATTTATCGACTGACATTTTTTTTGCTGACTGACTATCAAATAAACGAATTCCAAAACAATTTCAAATGCATAACTATCAACAGTGAGTGTGGCTATCAAGGCGCAGGTGCGCTAAATCTTTATTTGGTGACAGCAAATACTTCGTCTTGTCATCGTTCGCCCACTTTCCTCGCTTCTTTATCCAGGCCAAGGAAAATACTTTTTTTTCCTGAAAATTATTTTGATATTATTTTCTAGAATGGCGAAAAAAGGTACTGCAAACGTTTCAAACTGTAATAATTTTTAGGGGTCTAACACTAGGTTCAATCCCGTACTTTTCTGATTAAACTAATAAACCTCTGAAGTTAGGTGTGCTCGGTTAGAATAACATTATCAAAAATTATACAAAATTTTTACTGAAAAGTGTTCGGTAACAAAAAACATTAGCAGGGAGAGAGCGCATTTTGACATTTCATGGGAAGAGAGTTCTGCAAGTTTCTGCTGGGGGAATTTCACTCAGTAAAACGTGCAAGTGTAATGAAAAGTGTTTAAATTTTAAACCAGAAATGTCTTAACAATTAAAAAAACATAAAAAACATTTGTATCGGTTGGCAGGATTCGAACCGACGCTCCCAGCATCAGACTCGTCTGCTATACCCACTGAGCTTCGGCGCACACAAAACTGTTTAGAAAAAAATGAAATGACTTGAAAAAGCTTTCAGAAATAATTGAAAAAAATTTAAAATAGCTGTAGACTTTTTTCAGTTCAGTTTTAAATCTAAACCGCAAGAAATTGAAAATTGGTGTAGGTAATTGAAAGGTTTGCAATTTATTACAAAAAAGTTTAAAAAATTGCTTAAACCAACGAATGGTTTAAAATTTAAGATCAAATTTTTAGCCGTGTCGCTTGCAAATTTTTTGTCGAATGCATAACAGCTGATCGTTTGACAGTTTACCAGAAGCATTCGCAAAAATTTATCTGGCTAAAACTTGCTTGATTTCTTGCAGCTTCTGACTGAAGGTCAAGTTATTGGTGCGTTATCTGTATCCGTAAAGTAACCTTACCGACCAATTGCATGTAGGTTTTTCTCTTACGATACCAATGTTTTGAACTTGAGCGTGACTATTTCTGATTTAGAGTTAATCGCATTTTTGCTTCAAAACTGTAAAACAATTGAAGTAAAAAAGCTGAATAGAGTTTTGTACGAAAGAAAGAAAAATGTCTTCAGTAGACCGTTTCTGTATAAAATCGATCAATTTCTCGATTTCATTGACTTGATTCAAAATTCAAAAAGAAAGTTTTTTGTTTTTGTTAGAAAAAAGTTCGACAAAATTTAATTTCCTACATAAACAGAAAAAGTGAGTGGACGTCAAATCGCCCTTATCAGTCGAGACGATCGATCGAATAGAGTTACATTAACGGGCTAGAGGGGTGCCGTGGCAGAGTAATCAAGCTGTAAACATTGTAATGGTTTTCTTATTTCACATATGCAAATCAATGTCAGTCTTGAAAACTTGAAACTGACAGTATTATTATTATAAAATATCAAAATAATGAAAAAAATTTATTTTTTTTGTATAGCCTAGTCTACATAGTGCATATGTAAATAATTTTGGTTCGGACTAAGGGTCGCTTTCATAACAGCCGGTTAACGCTAATTGAAATATTTTGTGCGGTTAGCTGTCAAATTAAAACCCGATTAGCGTTAACCAGCTTTAATGAAAGCGGCCCTCAGTTTCTCATTAGCGCATCATTTAATTATACTAGTATGTACATATACGCATATAGCAGGTATGTATGTATGTATGTATACTTGTTGACTAATGCCTCGATTTATATCGTCATAATGGGGGGTTATTCCCATCTTTATAACTGTTAATTTGTATATGTTTGTTTGCACTCTGTGAGTTGGTTGAGAGTCTGTAGAATTGGCATTGATAACAAAATTAAATAAATTTTAATGTGAATCACAGCAAAAAGACTATTTATCAATTGATTTTTTTTCTGGGAATTTAAAGATTTTTTGCGAAAAAAAGTTTTCAGAATTTCAAACGTCAGCAGCACGTTGCTCTGTTCTGCCATTGATTGACATCTGCGTTGGTCTCTCGCCAACCAATCGGTACCACTGTATGGCAAAATTTAATTAGATTGCAGGCAGCTTTTCGGCGAAACTGATACTATTTTATTCAGAAAGTAGAAATTGATAATTTCAAAAGCGAATTAATGTCAAATTATTTCACGTACAATTTTTTTATTTCATATTGTGGCGATTATTCTCAAGCATGTACCATCCCTAACTCAATAGCACTCCCACCACTAGTTAACACAACCGAGATAACGATGGCTACGCTTATGCATGCAAGCGTATAACTAGGAAGAGGAAGAGAGATGGCGCGAGTGTTTGCGAATACGATGCAAAGAGGAGATGCTAATAAATAAGACCGACCCTTCCAGAACACGAAAAGCGAACAACCAAGAAAGTTCTCGGTGCGTAGGCAAGCACCCTGTTGGACTATATAAGGCGGTGACCAAGCAAGGCAGGTTGATCAGTTTATTTTCAAGCGTTCAATAGTGAACTACTGTAAAGTTATCAAACTCTTAAAATTGTTTTGCGTTTATTACTAGTAAATAAAACTAGCTATTACTTACATTATCTGTGCGTGTGTTTATTCGACTTTATAGTGATCGAACCCAGGATTGATAATCAAGGAATCGTCGAATTCGTCACAATTGGTGTCAGAAGTGATATTGTTAAATAAATACCGAGAGTTTTCAAGGATAACAAAGACATGGCAAAGCTGAATGAATTAAAGATTCAGCAACTCAAAAATGAGTTGGAACAACGCGGACTAAACACTACAGGCAATAAATCAGAGTTACAGTCACGATTGCGAGAGGCTATGGAAGCGGAAGGAATCAACGTTGATGATCATGTTTTTCATCTTGTGGAGGAGGCACCAACAAAAATGGAAGAAAAAAATAAGTCTCCGAATCCAGGAGCAACTGTGGACACAAACATGATATTGGCTGTATTAACTCAGATGTCCACTAAAATGGAAGAACAAGAGACGCGTATTACATCTCGAATGGCATCTCAGCTCGAAGAACAGAAAACTTGCATGGCATCTCAGCTGGAAGAACAAAAGGCGTATATGTCATCGCAGTTGGAAGCACAAGATGCAAAAATTGCACAATTTCAAGATAAAATAGAGACCGAGGTAGATGCGTTAAGGGGCCGTATCCAGGAGTTGCAACTGAACCGTCCATCTGCTTCAGCGAATACTCCCAAGGTAAAATCCCCGTCATTTGATGGTTCTGTTCCATTCCAGGTATTTAAGCTACAATTTGAGAAGACGGCTGCGGTGAATAATTGGTGCACTGAAGATAAAGTTGCAGCACTATTCGTGGCATTGAAGGGACCTGCAGCAGAAATCTTACAGACTATTCCCGAGTCCGAAAGGAACAGTTATGATGCATTGATGGGTGCGGTTGAAAGACGCTATGGTAGCGAACATCGAAAGCAGATATACCAAATAGAGCTACAGAATCGATCCCAGAAACCTAATGAGACTTTGCAGGAATTTGCATCGGACATCGAGAGATTGGCCCATTTGGCAAATGCGGACGCACCTGTGGAGTACACTGAGAGGGTAAAAATCCAAAGTTTTATAAATGGAATACGCGATGTAGAGACGAAGCGGGCCACATATGCAAACCCCAAACGGACATTCTCTGAAACGGTATCACATGCTCTAACGCAGGAAACAGCCTCGCTATTAAGTAAACCTGCGTACAAGGCTCATCGTGTAGAAGTGGAAACTCCGGCTTGGGTAGACAAAATTTTGGAAGCGTTGAACGGAGTACAGAAAAAAAGTGATGGTGCCATTAAATGCTTTAAGTGCGGAAAACCTGGTCACATAGCACGTTATTGCGGCACTGGCTCCAGTAACCTCAGCAATTCAGGTGGACGAAAACGCAAAGCTGAAGGAGATGAGCAAATTTCCCAACCAAATCAGTCGTTAAACTAAATCGAGCCAGCCGAAAGGGGCGTGGACTGGCTCCCGCAAATGAATGCCCCATAATCTCTGTCTCACAGATCGGAAGGAAAGCTAGTAATGTTACTGTTGTTGCATATGTGGATGGAAAAGAGCACTTACTAACTGTGGATACAGGCGCATCGCATTCCATAATTCGATCTGATTTAGTCAACAAGGAGGTGAGACCATTGCATGGAGCAAAGTTACGTACGGCCACTGGTGAGGACACCCATGTCCTAGGAGAAGTAACATGTGAAATCGCAATTGGGAACGTGGCCGTTCTACACAGTTTTATAGTAGCAGATATTGTTGACGAAATCATAGTTGGTGTGGACTTCTTAAGCGAGCAAGGCATCAAGATCGACATGCAAAACAGGATTATGAATTACCAGAACATGGATGTGCCATTAAATTTTGGTTACGAAAACAAATACGTTAGTAAGCGAGTGTTTGTGGAGGAGAGCCAACAAATTCCACCGAAGTCGGAAGCAATCATATGGGCAAAGATTGATGGAGATTATGGGACAAACAAATTGTGGGTTGTCGAGGCAGCAAACAAATCAAGGACGAACATATTAGTAGGAAAAACCCTGGCCATGACAAAACAAGATGGACGTGTACCGGTAAGAGTACTTAATGAGTTCAAATCGCCGATTAAACTTTCCAAAGGAGCAATATTGGGACAATGCCAAGAGGTCGAGGTAGTTATCAATTGCGAACAGCTTCAGGAAAATGATTCTACCATCAAGATTAATCTTTCAGATGATATCACGTCGTGGACGGCAGGCCTCGAAAAAGATCATCAGAAAAAGGCAAAGGAACTTCTATCAAAGTACTCGACCATATTTGACAAGGATGGTTCTAAACCAGGTCGGACCAAAGTTGTGAAGCATCAAATTGATACTGGTGATGCAAGGCCCATCCGCCAAGCTCCTCGTAGTATTCCATTGGCCAAACGCCAAGTAGTTAAAGAAATTATACAGGAAATGAGTGACAGCGGCGTGATCGAACCATCAGCTAGTCCATGGAGCTCACCGGTAGTACTAGTGAAAAAGAAAGATGGAAAAATGAGGTTCTGTGTGGATTACCGGAAATTGAACGACGTAACGAAGAAGGACAGTTATCCATTGCCAAGAATCGACGATACTCTGGACTCGTTATCTGGCACGAAATGGTTTTCCACACTGGACTTGAAAAGCGGCTACTGGCAAGTGGAGGTAAAGGATGAAGATAAAGAGAAGACGGCTTTCAGCGTTGGAGAAGGGCTTTGGCAATTTACGGTAATGCCCTTCGGACTATGCAATGCTCCAGCTACTTTTGAGAGACTCATGGACCAGATACTAAAAGGATTGCACTGGCAAACATGTTTGGTGTACCTCGACGACATTATCGTGCTGGGAAAAAGCTTTGAGGAACACCTAAAGAACTTGGATGAAGTTTTCCAAAGAATAGCTGGTGCTGGTCTGAAACTAAGTCCCAAGAAGTGTTCCTTGTTTAAAAAGGAAGTAAGTTATTTGGGTCACAAGGTAACTACGGAGGGAATCTGCACTGCTAAGGAAAAGATCGAAGCCGTAAAGGATTGGCCAAGACCGAGAAATTTGCATGAGTTACGGAGCTTCCTTGGGCTGTGCACGTATTATCGCCGATTTGTACCAAGTTTTGCCAGCGTAGCTAGTAGTCTCCATGACCTTACAAGGAAGAATATGAGTTTTGAATGGAAGAAGGAACAGGAGGTGGCTTTTCAAACATTGAAGGAACGACTATGCACTGCCCCGATGTTAGCATATCCAATTCCAGGTTCAAAGTTTATTCTGGATACAGATGCGAGTGGTTATGCTATAGGAGGTGTTTTGTCCCAGATTGTTGATGGACAGGAGAAGGTAGTTGCATACTATAGCCGAACAATTGGGAAGCCTGAAAGGAACTATTGTGTAACCCGGAGAGAACTGTTGGCATTGGTAGAGTGCGTTAAGCATTTCCACAAGTATCTCTATGGGCAGCGATTCCATGTCAGGACAGACCACGCAGCGTTGAAATGGCTCTTACAGTTCCGTAATCCGGAAGGTCAATTGGCACGGTGGATAGAGCGACTGCAAAGTTATGACTTTTCCATAGAGCATCGCAAAGGTAGCACCCACGGAAATGCTGATGCAATGTCACGAAGACCATGTAACTTGGAATGCAAGCATTGTTCCAAAGCTGAGGCCAAGGAAGACATTATAGATGTGCGGCTCATGACTATAACATCTACGGACGAATGGGACATGGATCAATTAAGGAGGTTTCAGCACGAAGATCCAAATCTTACACGTGTAATGCAAGGAATCGAACGAAACGAGCGACCATCAAGAGAGGAGATGTCAGCAGAAAGTCCTGTTGCCAAGTCATATTGGGCACAGTGGAATAGTTTGCAATTAGAATCCGGTTGTTTGCATCGAATATGGGAAAGTGAGGATGGTCAATGTGTTCGAAAGCTAATTGTCGTCCCAAGGAAGAAAATCCCTGATGTACTCAATGAATTACATAACGGTCCAAGCGGAGGTCATCTTGGAGTCACCAAAACCTTGGAAAAAGTCAAGCAAAGATTCTATTGGGTTGGTTGCCGTCAATCGGTCGCGGAGTGGATTGGCAACTGTGAAGTATGCATCAAAGCTAAAGGACCGAAATCAAGGAGCCATGGCCAAATGAAACAGTATAACTCAGGTGCGCCATTTGAGAGGATAGCCATGGATGTAGCTGGTCCATTTCCTACTAGCAAATTTGGAAACAAATATGTCCTGGTAGTTATGGACTATTTCAGCAAGTGGCCAGAAGTGTACCCTATTCCAAATCAAGAGGCAGAAACCATAGCAGAAGTGTTTACTAACAATTGGGTAGCTAGGTTTGGTGCACCGATGGAGATACATTCTGACCAAGGCAGAAATTTCGAATCAGCTGTGTTCCAGGAAATGTGCAAGACATTGGGCATTCGGAAAACTCGAACAACTGCACTACATCCTCAGTCAGATGGCATGGTGGAACGATTCAATAGAACCTTGGAAGAGCACCTGAAGAAAGTAGTGGATAAGTTCCAGAAGGATTGGGATACTCACATCTCCTTATTCCTAATGGCATATCGCTCTGCAGTACATGAAACAACTGGTCAGACTCCGGCAAAGGTAATTTTCGGGAATGATCTTCGATTGCCAGCTGACTTGAAGTTTGGGATAAACGCTGATGCAGGAGTAAATGCTCGGAAATCTACTAGCGTATTGGAAGAAGAAATGAGAGAAATTCACGACCTTGTGAGACAACGCACTAAGATCATGAGCGATAAGATGAAGGCCAGGTACGACAAAGCAATAAATTCAGAAGGTTTTATAGAAGGAGATTTAGTGCTGCTATACAACCCACAGCGTAAGAAAGGTTTGTCCCCAAAACTACAATGTAACTGGGAAGGCCCATACAAAGTCATAAAACGGATCAACGACGTGGTATATCGCATACAAACTATGGGAAGGCCAAGGAATAAGATGAAGGTGGTCCATTTGGAAAGGCTAGCTGCGTTTGGTTCCGGCAATGTGTCTGATCGGGACAATCAGACTTAGGTGGAGGGCAGTGTGGCGATTATTCTCAAGCATGTACCATCCCTAACTCAATAGCACTCCCACCACTAGTTAACACAACCGAGATAACGATGGCTAAGCTTATGCATGCAAGCGTATAACTAGGAAGAGGAAGAGAGATGGCGCGAGTGTTTGCGAATACGATGCAAAGAGGAGATGCTAATAAATAAGACCGACCCTTCCAGAACACGAAAAGCGAACAACCAAGAAAGTTCTCGGTGCGTAGGCAAGCACCCTGTTGGACTATATAAGGCGGTGACCAAGCAAGGCAAGTTGATCAGTTTATTTTCAAGCGTTCAATAGTGAACTACTGTAAAGTTATCAAACTCTTAAAATTGTTTTGCGTTTATTACTAGTAAATAAAACTAGCTATTACTTACATTATCTGTGCGTGTGTTTATTCGACTTTATAGTGATCGAACCCAGGATTGATAATCAAGGAATCGTCGAATTCGTCACAATATATATGCATTAGACTGGGGCGATTTATTATCCGATATCGCGCCATCGATTTTTCGATAGGTTTTGGGCTCAGGAAAAAAAATTTCCACTACGCATACCCAAAAAAATAATTTTCGAGCCTGCGAAATTTAATTTTTTTTACTCTTTTCGACTTTGGTTTTTAGGGGTTTTTTCATGACCTACTAAAAAAATTTTCATTTGATTTTAAAATTTTCATGTATACCCTGTCCGACCCAAAAATGTTCGCTAAAAACGTTGGCGATAACAGTTTTGTGAAAAAAAAAAAATATTTTTTGGGTTTTGAGTGTTTTGGTCAAAAAATTTACCCTTTCGCCATTTTTTAAAGGGTTTTTTCAGCATGCATGCAAAAATGTTTTCGATGAAAACGAATTTGTCTCATATTTCCTGTCCCACAACAGATAACAGTTTTTCGAAAAAAAAATTATATTTTCGGGTTTTGGAAAAGTCGATTTTTCGACCAAAACAAGTAAATTTTTCCTTCGATAATTTTGACATGGATTATAACAGTGTGTCTACATTTTTTAATGGTAATACAAGACTCTCTGGCTTCATCTTTGCGAATAGTTTAAGAAATGCCCAATACCTAACTGAGCTATGGAAGTGAAGCAGAGAGGCGCTAGACTGCCGTAAAGTTTGTTGTCTGTACTATCCTGGCTGGAACTATTGTGCCCGTCTTGCTATAAGGTGCAGAAGCTTGGACGCTGACAACATCTGATGAGGCGGCTCTGGGAGTATTCAAGAGAAAGGTTCTTAAAGATTTATGGACCTCTACTAAGAAAATTTAATGATGAGCTGCATGAGCTTTACGCAGACGTCGCCTTAGTCCAACGAACCAAAACCCAGTGGCTTCGCTGGCTATGTTGGACGGTCAAAATCGCCTAATCAGTTAGATGAATGTTTAAAGTCAAGTAAGTATGTATCTAAAGACTTTTGCTGTGCGCTCCCTAGGTGTTGGACGATTCCCTCTTTGTGAATGAGCTTCTTTATGAGGAAAAATGTAAGAAGCTTAGTAGCCGGTGCTGTAACTATATTCGATCGATTGTCTCGACTAATATAGCCGCTTTGACGTCACACTCCCTTTTTCTGTTTCTGTAAGAAATGAAATTTTGTCGACTTTTTTTCTAACTTGATGTTGAGGTGGTGACAAACAATTTTTTTTTTCAGTTTTGAATCGAATAAAATCGAAAACTTTGTCGATTTCTTAGAGAAACGGGCTACAGATAGATGTGTAGTTGCCAGGTAGTATCGCTAAACTTATAACTCCCGCCAACTTTTCGGGTAGCATTATTGGACAACAACGGGTCATACCTTGATTTAGCCCTTTCAAATATCAGCATATGGTCCGCCGAACTACAGAGGACAATTTACGTGGGCACAACTATTTTACTTCTACAAGGTGGCGCAAAAGTAATCCTCCTATCAGAAAAAACTATAAATTTTGCGATTGGCCCCTAAAGTCAGTTCTGTTTTGACATTTGTGTAGTAAACACATGCGAAATACACGTTAATAAACAATGTTACTCTACACTGCTCCAGAACGCGGAATATTGCTGACTATTTATTTGACCAATAATCGGTCGGTGACTTTGGCACAACGTGAATTTCGTCGCAGATTTCCTGGCCGTCCAACGCCTACTGGTGAAGCACTGCGACGTTTAGCCGCTCGCCTCGAAGAGACTGGCGCAACACGAGATTCTGCCAGGCGTGGCAGACCCCGGAGTAGCCGTTCTGCAGAGAATATTGCTGCTGTAGCCGAGGATGTCATGGAAGCGCCGTCGACATCGACCAGACGACGTGCCACGCAAATGGGTATCAGTCAACGGTCTTTACAGCGAATTTTGGTACAAGATTTGAAGATGTTTCCGTACAAAGTCCAGACGGTGCATCAGCTGTTATCTGCTGACCGCCAATCGCGTCTAACATACGCTCAAGCCATCCTTAATCACCACCAAGAGGAAGATGATTTTTCATCAAAAATAATCATGAGTGATGAGGCCCATTTCCATCTTAGCGGGTACGTAAATAAGCAAAATTTTCGCTTCTGGGGCACTGAAAATCCGCGTGTAACCCACGAAGAGCCATTACACCCGCTCAAAGTCACTGTATGGTGTGCTGTTTTCGCTGGAGGAGTCATCGGACCTTTTTTCTTCGAAGACGTCGCGGGCCAAACGGTTACTGTGAATGGTGAGCGCTACAGAGCAATGATCAACGAGTTCTTTTTGCCGCAACTTGATGAATTGGGATTGGAAAACATGTGGTTCCAACAAGACGGTGCAACAGCACACACTGCACGTGTCACAACCGATATGCTGAAGGATGCATTTCCCGGGCGCCTAATCTCCCGTTTTGGCGATTTGCACTGGCCAGCAAGATCGCCTGATTTGACCGCTCCAGACTTCGTTTTGTGGGGCTTTTTGAAGTCGCGGGTTTATGTCAACAAGCCTCAGACTCTTGCAGTTCTTAAAGACAATATCCGTCAAGAATATGAGGACCTATCGCCGGAAGTTTTGGCCAAAGTGATGGAAAATGCCATAAAAAGGGCTCAAATGACAATCAACTGTGGCGGCGGCCATTTACATGACATCATATTCTCGACTTGATGTAAAAAAAATTTAAAGACCAAATAAAAATAATCCACAAGAAGAATCAAAGTCTTTCATTTTTTTTTTAACTTCAGCCAAAAAACATCGGAAGCTTACTTTTGCGCCACCTTGTACAAACTGATTTAGTTTACGAATGTCGTCTTCTTGC
Organism: Merzomyia westermanni; assembly: GCA_949987695.1. Classification (NCBI taxonomy): domain Eukaryota; kingdom Metazoa; phylum Arthropoda; class Insecta; order Diptera; family Tephritidae; genus Merzomyia; species Merzomyia westermanni. The sequence continues at coordinate 36,224,112 of OX465288.1, forward strand.
CATTATACTAGATCTTATCATCAAAATAGTGACCTTCCCATTCTGAACAATGACTGGAAAAAGTATTGCGCCTAACATTCAAAGTTAACCCTGCCTCAAATTGTTCACAGATTGTCACAATATTTAGAAAACCAATAGTTTTCCTATATAAAAAAAAAAAACAGAATGCCAAGGGCTTAGATTTATTTTTTTAAAACCGCACATCCACATCACTCGCCCCAACACCAAGTTTGTATTCACATAAGATACGAAATCACAATAAGCAGCTAATCTTTACAACAACAAAAATATTAAGTTATTAAATATATTAACTAAAATTCAATACTGCATATTTTTTTTTTGCATTTACCGTAGTACCTGTTTATTATATTTATAAATTAAAATTAACGATATTCTCCTATTCGACACAATGCACAAATATTCTCAAGCCCGCTTAACGACTCAGCTGCTAAAATCAAACTGATTTAATTTCTTTGCGTATGTTGTACATTTCGGAAGCTCAAAACTTAATTACTATCTCATCTTTGTATTTCTAGTTACAATAATCTTAGTCGGAGCTGAGCTTATAACAATATTTTATTTCTTTGGGAATTTGTACGACATTAGATCGGTTCAGAAAAAAACACTTTTTCGATTTTCCTCTAAGTAATATCAATATTTTATAAAAGCGTGCAACTGTTGGCATATGCTGACGATATTGATATCATTGGCCTTAACAACCGCGCCATAACTTCTGCTTACTCCAAATTAGAAAAAGAAGGCGAGAAAATGGGATTGGTGGTGAACGAGGGCAAAACGAAGTACCTTCTGTCATCATGCAAAGAGTCAGCGCATTGGCGCCTTGAAAACCAAGCCACTGTTGTCAGCAATAATTTCGAAATAGTAAAGGACTTCGTTTACCTGGGAACCAGCATTAATACCAACAATAATGTTAGCCTAGAAATCCGACGAAGAATCACTCTTGCAAACAAATGCTACTTCGGACTGAGTAGGCAATTGAAAAGTAAAGTCCTCTCTCGACGAACGAAAATAGCACTCTACAAGTCACTCATCGCACCCGTCCTGCTATATGGTGCAGAAGCGTGGACACTAACAACATCTGATGAGGCGGCTCTGGGAGTATTCGAGAGAAAGGTTCTTCGAAAGATTTGTGGACCTCTACGCGTTGGCGACGGCGAGTACCGAAGAAGATTTAATGATGAGCTGTATGAACTTTACGCAGACGCCGACATAGTTCAGCGAATTAAAACACAGCGGCTTCGCTGGCTAGGCCACGTAGTGCGAATGAGCGAAGATGCTGCAGCCCAAAAGGTATTCTTATCGGCACCCGCCGGTGGAAGCAGAGGAAGAGGGAGACCACCACTCCGATGGAAGGACCAAGTGGAGACCGATTTGCGATCCCGCGGTGTTTCCAATTGGCGCCAGTTGGCGCAACGAAGAAACGACTGGCGAGCTATGTTGGACGGTCAAAATCGCCCAGGCGGTTAGATGACCATTTAAAGAAGAATATCAAATAGATCTAGAAGAGTGTAAAAATTTTGTGTCATCCAAATTTGAGATATTCCCTTTTAAAATTTATAATAATTTTTTATGAAGCACAGATTTGTCTTAACTCGTCCATTTCAAAGGGCTATACATCGGCTGAAGAAAAATATATCGTTACCGTTTCAAAAGAAAATTATTATACTATGATTATTGTATAATGCGAAATATTCGCTATTCTAGAGAAGATAGAGAATTGCCCATCACGAAATTATTGAACTGGTTTGGGAGTACTGCTAAGGCGCCCTTCAGTTCGGTTCCGTTCAATCATTTAATACTAACTGAAACTAAGATTAGATTTTCAGATTCGTTATCAGCGGATCAAAATATTTTCATAAATCAAACGAACTTTCAAGGCAATTAAAACGTGAATTTTTTATTTCTCACTTCGATTCTAAATTTTTTCTGCTTGCCTAAAAAAGTTTTGAATGGAAAACAACAACAAACTAAGCAACCATAATCAATTATAAGCGCCCACAATTTTGGTTGCTATCTCGCAAGCTACAAGTTCCCGTTTGATTTTCAAAGTAAATTTAAAATTGAGAAAAAAAAATTTAAATACTTACGAATAAAAACCGGCCATTATCTAACTTCAAATAAATGAGCTATATTTTACAAATTTGTTGCTCAAAAAATTTTATTTATATGGGGTTCTTTCTGTATACAACTTTCTACGTATCTACGGCTGAGCGTAGGATGAGCCTATCCCCTATTTTCTCTCAAAAAGCGCTACCTCAGAAATTGTTTGGAGAATTTTTTTGCAAACGGTCTAATATTGCACATATCTACATAAGCGTACAATTCGCATCTTTTCTCTTTATTTTCTTTGATGAGTAGCTTTTAAAAACGTGTTTTAATAAACTTGTGTAGATCATATGTATATACATATATACGAGCACTCTTAAAGGGTGACCTAATGTATTAAATGTATCGCTTGAACATTTTCAAGTACACTCAGTAATGATAACAGCATATACGAACAACAATAAGGAAATCGTCAATATGAAATGTGGGCACGGTGTGCCAACTTACATATTCCTAGCTCATAACTTCAAGGACTAAAGTCAAACTGAGATAAGAAATTTTTGAAAAACATGCTGATATAGGGCGTTTTTGAAAATAAGAATCTGAAATATTTTGGAACAGGGTGATCTTCCCCTCAGCCGTTGATTTCGTAAAATACTGATTCTTTTTCGGTGAAAAAAAAAAATTATTTTTTTGGAAAAACACCCTAATTTACATACGTACATACATACGATATACCAAAACTAGATGGTGAAGCAAAAGTTTCAGATATTCCATGAATAAATTTTGTATTTTATAATAGTGCTAGAACTAAAGTTTTGAAATACCTTCAGTAGATACTTTTATGTTGTTTCACAGTGTAATTATTATCAGTTAGTGCTAGGTTGGCTTTTAACCTGTCTCCTATACTGACTCTCCTCGGAAAATTAATTGATTTTTAGTTGATTTTCTCTCAATGATACGAACTATTATTATCTTCTAAATATAACCTGGCTGTAAATATAACCTCAGTAAAGTGAGAATGACCTAAAACTCTCTCGAAACGCTAAACACTTGCAAGCAAAACATCTGTTGATTTTTTCATTAGTTTATAGCTAAATGTTCTAAGTTTTTGTTGTGGCTTTAAATGGGTTCTTCTATGTACAAGTGTGACTACATTTACATAGCTAAACTTTTGGAGAGTGTTGTGCCGTATATACAACAAAAGATAGAATGCAGAACATCCTCGGCATATCTTCTTTTGGCGCGGGAGTGTCACCTCCATCGAGAGGCTAAAGTGCTCAACATTAAAGAGATCGCGACAATGTTAAGAAATCCCAACAGACAACCGTCTGACGCTTATCTGCCACCGATCCGCATAACGAGACAGGCACTCTAGCTCAAGTTCGAGTTGGATATTGTAATAGGTTAAACTCTTACCTATCCAGACTAAACCCCACCATACCAACTAAATACACCGAATGTGATATGTTTTCGCATGACACAAAATATCTCATCAACTGTTCAATAGAACCTACTCTGAAACCAAAAATTTCACTTTGGTCCAACCGTGTTGTAACTGCCAATTTACTTCTGGCTTCTGTTAAAGCAATCTGTGATGGAATTCACTAACATATAACGATGCAATTTTTCGAGATTTTAATTAACGATTTTGTATCCTGCATTAACGACTGTGCTATTCACTAACTTAGCTATATCGATTCGGGATTGAGATTTCTCATCCCGCGATAAAACGTACGCTAAGTACTCAAATGCATTTTTTTTTTGATAATATTGATATAATAGTAATATTATTTTAATTTTCGCTAAAAACTTGAGATTATGTGTTGTTTATTTAACGACACAGATAACAACCCCAAATGTGTGTTGTTTACTTAACGAAACACCTGATCGCGAATAAACGAATAGCGTTAAAAAATGGTTAGTGAATACCGACATCGTTATAAATATCGTTACGAAAAATGTCGATTGCGAATGTCGTTATAGAAGTTAGTGAATTCCACTACTGGCGACTATTTTAAGAATAATCGTGCCCACTAGACAGACCGAAACACTGTTAATAACAAAAAGAACAACGTTAAATACACATGACATCCGCATTCTACCACTTCGCTTTTAGACGTCGTCGCGTAGAGTCGGCAAAAATATCCTTGCATCTCAACCAAATTAAAAAAAAAGAAAACATACTGTACTTTTGGTTGAGATGAAATTTTTAGACCTGAGGGATATTTTTTGCTTTCTCCAAAAAGTATTTTTGCTTATACTTAATCACGTTTCAAGTTAAATAACTTACTTAAAATAGGAAATGAATCCTATATAATGAAATAAAATTGCGACTTAAATACAAACTGTGTATATCTGAGATAACGGATCTCAGCAAAAACGGGAATCTGCAAACGGAAAATAAATGATATGGGGTGATCGTCTCCATAACCACGTGAAAGATATATAACCAAATATGTTTGTTGTCGTTTTACATGGAAGAACGTTTTAATTTAAATAGTGAATTATTTATAATACTTTGAAAATAACATGTGTACAGTGAACCAATTACCATTATATACATGGAAATTTAATCCAATAATTAAAAACTATACTTTTGGACAATAACCTGACGCCGGATTCACGTCCTACCATTTAATCACATGAAAAATGTGCAAAAATTTTAATAAAATAAAAAATAAATTAATTAATACAATTCCGAATATAACCTGGCTATGCCATAAATTTTATCAGGTGTAACTTTGTAAAAACCAATTTTATCAATTTGAACATAACCTGGCACATATAGGCTTTTCAACCTATGCCATAATTTTAATCTAAAATATAATATACAACATATATACATAAATTGGAAACAACCCACTTAAAACATAACCTGGTTGTATGAGATATCTTCTGCCACCCTGGCCATTCAAACCAAAGCCTAAAAAAAAAATGTACCCCTATATAATCTGCCCACCATGAGAAAAATTTACAAAAAATTTTAAATATAATGCCAGAAAAAAGCCGTAACACCTCAGCATTTGGCACAGCAAAATGGAAAACATCTTTCCGCAATAGAAAATATGTTCATCTCATTTTTTCTCTGAATAATATATTTCCGATTTGCACACAGACTTTATCAAAGAAGTCAAAATTTCTGAAATGGTTGTAAAATTTTCTGCGCTCTTTTGTTTCCCAAGACGAATTGATCCAAACTACCAAACTCCTACTTGAGAACAAATAAGCAAATGAGTCGATCCGAAGGAAGGTACAAGTTGACTAACAAATCGTTGCCATGGCAGTTGAAATAACAACAACGAAAACGCGTTATTTAGTTCTTTTTATAAAAGAGACAATATCATTATTGCTATCATTGCTGGGAACAAAAATTACAATTTCTTAATACAAGGTGGCGCAAAAGTAAGCTTCCGATGTTCAGCATATCGGTTGTGGCACGTGCAGTGTGTGCTGTTGCACCGTCTTGTTGAAACCACATGTTTTATAATCCCAATTCATCAAGTTGCGGCAAAAAGAACTCGTTGATCATTGCTCTGTAGCGCTCACCATTCACAGTAACGGTTTGGCCCCGACCGATTATTGGTCAAATAAATAGTCAGCAATATTCCGCGTTCTGGAGCAGTGTAGCATAACATTGTTTATTAACGTGTATTTCGCATGTGTTTGCTACACAAATGTCAAAACAGAACTGACTTTAGGGGACAATCGTAAAATTTATAGCAGTTTCTGATAGGAGGATTACTTTTGCGCAGTAACCGTTTTTCACCGACCGATTATTGGTCAAATAAATAGTCAGCAATATTCCGCGTTCTGGAGCAGTGTAGCGTAACATTGCTTATTAACGTGTATTTCGCATGTGTTTACTACACAAATGTCAAAACAGAACTGACTTAAGGGGCCAATCGCAAAATGTATAGCATTTTCTGATAGGAGGATTACTTTTGCGCCACCTTGTACTTATTTCAATACTTAAATTCGGGATCAGTTATCCCGGAAGTACTCTATGTTTTAGTTTAGCTATGGAACAGCCTTGCTTTTACTCAGTCAAATGCAACCCTGTTGCTATATTTTTGACATTAGATTGCAAAGAAATTCATGGTGCCGCTGTTTACAATTTACTTCATGCAATAAACAATATCGAGGTACTATTAGTGATATCTTGCATTAAATAACGATTCAAATTTATTCTTTTAAATAAACACACCAACCAAATAAAATGTTTTATCACGTGAGTAATTCTTTTATGCAAAAAGTTTGAAATAAGCAGCATAGCCATTGTTTAATAGATCTCGCTTGAGCATGAAATCCTGTTGCATCCGCGTTATTTTGGGCCACAGTTGTTGGAGACAGTTAAGCAAAAGCTGTACACGGAGGTAGAAGGAACATGCACAGGAAAGTATGGATTTGTGATAGCTGTGACAACAATTGATCAAATTGGTTCGGGTGTCATACAACCAGGGCAAGGGTTTGTTGTTTACCCAGTAAAATATAAGGCTATTGTTTTTCGTCCATTCAAAGGTGAAGTACTGGATGCAGTTGTTAAACAAATAAACAAGGTAATAGTAGATTTAATAAATATAACTGTGCAATGAAAAAAAAAAGGATTTCTCTTTTACCGCAGGTTGGCATGTTTGCAGAAATTGGTCCGCTGTCGTGCTTTATATCACATCATGTAAGTATTTACTTTAATAAGCATTTACAAATATATTGGTTGTTGCATGCAAGCTTGCGCAAGGCAAATAGAGCGCTTCCAGCAAAGAATTATTCATTTTCTGCTTTTGTTATACGAAATTCCTTTTGCTTAAATAATATTACACAAATATGGAAATTGATTCGTATCTAAATATGTGCATTATACATACATTCATATCGGTAACAGGATTCACCTCGCATGGGTGTAGTTGAGATCGCGTTTGGGGAAGCTATGTAGCTATTAAACTATGTATTACGCTTAACATCCCGTTGAACCCAAATGGGGGGGAGCGGTCCCTTAAGTATGTGTTCTATAAATGGGCTTATTTCTTTCAGTCTATACCAGCTGATATGCAATTTTGCCCAAATGGCAACCCACCATGTTACAAATCAAAAGATGAAGACGTGGTAATTTCAGGAGAGGATAAGATACGTCTGAAAATAGTTGGTACGCGCGTGGATGCTACCGGTATTGTAAGTATTAATTGCATATTCAACTACTGGCTATCAATTATTCTTCATCTGTTTCGTTTAAAGTTCGCTATCGGCACTCTTATGGACGATTATCTCGGCCTAGTCTGCAGTTAAGTTAATGAAATGTTTTGGTTTGAGCCAAGCATGCTTTTGCGTTATCCGAAGGATGGCTTTTGAGGGCAATGCCAAGTGATTCGCGAACCTGTTCACATTTCCCACAAAAGGCATCCGCCCAAGACCGCAGTAACCATGATTATATGGTAATATTTTCATACATTTTTGTATATCCATTTATAAGTTAGAATAAATGTAATATTTATGTATAAATACGTATGCGCGAAAAATATGCAAGGACGCCCATTAAAATTGATTAACAAATAAAAGCTTTTGTTACATATATTTAAATTTATTACGATTTATTTCATATATTATACTATATAAGGTACAACATGCATAGGTAAAACGTGAATGTTTAAGATTTTGATTATTATGCAGCTCCAAATCAAAGGTACACTTAAAATACAAACATGCATACATTAGTGTAGCGAGTGCAATCTCGATTTCTTGTACATATATAATTTTATTAAAATGGACGATAATTTATGTTTAAATAACAAAAAGCTGTATACTTAAAGATAGAGATATTTAAACATTTTTTCTGTGTACTTTTGTGTAAATTTCCCGGTGTTGTACCGAACTCACCGGGATGGGTAATTATTGAAAGCATATAACTAATAAAAATATTTAACAAGTAGTTTTAAATTAAAACAAAAAAGGGGACTATATTTTTGAACTTATATTGCCTAATTCCTTTCAATAAATAGTTGACAGTAGAAGAAAATCGATAGAACTTTTAATTTTCTTTCTTTAAAATTATGGCTAACTTGTGACCTAAAAATTTAAGTTTTGTTCAACATAACTTAACAGTGAGCTTAAAAGGCTATTAGAATACATATTTCTTAATAAAATCAACACAAACTGTTACACTAAATGCTGTAACACAGTGCATCAAATTTTATTGGAATGATTTCAAACATTTTCAAAAACTTCAGCGTTAATAATTTTGCAGGGCATTTGAAATGAAACATTAAACGAAGTGTACTCGAACATGGTGGGTATATGGGGTCACATAATAAGTTACATATGGAGATATTAACATGAATTTAAAAGCGTAAGAAACTCACTTTCAAATGTTTGTTTCTTTTTTGCTTTAAAAATGTATCAGTTTCACATGTAACATAAAATGAATGTGAATCATTTCGCCGCTACAAAATCGCCATGAACTTATTGCACAGTGTTATTCGCTGCCTAAATACAAGCTATTAAAAATAATACAAACTTAATGAAAAGAAATGCAATAGTTGCATTTAGTCGTAGTAGCTGCTCTTACATAACTCACAAATCCCATGAGAACAGATGGTGCTTTACCAGCATATCACGCACACCATCTTTCAACGGCTGGGATTCCTTACCCCTCTTTGGTGGTATTTCCCAATCTGGATTCAAATTGAAAGCAAATTGAGAAAGTATCCTCAACTCACATTTGATTTGCACCCATCCCGGCGAATCAATATAACTCCAAGGATAATACCACTTCTGCACAACATCCTGACAAGAGCATAGAACTTCCAACCACAAATGTAAAACTTGTTCGTTCAAACCGAGACATATGAGAGAACGTAATTTAACATCCATTTGCGCATGAGCTTCATCATGAGATTGATTCACTGCTTGGACACAACGGAACAGTAATTCTTCGGGTGTCAATACTTTACCATCCTCATCTAGACGATATGTCTTACATAGCACTAAACGACTATATACTGAATCATAATCTTTCTCAACTTCACGCGTAGCTGCTTCTTCGATAAAAAGCCATGGATGTATCGGACTACCCAAGAATGAAGGGCGCTTCATACCATGCTCGAGGAAAGCCTTAATAGATGGTGCCAATGTGCCACGCACCAAATCTGTAACTGTTTCTGAGATAGCATCGTCGCCAGCAGAAGTGTACAACTTGCTGCGTTCATCTAGCAATTCAACAAATTTAGCAGGAAACCAGCCCCGCAGTCCATTCAATTCACCCACCCAACAATGTTCGTCCTTTTGGCTAATAATGGTAATAATGTCATTTTTACGGAAGCCTAATTCATCATCATCGTGACGTTCAAAATCATGCAATGCTTTGGCGCGACGTTTACGTCGTTTTGCGACATTTATAAAATTTTCATGATCCTTTGCATGGGAATCGGTACTGTAATTCGCTGTTAGTTGAATGTGTGCAGCTAATTTCGGTTCGATGGTAATAAAATGGCGTGCCACTTTTAAAATTGCCTCACGTAAATCGACTAAAATCTCAGTCTGTCGTATATTTTTATTTTTCAACTCCATAGTATCATTCTCGCCACGAAAAAGTAGCGTCTCTAATATGGATTTACTCTTTCTTACTTGTCGCCGCACTAAATGCTGTTTGGGTAGGTTTGGAACTGCCTCTGGATTACCAACTAAACCACCTTGGTCAGCCATTAGATAGGCAAGATGACGTCGGCGATGTGTATCGATAACAGTTTGACTCAATGAACCACCCACTTCCAGCGCTTGACGGAATAGTATCTGGAAGCAGAATTTATGATAGTGTTATGACTGATTAACGTAATTAATTTTTAATACCTCCACATCGACGACTTCACCTGGTATGTCTGACAGTGAATTGAATATTTGAGCTGAATTTTCAAGATTTTGTAAATCTTTTTCCTTTAATTTTAGCATACCCAATGTAAGTTGAAACAGCACTATACTGCCGTCATAGAAGAACCAGTCCCATATGCGTACCAAAATCTTCATATGAACAACATTGGCGAACAGTGTCAGGAACCAATGCAGCGTGATCAGTGATAACTCTATATCATGCCTTTTCAGTGTCTCATCTATTGTTGTAAGATAGTTTGCAATTAAAGTTTGCATAACGCGTTGATCGGCCTGTATTCCTAGCAATGTTGAGGAGTAATATGAAGCTGGTAGCAAGTCCTCCACTATAGTAGCCATCATCCAGAAAGCATTTTCTTCCTCCATGAAAAGCAATAAGCAAGCAACTATAACGCCTGTGCCCTGACAATAACCAATATCTGGAAATAGCCAAGCGATGCCACGAAGTATGCGTCGCATTCGCGGTATTCCGGTACCATGAGGATTGCTAAAGCAGGCATTTGTTGGCAATATACGTAACAGATCTTTTTCTATCTGTTTAGAGGTCATAAGTTGATCATTTCCGGAAGCTGAGTAATATAACAAAAATTATATCAATGGAAAAATTCTGCCCGAATTGAATTACCAACCTTTGACTACGTCGTGGTAACTTGTTTCACTCTTCTGTTTTTTCGCCAAAGCTCCCGATAAGCGCATCCACATTTGTGCCCGTAGCGACTGTGGTATACCCTCCCTTACCATATTTCTCAGCTTTTCAGTTCGTGGTAGCATTATGTCTACATTCTCCCAAGTCAATTCAGTAGCCTCTTTATTATGGGAAAATTCCAAGTGTGCAATCCATTGTAAGCGATGTTGTGCATCTTCTACAAACGGTTGCGACAGCAATTTATTAGAGCTCTGTTCAGGACCATCCTCCTCTTCCACACGAAAACCAAATTCATCAAAGTGATAATCTGGTTGATCGTTAGGACCCGATGTCTCTGCTTCAGGTTGCCCTAATTTGGCAAGAATTTCTTGTGGCCACATCGAAGGTGTTAGTGCAGAGAATGGACCGCCAGGACTTGGCCGTAGTCCATCGATAACGCACAATTCTTCCATCATTGGGGGTAGTTCATCGAGATTATCATCCTCTGAATTGTTGGCCTGCAACTTTTTCTGTAATGTATTCATAAAATGCCTTATAAATAATCCTAAAGGGGGTGGGTGGAAAATTTACTTACAATATGTTCTTCACGCCCTACGTATCCATCGTGCCCCCTGCCGAACAAGCTTTCCATTGTTTTACTAAATTATTCCTATCGTTAGCAAAAACTTTTAATTATAGTAAATAGTTTTCTTATCAATTCATTCAATTAAGTTCTGGATAAATTGCAATTTCTCTTTTCTCGATAATAAATGGGAGATGTTATGGCAGTTGTGGGTGCTAGGGACACGAATTTCGATACGATACTATGGCGATTATTCTCAAGCATGTACCATCCCTAATTCAATAACACTCCCACCACTAGTTCAACACCACAGAGATAACGATGGCTGTTCTTAAGCGTTGTTGTTGTTGTACCGACAAACACAACCCTCAAAGGTTTTTGGAAGTGCTGTCGAACTGACAGTCCTTGGCCGGATATGAATCCGGTACGCTCCGGTACTCCCTTGCAGTACTGCCCGACTGTCGTGGTAGCGATTTGGTATGACCAGTGGAACCTTCTAGGTCATGTCACCCCTCCTTCCGTAAGGGAGGAGAGATGGGTAATGAGAGGTGAGAGGCATCATATCCGTAGATCAACCATCGAGTTGCACGTCATTACCTTTGTGCATATTAGTCGCCTTTTACGACCGGTATGCCTACCTCGGGCATATTCTAAACTCCTAACCCGCAGGAGCGGGTGCAAGCGTGAAACTAGGAAGAGGAAGAGAGATGGCGCGAGTGTTTGCGAATACGATGCAAAGAGGAGATGCCAATAAATAACACCGACCCTTCTGGAACACGAAGAGCGAACAACCAAGAAACTTCTAGGTGCGCGAGGTAGCACCCTGTCGGACTATATAAGGCAGTGACCTAAGCAAGGCAGGTTGATCAGTTTATTTTCAAGCGTTGAACAGTGAACTACTGTGAAGTTACAAAACTCTTAGTTTTGGATTGCGTTTATTACTAGTAAATAAAACTAGCTATTACTTACAATATCTGTGCGTGTGTTTATTTGACGGTATAGTGATCGCATCCAGGATTAATAATCAAGGAATCATCGAATTCGTCACAATTGGTGTCAGAAGCGGTATTGTTAAATAAATACCAGCGGTTGCAAGGATAACAAGGGCATGGCTAAGTTGAATGAATTAAAGATTCAGCAACTCAAAACTGAGTTGGAACCACGCGGACTAAATACCACAGGCAATAAATACGAGCTACTATCACGACAACGGGAGGCAATGGAAGCGGAAGGAATCAACGTTGATGATTATGTTTTCCATCTTGTGGAGGAGGCATCGACGAAAATGGAAGAGAAAAGAGCCTCGGAATCCTGTGGCAAGTCCGAATACAAACGCGTTGTTGGCTGCATTGACTCAGATGTCGCATTTCAACACAGCTGGAAGAACAGAAGACACATATGGCATCTCAGTTGCAAGAACAGAAGGTACACATGGCATCTAAGCTTGAAGAATAGGACACACGTATTACATCTCAACTAGACGAACAGAAGGCATACATGAGATCTCAAATGGAAGACCAGAAGGCATATAGCTCTTCGCAGTTGGAAGCACAGGAGGCTGGGGTGTCATCTTAACTAGAAGTCCAAGATGCGAAAATTGCACAGCTGCATTATAAAGTCGATGCTGACGTAGATGCATTGAGAGATCGTAACCAGGAATTGCAACTAAATCGTCCATCTGCTTTAGCGAATACTCCCAAGGTAAAATCACCTTCTTTTGATGGTTCTGTTCCATTCCAGGTGTTTAAGCTGCAATTTGCACTGAAGATAAAGTTGCAGCACTATTCGTAGCATTGAAGGGACCTGCAGCAGAAATCTTACAGACTATTTCCGAGTCCGAAAGGAACAGTTATGATGCTTTGATGGGTGCGGTTGAGAGACGCTATGGTAGCGAACATCGAATCAGATATACCAAATAGAGCTACAGAATCGATCCCAGAAACCGAATGAGACTTTGCAGGAATTTGCATCGGACATCGAGAGGTTGCCCCATCTGACAAGATGGGACATAAAACAGGATTATGAATTCCCAAAACATGGATGTGCCATTAAATTTTGGTTGCGAAAGCAAATACGTTCGTAAGCGAGTGCTTGTGGAGCAATACAACTAATAGCTCTTATACAATCGATAGTTTCGATAAAAGGGTTTTGAGCTATACATATTACAATTAAAAAGCTAGGAACGTAAAGTTTTGCAGGATTGGTACTTATTATATATGTAATGTGCGTAGTGAAAATCACCCAGATCGGAACAGCATAACATGTAGCTCCCATACAATCGATTTTTCCAATAAATGGGGTTCGGGTTATGTATCTTTAAATTATCAGTTTTGCAGAGTTTGTTCTAATTGTAAGTGGAGATGGACACTTAAAACCGTGATGCGTGTTCATTATAGGTATAAAGTCTTCGGCACAGTCGAAGACAGTCCTTTCCTTGCTTGTTTTTATTTTATTTTTCCAATATATGTATGTTGTATACTAAATTTTAATTTAAGGTCATCATGGCATAGGTTGTGAAACCTGTATATGCCAGGCTATGTATAAGATATCTAAATTAACTTTTGCACAAAATCAACGTGATAAATTTAGTGGCATGGATTATCCATCTGGATTAGTTGGACAATAACCTGGCCTAGGATAAGCGTCCCTGCCATTGAATCAAAGCCCAAAAAAGGCGGTTGATGACAATAACACTATAACCTAATAATGAAAACCTTTCTCCTTTTTCTAATAATTGTTTTCACCATAAAGCACTTATTATCAGTTTCGAATTTTATAATTTTGATCGCGTTACAGTAAACTCGCTACAGCAATACGACTTTTTAAAAGCTAACTATTCAGCAATTAATGATTTTTTTAATTCAACTGATTGGTTATTTCTGAACCTACCAAATAGTCCGCTGTTATCTTACAAAACTTTCCACTCGTTACTAACTTAGGCAATATCCGAATTTGTTCCACTAAAACATAAATCTGCAAATAATAAACCACCTTGGTTTAATAAACGCTTATGTAATCTTAAAAATAAAAAGAATAAAGCCTTTAAATGCTTCAAACTAAGTCATAGTGAGAGGGATTTTCAAAATTTCGAGCGACTTCGTAAAGACTTTGACTGCCTTCATAAATTTTTGTTCAAACAGTATATGTTTAAAGTTGAATCAGGTCTAAAATCTAACCCGTCATTCTTCTGGCAGTACATTAATTCTAAAAGGAAGTCGAATGGGTTTCCAACCACCTTTATATATAATGGGATAATTTCTGATAGCCCTGAGGCTTCATGCGATTTATTCGCTGAATTTTTCCAGGAGGTCTATGAAGTATACGACTGCCAATCTCTTCCTACCTTAGCTTCTCCATCATTACCGCCAATATCAACGTTTGTAGTTAACGAGTGTGATGTGACTCTTGCAATTTCTAACTTAAAGTTCAGCACAAAGTTGGACAATGAAGGACTTTGTTCCGCATTTTTTAAAACATGTTCACATGCTTTAGTGGGTCGAATCACCAGTATTTTTAATGCGTGTCTCTCCAACGGCATTTTTACTGACGACTGGAAGGTGTGCTCTATACATCCAATTTTTAAATCAGGTGACCGAAACAACATTTGCAACTATAGGCCTATAGTGAAGCAGAGCACAATGGCAAAGTTGTTTGACAGTGTCATTCAATCGAAACTTTTTCTTCATGTAGGTAGCATACTTAGTCATTGCCAGCATGGTTTTATGCCTGGTAGATCTACGTGTACTAATCTACTTTTAGTCACTCATGAGATCGTTAAAGCATTCAACTGTCAGGCACAGCTTGATGTGATATATACCGATTTTTCGAAAGCCTTCGACAAGGTGGATCATGTAGTCCTGTTGCATAAGTTAATGATGTACGGCATTACTGGTGAGCTATTAGAATTTTTCTCTAGTTTTCTAAGTGGTAGAAAACTATTCGTAAAAATGGGGTCCACCACGTCTAGCATTTGTGTCAATGCGTGGTCAGGTATTCCGCAAGGAACTCACAGCGGCCCTTTGTTGTTTCTACTTTTTATTAACGATCTACCCCTTCACTTTAAATATGCGAATTGTCTAATGTTTGCTGTTGATGTCAAACTTTTTCTGAAAGTTGATAGCATCTCCGAAAGCGAAAAGTTGCAGTATGACTTAACGTCTTTCGAATCGTGGTGTAGTCTAAATCACTTGTATTTAAATGTTAACAAATGCTCCATAGTCACGTATGCTAGGAAGTCGGATACAATCCTATTCGACTATTATTTGGATACTAATGTGCTCAATCGTCTCTTTGACTTGAAGGATTTGGGTGTGATATTTGACGCCAAGCTTTCCTTCAATAAACATATCGATTTCATTACATCGAAATCATTTGCATTGATAGGTTTCATCAAAAGGAATACTATTGACTTTAAGGACCCGAACACCCTTAAATCTTTGTTTATTTCTCTTGTACGGAGTCGGTTAGAATACTGTTCTTTGGTGTGGAGTCCGTACTATGATATATACTCCGCAAAAATTGAAAGAGTTCAGAGAGTCTTCACGAAGTTTGCTTTATATAATACTAACTTTGAAGGCGGTCCTCTGCCTTACATTAGCAGGCGGAAGCTTCTTGGCTTACAATCTTTACATGACCGTAGAATTTGCTGTGCATTGTTATTTGTGTATAATGTGATTAACCATAATATTGATTGTGCTGACCTAAAGGTTTTGTTCAATGTTTATATACCCCCAAGAACGCTGAGGTCTAACCGTTTATTTGCTGATTCAACTAGTACAACTAATTACACGTTCAATGAACCCATTAATAGATGTATCCGTATTTGTAATAGTTACGCAAATGTTATTGATCTAAGTTCGAGTTTTTATACATTCAAATTATGTTTGTTTACAATATTTAATTAAGTTTGCTTTATTTATTTATGTATATATATGTGATAAACTGTCTAGTCTGTAAGATTTATAAATCAATAGACTGAAATAAATAAATAAATAAATAAAAGCACTCCGGCAATTTTCTATCAAAAATGTCTCATGCACATACAAATAAAGGGTGTTTTTTTAGGGGTATAGAACTTTGAATTGAAATAAAACACAAGAAAATCGTTTTAAGGTCCATCAATTTGGCTTTATTGGAAGGATAATTTTATGCCATTAATGTTTAAATATGTGGCCGCCGCGGCTGGCTCGAATAAAGCCAATTCTACAGGTCCAATTTTCAACCACTTTTTCGAGCATATGGGGCCGTATGTCGGCAATAACGCCACGAATGTTGGCTTCCAATTCCCCTAACGTTTCTGGTTTGTTGGTGTAGACGAGCGACTTCACATATCCCCAAAGAAAATAATCCAATGGTGTTAAATCACACGACCTTGGTGGCCAATTGACAGGTCCATTCCGCGAAATTATGCGCTCATCGAATGTTTCCTTCAATAAATCGATTGTGACGTGCGCTGTGTGGCATGTAGCGCCGTCTTGTTGGAACCACAACTCATCCACATTCATGCCATCCAATTCGGGAACAAAATAGTCGGTTATCATGGCTCTATACCGGTCTGCATTAACGGTAGCTGCCTCTCCAGCATTATTGCGGAAGAAGTATGGCCCAATGACTCCACCAGCCCATAGAGCACACCAAACAGTCAGTTTTTGTGGATGTAATGGCGTTTCAAGGGTCTCATGTGGATTCTCTTCACTCCAAATGCGGCAATTTTGCTTGTTGACGTAGCCATTCAACCAAAAATGAGCCTAATCACTGAACAAAATTTTGCGGTGAAAATCAGCATCGAAATCAATCTCATTTTCGGCCCATACACCAAAATCACGACGCATTGCATGGTCTCGCGGCTTTAATTCTTGCACAAGCTGGATCTTGTAAGGTCGCAAGCCAAGATCTTTGCGCAAAATCTTCCATAAAGTTGATGGACAAAGCTCCAATTGCTGTGCACGGTGGCGAATCGATTCATTCGGGTCCTCTTCAACACTTTGCTCTACAGCGGCAATTGTTTCTTCGGTGCGCACTGTTCGACGTCTCTGCGGATGCGTATTATCACATAGAGTTAACGTAGTGCGAAAACGATCCATGGTTAACCGAATTAATTGCTCTGATGGACGATTATGTCGACCATAAAATGGACGGAGCTCACGGTAAACTTCGCGAACTGAACCATTATTTTCGAAATAAATTTGCACGATTTGCAAGCGTTGTTCTTTTGTCAACCTGTTCACGATGAAATGGCAAACCAAACTGAACATAAATGACATTAGAGTTGCCAGATTTGACCACAAAATGCCAGTTTTATCTCTATTCGAAAAACAAACCTGTAAAAAAAACACCCTGTAGTATGAGAGCAACCTAAACTAACCGCACAGCGTAAAAACCTAACTCAATTTCCAATTTTTGTTTTGCGTGACATATCGATTTGTCATTTACGCTTAGCTGTCACGTCGGTTGCGTATATGAGAGCTACTCACGCACGCAAATTTATTTGGGTTAGAGCCGAAAAAGTCGTTTATTTTCGTGCGGTAAAAAACGCTGGGCGGTAATATTAGGTTGGACTGTAAAATTTCGTTTAAACAACAACAATGCACATTTAAGTTCGGTTTCCGTTGAAAAGCATAAATTCGATCAAAGGCTTGTCTAGCAGTATGGTATCACCGTGCATTCCAACTGTGATTTGTTTATTTACTTTTCAATTGTCAAGCACAGCTGATTGTATTGGGAGAAATTTTTGGCTGCGTTTAGGATTAGCCGTGGACGAACAAATCTATTTTTCCACTTTGTGAATCTAAGCAACAAGGATTTAAGGACATTGTGTACAAATATGAATATTAAGCCAATCATAACATGTAAGCGAGCAACTTTGTTTACTTAACTTACAACTTGAAATGAGATTGTATTTCATTAACAGATGCAGGAGCTGGGCCATTGTTTCGTTCGCTGGAGGCACAAATTCTCAATGCTATACCGTTAGATACATGTGAATGGCGACGTACATACCATCGCCCATCTAAGCAGGTACGTTTAGAAGCGCAAACTCAACCATTTAATATCAACTCCCTAGAAAGGTACAAAAGGGGCGAATGGAGCATTTTGGAACATCCAATTTTACATATATTTGTTACGGAGTGTAATGTAAGTACATTATAGTTTTTGGTAATTGTTTCCTTTAGGAGACAACTGCTAAAACACGTCGGAAATTATCGGGAAAGGTATCAAAAGACGCGTTTTGACCTCGGTAACAATAATCCAGAAGCGAATTTTCGAGTTTTTGTTTCAGTGAAGAGATATTTGCCATCAAAGTTGAAAATTTTCTGTCATTTTTATGTGGTTGTTGTAATCACAGATTAGGGTGGATCGAAAAGTGCAAAAAGTGTGTTCTGCGCAGAAATACTGTGGACCGCGTAGCCGGTGTTGGACCGGCTAAGGGCTATTTTTTTGAAGCGCGGCCGAAGGCCGCCTACGCAGAAAGGTGTTCTGCACATAGATACCTTGGATCAAGCCCCCTATTTGGGATCGGACCCGAGTCATTTTTGGGTTTTTTTCGAATAACTTTTCACTGAAACAAAAAATTGAAAATCCGCTTTCGGATTGTTGATACCGAAGTCAAAACGCGTTGTTTGATACCTCTCCCGACATTTTTGGACGTGTTTTAGCAGTTGTCTCCTAAAGGAAACAATTACCTAGTTTTTTGCTATGCACATTTAAACACAGTTGTTTTTCTAAATTTGAAGGACTTGGATACATATAAGGCAACCGCCCATGAAGAAATAAAAAATTGGCTTAAGCAATTAACTACATATGGTATATCGGATTGGATGATTTTACTAGTAGAGACGCTCGATGTTCGTAAAGCAAAAAACTTACTACCACGCACTACAGTGCTGGATAAAATTCGTCAAGATTTTGCAACAAAGAACGATGATCGTTGCATATCAGTTTTGAATCCTGCAAAATTTGAGCAAAAGTCAGCTGAATCTTTTCGTTGCTTAGTGCAGCGAATCAGGTATTTCTAAAAATGTTTATTATTACTGTTTTTATTCTTGCTGCAGCTGTTATAAAACTGCTCAGATGAAAAACAGTATGTATAAGTCCACATCCGTTTCAACCGAGACTAGGGTTCTCGAACGCGGTGATGTTTTTGGAGCAGTACTTCACCCTGTTTAGCAGCCACGTCCAACCATGATAAGTCTTCAAGACCTTCTAACCAAAGTTCTAAGAAACTTCATCTTTTGATGGAGTCTTACTGACCATTTTAAGAGTTATTCTTAGTCGGGCCGTACCCGTTGCCCGGCACTTACAATTAAAACGATCTGAGATGTCATAGTTTTTAACACTCAACGCAGTTCCAACGAACTGGAGGCTTATACTGTTGAAAAGGACTGTCCACACCACTAACACCCCCTTAAACCCTCTGTGTGTTCTCTCATAACAAACAACGACAACCAGCAACAGCACGTCCAACATTGGTTGAAGTGAGCTACGAACAACTTGTAACCGAAAAATGCTACTAGAAGTTCAAAGCGGACCTTTACACTTACAATTAAAACGATCTGAGATGTCATAGTTTTTAACACTCAAAGCAGTTCCAACGAACTGGAGGCTTATACTGTTGAAAAGGACTGTCCACACCACTAACACCCCCTTAAACCCAACATTGGTTGAAGTGAGCTACGAACAACTTGTAACCGAAAAATGCTACTAGAAGTTCGAAGCGGACCTTTTCAGAATTGACAACGGTTTTGGCAACTCCTGGTACTGGGCCGACTGGATGTTGTTGTAACAATAAATAGCCCTACCTAGTCCATATCATTGTCACCATCTTACGGAAGTCTCATCGATGTTCGTTGGTGTCATAGGTCGACTAATCTTACTTGTATGTTTTGCTAAAAATGTTTAGAGTTAACATTGCCACATAACGAGAAAGACAGCAGGAGAATGAGAGGTGAATGGAGTCACTCCCCTAGGTCAACCATCAAGTTACACGTCAATACTACCCATGGTTTAGAGGGCTTAGAATATACCCGAAGTAGGTATGCTTGTCGTTTCCACGGCATTCGGTACCGGATTCATATCCTTCAAAGGACTTCCAAAGTCAGAGTAATCCCGGTTGGTTATCACGTCTTAATCCATTAATGGATGCGCCGAATAAGCAGGGCGAAGTACTGCTACTACAACAAAACACTTTTCGCGGCACCTTGGTACCTTGATATGCAATGTAAATACAATCGGCTTTCATGATAATGAACTGTTAGGTCCTGTAACTTTTTGTAACTTACATTGCTAATAATAGTTTTAATTCCAGATTTCTCATGCTTGCGAGCTATAATCGTAATATTGCGAAATATGAAGAGCTTATACGCAGTAAACGCGAAAAGCGTAATCACGATGGTTGGGACTTTTGTCAGTACTTTTTTATGCAAGAAGACCTAGCTTTGATATTTGAAAAACTTGAATTGCATACCGAGGCGTTAATACAATATGATGAGCTGGACGCTATGTTTTCGCAATTTATTACCAACTCTGGCTTCGGTGAAAAGCAAAAATGGTTAGAACATTTCAAACAGCCACTGAGTTTCTTTCACGGCATTTGTTTAAATCGACGCGATAAATTTGAAATACGTCACAAAATTAAAGAAGGTCCTGTCTCTATTTTAGAGTTTAGAAATTATTTATACGAACGACAAGCACATTTGTTACAACAAAGCAATGAGATACCAGAAATTGCTAAACGTCTACTAAACTTTATCTTTTCTACCTTGCGCGAAATTGAGTTGGTCAAATTGGACACACCAGAAGGTGCATTATCCTGCTGGGAGTTTGTGTGCTCGCTGGAAGTATTGCAAACTTGTGAGCAGGCTATGGAGCCAAACGAGATGATTTGCTTTCAACATTGTGCGCCAATCTGGAATTTCGCCAAAGATAAATTGTATGAGTTGGGTAAACTGTGTGGTCTGCTGCCTGGTTTTACACCAACTTCCGAACAATTGCATATTGTAGTGCAACTTTCTGCTGGTATTGGGGATACACCGCTTGAGCAGTCACAGTTTTTAAATCCAACCCCGCAAATTCCAGAGAAAAGACGCGATCGTTCACCTAATCGTCGTCCAAAGAAATCTGCCACCGAACAATTAAAAGAGGCGTTAGGTTCCAATCAGGCATTTCAAAAGCTATATTTAGAATTGGCCGAATTGGCTATAAGCACATACAAACATGTCTCACGCCATCGTTCAGCGCGTCTCGTGGGTTTGGATTTGGGCAACTTTTATTGTTCGCTTAATGAACCGCATAAAGCTGTGGGTTTCTTCACTGATTTATTACGCGAACTAAAAGCTGAAAATTGGCATATGCTGAGCTCACAAACCCTACTTGAACTAGCTAATTGTTATCGTAAAATGGGAGATTCACTGGCTTACACTAAAACTTGTAGTTCAATTTCCTGTTGTCAAGAATTGGAAATGTTGGTGCGCTCATTTTATTTCGATGAATTTCTAAAATCAATTAAGACCCTAACAACTACGCTATCTGCGCAACCGTCCATGGAGAATGCTAATTATTGTGTGCTTGAAGATCACTTTCGTATCTGCGATGTAAATGTATTGAATGCAGAGCCCATAATACAGGATGATATAGTAAAGGTGCAACTAAAATTGGACAGTTTATATCCAAGAGAAGTATTTGCTGAATGTATACAACTATCATATGAAATGTATGTGGCTCCAGTTACTGGTGAGGTAGCAGCACCTCCGTTAGTTGCATCAGTTAGTGGCAACAAAGGCATAAAGCTGAACAGTACACCAACAACGTCGCCACTTAAAGAGTCACGCCTCAAAATCTCACTACGTTTAGATTATAAACAAGATGAAACATTAGATTGTGCTTCAGTAGCTTGTGAAGTGCCTAAAACCAAGCAGCCAGTACGTCGTACGAGTAGCACTAAACGTAAACTATCACCAAGTGTGCAATCAGATTTTACAAATTTCGTAGCAACTGAAAAAGTGGCTATACAACCGGGCACCAATATATTTGAGCTGAAATCAAAAGCGACACGTGTGGGCACTTGGGATTTCAAGCAGGTTAGCAAAATTATACTGTACAAAAATTTGAGGGCTCATTGCCATGAGGCGGAATGATGCATAATTTAAGTCGTCTATATATAGTATGTAGTGAATAGATATTTATTTATTACAAGCCTCTGATAGTAAGATTTCGCGGGATTAATTTTGTATATGACCCCATCAGGTTAGGGGCTTACAATATAACTACGGTAGGTATGAAAGTTCATCGGTAACACTCCCCTAAAGTTGCGATAGGTCGATGTTTAGTCTGAATAGCGAATATTTTTACCTTTTGAAGTACCAAAACTGAAGTTCAGTGAACGCCTTGCTTATCCCTTGGAAGAGTATCTACAATTAGTGACGCCGTTTAGCGGGCGGGAACTGACACATGAGTGTACATCGCTCCCTTTTGGAAACTATTCGATTTGGGCAACTTAGGGGCGTTAACCGGCTTATATGGCAGCGGCCCTAAGGTTATTAATTTAAACGTCCACTTGCGTATTCATAGACAGATATTAGAGGATTGTACAGTGACCAAAGGTCAAGCCGTTTGTGTGTGATTATGATCTGACCATGGTGAGACTAAGAATATAGCCCATCGCATTCTAGTATATTATCCGTAGTCTCCAACGATTATCCACAGAAACGTCACGAGTAGTTTGGTTCAGTAACTTTGCGGTTGAGTCTGAAATAACCTGTAAGAATACCTGTTAGAATTCTTAAGTTGCTTTAGAGAGACCTACGATCGCTCTATAGTGGGTTGTGTTATAACTTTTAAGAGCAATTTCTTTGCTTCTTCATAACTTAAACTTGAAGACTTTTGCCTATACCATTACAAGACCACGTCACCTAAGATATAGTTAATAAAATAAGTCATTCTTGGTTCCGTCCCTAAAACCTCTATTGTACTGTGTTAACTGCCACTACTAAACTACATAAAAATCTTTTTTTTTTTAAGATGCGAATTTCCATATCTCCGTTGGAATTCTTATCCGAGCAAATACCGTTTAGAGCGATACCATTTTCAATTACAACAAAGCCAGCTGCAGCTGTGCTGAATTTTAAAAACCTGATTGCAGGCATTGAACAACCGATACTTTTAAGAGTATCGGGCGGTAGTTTTATATTCCCCGCGGATGCGAAAATCGTACTTAAATGTTCCACCAAAAACTTGCGCATACGTATCGCAAACTCAAAAAAAAAAAAATTAGCCAACCAGGAGGGTGAGGCACAAACTTCAGTCGAGCGAGAAGAAAAATTGCCCAACAACGAAATTAGCAATTCCAATACTATAGTCAATGCTGAAAATTTAGAAGATGATTCGACATTTCAAAGCACGCTGCAAGTGCCATTGCCGAATTTCAAATCTTTCGAAGAACGTGAAATTCCGCTAGAAGTTTTAACTGATTTGCCAGGGCGTAAAGTATCTAAACATTTAGATCATTATGTCACACTAACATGCCCGTGGTCACGCAATGAACTGCAAATAGCGATTGATTTCCAGCCTGCTTTAGAGGCGCAGTGTCGCTTACACACTTGTGGCACACAAAAGTTTCTGCATGTTGTAATGAAGGGATTGGAAGCGAATTTATATTTAACTGAAGCTAAGGTGAAATGCGATGTGGCGGGCGTGCGTTTAATAGATTTGAATCCTCCATCGCAAGTGCGTGTGGTATGCAATTTATACAAATTTTTGATTTACATGTTTGATTAATTTTTTACTTATATTTTCAAGCACATTTACAAAGGCCTTACTATTTCTTACTTGTATGAAATACAAGTGGAGCCGCTGAAAGCAGAGGTAGAATTACCCGCAGTTATCAAAGTGCATTTTATGACAAAATACTCAACTGTCGAGAAGCCAACACTTTTGCGAAATTATGGATGTGCTTTCGATTTAGTCGACTATACAACGCTTTTCAAAGTGCAAACACAGCTTGAGCCAAACGAATTATGTCGTTTACGTTCTGTATGTAATTTGAATTTAAAAATTACGAAAATGCACGAAAATCCCTATGTGGATCTAATGTATGAGGTGTTGAGTGATCAAAATTTATGGGCTGTGTGTGGACGATCGGCAGGTTGGTTTAATTGTATTACGCTATTATAAATTCTTTTCGGAAAAGTAAAGGGTTTAAATTAAAAATTAATAAAATTTGAGGATAGGCTTTCAAATCCTTAATTTAGGCAGCTGTAAATACAGTAACAACAACACGACTTCAAAAAAGAAAAAGGCCTCAATAACAATCGAAATTACTTGTGAACAGCCAACAATCCCGAACATAACACTGAATGCTTTCGAAATTTTAGTGGGAGTTCTTTTGTATACACACATCTGTTTTGAAGCATCGTACAACTTTATCCAAATTCCACTTTGTGTAGTTGCTGCTATTGAAATGGCTTAAAATTGCTTGAAATATTTGGAAAGTAACACCAGGGTGTGAGTCGTGGCGGGGATACAAATCCGTACCGCTGCGGTGGTTTGAATTCAATGAGTTAGCATTTTATGAAATCCTTTACTTTAAACTTTTTGTATCAAAAATATTTATATACAATTTTCTGTTAAATCTTTAGTAACAATCTTTCTTTATTTTAATTTTATTTTTATGAAAAACTGTGGTACGTATATTTATCTATATCTTTAGATGCTTTAGACTTAGAATTAGAGTAGTCTACTAATTTAGCAACATTTTGAAAAAGCATTCTTATTATTGCCAAATCAAAATTGATATTCTCAAATTGATCGTGTTATTTCAGGCGTTGTATCAATGAAGGATGTTGAGAGTCATTCAATTTCATTGGATGTTATGCCACTGAGTACAGGCTTTTTACCCATGCCTAATATAAGATTGTCACGTTATACGGCTGGTGGTAAGAGTAAAACCGATACACATTCCAAAGTGCATCCATTTCCACAAGGGCAAGTTTATAATAGCACCAAAAGTATGCAGATACATGTTATAGCGAGCAGTAATGGTGAACAGTAGATTAGATTATATACATATAGAAATCCTACATCATAAATACCTATTATTTACTCAAAATACTATTTTATTCAAAGGCAATCTGTGAAAGTATTATTGTTGCAATATTTTAGAGAAAAAAAGTGTTCGTATACATTAATAAAAAAGTATGTTTAGCAAAATGTGTGGAAAACAAAAAAATGCTAGAATTTATTGGATCATTGTATAATGTGGAATGCAACAAAACTGGGTAAATTAGTGTTTTGATATCCTTGGAATAACTAAATATTTTCTTTCTTTTTTAATAATCTGTTTTATTTTAATTTTTAGAATATTCGTGAAGGTTTGAGAAGAGAAATCAACAAAGTATTTCAAACGATAACAAAATGTTACAAAGATTCCAGAATTGAAATTCGACTGAGGCCTTCGAACGATATGAGAAAAGGCCCTGCGGGTTAGGGGTTTAGAATATGCCCGAGGTAGGCATACCGGTCGTAAGAGGCGACTAATATGCACAAAGGTAATGACGTGCAACTCGATGGTTGATTTACGGATATAATGCCTCTCACCTCTCATTACCCATCTTATCCTTCCTTACGGAAGGAGGGGTGACATGACCTAGAAGGTTTCACTGGTCATAAATCGCTACCACGACAGTCGGGCAGTACCGCAAGGGAGTACCGTAAGGAAGGATAAGATGGGTAATGAGAGGTGAGAGGCATCATATCCGTAGATCAACCATCGAGTTGCACGTCATTACCTTTGCGCATATTAGTCGACTCTTACGACCGGTATGTCTACCAAGGGCATATTCTAAACCCCTAACCCGCAGGGGCGTCAAACAAGGGGTACCGCAGGGTGGTGTCCTATCCCCCCTTTTGTTTAGTTTTCTATATTTCGAGGCTTCCTTCCCCCACCAGACGGAGTCTCCATTGTATCCTACGCTGACGACTGCACGATTATGGCTTAGGGTAAGGGCCCCTACATTGATGAACTTTGTACGAGGATTAACTGTTATCTCCTTTTGGGGGTTAGGGGCATATCGGTCGTAAGAGGCGACTAATATGCGCAAAGGTAATGACGTGCAACTCGATGGTTGCTCTACGGATATGATGCCTCATGCCACCGCAATAGCATCTAAGGCACAGAGGCGCAACAAGATCCTCAAGTCGCTGGCCGGCAGTACTTGGTCGCCCCACCTTGCTGACACCAACTGGAGGAAGTTGAAAGTCTGCCAAAACACCGCCATCAGAACTGCCACAGGATGTCTGCTTATGTTATCGAAGTCTCATCTCCATCGGGAGGCCAAAATGCTCAACACACGCGAGCATGCGGAACTGTTGAGCAGACAGTTTGAACTGCCACAAACCTAGTCATCCAAACCGCCATCTATTGGATGAAGCTCCGCCCCCGAGAGACATAAGGAAACATCTAGGTAAGCACTGTGATGAGATCCGACACCACATTACCTTGCCGTTGGATCTGGGCAACCATAGGCGGACTCTTAACGACCTTCATATCGAGTCGGTAGACAGATCCTTCAGGTCTCGGCCTGTGAACCCCGTAATCGACACCACTTGAAATAGCTGAGGGAGACTAGAGTCATCCTAGCACAACTTCGTTCTGGATATTAAAAAAGATTAAACTCTTACTTATCCAAACAAATACGTGCCTTGCATGTGGTATGTCTACTCACGATACCAAACATCTCTTTTCCTGTTCAATTGAACCTACTCTTGTAACACTGATATCACTCTGGTCCAACCCTGTTGAAACTGCGCCTTTCTCAGAATGACCGTGCCCATTGGGCAGAGCGAAGAACTGTTAATAGCACTGTTAACAACAAGTATCCATCCCTTCTGGTGTATCTTGCTTGAGAAAATCGTTTATGTGTTTAAGAAATGCAATATTAAAATTTTTATTTGTCTTCAACTTTTCAATTACATACGAGTATTTTTATACCTTAGAATGTATTAGCTAATTTCTCAATTTGTTCACGATTCAATCGATAAAAATGCCAATCTTCACTTTCAGTCAAATCAATAGCTTCCAGTTTATCGTAGAACTTACGCGCAGGATTCCAGCCAAGTACATGAAAATCCAATCTTTGACAATTAAATTCCTTCGCTTTAGCAGCAACGGAACGAAATATATATGAACCAGCACCTAAATTACGATACGCTGGACGCACATAAATATCCTCCAGAAAGTAAGCTTTCCCTTCCCAGGTTGAGTAGGAGTAGAAACAAATACTGTAACCCACAATAACGCTGTGAAGTGGAGAAACAAAAAGTAAATTTAAAAAATATTTCAATAAAACAGATGTATGCTAAGAGCGTAATTGAAATGCCATTGTATTGATGTTAGTGGAAGTCCTAAATGCTGAATTGAAATTTCATCTAAGCTTATCAGTTGCTTGGGCATGAAACTGGGTTTACTTTGAATATAACAAATTTATTTTTGGTCCCAACTTATCAGTATCTAATAGCAAATATTTAAGGAAAACTGGAGTATTTGTCCACGTCAACCTTTGTAATAAGTTCTGTGCATACATACATTCATATTTAAAGGGGGCGTCGTTAAGAGCGCGTTAATTTCGAAATGGGTATAAAAATCATTCAAATGATCGATGCAGCGGTGCCAAAACGTCTTAATTCTCAAGAAGTGTTAAGTAAATGAAGAGTCTTGATCTGGATACAAATTATGAATGAACATACCAATTGACCAGGATGTAACCCTTGCAGCTTCAATAGGGTTGGTACATATTGAGATTCTTTTCAGAAGAATAAGTACATAGTTAAAGAGATGATTTTTGTCTGTGGGGGACACCACAAAAATTATCACGACTAAATGAAACGATTCTCGTGCAAACTTGAGTCACTTCTTCAACAATTCCTCGCAATTTCTTGCTGTTTTGTATTTTGAGAAATGTATTTAGTAAAATTTAAACATATCAATTTCTTGATGGTATAAAACAAGTGAAACCTGAGGTCAGGCTTTATACGATGAAGTAGAAGTTTGACCTAGTGGAAACCCGCAAAAATCCGTACCTCGTGCTTTCTAATATATCTTCGCGAATCTTTTCTTTTGAGTTTGGAATACTTTCGAAAGCCAACAGCTAAGGGCAATGGTTTTATAATTTGCTTGTTATTAGCTCTGTTCGGCGAGCATAAATGTTTACTGAAAAGTGTTCGGCGACACAAAACATTTGCAGGCAGGCAGCGCATTTTGAGAGAGGAAGTTTCAAGATTCTGCTAGGACAATTTCACTCAGTAAAACTTTCAAGTGAAAAACAGTTGATCGTGACATAGGAAAAGAACAACAAAAACTTCAAATGTTAACCCTACAAGACGCTGCTGATAGATTCATCAGATTTTTCATATTGCTGCTACAAATCTGATGGCAGATTGGTTCTACGCCCTGATGATCCCTTCAGCGCTTCCTTTCAAATGCTGGCTCATGTGAGGGTCAGCTGTCTTGTAGGGAAGCTATTAACCAAAAAAAAAGCAACAGGTGTTTTGCCTGCAAGTTTTTTAAAAAATTCCTGTTTAGTGGAAATTTTGGTAGTTCTATACGACAGCACGTAACTGCTAATATAGGTCCAAAAATATCGGGAAAGGTATAAAACGACGGGTTTTAACCTTCGTATCAATAATACAAGAGCGGAAATTCGATATTTTATGTCTGTTCAGAGATATTTGCAATTAAAGTTGAAATTTTTCTGTCATTTGCATGTGGTTGTTGTAATCACAGATTAGGGTGTACCGAAAAGTGCAGAAATGTGTTCAGCGCAGAAATATTGTGGACCGCGTAGCCGATGTTGGACCGGCTAAGGGTTATTTTTTTGAACCGCGGCCGTAGGCCGCCTACGCAGAAAGGTGTTGTGCACATAAATACCTTGGATCAAGCCCCCTATTTGGGATCGGACCTAGGCAATTTTTGGGTTTTTTGCTAATAACTTTTCACTGAAACAATTTATTTAATTACCGCTTTCGGATTGTTGATACAGAGATCAAAACGCGTCGTTTGATACCTTTCCCGAGATTTTTGGACGTATATAAGCAGTTACGTGCTGTCGTATAGAATTACCGAAATTTTTTACTTTTTGCGTTTCGGGAGAGTTTCACGTCATTCTCACTTTACTGGCCGTTCTTTGCAAGTTTTGACGCCCAACATACCTATTATAATGCGGTGTCAGTGACTAGCACCTGGCCACTCTTATTGAAACACCCTTTAAATGCATTGTTTACGAAAGTGATTTGTACATGAGCTAAATTTGGGTTTTGGTATGAAGTATTTGATCTCTTTCTATAGTTAAATACAAAAAATGTGTATTCTGCACTTACGGCGTAGGCTGCTCATCGCTTTGCAGGTCGAGCACATAAATGTGACAATATTCTTGACCGCCATCGAGGCCGGCATCGCGTATCAAGTCTGAGAATGTAAATATGTACTTAATTAAATCTGCTTAAATACAAAATTTTGATGCATATACAGATTTCAATATTCACCTTTCTCTGTTATTTTTGGTCCATCGCTCATCTTTTCGAAATCCGCCAATTCCTGCAGGCAAAAAATTTCCATGTAAATAAATTACTAAATAACCTACTAAAGTGTGCCTAATGCAATCCTAATTGACATATTAAGAGCATGCGTATCTTAATCACTCACTCACTCCACTTGCTATTTTCTACTTACAACTCACCTGTATCATTTGCCGCACAGCGGCGATCTCTTCGATTTTTGCACGTCGAAATGTAAATTTTGGATTCGACGTCATCTCGATAGATCAGCGTTTGTTATTCAAATTGAATTGAAGCTTCGCCTGCCTTTGTAATTACAAATACATTCACCTCGATGTATTTTCTGACCCCCTTAGGCCTTTCAATCAGCATGTTTAACAACATTTGTTTGTTATCATTTCTACTTTGGAAATGATATCATTGCAGGGTTGCCAAAGCGTTCCGATTCCTTTGCTGTTCTTTAGAACATAAAATGAATTAAGTCCAAATTGAGGTATTATAATTAAATGCACGTATGAGTTTAGATTATGGGTCTCAAACTAACTTAATTTTATCATTTTTTCATGAATAGAACTTTCGAGCTCATTAACAATCGTGTTTTGTTTTGCTTTCCGCTTGCTTATTCTTCATACCCATTTTATGGTAATATTAGCCTATTTATGTACCTTGGTTAAGTCAGTCATAAAAGGAAAACCCCACAAATCCTCAGGATATGATCGCCTAGAAAATTTTGATGTTGACGCGTTCAAATCCCTGTGGAATTTAGGTAACCTATTATGGCATCTGCACATTTTAAAAACCAGCTTAAAAAACAAGGTCACGATTCCGAAAATTGTCCCAAACTTTCCTCTCGAATCCTCTAAGGTTTCCGAATCTGCATTTGATATATCGGGACAGGTATGATGAGCGACTTAGAGGGTGGTCTTTACATCTCAATTTTCAATTCATTTCAGGAGTAGTTCTCCGTTATTTTTCTATAGTCGTATTTCTATCATTGGTAAGACTTGTGTTCAGATACACGCCTTTTTTTTATAGATCATGACATGAGATCCGTCAAAACACTATTAAAATAGGCAGTTTAGATCCTTCGGTATACTGACAAGCAATCAACGAAATCCACAAACAGTAGCAACTCAATCTAAGGTTGACGAAGAAGTCGACATGTCCAAGGACATCCAAAGCTCTGCATCACCACTTCGGTGTGCATACTGTAATAGGATTAGCTCTTATCTATTCTGACTAAACCCTTACATTCCTTGTGAGACCAACTCGGTTAAAGCCAACAGCACTGATATGCAGCACTGTTGAAGCATAAAGGATTGTAGTTAGATGAATTCGTTACCAATCTGTAAATTTCCATTTCGGTTAAGTAGAGCAAAGTACTCTTCACCAACAACAAACAAATCCGAAAAGTATTCTCTTAAGGTTTTTGGAAAGCGGCCGGTGTGCAGGATATGATTGCAAATGCGTTCGAATACTAGCACTTTCAGCTAATAGTTCGACTGCCGAACCTTCCAGCCTTATCCGCCCGGCAAGCCCTCGACTAGCAGTGCATTACTCGTTCTCAACCGGTTCCCTCTCGGACAGTTCTAAGGTAGCTTTGCTTTTGGTAGTTCTCAACTAATTTCGGTAGTTCTGGTTGTGGATTAGTTACTATCGATATCTTCTAAGTGTCCTTTAAGTATGTATAGCCTTTTAACCCGTACCTCCTTCCTCTATTTTGGAAGGACCGACCGGGTAACGATTTAGACCCTTCGCTGGTCTTTGAAAATCAAAAGTACTATTAAATTGAAACATTTGCAGGGGATAAGTTTGTCGGCCAAAGTTAATGGAAACAAGTAAGGAAGTCTAAGTTCGGGTGGAACAGAACATTACATACCTAGTAGTGATCTGTTATGGCATACCAATTTACGTAGGTCTATTTTAATACTTTTCAGTTCGTATTATAAAGCCAGCTGATTTTTACAATAAAAACACTTCTGTTATGAGTTTTGAGGGGTAAATTAATTTATTTGTATATAAATAACTTCCCTACCAAACACTGCTAAGCACATCTTTTCAAAATACCAATACATGCAAATGTGTGAAAAATTTGCATTCAAATAGACAGATGGACAGACAGGCGGACGGGCATAGCTAAATCAACTCAGCTCATCGTTCTGTTTATTTCCGTATACTTATCGATAGGCCCATCTCTTCTTCTTCTCATACTTACAAACATTTCATGTTCACTAAAGGTATGAAAATCAAAAAAGGTATATAACTTATCTATTGCAGTGGGGTACTAACTACTTGCCCGGATATTTTGCTTGTGTGTTATCCGATTTGCCTAATTTTTGGCGGGAGTATACCCCACATACTTTTGTGAAGCAGCTGACCAATTTTCATTGAAATATCTAGTTGAAACTATAAGCAATCGCCTTTGAAAATAGCAGAATTTTTATGCTGAAAAGTGAGCGGCGCCACGCTTACTTCCCCAAAATCCACAAAAGTTTTGCTTCAAAAGCTTATTAGTTGTGCAAGATCTTATTGAAACAACTTTGCATAGTTATAGTTTTACATTTTACAAAAAAATTTTTCAGAACTATGTTAAAAAACTGGGCGTGGTCCTTGACCGATTTCACCCATTTTTACAACAAACAGTTACCTTTCTTTTTATATTCAACATTTTCGCCAAATACGATTTCGATACAATTATTTTTATTGGAGTTATGGCATAAAAAGTTACTATAAAAAGGGCGGGGCCACGCCCATTTTCGAAAATTTTTATTTACGACTTTCTTCGTTCACGAACACTTTGAAAGTGAAATACAAGGTGGCGCAAAAGTAAGCTTCCGATGTTCAGCATATCGGTTGTGGCACGTGCAGTGTGTGCTGTTGCACCGTCTTGTTGGAACCACATGTTTTCCAATCCCAATTCATCAAGTTGCGGCAAAAAGAACTCGTTGATCATTGCTCTGTAGCGCTCACCATTCACAGTAACCGTTTGGCCCCGACCGATTATTGGTCAAATAAATAGTCAGCAATATTCCGCGTTCTGGAGCAGTGTAGCATAACATTGTTTATTAACGTGTATTTCGCATGTGTTTACTACACAAATGTCAAAACAGAACTGACTTTAGGGGCCAATCGCAAAATTTATAGCATTTTCTGATAGGAGGATTACTTTTGCGCCACCTTGTAGAAACGATATAAAGCTATTTTACACAAAGTTATTGCCTATTAAATATATATATATGATCCTTTTCAAAACCTTTCTCATAAAAGTGGGCGTGGAGCTTAACCGATGTCGCCCATTTTTTGCGACGGTACCACGCCCATTTAAAACATTTCTTGAACATTTTATTTACTGCCTTAACGTTAATGTACACACCATAATTTATCCTTATAAGTGTATTATGTACTGAATAATCACTTTTTTGTATTTTCGAAAATATTATATATATAAAAAGTGGGCGTGGCTGTTATCCATTTTAAATAGCGCTCGGATATGAGTGCCAAGGAACTTGCATACCAAATTTCATTAAGATATCTCAAAATTTACTCAAGTTATCGTGTTAACAGACGGACGGACGGAGGGACAAAATGGGTTTATAAATTTCTTTTTTCCTCCTGAACATTTTGATATATATAAGTCAATATCTATCTCGATCCGTTTATGCCGTTACATACCACCGTTAGGCGACTAAAGTTATAATACCTTGTGTGCGTAGCACTACTAGGTATAAAAATTGAGGAAACAAAAACTTTAGAATCAAGGAGCTCCCGAATAAGATGCTTAATAATGATGATGAAAAACTTATTTCGCGCATGAACCATTGAATGGAACGGGAAATATTGGTAAAGTGACCTCATTAAAAATAATTAATAAAGTGTGTCGATATTTTTCGAAAGCTTTTTTGTCTTTGGTACATTATTATAAGGTACGTTTGTGTAGGTAAGAGAACTGCTGGGGATGTCACGGGTCAGGTTTTCTGGATTTATGAATATGTAGATAATACAGAGGTACATACAAATGTATGTGGCTATGAATAGCTCTGTGTATGATTACAAAAACTGCAATCATAGATCAGATCGCTGGAATCGAAATGAGATCTGCAAATAAAACCAAAATCAAAGACAGCGAAGTATTAGGGTTATATTGTGACTACAGATAAATATAAGTCGGTGCAAACATATTGATGGACGCTTACATTTTATAGACTTTGAGTTGATTTTGTTGCTTATCACATGAAACGAGTGCTCGTTGGTTGGTTGTCAGTAAACATAAATGACCTTTTCACCAGCAAGTCAAGTTGTTTTTCGTTTTTATGACAGAATATTTATGTCTCACTGCCAATAATAAGAGCATTAAGTGCTACGTACGAATGCATGTACAGCTGGGGCGTTCCGTGCAAACTTGAACATAATTTTTGTTTCCCATACGGGATTAATTTTAAGTTTTTAGTTTTATGAAATCAAGTCTCATAATAATATTTTCGCCAAAATTTTAGTTCAGGCGAGTAAAGAAAAATTTATTCAAAGCTAGAGAGCTTGGTACGCTTCGCTGCGTCTCAGAACTTTGAATAGAATAAGCACGATTTTAATCAAGTATTTCCGAAAATAGTTGAGTTATTGAAATCCATCACCTTTCGCTTGACACCCGTATTGTACTAACACATTTTGTGTCAACCCTGGTCCACATATTGATCGAAAACTCTGATACGGGTTGAGCTAACGAAACAGTTGTTATATTGAGTTGAAAATTAGACGTCTAGTAGTACAAAGGTTGAAGCTGCATTCAGTTCCATTCAGCGATTTTTGAGTGATGCGTGTTCTAACATACAGACAGACAGACAACAATTTTACAAACTGTTGTTTGGATACTAACCGCCTAAAAATGATTGCTTCTATCAATTTTTCTTGCATATCTTTTATTATATGTAAGGAATATAAATACTCTTTTTCGTGAACTCAAATTTTGTTGCTAAGCTCAAAAACCTGGAAATTTAGCCAAGCAATCGAGGTTTATAATGACTAGGTGGTCCGTAAAAGGTGTACTCGCTGTCAACCGTAGTAAAACAGAGTTCGTTCTCTTCACGAGGGCATATTACATTACTGAATTTGGACAATTGGAGGAGTACCGCTGGTACTGTCTGATAACGTTAAGTGGTTCAGTACATTGTGATTACTCTAGAAAGGACATGAAAGCTCAATGTAGAGGACATATCTAGGAAAAACTAGGTTTCTCTCCAAGGGTGGTACACTAGCTGCGCGATATGGTGGTAAAGCCTATTCTCTTCTATGCAGTAATGGTCTGTTGGATTGCACTAGAGACCGCTTTGAGCACGATTGAATCAGTGCAACCTGTCATTAAATGTTACACGGAACATGCACCCGGTTGTCATTGTTTTAAAAACAGTCGCAGCTCGTTCTGCAATTAGATTTCGAGTCGCTCGATATAAGCTTGTACAGGACATATTACTGTTTTTTAATAAGTAAAAGCTGGATCGGCGTCGTCTACTTCGAGCAGGTGGGCTTCAGGTCAGCTAAGTACGCGCTGAGCAGACACCTCTTCTTCGCAGGTGCCAAGAGACTTCGATTCCATGTGCTCAGCTCAACTGTTAGTCTTCCTTAAGGCCCATCTCGACATGTTTGTTGGAGTGCTGACTGGGCACTGCCAGATGGGAATTCGTGCGTTATGAAAGTCTTGGATAATCCAGCTGTGTGAGGTGCTAAGAGTATGACGAGGTGGAATCTCTGGTCATATCAATGTTT
Source organism: Merzomyia westermanni (assembly GCA_949987695.1). Classification (NCBI taxonomy): domain Eukaryota; kingdom Metazoa; phylum Arthropoda; class Insecta; order Diptera; family Tephritidae; genus Merzomyia; species Merzomyia westermanni. The sequence goes on from OX465288.1 coordinate 36,259,562, forward strand.
TTGAGTGTCCGGGGAATACGTCGAGTTTGCCCTATCCGAAATTTTATTGTTGCTAAGCAGCGATTTGTTAAATAATTAGAAACTAGTGTCGCCGGGGGGTATCAAAACGGATTTCAAATATGCCCAAGTGAGCTGCTCTTAGCCTGACTTGCGTCCAAGGCTATAACTCTTAACGACTTTGTACTTGAGAAGCAAAAATATATATACCTTAATTTTTGAGTGCAAATAAAAATGAAATCAGATGTGTTGGACCAAAAGTTTGTTCAGGAAACATTATCCCCTGTTCCGAAAAATGGCATGGTTGCTCTGTTGCAAAACAAGTTCTAAATTTGATACGATTCCGCCTGAACTAAACAAATTTAGCTGTAAGTTATAAAAAAAAAAATTATAAAACCCTAGATAGCAAATCCAAAGGTCCTTTTAGGCGCTGCATGCGCCATATACTCGTATGTAGGTACATGTATGTAGGAATGTGAATAAAAAAATATTATGTGCGTATGCCCGCTCTGGTTATGTGCCAATGACTTGTACAACGAATCGTTTAAAATAACCCAGAAATAACATAATTTTCCATTTTATGCCGTTAAAGCGTTATTTTCTTATCTCTACAATTCACCGATGTTTCGTTGCGGACAGCTTGATGTTGTTGTTGTTTTGCCTACCATGTAAATTAGAGTGATTCTCCCTTGCGTCAAAAAATATTAGTACGTTCGAGATATCTGTCTCAACTCCTAAAAATATAAATCACCGTGAAACAGAGACCCTACAACATCTCGACATACATATAATAAAATTGTAAAAGGTCGATCGATGCCTGTACATTGCAGGTACTTAAAAAAAATAAAAAAGTAATTGGAAGGATCATTACTAAGTGAATAGTATTCAAATCAACAGTTTTAGAATTTTTGTCTGGCTGTCTGTAAGTTTGAACGCGTATCACTCAAAAACTGCTAAATGGAATCAAATGCGACTTCCACCGTTGCATTACTAGATGTCCAACTTAAAATTTGAAATATCCTTTGTTTCGATAACTCAACCGGTTTCTGAGTTGTCGATAAATATGTGAATCAGGGTGACCAAAATTATGTTAGTATAATATCGGTATCTGCTTACTCCAAATTAGAAAAAGAAGCGGAGAAAATGGGATTGGTGGTGAACGAGGGCAAAACGAAGTACCTTCTGTCATCATGCAAAGAGTCAGCGCATTCGCGCCTTGGCAACCAAGCCACTGTTGGCAGCAATAATTTCGAAATAGTAAACGACTTCGTTTACCTGGGAACCAGCATTAACACCAACAATAATGTTAGCTTAGAAATCCTACGAAGAATTACTCTTGCAAACAAATGCTACTTCGGACTGAGTAGGCAGTTGAAAAGTAAAGTCCTCTCTCGACGAACGAAAATAACACTCTACAAGTCACTCATCGCACCCGTCCTGCTATATGGTGCAGAGGCGGCTCTGGGAGTATTCGAGAGAAAGGTTCTTCGAAAGATTTGTGGACCTCTACGCGTTGGCGACGGCGAGTACCGAAGAAGATTTAATGATGAGCTGTATGAACTTTACGCAGACGCCGACATAGTTCAGCGAATTAAAACACAGCGGCTTCGCTGGCTAGGCCACGTAGTGCGAATGAGCGAAGATGCTCCAGCCCAGAAGGTATTCTTATCGGCACCCGCCGGTGGAAGCAGAGGAAGAGGGAGACCACCACTCCGATGGAAGGACCAAGTGGAGACCGATTTGCGATCCCGCGGTGTTTCCAATTGGCGCCAGTTGGCGCAACGAAGAAAGGACTGGCGAGCTATGTTGGACGGTCAAAATCGCCTTGGCGGTTAGATGACCATTTAAAGAAGAAGAAAGAAGATAATATCGGTATCAAACAAAAGGTGATAATTAATGCTGTAATAAGCAAAGTGATTAAGTTCTATATCTGGAAACTGGATACGCAGATATAATGATTAAAATCGAACTTAGCCTATTATAAGTTCTGAGACGCAACGAAGCTTGGCCGGGTTTTCTAGTAATAAAACAAAAGTAAAATAGAAGTACAAGAATATTTTTTGGTAAATTTGTTATTGATATAACGTTTTAGGTTTGTCTCACTGGCCCCACATATTATACTACGACGGCATTTTAAGATTTGGTGACTTTTGAACGAACAATAATTTTTTCTACAAAAAATATTTATTTTCCAACATAACATCTATTTAGCTCGATACATTTAGTAACACGTTTTACCATTCCTGCCCAAAAAACAGAATTTTCATGGCTCTCGAAATAGTCCTGGCGCCTATTAGACTGGACCAAACCCTCATACTTTTTTTAATGCTTTAATGAGCATGAAATGGGAACGTAAACTATCCAATCACTTTTAGATATATTAGGGCTCTTGTTTACAATCGATCATCCAACTAGTCAATTTCTTGACTAGCAGCTATTGTTTGAAAATCGAATAGCAAATATTCGATTTAAACTTACTTACGACTAACTGCCCCTATTCGAATACTGACAGTTTGATAAATGCAATTTTTATAATTACACAAAAAAAAAACAATTTCAACATTTTCTATATTGCAAGGCATGGACTGTGCGAGTTTATGAAGACGATGGTGCTCAGATCCATGCTAAGAGAGCATCCATTTTCAGCTTCAATTTTATTTACCGTAGAAAGAGATACAAAATAAAATTGGTAAAATAATAGTCGAATGCAAACAACTAATTATGATCGATTATTTTTTCAAAAAAATTTGGAAAATCGATTAATCGGCTAATCGATTAGTCCATTATGAAGGCCTCCAAGATATATTTACCTAAAACTTGGTATGTGACAACCATTTTGCAATATTTTAATAATTTTTTCGGAACCAGCAATATCGGACCAATAGAAGACATACCCCCCAAAAAATCGATAATTTCGATAAATGGGTTTTGGGCTATAGTTATTGCTATTAAAAAGATAAGAACGTTAAACTTGGCAGCTTTTGTAGTTATTGCATATGTAATATGTCTAGTGAAAATAAGTCAGATTGAACTAAAATATCATGTAGCACCCGTACAATGAATTTTTCCATGTTCTATGGGGGGATCATTTGTACCCGAACGGGTACGATGGGACAAATCCTCTTTCTACCCAAACGGGTAACGTCAAAGATGTCTTTTAACACTTATGAGTATACTACACAAATTGACTTATATTGAATTATAGCCAACTGTAGGCTAAAGGAACTAGGCACGGATGACTTTCTTTAGATACTAGTCACACGATTTTTTACAGGGTATTAATATGCATATGTATATATCCATAAAGAGAGTTGTCCACGATTACGACCTCTCGTCTACAGGGGGGTGTAAGTCAATTTTGTAGCATACCCACAGGAGTTCAAAAGTACCCTTTGGGGTAGAAAATGTATTAGTCCTTTCGTACCCGTTCGGGTATAAATGGCTACAATTGGTCTCCCCATAGGACTTGCTCAAACAAATGCGAGCAGTCCAGCCCACACAAAGTGATCAGAACTGGCACTAGTCTCATCCTCCTTGGCGACTCATCCCGGACTCATCTTAACCTAATCGCATTCTTTGCAGGGTTTGTAAATGTGTAGGTATGTATGTACGTAAGTCCTCTTCGCATGCGGCGGTTAATGACAGAAGTGTTAACTTTGATACTTTCTTATCAATTTTTGTTCCGATTTGTTTTAGAGTTGCCTATACTTAATACATATGTACATAAATATGTAGTTTTATAAAATGTATACTTTTTTGCTTGTTTCTGTTGATTGTCGTGTGTTGAGTTTAAAATTGCACACACATACTTACAAAAATACATGTATTATGTGCTAGTTCATAAGATTCTTTATTTATAAGTTGCTTTATTTTTCAATATTAAAAATTTTAATGACTATTTATGAACAGAATATTATTTATTGTTATCGCCTCAACGCCTGACCGCAGTGTTTTTATGTCGCACCCTGCCATTGACAGCACAGTCAGCTAGCAGCTAGCAGTCGCGCATGCAAAACAAGAAAATTTCACTGATAAGAATGCTGAGTAAAACAGTGGCCACCAAATTAAATATGCACATATATAGTACATACATATGTACATGTGTGTTTATAGCAATAACACCAGACAAACGCCTCTTGTAGTTGCTTTCCTGCAGCACCATCAACCGCCTGCTACATGCTTACCGCCCTCCCTAAGTACAGTAGCCATTTTAAAATGGTTAGTCAAGTTTTATCTTTAAGATTACTTCATTGCTTTATCCTGTTTTTAGGAGTTGTGTGACAAGCAGAGAGGGAACCCTTTACATATCGATCACTTAGTATGCTTTGTTTTTGTATTATTTCTTATCGCAGAGTTTATGCTGCCATTGAAGGATGTTTCTTTCATAATTCAATGTGCAATGTCATAACGGTCGATTTCATTTGACTTCTGTTTGTTTCGTTCATAATATAATTTTCATTTTCTTTAAGACGGAGGCGTGTGCACTGATAACATACGATAATCAAATCTCAATCCCAATTCTTCTGTTTACTCAACTAGTCGGTCATAAAGTCATTATTCGTCTTTGAATAAAACAATTTGTTGTTGAAAAACAGCCAAACTGAGATATCACTTACGCGGTTTTGCAGTGTCACCGACGATATGTATATCAATAATAGAATAAAATAAACTAAAACAGTTAATCCTATACCGAACACTTCCGAATCCGCCTTGAAATAGTTCACTATCAAGCCCGTTTCTTCTGAGCGAAGTGAACTTCAATGTACCCTCTCGGCCATCAAGGCATTTTAATTCACTTGTCTGTTTCTTCTCAATTTTGAGTTAAATGAGCCTTTTCGCTGTTTGGGTCAAGATTATAACTCTCATTCTGGAACATTTTATATTTCGGACTCGATTTTCAGCATAAAAAATTCATTCTTTCCATCCTCAGTCCATATCAACTAAATGTTTTCTTATTCTTATTCCTTGAGCCTTATATTAATTTTTAACAAGAAGTTTCTTTTGTTTGTACAGTTTAAACTATCTACCTTCTATTAACTAACTGTTAATTAATTTGTAATCTATCTTATATCTACTTTAGCAGTTTTAGATCTCGACGATTTACAAACCAGAGCCCTTTAACGACGATGCGCCGCTAGTGCCGGTCGGGCGGGATATGGTGTGTAATCCAGTTGGAAATTATTATTAAAGAAGTTTTTCGCCACTCTTGATGTTACCTGTCACGGAATTTGAACCAGGAAGTTTTTGGTGTAGTATACCAACACACTACAACTATACCACCGTGACCGCCTCCTGGGACGTATATCGGGTCAAATTAGTTATATATATTAAATCAAAAAAGATCATAACATCAATTAATATCCTTAAGACAGGCGCCTTCTGAAATTCTTTTTTATATGAAGTATCCTTTTCAAAGTCACATAACATTAAAAATAACGGTCTTATGTTACTTAAAAACAAAAAAATTTTTTGTAAACCAATGGCCCTAATTGTAGTAGGTTTGGTAAGAAAAGCTTGAATAAGTCAAGAGTACCAAGTTCTCGTAAAGCTTGATATGCAAGACCACTGTAACGCCCACGACCCGTGTCAAGGACGCTGTCGTGTTCACTGTCACCGTCTTAGTCACGATTCCGTTCAAGGTCACGCTCTGAAGATTTTAGTCTACGGACACACGATTGCTGCCCCGGTAGCAACTATGGTCACGCCCAAAAAAATCTGTCCGATTGAATGTAAAATTAGTCCTGCAGGTTCAGGGATATCTGGCTAAAATTTGGTAACCGGTGCGATTTTATTATATTTTAATCATTTGTTGGAGCCAATAGGATCGGACCGTATCCATGAGAGGTATAAGGCTTTCAGCGCTTTCCTTACTTGTGTTTGTATATAAATGTAACATCTTCTAAGATGATCAATTCTAAAGTTTGCTTAAAACCTTAGTCATAATTATTATTTACGATTTTAAGCTTTCTCCTTCAAGCACAAACATAAATATGTAACTGTAATTTTTCTACTTAGGAATGATGGTTGTAGCTGGATTGCCATTATATTTTCTATGAAACAAGATAAAACGCGAAGTGTCATATATCCTGGATTATGAGGAAGTTCGACTTGGAAAAATTAAACTAGGACACTCCTTAAAAAAAGGTAAAATCAAGAGTTAATTATTATGGTTAAAAAAAACGTTTGAAATCAATATATTTATATAGATCTTTTTCGCAAGCACTTAGCGACATATGAAATAAAATAACAAAAAGAACCTTTTTAAAAGTTTAAAATTTCTTTTAAAAATATAATCTGAACTCGTTTACAATTAAATTTAAAAAAAAAATCGATTTGAATATTCAAATACTTGTTATTAGGGCTCTTACAATTATTCGAATAGCTCGAATATTCGAAACTTTGATTGTCGATTTTTTTGCTACTGAAAATCGAATGTTAGTATTCTATTTGAATATTCGATTAGCCAGCGAATATTCGATTATTCGAACTGGGAGTACGATTATTTGAATACTTGTTATATTTTTAACTTTTGATCGTTTAGTTGGTTGGAAAACACTTGCCACTTGTAACTAATACTTTTCAAATTTAAAAAAGAGCGGAAAAAATAAGTTTAGATTAAAAAAATGTGTACCCGGCTAGTATTCGAATAATCGAACAGAAACGAACTTTCGAATGGTATCGAATAGTCGACGATGCACGATTGTTCGAACATTGTTATTCGAATACTGTTTTTTTTCGAATAGTTCGAATATTCGAATATTAAGAGCTCTACTTGTTATACGTTTTTAAGTTAGATAGTATCTAAAAAAAGTTCTTCAGTTTTTTTCAACCTGAACTGTTGTAAATAAGATCCCGAAAATCGTGGGATTGGTAAAATTGAAGGAAATAACATCCCTACTAAATAGTTACATATATAAGTATGCATGCCACTAATTGATAACAGATATACTCAACTGCATTAAGTAAACTTAAGCGATAATAGTAAAAACAATAGGACTCTAACTCGAATAACAATGCCTTAAATGTAGATTCGATTTTGTATCGCCTTTTATTGTCGTTATCATACTGACTTGTGTGTTTTCTTTGTTTTGTTATTGTTTTGATGTTACTGTTGTTTTATTTGAAGTACATACTTGCATATTTATATTTTGTTTTTGTTTTATTTAGTTTTTTTGCAGGCGTCTTTCACGCCATTTGGCACATTTTGTGAATGGAAGTTTGAAAGGAAAAACAACCAAACCAAACACGTCTATGAATGAATGAAGTAATGTTGGTTGTATGTTTATCTAAATACTTATGTATGAACATATATTACTCGTATTTTTATCAGTTAACTGCATGTTGTTACTGATATCCGATCAGTAGCTGCTTTTGTTTTTTAATTGACGATGGGGATTCCTACTGATGATTGTCTTGAAATATTTTCAGAATTCGTTTGTTTGGTTTACATATATTTTTTTGTTTTAGTTTAGAAAGTCTTACCTCATTGGCTGTGCATTTGCGAGTATTGACAGCACATGGCTGTAGAGGTATGGTTCTTAAAACAATTTCTGATTACTTTTGAATAGTTTTCTGTGAACGATTCGGACCTTGTAAACGGTTCAGCCCTTGTATATTTGCCAATTTGGTCTAGAAACCCGAGTTCATATAATATAGTTTACTATGCCACACATTCACAGTTTTACTTTCTTCCCTTCCCTTGTTTTATTTTTTTCGCTACGATTTCCTCAGTATCCTGAATGCAGTCAAAAATAAGTTTCAAACACTTACTATCTCAAAATTTTGAGATAACTTCTGATAAAGATATGGTATTTTTCAAAAATATTCCAAATCTTCAAACTTCCATTTCTTATAGACTTTTCAATTGTTATTATGATTTGAAAGGATTATTAGCAGCAAACTTTTGTCAATTTGGGTATAGAGACAAGCAGGTCATCTTCAGTGTCATTTGATATTACAAACTTTTGAGATCGCAAATACTTATTGCAAAATTTGTATCCAATATTACGTGAAACTTTTTGAGTATGTTCATACTTTTAAGTGAGTTAAATAGTATGAACATCTAAAAATTTATTTAAATAGATATATATATCTTATCTTATTCCTATATCTCCTCTTCGTCTATGATTACATATATATTACTTATTTCAATACACATATTATAAATAAAAAAACTACTTTTGCTAATGGATTTTGAGCTTAAATTATTTTTGTAAAAAATACATGTCAATTACACTGGTTTACAAATTTAAAAAAAAAAAATAATGGACTAGAATAACGAAGCATGTTTTTAACTAATCTGGGAGCGCTGAATTCGAATTTGACATTAAAACTTGACTGTCACGTGTGATTCATTTTTTATCGCATGCTGGCAATACTATAAAACAGTCAATACTCACACTACAATTTCACAATTACTAATTTAAGAGAAGTCCACGTTTATTCTAAATCTTTATAAGTAGCGTTTAATCATGACAGCGAGATCGTGTGTAACTAATTAAAGCTATTTCTGCTTTGTGTGTGGTGAATATTTGGTTTGAAAAAAAAAAGACATGCAATATCAGAATAATTAAAATATGCATATTTGCATTATTTTGGATTTTCTCTCACAAACTTGGACAAACCGTGGACACCGACAATGTTTTGCAGTAGTTGCAAAACTGTTTTATACAAGTGGTCAAATGGCAAAAAGATCTATTTCGATTTTTCTATTTTAGTACTTTGGAGAGAGTGAAGTAACCAAGCCAAACTGATTGTTATTTCTGTTTAACAAAAGTTGATGGATTCAATATGAAAAATCGAAAAAATATTATTCACGCGAATGTCCCATCGGTTTCCAAACCAGTACAACGTTCACCAAATGATCTATTACCAGTCATTCCCAGTGATATGCAGCCTGGGAATCTTTCAAGAGCATCGTAGACGGTTTTCTTGGAAACAACAAGAGTGAAAACTACAGACAAATTGTTGCTGTATTATTAAAAAAGTATCACGCATTAGGTGCACGAATGTCACTCAAAATCCATTTTCTGCATTCGCATTTAGATTTTTTTTCCAGAAAACCTAGGTGCGGTGAGTGACGAACAAGGGGAGCGTGCTCAACAAGATTTAATGAAAATTGAGAGGAGTTATCAAGGATTTTGGGACAAAGGCATGCTGGGAGACTATTGCTGGGGTCTAGTACTTGAAACCGACCCAACAAAATACAAACGACGGTCTAAAAATGCCATTCACTTTTGAAAATCCATACATTTTTTAATAAACTAATGATTTTTTATTTAATAAACGAATATAAACTTTTTTTGTATCTCGAAAACTTGACGTGGTAGAGAAAAACCAATTACAGATTCGAATTCAGCACACAAAATGACCCTAGGAAAGATATTTGGTTGCTCCAGTCCAAAACCATGTAGACCAGTGTTATCATAAAACTTTCATGGATAGTTTTAAGAACAAATATTTATGTTCTAAGAAGTATTCTTCAAATTTTGTTTGATATGAATCTTTATAAATTTATGTTGTTAAATTCTATTAAAAAGGGTTTGGGAGAGCTTTTCATGAAAAATTTCTTAAAATAAATGTACTTCTTCTTAGAAAACATGTACTTTTTTGGTTCAGTGTAGGCATATGTTTACCATACTTACAGTGAGCGTTGATCTCGCTGGAACCATAAAACTTCTTTCCTAACTAAACAACCAAACTCCATTTCACTTCAGAACATCTTGCAAGCGATCAATTAGTGACTGTGACTTGTGTTGTTTTTGTAACCACAAAATTACTCTTGGAAGGTTAGGGGTTGTTACTTATATAACTAGCCCTTCCTAGATTTCTGATTTCAGGCTTATATTCGCCTATTGCATTTTTATAGAAAAAATATTAAAAGTTTCCATTTTTCAAGAGCTGGAAATTGTCTGAAGCATTTACTTTTTTATATCAACTTCTCGGGATTAGAGTCTGGGGCATTTAGTCCTTCGCCGGAATAAATCAGGAACGCTCTGCTACTAGCCCTACTATCGAACCTTCGTATCCTTTAGTAGTCTCTTACGATATGAAAAGCTTACCGCGGTTATATGCTAAAACCACAACTGTGTTAGATTATATTGTCTTGTATTCCTGATTTGAAAGATAGTCTGTTTTTGAGAAGAATGACTTGAGTTGATTGTTAATAATATTTTTTGTTTAAATTGATTTCATCTTTTTAACGAGCAACCGCAGCCGAAACGAAACCGAAAGACAGTGCAAAACCGAATGCAAGCCGCAATGTTGAAATTTAAGTCAGTCCCTTACCTAGTACAGAGAGCCCGACTTATGTATGGATTATGCACAAAAAAAATCAAAATATACTCGTATTCCAAACAAGCAAAATTCTATATTAACGACTGCACTAACTTCCCGTAACTGTTCAGCATTTACGCTTTCAAGCAAAGAATACGCGCTTCGATTCGAGCAACAACGAGGCCCCACAAAAGCAAGTTCTGATAGTGGTAATCAAGTTTAGATGACCAGTACAATGAACCACACCTCTAACTTGGTAGACATTTCATGTACAAATGCTCTGATAAGGATACCATGACGATAAGGATAGTCATGAAATTCAATTGATATGAAATCTGTCACACACACACATACACTTACAGCTTGTTATAGATACCGCTTGAAATTGGTGCAATCTCTAGAGGAGCGCCGGTGTCAAAGGCTTTATCGCTACAAAGGCTAGACAGTATGTCTAGGCGGGTGCGCTGCATATCATGACGATGAGACCATATCAGGGGGTGTCCCACAAGTGATATCTTCCAGTGTCGAGCTTGGTCAATAGGCCAACGGCTATCGGCTAAATGACAATGATTTCACTAGAATGACAACCAATATTAGATAGAGTGTATTGGTGGTAGTGGTGCTAATGTTGCATGAGTATGCATTTGTTTGTGTTTTCAAAAGGTGATATGAAACTTTTGTGATAAGTTTTAATCAGGAATTTGTTAATACGTCTGTACGGTTTCTACTTTTGAAATTTTTATTAGTAATTTTTATTTCGATTCGTTCGTTGGTTGTCCGGAACTCTCTATCGAAATTGTACTTATTTACGTTTTATACATATATGTACTTAGTTGTGATAATGATAAAAATGAAAATGGGTATTTTTTAAATTCTCCTACCGGATGGAAGGCGCACAATAGCTATGGTTGTTAGTCGTGGGAGTACGGTGAGCTAAACGGGAAGCGTTATGCCGTCTAAAAAATGCATTTTACGCAACAAAACGCGCATGAAATGAGCTGTTTACGGGATCGTCAAAACAAATTTTCTTAGCTCACGTGTTTTGGTTGTTTTTTGAAATTGAATTGAGCTACATACAATGTCGCAAATAGATGACGTCCTCCGTTAACGCCGCCACATTGACTTCTGTGTGTGATCGATATATCTAGTACAAAAGTACATACATATGTTTGTCAGATTTTAAGTGGGAATTCGTAAGTGTTTAATCCCGGTTAGCCGCATGATTATCGAGCGCAACGGGATTGTGTTTGTTGGCGTTTGGGCGTTGATGCTGTGAAACCAATCCTAATTTAGGGACGTGACTTGGTAAACACCTACGTGCTCACGCCTATGTAGTATGATGCTGAGATACATATGCATACAGTGACTTAAATATTTATGCGTATAGTGTAATTTTCAAAAATAATCAACAAGTTGTTGCATCCGGATTTAATCGAAATCGCTTAGGAACAACTAGTTTTTAGCTTTGATTCGATTTTTTGTTACTAAAAGTTGTTTCTGCATACTAGCTCAGGGACAACAGTAAAACAATAAGCAGTACCAACATTTTCGAACGAAAATGAAAATCATTTCATAAAATATTTACCTAAGAGTAAATTAGTTAAAGATCTGAACTTCCGATTTGAATTGGTCGAGTCTGTATATTTTTTTTTTTGTTTGCATTTATTAAATAACATCCTATAGATAGCTTTAAAAGGTCTAATCTTGATTACAATCTTAAGAGGTGCTTTATAGATACATCTATTAAGTACATTTATGTCTACGTACACAGAAAGAAATTACACTGGTAAAATCAATAGTTTCGTACTGTTGTCCTGAAAAAACAATGGTAAATGATGTCCTGTTAAAACAATGGTATTTCTATATATACAGGGTGGCGCAAAAGTAATCCTCCTAACGGAAAATGCTATAAATTTTGCGATTGGCCCCTAAAGTCAGTTCTGTTTTGACATTTGTGTAGTAAACACATGCGAAATACACGTTAATAAACATTGTTACTCTACACTGCTCCAGAATGCGGAATATTGCTGACTATTTATTTGACCAATAATCGGTCGGTGAAAAACGGTTACTGCGCAAAAGTAATCCTCCTATCAGAAAATGCTATAAATTTTGCGATTGGCCCCTAAAGTCAGTTCTGTTTTGACATATGTGTAGTAAACACATGCGAAATACACGTTAATAAACAATGTTACGCTACACTGCTCCAGAACGCGGAATATTGCTGACTATTTATTTGACCAATAACCGGTCGGGGCCAAACGGTTACTGTGAATGGTGAGCGCTACAGAGCAATGATCAACGAGTTCTTTTTGCCGCAACTTGATGAATTGGGATTGGAAAACGTGTGGTTCCAACAAGACGGTGCAACAGCACACACTGCACGTGCCACAACCGATATGCTGAACATCGGAAGCTTACTTTTGCGCCACCTTGTATATACGACTTTTACTTTAGGTTTGTGTTTCGCTAAAATTCACTTCCGTAACATCCCAAGACATAAATGTACATGCAGTCGTTTAATGAAATTGATAAACAAAGCCTATATAAAAACATGTGTCAAGGGTTTAATGAAAGAATTTCAAAGAAATTTTCTTAAAATTTAAAATTTTTTTTCACAGAATTTTTAAAAGTTTCCCTAATTTCGGCCTTAATAAAATTAATTTAACAAAGCATTTATAAAAACACTTGTCAAAGTACAAGAACTATAAAATTGGTTTTAAAAATTTACGCAAAATTCGCGAAAATTCCAAGAAATTTATCAAAATTTAAAACTTTTTTCATTGAATTTTTAGCATTTTTTGGAGTATGCAGTTTTGTACGCCATTAAATTTTAGTATCATAAGGTGATAATCTTAAGTTCGTGACACATTTTGCAGATTTTTAGCAATTTTTCCCGACGAGCTAAAGTGTTTTCTTTCATATAAAAGAAATTGCGTTCATAACCTTGTATAGAGGAATATACAGAAGTCCCCAAGAATCACTGCTAATACTTCGCAGGCAATTTTGGATCCGTGAATAGATTCTCCCTCTTTTTCATCGTTCTCCGAATGGAAGATAATCTTACAGTTTGCATCAAAGAATGTCTAGACGAGTCCCTTTTCATTTTTATGTAGAAGTCGTTAACATTTAGTTAAATGCTTGTGTAAGTTTTCCGAAAGTCTCAGCTCTCTACTTGTAAATGCACCCTGTGATATCGTTTCTTTGATGAATAGAGCCTGCATAGAGAATAACCCCAATGCACCACAGTCAACTCGCGGAACTTTCCCTAGCATATTGTTCATGTACTTCACGACGACTGTATTCCGCCACACTATTGCCACATAGGCTAGGATCGACCCACTTACTGTTTTGTACGCCCATGCTATGACTTCTGGGTCTTCAATACATAATTCATAAAGAGCATCTTCTAACGCTTCCAGAGGCTCACATAAATCGTGCCACTTTTGTGAAAATATATATTTGAGCACTGTTACATACTCAGTAGATCAAACAAAAATAGTGACAATTGATATGGAAAGAGCACAGTGTAACAGTGAGCCAAGTAGCGAAAATAAAAAAGGTAAACATGTTTATTTGACAATTCGTTTCAATATATGAGTTAAACATTTTCATCAAATGTCGTTTGTTTTAACCCGTATAAAATTTACTTTTTACTTTGAATTTAATTGCAATTTAGTAAAATAAAATATATTAATATTGTATTAAAATACATGTTGCGCAAATCGTTTAGTTTGCACAGTTTTACTAATACGTCTTTATTCCTAATTGTTACAGGGATCGAAAACTTTCGCGGTAGTAGTTTTACGACTACTAAAGATATGGAAATCTAATAATTCAACTTTGTCCTTTCCCCAGAAAATTACATACTTATATCAGGTTACCTACCACACTCCCGTTATAATAAGCAGTAGATTTCAACGAATTTATTGAGAAATGGTAGATTAGTAGCTATATTACGGAAAATCCAAGAAGAAATGCCGTATGTATATGGTAATCGTTGGGCAGCAAAATGAAAAATATTTTTACACCATAGAAAATTTGTTCGACTCATTTTTCATCTGAGTATAATGGTTTCGATTAGCACAAGGTCTAAGTAAAGAAAGAATTGCGTCAATATCTCTGGAAACAGGAAAAATTAAAAAGGCATAAGAATTCGTAAACACTTGCAAGCAAAACAGATGTGACTGTTTTCATTCGTTTATAACAAAGTTTGAAGTTTTTGTTGTTGTTTTGCTTAATGACGATCAGCTGTTTTCACTTCCAAACCTTTTAGTGAAATCTCCCCAACAGAAATTTGCAAATGCGTTCTCTCCCTGCAAGTTTTATGTGTCGCCGAACACAATTCAAAAAAACTTTATAACATTTTTAAAAGTTTTAAGCTCCTCTAACAGGGCTATTGCCCAATCAATATTTGCGCAGAAGTTGGAAAACCACACCATATATATTTCTCATGCTCGCATACGAAACGTATGTGAAATAGTAACTTGAGCTTTTGTGAACTTTTCGTTCAATTGTTTTTAAAGGGTTAATGAAAACAAATTACTGACACATACGAATTATTTCACATACATATTGTCAAATAAGCATGTTGTCAGCGGCTGGCTCACTGTTTCACTGTGCCTAAATAGAAATATTGTTAAAATTTGACAGCGAATGCTTTTTCACTTTTGCTTTGCTTAAAGCAATACTTTATTCAGCTTTGTAGAGGGCGAGTAGCTTATTTAAGTAAATTTTTGCATTATTTTATTTGGTTTCGCTGAGGTATAAGTGCGGAAATTGGCCTCCTCATTTTCGCTGTGAAAACCCTTATTTGGGATTGCGAAACATAACCTATATATTTGGAATATTTCATAAGCTTCTTGCGAATTACAATAGCATACAATGCAAATGAAATAAACGAAAGAAATCATTACATCTTATGTCACTTAAACATCCTTAATATCTTCAAGTAACTTCTAATTAAAATACCTATACTAAAATTCATGGCAGAAAAAAGAAGGTAGTTCCATTGTCAATTTTTGGTCGCCATGTTAGCTACCTGACAACTAAAGAGATTATGACGTTTTGTGCTACCAGTTCCATTAAAAAATCTTGTTTGGGTCGTTTTATTTATTTACAAATCAAAAAATGGTTTGAAAAATGATTGAAAATTTTTGCGTAGACTCAAAATCTTTTGCTTTTTACAATGAAAAAAGAAGTATCAAATAGAAAATATGAAATGTTAATTTAATTAATTAATAGTCATTGAAAAGGATATTCTAATATTGATCTGGCCCGCAAGGAATACATGTTTTATTTATTAACCATGATTATAATGCTACATGGAAATCGGATAGAGCTGCTTTACAATCAAACCAGGGAAGACCTGCTAAAGAAGGTGAGGCCCAGCTCATAATCAGCTTTTTTAACGCTCCGATATTATTTGTTCGCAGTTGGCAGTGGCATAGTTAAGGACTCCACGACATATAATCAAGACAAGAGTTCAAATGCTGGACCGTGAAATATTCTTCCTTTCTATCCATCTTAACCATCACCTTTTCATTTAAAATCCCGAACCACTAGACCTTGGTGCATCTTGCGTTACGATAAAGCCCATTACTTCAGTGACAGAAACCTTCACCTTTCCCCACCAATTCCTCTGACACACTCTTTGTCACCACACCTGAAGAAGTTACATTACAACTGGCACAACAATTTCGACAGCAAACAAATATTTAGTGTTATTTCTCGACAAACACAACAATGCACCGAAATTACTTGATTTTATCCCACCAAGGGTCTTTGTTTATAACCGTGTTTAATACTTCCGAATTCGTGGTGAGAATCAATAAGGGGCGGCCACAATATGTACAGTAAATATTCTAAGACTTGCACCCATAAGTATTTTTAAATGAATAACAAAAAACATATATTAAAACCCAGAAATACAGTTCTATTTGCCTTGATCTTTCACATCCCTTTTTGAATGAAAGTTTCACAAACAAAAATTTGGTAAAATCCCCAATACTCGTATATGGTTAAAATGTTCCTTTACCGTATATCCGATTGGGTAACGCTATGCTAAATTTTGAGACCAAAAAAACGTGAATAATTCCTTTTTTAATCAAAAATTAAATAAGATTGACCGATTTCTGGCAATGGAAATACCTTCTTTTTTATGCTAAAATCGAAACAAAATCGATGTGGGATTCAATTTGAAATGACGCTACTTTTAGAACATAGAAAATAACACTATGATAATTATTTGTGTCACTGTACGTGAACTGCTACTGTAGTGTTGTTTGCATTAAATATATACAAAATATGTGAAAAGTGTCATATCTTGGTGTAAAAGTAAATATGCGGTGAGAAACTAACTGTTCAGGACCATTAACTACATACTTCCACTGGGCAGGTAATTCAACAAACTGAAATTGCAACGGTCAGCTAACCCCTTCACCGGGCAAACGATCATGTGGGTTACGTTGTGTCAACACGGCTGCAGGGAACAGCCAACAATTCAGGCACAATGCCGGTGATGTATGACATACATATTTACAAATGGAAACATGTGTGGGTAAACGACGCGAAACGCCACCAGTTGACAATTATTGGTAATAAACACTGTATACGCCTTCTAAATGCGCTTATGAAAATTTGAAATGAAATACTCATGAGAACCCTTCAATTTAGATGAGACTGTGTACGTCCATCTGTGCATGTTTTTCGTTCGTGAATATAATTTTTGTTGTTGTTTTTGTTATTTTATGTGCATAATAGATTATCCAGATGCCCCAATCGATGCAGTTTTTTGTTTTATTAATTTACCGCACTCCCATGTGTTTTTGCACTCAAGCTGCAAAACTGTCCCTGAGACGCCCCCATTGGCTATACTCGCAAAAGAAAAATTTATAACGAAGCTGTATACATAAATATACTTACACGGTTAAAAATTTTAACCTAAATTTTACACTTTTCTGGGCTACATATATGTCCAAACAAAATTTGGTTTCGAATTTAAATTGTGCCAGTTTTCAAGATAATGAGCGTGGGGAAAAGAGTTTAAATTTTAAACCAGCAATGTCTTAACAATTAAACAAACATAAAAAACATTTGTATCGGTTGGCAGGATTCGAACCGACGCTTCCAGCATCAGACTCGTTTGCTCTACCCACTGAGCTACGGCGCACACAAAACTCTTTAGAGAAAAATGCAATGACTTAAAAAAGCTTTCAGAAATAAATGAAAAAAAAATTTTAAGTTGTTGTAGACTTTTTTTCAGTTCAGTTTTAAATCTAAGCCGCAAGAAATTAAAAATTGTTGTATAAGTAATTGAAAGGTTTGGAATTTATTACAAAAACGTTTGAAAAATTGCTTAAATCGACGAATGGTTTAAAATTTAGGCTTAAATGTTTAGCCGTGTAGGTATGCGTTTACATGTTGTTGTTGATGTTATTAACAGTGCTTCGCTCTGCCTAATGGGCGCAATCACTCTGAGAATTGTCATCAAGCTCTTCTAACGGAAGCTTAAGGAAACGCGCAGTTTCAACAGGGTTGGACCAGAGTGATATTGGTGTTAAAAGAGTGGTTTTATTTTTTATTATTTATTTTTTT
The DNA here is from genome assembly GCA_949987695.1 of Merzomyia westermanni. Taxonomy (NCBI): domain Eukaryota; kingdom Metazoa; phylum Arthropoda; class Insecta; order Diptera; family Tephritidae; genus Merzomyia; species Merzomyia westermanni. The sequence continues at coordinate 36,277,430 of OX465288.1, forward strand.
CTTAATTGAATAGTCTACAAATTGAATAATTCATACAGGAAAAAGATATTTATTATCATGAGGGGACATACCACAAGTATTTGGTATGGTGGGGTTCAGTCTGGATAAGTAAGGCTTTAACGTATTACAATATCCACAACGAAGTTGTGCTAGCAAGACTCTAGCCTCGTATGGAAGTACGCGCTCCTTTTCAACTATTTCAGGTGGTTGTATGTCAATAACGGGATTCATAGGCCAAGATCCGAGGAATGTGTCTAACGACTCGATGTGGAGGTCGTTTAGAGCCCGCCTATGGTTACGCAGATCCAACTACAAGGTAATGTGGTGTCGGATCTCATCACAGTGTTTACGGAGATGTTTCCTTATGTCTCTAGGAGGCGGAGCTTCATTCAATAGACGATGGTTTGGATGGCTAGGTTTGTGGCAGTTCAATAGAAACTGTCTACTCAAGATTCCCGGGTGCTCACGAACGTTGAGCATTTTAAGCTTTTGATGGAGTTGAGACTCAGATGATATAAGCAAACATCCCGTGGCCTCGAATGTTTGCCACGAAATAGAAATGAAACAAAAAAGGACACCAACCTCCTTTGATTCTTCGTAACCCTATCTTGTGTAACACTTTTCGAAAATTGGATCTCAAAAGTGAGAATACCTAACTTAGTGCTTTTTTTTCTGAGGATAGAGGTGTAAGGTATGCTTCTAGAACACGATTTTTATGTTCTTTACCCAGTGAGAACAAGCTTGAGCGAGTAATTTGTGTGCCTCACTGCAGTAAATTTCCTAAATATATATTTTTCAGAAATGTACTGTTATTGTTGTTGTAACAATGCTTCGCCCTGCCTAGTCGTCACTTTCCTTACACTCAAAATTTTGTAACGGGTGTTCCTGGAACCCAGCGGTTTTCAAAGGGTTGGACCGGAGCGAAATGAAGTAGGTGAACTTTTAAAAATAACCTACTTCCTCTTTTGCTCTCGTGTTGAGTGCTCCATGGAGTTCATCCTTTTGTGTTTTACCATGATATGAAAACGTTTCATCTTTCTTGCAACTGTCTGATATACTTTTCGAATAATCTTCCTGACATTTTTGTTAAAAACACATTTCCAGAGAAGGTGCAAACTTCTTTGTGTAAAAAGCTAGGTTCGATGTTACCTTTTCTTGTTCCGTCTAATGTATTTCGATGTGCTGTTGTTGTAATGGTAAAAATACGTTTTATGAAAGTGCTGCCTGTTCCTTGGAAGATTCTATCATATGTTTTTCTACAAATTTGATTACAAGAGAACAGGCCGGCTATTGCGTCAAAGTTGCTTATATAAAGAAAGCCTCCATTGGTTCAAGCCGCCAGTACTTTTGTAGTCGGTTTGATCTCATTGACGGTCTTTTAGCTTGACATAAATAACCGGGATGACATACATATGTAGAAGCTAATTTTCATCAATACCTACAAAGGCGGGTCCTTGCCTCAGAACATTTGAATTTATTTTTATACAAACATACATAGATCGTTGTCAAATACAGACCATCAATACTGACGAAAAATACATTAAGTGTGGGCGGTCTTTTAAAATACTTCAACGCAGTTACTATTAAGGTATCGGAAACAATGGATAAGTAAATCAACAACAAACGCAGCGACAACAACAAAGGACAACGAAACTCAAAAATTCCATATAACAAAAGGAAAGCAGTCGCGATCGCATTAAATAAAACAAAAGAAGTGAAAAATATTTTACATACCACAAATGTACGTAGAAACCAAAGTGTAAACAACAAATAAACATATTTAAATATATAAGACCGCAAACAAAGAGCGGAAAAATAGCATAAAAACATATCTGAACAAAAGGAAATTAGTGAATCATGAACAAAATGAGACATACATACATAAGTACATATAACTACAAAAACAAATACTATAAATGTAACAACACAAGGACAAACATGGGAAAAACAAATCAAATAAGCGAATTAATTGTAAACGACTGACAGCAGGAAGAGGAATATGCCCAGACGTGATGTGTTCTTAATGGCGATCCCAAAGCTGTTGATTACAGAAATTAAGAATCTCTTCGATGCATCGGGATTTTTCAACGCAATTTAAGAACTACTGCATTGCAGAGATTTTCTAATATTAGGTTGTAGAAAGAATTCGAGTGAAATGTTCTGGCTATAGTTAACGCGAAAAAGAGATGATTGGCGTTCTTTGACACGCAACGGCAAAAATTGCTTTGGCGTAAAATTGTCAATAAATTATGAGATAACTTTGTTGAAATGGTCAGCGTATATTTTAACTTTATTTCAATTATGATTACTGAAGTTATCATAAGTAGGTTTCTATTTAAACCTTAAACCAGGAACCGATTTTAACAGTTATTTTCGAAATTTCTATATTTGAATACACCAGAGTAATGTTTGTCAGCTAGAGCATATTTGAAAGAAATCAAAAAATTACTTTTAAATTTATTTTTATTTTTTAAGTCAAAAATAATAGTTAAAAGTGGACTTTTATTTTGAAAGTTAAAAGGATTTTCATCATAAAAGTCAAAAACAACGTTCAAAATAGATTTGTTCATTTCCTTTTCCAGTAAATACTTTAAAAAAGAGTTTACTGTGAAATAAAGAGTAATTTCATTCGAAGAGAAAAATTTTACATAAAAGTAAATGAACGAAAATTGGTAAGCAAAAAGACGATTGACGTATTTCAAAAATTAATTAAAAAAATAACCACTTTTTATTTTTTGGTTATGGAAACAAATTTTCCTAATGGCCCTGCCCAGTTGTAGCGTTATCCTGTCAGCAAGCATGTAAAGATTTTACAAATATACTGAATTGTATCACATAATTTAGTACTTACGCATTGTAGGTGTTTTATTTTCCATTTTCTATCCATCAATGTTCACATTTATTTTATTTTTTGAAATATAAAAAAAAAAATTTATTAATTTTATTTCAGTTTGAGTTTGACAGCGAATTCTTTAAGTTTACAAATTTTTACTAACAAGAAATTTACCAGTAAAACTCTGACGCTCTCGACTGGTTTTTCTCTTACAAATATTTTGAGTGAATGAACACTTGACAGAAAAATTCGTAACTTCCAGTAATAATTTTTTGTTATTGAACAGACCTAATGATTTCTAATATAAAAGTCAAATATAAATGTGTTTATCTTTGATGTGTGTCTTTACAGGCGTTCAAAGTACTCAACGGAGCTTCATTAAATTTTCACAGTATACTCTTTGATTCACTGGTTACAGCATAGGCTTGGGCGGTGCCACGCCCCCGGGTCATATAATATTTCAAATCGTCATAACCCCGACCGTATTTGGTCTAAACTAATGATATTTGGATATGTGTGTCACTTTGTCAAAGATTTACATAGTTTAAGAAAAGTGGGCGGTACCACGCTCTACTCTCACGGTAGGTTCAGGAGTTCGCTGGGGACGACACAGGCCACATATCGTTTTTGGAAAAGCCCCCAGGTTACATAAATCTGCAATTCGGTATAGCTAGGAATTTATTGGGTTCAAGTTAATGATACTTTATACATATATAGATATTTGTTATATATACAGGGTGGCGCAAAAGTAATCCTCCTATCAGAAAATGCTATAAATTTTGCGATTGGCCCCTAAAGTCAGTTCTGTTTTGACATTTGTGTAGTAAACACATGCGAAATACACGTTAATAAACAATGTTATGCTACACTGCTCCAGAACGCGGAATATTGCTGACTATTTATTTGACCAATAATCGGTCGGGGCCAAACGGTTACTGTGAATGGTGAGCGCTACAGAGCAATGATCAACGAGTTCTTTTTGCCGCAACTTGATGAATTGGGATTGGAAAACATGTGGTTCCAACAAGACGGTGCAACAGCACACACTGCACGTGCCACAACCGATATGCTGAACATCGGAAGCTTACTTTTGCGCCACCTTGAAAAAAGCGAAGTGAGTACAATTTGTTAAATGTAGGGAACTCAAATTTTAGGCAGCCGGGCTTGTTAGTTTAAAATAAACGGCAAATAAAGTGGCTGGTAAATTTATAATGAACTTAAAAATTAACGGCTGGATGAGAAAATGGCCCGTAAACTCGGAAAGAATATATTGAAACTAAATAACAATTTTTTGATTTTTATCAATATTTGTTACTAGCTTATACCCGTGCGAATATAAAAAAAATTCCAGTTGTATGGGATGTGTGACGCCCCCTTTTTGTTATCTCCAGTTTTTTGGAGGTGGTAGGAATTAATCTCATATAACCCCTTACCAAATTTCAGTGGTCTAACGTAAATACTTCCAGAGAGACGGACTATGAAAAATTCCATTTGTATAGGAGGTGCCACGCCCTCTATATATATCAAAATATTTTTAATCCCATGACCATTCCTGGGAGATATCCAGTGCGTGTTTCAAATTTGGTTACGATAAAAATAAAAATGGTTATAATAAAAATCAAAAAAAAAATAACTTTTCAATTTTAACGAAACATAACATTTAAGCCGAATTCACAATTAACACCCAATTTAATCTCCAAATCATTGTTTTATTTTTGAAACTTAAACAACTACATACCTGCACCGGACCTCTTGGGAACAGTTTATATTTCACACTTTTTTTTTGGGATTGGGACTTACAGCCACATTCAAGAAAGAAATTTCATTTTATCTATCCAGTTTTAAATAAACTCCCCACTTATTTTACTGATTTTTTATAAAGTGACGCAATTTAATTTTAACGAGTTTAAGGTAATGATGAATCCCGTAAGCAGCTTTCTTGGAGGATTACCGGTGCACTGCTTGTTGCGACGGCTGCTGGAAAGATATATTTTGTGTGTAAATTTTCCCTTTTCAATATTCCAAGAAGTCTTATGAAAGTAAGCGTATATATCATTCTTTATCCTTAAAATTTTTCGGGATCAACGGTACCAATACAGGCACTAACCACAGTGCACCACTCTCATTTATATATGGTATGAACAAATACCCCTGCAAAAATTGCGATTAGTCTAGGATGCATTCGGGATGTGTCGCAAAAGAGCATTCGACTAATGCCAGTTCTGATCACTTTGTATTGGTTGAACTGCTCACATTTGTTTGATCATGTCCTATGGAGAGACCAATTGTAATCATTTATATCCGAAAGGGTATGAAAAGGCTAATCAACCAAACGGACACTTTTAACTCCTATAAGTATGCTACAAAAACTAAAATTGACGTATACCCCTATGAGTATGCAACACAAATTAAAATTCACTCATGTATATTGAATTATAGCCAACTTTATACTAAAGGGATTAATCGCGGAACACTCTCTTTAGAGGTTAGTCACACTATTTTTTGTAGGGAACTATACATTTTTAATGTGAAATTCCTAAATACATGTTTACACATATCGTTACATATTTACATCATATGTTTCGGTAATATCTGGCGCTCCTTTAACCATTAGCACGTAAAAAATATTTGCACCAATATATATGCGACTATATAGATATCTACTCTATATGTACATAGTAGGGTTGTCATTGGCAATTTATACAACCACGGCATTTTCGGGATGTGAATTTGCGTATTCGAAAAACAATATAGGAATGCTTCGAGAAACTATTTACAGTCGAACTTCTCTATAACGAACTCCTATGTAACGAAGTGTTCTCTATTGCGAAGCAATTATAAGAACACTGTGTTTTGGGTCTACTTTGTATGTATTGTAATCTCCATAGAACGAATTACGAATTTCCCTATAGCGAATATTTCCTTATAACGAAGCATTTTTGCGACCGTAACTTAAAGATTGAAGCGTGTTCAATCTCCATATAACGATCATTCATCAGTTGAAAGTTTCCGTACCTATTTGGAAATGATAACCAACGTACCAAATACTGTGTTTACTTCTCTAAATGTATTAGAAAATTTTATTGAAGAGGAAATGTGGAAAAATGTACTTCAATCCAAAATAACTGACTACTACAAATAAAAAATGTTAAAAGGAACAAAATTGTTTTTCTTTTCTATATAGCGAATTTTCTTTATAGCGAAGTAAATATCCAGTCCCTTGGATTTCGTTATAGAGAAGTTCGACTGTAACTATTAAAATACTTAGGCCCGGTTTTTCAGTACAAGTTCAACTCAATTTGTCAGTTAAACTAAGCTTAAACTTGTTACACAGTTTTTCAGTCAACTTTAAACGAAGTTTAAACGTAGTTTAAGCGGCCAATTTGGCAAGGTAAAACTCTAGTTAACCTGTCAGCTGTTCGCATATTTGATGGTTTTGGTTGTGAAACAATAAACTGAACGCAATTAAAAAAGAACGATATTTTTATATTCAATTAAATACTGGATATATCATCTGACGAAAGTGATTACAGTGATGCAGAACGTAGCGAAATCCTAACTATTACAATATTGAGGAGAAGCAATGGCGTTGAATATGTAAACAAATATTATCTGTTGCCGTATTTAGATAAAGAAAATACCAATGTTGCCGTATAAAAAGGAAATCTTAAAAGCGGCCTTAAACTCTCACTGAAAAACCGCTCTGCAGTTTAACTGGAGTTTAAATTTATGCCGAGTTTAAGCAAACTTAGTTTAAACTGAGCTTAACCAAGGACTGAAAAACCCGGCCTTAGTATGCTTTTTTATTCAAAACGAAAATTATTTAATAAACTAGTAATTTTTATTTTCCAACATTTCATTTTAATAAGTTCATGCTTTTGGCAAGAGGTCGACAATAGATTAAACTAATCACATCGTGATACTCTAACAGCCAGTTTAACGAAAGTAATATAAGTGAAAAATATTTTTCTCAGACTTTATGTAGAATCTATGTAAAAATCTCAGTTTTCATTTGAATTTCCTTCGTGTAACCGTATTTCCAAAAAAGTCCTGATTAACATATTCAAATCCCGAAATTATCGGTATCGCAGTAATGAGATCCTGGGACTGCCATCTGTAGTACATAAGTATGTGTGTTGTTACGTGAAGTATGCGCTAATATACGTCTGCGCATTGTTACAGGTTTCGTGTGCCGCTGACGCACGTGTCGCCCATACCTGTGGTCATTACTTCATTATCTTTCTTTTATTTGCCAGGATGTGCCAGGCTCGCTTTTCATTTCGTTTGTCCCTTTTCACTTGCCTCTATCTGGAAGTCTTATGTTTGGTAAATGTTAGCCCCGTCACAGTTAATTAAGGTTCGTCTATTTTTTTTCTTTCAATGTTGATCCCTTTTAAATAATTTGAGTAGTTTCAACAGTAAACAAAATTTTATTTTTACTTAAGTGCAGGTAATTAATGAAGGAAGAAGATTGGACAATTGTAGAAATTAAGTAATGAGTGTGTGGTACTTGGGTATATTGATTTGACTTTTCATTGGCTCGAAAAGTCAGTAGCTAACAAAACCTCAAGATATAGATCCAAAAGGATCTTTAATTGTTAGTATTATGACATGACTTAAGTGACTTAAGGGATGAAACAATAAATCAGACTTTAGACGGAAATATATAAAATATCATGTAAATCATTGATTGGAATTGATAGGTTGTTCCGATTTTTGGCTGACTAAGAAAGAGTTTACATTTGCTAAAATTAGTAACTAGTCGAAAAAAAATAAAACCTTTAATCTCATTATTATTTTACTTTTCAGAGCTTTCCGTTCAGAAAATGAAGTCAGAATTAAGGAAAGTAGAAAAATGTCCAGATATTTGTTTTAAAACCTCGTATAGAAGTGAAACTTTTTGTTTCTGTTGTTATTGTTTGTAGTAACATAGAAATATTATAACGTAATTATAAATGGAATGGTTGAAACAGTTCCCAATGAGTAACTAAGCTAGTACTGGGTAACAAAATTACCGGGACCTTACGTATGTACGAAGCGCTTTACACGAAAACGAAACCTGTAACCAGACCTGTGAATTAATGATTACTATTCGTAATGATTACCGGTTTGATTAATTATTTTCTTGTAAATTAATTTTATGATTGATTACCTACCATTACTTTCCATTTTTACTGATTATTTTCCAATTAATTAAAAAATCATGATTTTTTACGATTATTAAAAAAATTAAAAGTAATCAAAAAAGTTGTTTTGATTACTTTTGATTATTTTTTATTTTTTTTTTTTGATTATTGATGTATAAACACATCAACAGTACTGAAACAAATCAAAAATAATCAAAAAAAAAAAATTAAAAAAAAAATTAAGTAATCCAAACAAATTTTTTTTCATTATTTTTAATTCTTTTTTTGATTTCTTCTAATCAATTAATAATTGCCGTTTTTTGAAAAAAAAAATTAAAACCATCATTATCCATTACAAAAGCCGTCTAATTAATTGATTACTAATTACTAATCAAATTTAACAGGTCTGCCTGCGACGAAACGAGTAACGTGTCTCGTGCGAGGAAACTGGTTTTAAACGGCAGTTATAGAAAAAATACTCCCAAATTTCCTTGCGTACCGAAACTGTAACATAACCGTTTGTGGTTTTTGCTGATGAGTTTTTGTTTATTTTACCACAAATTCTTATCACTGTAAATTATTAAATTGCTTAATACTAAAAACTTTTGTGATACATATTCAAAATACTTTTGCAATTTGATAAAATTTTTCTAAATAAATATATTATTTTAACAAATATATCAAAGGAGATTTTCGATCCAAAATGATTCGAAGAACCAATTTTACTTAATTTTTTAATTTGTCTTTTTTTGATGTTGCACTGCACCTAGAATGTCCAAATGTTCTTGAGGTTTCGTTACAAGTTCTGTTTTATACCTGTATGCTTCTTTAAGGTATTGTTACGGAGGTAGCGTTACTATTTTTGCTTTGATACCCCGCATCTCGAATACAGTTCTGTTCTTATAAGAACATGACCATTGTTGTGGGTAGTTTCTGTAGAGGTTTTGTTTCCACTGAAACCGTTTCGAGGAAATTGTTACTCATTCTGATACAAAGGAGTATCGTTTCTCACAGTTTCGTTACGCCTTTCGGTATAGCATACATCAATGAAAGTTTCTGATATATATGAGTTAGTTTTCATGACACCGAATGCTACCGTTGAAGCGTGTATAAACTTCGTTTTTCTAAATCTCATGTTTAGTTGGCTGAAATGCATTGCAACGAGCTCGAATGGGAACGTGTGTGTATTTCCACTAAATGTTTTCATAAAATCTAAGTGTAATACAATAAGTGTAAAAATAAAATGTAATACAATACTACTGCAAGTGAAACTTCATTCAAATCAGTGTTGAATGATAATGGAGTGATGGTTTCACTGAAATAAAATTTTGATTGATAAGGAAAAAAAGTACAATTCAAAAATAAATTGTTAGTGGAAATGGAAATGTTATTTCACTATCATTATGACTTCATTGGATAGTGAATGGTTTAATGGATTACATTTTATTGCAGCCTGCTCATGTCTGATTTTTGACACAAACACCTTGCTTTTAATAGTTCTTTAGTAATTAAAATAAGCCTCAACGTCGGCCGCCATTTTTAATACATATTAAAAATAAATAATTTTTTTTATATACGTATAAGTATGCACAAAGTTCATACACATGTATATATGTATTTAGAGCATGCACATACATATATCTATTGTGCTTACGTACTTCTGGGTTCATGAATTTTTCGTTTGAATTATTGAAATGAATTCATGATTTTATTAAAAAAAAAATTAATTAATATAAATCACTTTGTTTTGCAACAGTTAGGCTCTCTTCGTTTGCTTCCCCGATTTCGCAGCTTACAAAACACGCTTGCGGTTCAGTACAGTTCATTTGAGTCGACGCTGAATTAAATCGCCTTTTCCAATTATTTTAAAATATATGTATGAAAATGTTTAAGTATAAGTAATGCGGGTATTAGAACCCAACAAGCATTTCTGTAAATGTTTTCAAAACTAATTTAAGGTAAACTTGCTACAATAAGCGATATCTAAGCTTTTTCAGTTTTAATTTATTCGAATGTTTAAAGTAAACTTTTTATAAACTCCAAAAACAAACTCTTATAAAGCATTTCACTTTAAAAGTGAAATACAAATGTTTACAAAAGATCAAGAGAAAACTATAGAAATGTATTTATCAGCATTTTTTTTTTTCAACTTAAAATTCTTTTCATGAAAGGTTTTACATGCGAATGAGCAAAAATCATTGCTGCATCTTAACCATTTCTGCCATCTGCAGCGGAATTCTGGAAATCGCTAAAGCCTAATCGCGATCGCCAAAAATCTCTAAATGCATTTTTAGCAACATTGACAATCTCCTAAAACATCCATTTTTTGGCACATTTTAGCGATGAACGCAAATGAACCAGATAAATTAATCAGCTATTTTTGGCAACTAATTTAGCCAAAATTGTGATTCTAGAATTTTAGCCATCTCCTAAAATCTCTATATTTCTCCTAAAGGTAGCTTATTTTGGCAACGAAAAAAAACCGTTGCTAAAAGGCAAAATATATGATAAAAGGTTATACTCGTAATTATGTTGTTTCAGGTCATAAAAACACTCAAATACATAAAATATATGTAATTTGTGCGAAAAATGGAAATTTTACACATTTACCCAACAAGATTTGTCCATAATGTTGGAAACTTCTAGAGAACATCTATTCACGCTACTTTGTGACTCATTTACTTCGCTAGAAGAAAGGTATTAACGTTCCTTGGTGCAGAAAAGCTCAAAAAGTTTTTCCAATCTGCCAACTTCCAAGGGACGCATAGCTCAGATCATCCGCTTTAAAAAGATATTCAAAATAAAACTGGCAGACAAAGTTACCAAGGATGCGTCCAAAGTTAAATGATTCCATAAAAATAGGGTACCGCGATATACGGATGACTCCAAAACCCCAGAAAGGATTGGAACTATAATATTTGGCTCCCGCACCAATATGTCCATAGCGTTTTCACATATCTGGCGGCGTTGGTCCTTATAAGCCTGTGTAACGAGAATATCATTATACTGAAGGACATATGTTCTTATGAGACAAAATGCTAACTAGTGCGAGCAAGCTGGAACAGTTGTAGCTAAAGAGTCCAACGGTCGAAGTGAAACTAGGGCAATCATGCGTGGTTATAACACTAAACGATGCAATAATCGATATATCAGCGAAAAATCTTAGGATCGTAAAGGTGTTCTCACAATCCATTATAGGATCAAGGCTCATATGAACAAGTTTAGCAATTTGTGGCGCTTTTGTGATAGCTAGGAAGAAAATACGAAGGACATGATCAAGGCCCTCGAACTTCCTACACTACATTGCAAGCGCATACGTTAATTAAACCGTTGAGAGTGCTAGAAGTTTTGTTAGAAAATGTCTCTTAACTTGTCAGTAACTCAATTTTTCGGTATTGTCAACACCTAAATATTTTAATTTTTCGAAATATTAATGGATATTTTGGTCTAATTCCATATTTCTCTGACTAAAATTAGTAGATAAAATTCTTAATTAATTAATATTTACTGAGGCCGATAAAAATAATGGGGTTGACTTCTAGTAACATCTGTCTATTTCTGACTACTTCTGGCAATTTGTGGCTCGTACGAAATCACAAATAAATTGACAGATGGCAGAGCTAACTCAGAGTTCCCAAGCGAAAAGATAACGTAACAAATTTTAGCTAGGCGACTTGCGTTCCAGAATAGGCAAATAAGCAAAATCTCGAGTTCATTTGCTTTGGATATTGGCATATTTTAGCATTTAGACGATGGCAGCATTCAATGCATGACTAGAACTTTTTTATTTTATTGCAATAGCTAAATAATATACCAAACATGGTTTGAATAAAGGTTCAGAAAAAACACTTATAAAAAGCTTTCTGTAAAATTTTTAAATAGGCTTACGTTAATAAGCTTTTTATGGACGTGCCGTTTGAGTTATAAAACATTTATTTCCAAACGTTTTATAAACGAAAAATCAACATCTTGTGAGTTTAATATTTATTTCGGAAAGCTTTTTGAACATTTATTTTAAGCAGACCTGTTAAATAATGATTACTAGTCTTAATGATTACCGGTTTGATTGATTATTTTCTGAGAATTCATTTAATACCAATTAGTTTAAATTGTTAATGATTATTTTCCAATTAAATTAAAAATAATAAAAAAAAAATAAAAAATATTCAAAAGTAATCAAAAAAGCTGGTTTTGGTAATTTTTTTTTTGTTTTTTTGATTCTTTTTGATTTTTTTTGATTATTTCTGATGTTTTTTAAAATTTTTTTTGGATTATTTTTGATAATTTTTCATTTTTTCAGTATTGTTGTAGAAGAGCGTAAATACATATATATGTACATGCACATAGTATGTATAGGATATGCATAATGCTCCTTTGCACAAAGCCAGGTACATATGCATATACGTATAAGTATAGCACATATGTAATATGCAGTGCCAACAGAGGTATAGAGGTGGTGTGCCTTACTGGTTACAGAGCCACTGCTGCTGCTTGCTTTTCCACAGATCAGCCTGAAACTTGCTCAGAGATTGCTGGTTGGAGTGACGCCAGTAAATGGATGGCCGCAGTTAGAGATGAGCTAAACTCTATGGACAAAAACAAGGTCTGGGATGTAGTATACCCACCCAAAGATACTAAGCCACTCAAAATAAAATGGGTATTTCGGATAAATGAGGATGAAAACGGGTTGCCAACACGTTATAAGGCACGCCTTGTAGTAAAGGGATTCCTACCAAAGGAAGGTGCCTTGGCACCCACGACACTGCTGGCAGCAGAAAGTTCAAGATAGTAAAGGACATACATGCTTTAATACGTATATATTATGTACATGTGAATGTATATAAATTAACTTCAAGCATCTCCCATACATACATAAATGTGCGCCTGTTTTTATATAATCACTTATACAATTTTTTCCTTATACATAAATATATGGGTTGCTTAGCGCTCACGGTCAATTGTAGACCCCCTAAGTGTACGTAGGTACATATATGTATGTATGTACACAAATGTTTATATTTTTTACAACAAAACTGAAAAATAACCAAAAAAGGGGGTTTGATTACTTTTGATTATTTTTGATTTTTTTAATCCTAATTAATTAGTACTTGCATTTTCTCGAAAACCAATTAAAATAATCATTAGCAATTAGAAAATCCTTCTAATCAACTAATCAAATTTAACAGGTCTGATTTTAAGTTTACTTTGCTCGTTGGGAAATGAACAAAATAATATTACATATGTATAAGTTTAGTAGAGTAGGCCAAAAACATAAAAAAAAAATGTTTTTACCATGTTTTTGCCCCACAAACATTCTCGGAGTGCTCATAATTTAGGAGTCCGATATGAGTCCTAAATATGTGAAAAATATCAAAAATATGACTCCGATGTGCTGAAAATTATCTGCCTTATACGGGGAGTATTTATTTAACAGAGCAACTTTAGAGCTGATATTCATATAGTTTGTTTTTCAAAAAAAAAAAAATAAAAATGTTTTCGAAATAGTACTATAACTATAGCCTGTATATGTTTGTTGCTTTAAATTTTTCCTCTAATCAAAAATAATAATAATTAACTAAGAATTATTAGCAACTGGTCTTGAGCTCGTTAAACTTATAAAAATATGTAAAAATGAACAGACCATAAAACCAACAACAAAGAAAAAATTTGTATAACATGTCTGACATATGTATATACATTTTTGTGGAGGCCATCTCAAGTGTTTCTCCCAAATATCTTTAAACAAAATTTTGCTAAACATAGCCTTAGCCATTTGCAAAACCATATGACTGAATTTCAGATCCAAAAATTATCTTTTAGATGCCAAAAAGAGCAAATTTTAAGGGGCATAAATCACTCCGAAAAGCTTCGTATAGGAGTCGTTTTAGAGTCCATTATGTGTCGATTATGAGACAAAAAAGTATCATATATGACTCCTATTCAAGCTCATATGATATATGAATTCGGCTCATATCTGACGACCATCACAAGAAGGTAAATACCCTCATTTCGGACTCATAAATGAGCTCATAAAGAGCGTAAACGCTCCTACATATGACTCCTTTCTGACTCATTTAAGACTCCTATGGTTTGCTGGGTAACTATTACTGATTTTATTTTTCAGATTTTTTGTACAGTATTTTTTCGCTATCCTGAAAAGTAAAAAAAATTTAATTTTAAAAACATTTTTTTGGTCCACTCCAATAAGTATCTTAATTCATAAACCCTGCAAGCAAATGTTCCGTTTAATGCTTTTTTCCTGGACTGTGGCACCCAGAATGGGAAATACTGCAATGAGATTGCCATTTAGACTACAAAAACAACAACAGTACCTGACGCCGCAAAAGGATTCTCTTACCGAAATGTTAAGCTCTTATTCCACTTGATTATTATTTCACGTTTTTTTTCGATAGATGGAAAGCCGAAAAATACCAAGCAACCAACTAGGTAAGCGGATGTAAAAGTCTTCGACATACAGAACAAAATGGGTCCTATATTTTAGGATATGCCTTTAGTAATAAACCTGTGAAAAAGCAATTAGTTCCATACAGAAGTTATTTATTGATGAGCGTACAAACATACAGACAAAACTAGATCACCCTTTGGCAGTGGTCGGCATTCGACATTCTCGCCTTCCTATGCCATGAAAAGTTGAAGAAAATTAAAAAAATAACACCACAAATGGGAAGCGAAGCTCTTCTTTAATGTCGACGTGTTACAATTTTATTATGTATAAGGATAAGCGAGGGCATATTTTTGAGATAAAAGATAGGCACTTGAAATACCAGAGACTATAAAAATGGTTAATTTAGTATCTCCATGGAGCAAAACTTGGACACAATTTAAGTCTCAATTCAATGGCATCAGTAGGATGCTCGCCTACGACTATTTACAGATGCATTCCAGGCGGTCTAGTCACATTTATGGTATATAAAGCATACTTACACTTATGTACAAATGTATGTATATAAGTGTGTATGAAGGCGTATGGTTGAACTTTGACAGGAAGTCTACAAACAAATAAGTTTAAATAATAAACTGAGCTCATACACAAGTATATTGGATTATATGGGTGCATATGTATATATAAATATAAGTATATGTATATTAGACTGGGCCAGTAAAATTTTTTTAACTATATTGCTAACAATATAGAATGGCGAACAAATAGGTACTATTCAAGTTTCAGACCGTTTTTTATTCGTCATTTCGATGCTACATACACTTTTTTTCTGCTGGTCTAAACAAAATTTTGAATTAAAAACAACGACAGAATAAGCAAGCAAAAATTTGGTTGCTATCTTACAAGCGAGAATTTCATATTTGGTTTTCAAAGCAAATTGAAAATTTTAAAAATAATGTTCGTATTATTATTTTGCTCTTTAGTCGCTAAGTGCTTACGAAAGAAAAACCGGCTACTCATTTTAGTGTTCTATCATTGCTAGTTTAGATCTTTTAGGACTGAATTATTATTATTTTAAAACTGCCAAGCTATTTAGGTAAACAATGTAAAGAATATAGTTTTGTAGAACATTTGATTTCCCACAAAAATTTCTAAGTAAAAATGTTCCTCAGGTGGGCGGTACCGGAGTAATCAATTTTTATAGATTGGAATGACTTTCCGATTTGACGTTTTTATTTTGGAAATTCATCAAAAAACAAAAACAAAATCATTATAGAAAAAAGATCAACAAAAATTATTAAAAGAAATTGTGTGATTGCGTAGTTTTACTGTCTTAAAAGAAGGGGTTACGTTATTATGATTGGGCCAAATTCTTTTTATTCTTGTTTTGCTGGGTTGGAGCTTTTTTGGCCGATAAAGTTGAAAGACAAAAACAAAAATTTTTAACTTTTTCTTGCTATGCATTTTTACGCTTTCACGTCATGCATGTTTCAAGCTTCACCTGCTTGGCGAAAACTTTCATTATTTAGTTCGTTTAAATTTCCTAACTAAGTTTTTTATTTCAATAATTTAGCAGTTTTAGAAACGAATTATATTAATTCTAAAAATTCAAACCAGCTGTGAAAAACCTCTTAATAAAGTCTGACACTTGTACAGTATATTTTCGAATTTCTAAAAGAAAAATGTCATCAATATATTTAAAAAATATAATTTTATTTTTTGGTCCACTCTCATGTATATTTAATAGCATTATGTTTATATATACTTGTCCAGCAACAAGACGGTTTCTTTTGTTTCCCAAGCCCAAACAACAGGCAAATCAAACTTAGCCCAAGCCTGAATTGCTGCAATTCTTTAAAAGTATAATTATGTTGTTCTTCGTGTATTATTTTTTCCCACTCTATTTTTACATATCGCAGCTACGCGGTAAAAGTTGCTAACTGCTTTTAACAAAATTTTACAATATAGACCGGAAGAACTCAATTGCGCGAAAACTTAATTCAAAGAATGAAAACAAAATTCAAAATCAGTTGAAATTATAAGTAAACAAGGCGCAGTTATTGTGTTCGACAAGCCCACTCAGAGATAATGCAGTAAACACTCCATAAGCCAGTCAAGGTTTGCTTCTCGTGAAATTCCATTGACATTACCACTAAATTTTAATTATTGAATCGAAGCTAATTTTTGCTACCATTCAAAATTTCATTTTAGTGCAACAACCCTTCAGTCAACGTTGAGTTACTTTAATTTATTTTTATTTAATTTATTTTTAATGAAACTTAGTTAGTGAAGATTTTTCTGCTTGGCATTAATGAAAACTAACAAACATTTCCATTCAATACCATTTGAATGGATCTTAGATATCGAAGGCTTAGAATCAGTAAACAAAAAAATCTTACCGCTTGTAGAAATACATGAACTTTTGTGTTTGCTTCAGACCTGTTTAATTTGTTTAGTAATTAGTAGTCAATTAATTAGACGGATTTTTTAATTGGTAATGATTATTTTAATTGTTTTTCAAGATTATTAATTGATTACGATTAGAAAAAAGTTAAAAAAATCAAAAGTTATCAGAAATAATCAAAAAAAAGTTGTTTTGATTACTTTTGATTATTTTTTTTTTTAATTTTTGACTAATTTTTTTTATTATTTTTGTTTATTATTATTATATTTTTTTATCGTTTTTGGTTTTTTTTTTTTGTTTTTTTTTTTTGATTATTTTTGATTTTTTTCGGTATTGGTGATGTGTACATTTATGTGCTTCTACAACTATTCTGAAAAAGAAATTAAAAGCAATCAAAAAAATCAAAAATAATAAAAAGTCATCAAAACAACTTTTTTTTGATTATTTAAGATTTTTTCAATAATCTTTAAAAATCATAATTTTTTTTGATAATTTTTTTAATTAATTGGAAAATAATCATTAAAAATTTTAAGTAATTGTTAATCAATCATTAATTGGATTCTCAAGAAAATAATCAAACCGGTAATAATTACGATTAGTAATCATTATTTAACAGGTCTGGTTTTACTTTAAATTGAATATTTATTGGTGATGGAAACTGTCCACCTGCGATTTTCTTTCACTTCCATCTACACAAAACCTCGCTTTTCCCATCGGTATTAAATATATATTTTGAGTGAAAAGTGAACTTAGCAGCTTTTACTGCTTTCACGACGATGCATGTATGTTTACGGATATATTCGCTATACAGTACTTTGATAAAATGGTCGCCTTCATATGTTTGTGTGTTCTTTCGTATAAACCTTGCAATGTCCATATAGGGATTTACATGGGATTACAAACATATTTACATACTATTTATATATACATTGTTACCGCTGCTATTGAAACGACAATGTGGTGCTGGAGAGTGCTGCTTGAGTAGCATTTCAGGCATAGAAATGAAATCGGGGCATTCAGGTGCTAAAACCCAACTGTTGCCGATAGAATGCTTCTGTCTTTCTACTAGCGATCAACACTGGCCACCTTTAAAAGCGACTCAAAACTTATAAGAGTCCTAGATAAGTTCTTGAAGGTTTACAATAGTGTCCAGGTACTTATTCGCTTATCTTTGTTGAAGGCCCATATCATATTCGTCCTATCTTTCTGCGTTGTAGGCTTATATTCGATTATTACACTTTTATCGAAAATATATTAAAAGCTTCCGTATTGTGTTATATCAACTTCTTGTGAATAGAACGTGAGACATTTAGTAAAGTAGGAAAACTACCGATTACGCCCATGAGGCCATGCTGTGCAAATCTCGTTTTTGACACAAATGTCACTTACGCGGTTTTGCATTTGTGCGTTATGCGGTTTTGCAGTGTCACCGACGATTTGTAGTTCACCTAAAGTTAATTGTGAGAACACCTGAAAGAACAAACCGACATTTTGTCAATTGAAAACTCAATGGGACGTACCTATGCGCTTACAATGAATGAATGAACATGTTTAAGTCGAGTATTTCATGCTTGCCTACTTCCAGGGAGATAAGCGTATATTAATGCCCGACCTCCATACGTATAAATGTATGTACATATGTACAAGAGGTAGACAGGTAGGCAGGTAAACAGTTATGTATGAGTATAGTGAATGCTAATACAAAAGTCTTATCAATTATAGTACAGGTTTATTTATGTAATGAGAACTTAAGCAAAACGGTAAATGACCTATACCGTAATTTGTGTGTATGTAGATAGAAATTCGTTTTAGTGAAAAAGTATTTTTTTTGGGTCAATCAAGAAAAAAATATCGTGAGACCCTGTTAAAAAAGTTAAAACTATAAGAAAAAATATAAGAAAAATTATAAAAATAAAAAGAAGAAAAGTTTAGTTTTAAATTCAATATGTTTTTAAAGAAATCACAATAAATCATCAATGAGGCATGTTAAGATGTCAATTGCAGCAGGATATGGCTGGTTCGAGCACACAAACATACTCGTTTCATGGGTTGCTAAGAGCAAATGAGCATGCGCATGGTCGAACTGCAGATTTTTCTCTCTCGAGATGTGAGCTGCATTCGTGCGTGTTTTCCAGTCAAACGTGTGATTTATTATACGAAAGGATAATGCGTTTGTTGTTGGGTTGTTGTTTATTGTGAGTATGTTGTCGTTTTGCTGGTTGTTTGTTTGGTTAGGTTAATTGTCAAAATTCACACTTGAACAGAGATTATCGTTGAAGCATGGCACTGGTCATATAAGGGTATTTATGCTTCGGAATAGGCAGGCTTATGAACAGTTGCGTTTAAAATGTTAGTAGCATCGTTAATTTTATGCACAAATGATAGCAATTGCATATAAATAGGGTTTCAATCGATGGAAAAAAACAATTCAGTTTCTTCAAATTTTGATTTTTGTTTTTTACTTTATTAAAATAGTTTTTATCGAAAACAAATCAAGATATCTGTGGCAATAAGCGGAGAAAGCCAAACTCAAGTTTGGTATAAAATGAGAGAGTACTACCGTTGTGTTCTCCGTACACAAATATCTTAACACCCAATTTTTCTCTTGGCTTTTGCTCAAAAATTGTATATCTCAATTCCTTACTATTCAACTACTACTGCTATACTATTTCAACTTTCAAAGCGCCCTACTGAAAAAAAAAATACCTTTGGTAGTTTTCCCTTATTTATTATTACTACCGGAAAATCGAATAAATAATTTTTTGCAGGATCATCACTTCAATCGATATAGAACCACAGTCAATGATGTCACAAATAAATTTTTTTCCGATTGGAGGCGGTTAAAGTGTGTCGAAGATTAAGTTAAAACTTCTTCGCATGATTATCTAAGTTTGATACGACAGACCCTGCGATATAAATAACTTTGGACGATTAGAGGGGTGAGCTTTGAAAAAATGTTTAATTTGATTTTTCAATGACCGCCTTAATCTTATCGACGTTAACGTGTTATCGGCTACATTTAAGGACAACCCTAATATATTTACATAGATTAGCTGAGCACTTCCTAGGCATGGAATCCACCAAAAGGACTGCATTGCATAATTTCGAAATAGAATAGAAGAGTCGCTTTTGCAAACAAGTGCTACTCCAGACTGATTAGCCAATTGAAAAGTCAAGTCCTCTCTCGACAAATCAAAATAACACTGTATAAGTCGCTCATACAACATATGATGAGCCGGCTCTGGGAGTATTCGAGAGAAAGATTCTTCGATAGATTTACGGACCCTTACGCGTTGGCGATGGCGAGTACCGAAGAATATTTAATGACGAGCTTTATGACCCAGAGGCTATTTTGTACGAACGAATGAAGAAGGTATTCTTATCAGGGGAAGATGGAGACCACCCCTCCGATGGAAGGACCAAGTGGCGAGCGAATTGCGATTCCTTGGTATTTTCAATTGGCAGAAAGAAGAAACCACTGGTGAGCTATGTTGAATGGCTAAAATAATTTAGACGGTTAAGCGTTATTTAAAGAAGAAGAGTATTTTACAGCATATTTAAACAAAAATATTTCTAGGTAGGGCCAACACAAAGGGTGTTGTAGAGTGGAAACCTTGAAAATTGCAGATCACATCTGGATCACCCATTTACTTTGTAGTTTCAAAAGTGATGAATTCAAATATGCTGTAAATCAGTTGTATTAGCCAGTCAAAAACTTTTAGAATACCTAATTGGCCGATGAAACGATAAGTATATTCAAGCGCCATAAAATTCATCAAATGGATACGAAATATGTTTTCCGGAATCTAAACCAGGAAGTTGTCGGAATCAATATGTGGGAATACTTCTCTTACTACAGTGCAGTTCTATTATACCGGATTAAAGAGGACATGAAAGCCAAATTTTAAAAATGAATTTCAAAAATTACCAGAACAGAGTGGAATTAAAAAGTATTTCTATGTAAATGCCTCTCTATTTCCACTCAACTTAAAAATAAAAGTTTCAGTAAACCGCTTAGTTTGCGAATCAAAAACCATACTCAATACCAAATTGGGAACTAATCTGTCTTGAAGTCTTTGAGAATTATATTTCTGTTTATTGAGTGACGATTGCGCACTGCTGATATTTCGACAGCAACTGTACATATTAATATGTCTGTGTAAGTACGTATGTAGGGTGGTATTAATTTGTTGAATATGTAAAATTCGTAATTTATGTGAAATGAATTGTGTGAAATAGTAGACCTCATAACGGACATATATGCGTGTATCTATGTAAGAGTGTACATATGGATACATACATACATTACCTACATATGTTTGTATTTATATATACATATAAATCTGATATTTCTTCCGTAAATATTTTAAATTTTTTTTATTTCACCAACATTTTTTTAATATTTAAACCAATTAAATTATGTACTAAAGCATGTAATTTAACACAAATCGCTACATCAATTTTCTGAATCCTTTAATACCAGCACCTGATATTTACGAGTCCCTGGAGTGTGCCCAACTTGAAAAACTGTCAACAAACTTCAATGCAAACATATGTATGCATGTGCATATTCTACTTTCATTCATTGCAAGTATTTTTAAAAATATCTAAGTGGCATCGCAGCTCCATAAGAGGATATATGTTTTGACAAATTTATGACTGGACCTAGGCGTTAACGTTTCGATGCTCAAAAACTCAGTAACGTTCATAAAAACGAGTATGTGTGGTTGTGCCCATGATTATGCAAGAGAAGATCATAACTTTATG
Organism: Merzomyia westermanni; assembly: GCA_949987695.1. Classification (NCBI taxonomy): domain Eukaryota; kingdom Metazoa; phylum Arthropoda; class Insecta; order Diptera; family Tephritidae; genus Merzomyia; species Merzomyia westermanni. The sequence goes on from OX465288.1 coordinate 36,298,963, forward strand.
TATTTGTCGATCGAAGAGAACTAGGGTGTAACCTTTTCTGGTTGTAGGGAAATATTTTCTAGTTCATTTTGTAGGATCAAACTGTTCTTCATGGCAACAGTCTAAGCAGTAAATTGAAATATTACGTTACATTACATTGCATTACACTTTTGTTCAAAAGGTGTTGCACTAAGATGGACAAGATTAGAAACACGAGGATTTATGATTTTAGTTTGCATTATCGATTATTCTCTGACATCAGACCGTAATTCATTATAGCTGAAATTATATAAGAATTACAATTAAATTACAAATTCATTACAACTACATTACAATAACATTACAAACACATTACAATTACAACTAAATGATGATTACCATTGGATTACAATTACAATTATATCATTATTACAGTTGCAATACAATAACAATCACATTTTTTTAAATACATTCGTCAAATTATTATTGCTGTTACATTCCTCAGTAATGGAAATAAATAATCAATTACTTTACTACACATTCATCCCATCAGATACTTTTTGCATATATGTATATTGAACCACTTACTTTCCTTTATGAACTTAAGTGGGCCCCAAGTTCTTATCGCCAAAAAATCTAAGTCACCCTGTCTAAAGTCAATCCTCTTCGACCTCATCCTGAAAGCATTTGCACATGGAACATGCTGCACCATTGTCGGAAAATTAGTGTCCAGTGTTAACAACCCCAAATAATCTTACTGCAAACTTCTTGAGATTGAAACACAGCTCGTACTTTTATTATTCGAAATAATCTTAGGGATCTTGCGACTGCGCAAACATCCCTCTCGCCCCATAGAAATTCTGTGCTCCCACTAACTACTTTTCCCTCAGCATACGTCTCACATTCATTTTCGGATACGATTCCGCCTATCTCATTAGAAAACTCGTTCCCTTCGATATTTCTATGCCCGGTGGTCCAGCAAATCTAATTTTTGAGATGCGGTAAGGACACTAAAGATCACACTTTTGGAATTTTGTTGAGCTTATACATTGTCCTTGCCCCAAAAACGGTCTTACTATCCTCATATCGCTCTACTTCTTCTTCTGGCGCACTATATCCCACATGCACTTTAATTTGAACGTTTGAAGAACGACGATCGATAGTAACTTGTAGGCTGGAAATATATCTACAGTTCTAAAACTGTTGGAGAAAGTTGTTGCATATAAACTGCGGAGCTATGAGTTTTTCAAACTATCTAACAGTTAGAGGGCGCCTTCATCGATTTGTAAGTAATATCTTTGTATTGAAACGTTGAAGATGGGGGAATTTTCGGAAAGATTATTTAGCAAGTTCGCGATAAGTTAGAGGGCTTCAAACTTGGAGCATAGTTTAAAACGCGGAGACAGTGTAACATACAGGGTAAAGAACTCCATCAGACAACGCCGAGATCGATGTTTAGAAAATTCATACAAAATTGCGGAGATCTAAAAAAAAAAATTTAGGTGTGCCTGGCACGAGAAGACCTGTCGAATTTGATTAGTAATTAGTAATATTAATTAGATAGTTTTTTTTAATTGGTAATGACTATTTACCACTAGAAAAAATCAAAAATAATCTGAAAAAGTTGTTTTGATTATTTTAGATTTTTTTTTGATTATTTTTGATAATCAAAACAACTTTTTTTTTTGATTATTTCTGATTTTTTTAATTAATTGAAAAATAATCATTAAAAATTTTAAGAAATGGTAATCAATCATTAAATGGATTCTCAAGTAAGTGATTAATCTAACCGGTAATCCTTACGATAAGTAATCATTTATTTAAGCTTAGAAAATACAGAGATCTTTGAAAAATACCCTTTAGGTAGCGTAGTGGTCGAGATATTATTTTGGATTCGTTTTCCGAAAAAAATTTTAAAACAGAAAAGTGATAAAAAGTCAATAAGACTACCCTTCTATAATAGGCCATACAGCAACAAAATTTCTCCTTGAACAAGGAGGTTGTCTTGATAAATTTTAAAATCCAAAGAAAAATGGTTTTTGGTCCATTTAAATAAAGGTAGTCTTATAAATATTTTGTGATAACTTTTTAATTCAAGGTTTAAAAGTTTCGAAGGAATTAAAATTTCCAACAACTGTTTTAAAAAATTTATTACACTAAATGATGGACGAAGCAAATTATATTTCATATCCATGAACCATACCAATAAACCATATTTTTCTCCATAAAACCAGATACAATCTTGTTTCTTCTCACATTAAACAAAAAATGTCTTCACCCTAATGTCGGTATTCTTATGCATCCACTTGCTTGCTTAAGCCTTGACACTTGTGCATTTCTAGGATGAGCTAAGAAATGTGTCCTTAGGCTAGATTTCAAAATGCTGGCCGTATCTCATGTCACGTTGACGTATTTATGCGCAATTCTATTATTGTGTTTAGTACATTTTCAAATTTTGGTTTTATATTGCAAACATAACCGCCACTAACAAAAGAAACCTGACTCAATATAATACATATTTACTTGCATAAGTTTTCGGTTTTATGAAAAACCAGAAATGTGAAATAGAGGTTAAAAATTATTTACGAGCAAGAATCCCAAAAAAAATTAGCTCTGTGGGATGTTGTTGTCAACAGTGCTTCGCCCTGCCCCAGATTGGACAGGGTTACACTGAAATAACAGCCCTTGGCCGGGTGAAAAAACCCGGGTCATTCCGGTGCGATAGAACCGGCTGTTGTGGGAATGAGCTCTGTGGGATGTACTCGTACATCTTCAATATAAATGTGTGAAAAATTGTAGACACTTTTATGATGAGTAAATCTTACTGTCGGGCACTGTTGTAGCAGGCCATCTGTTAGCAAACATCCAACCCCAAATCGTTAGTGCTTCCTAAGTCGGAGTTGGCTTGCAAAATGCTCCTCCATTCATATCGTTTTAGCAGTTAAGGCAAGTGATCATTTCATTGTATAACAAATTAGGTTTACCTAGTGGGTTCCTACACATCGAAGGAACTTTAAGGCATGATCTGCCTCGAGCTTTCGAAATCTCCGGATAGGGGAACTACAATCTAGAAAAGTGTAGGTATGCGCCCATAAGGAAATGCTATGTCTCCTATACTCTGGGTTGGGTCGTAAATGAGCTTCTCTTGGACTTCAAGGTGAGTAGCTGACAGGTCGTATCTGAGAAGAAAATGTATGGCTTCCTTACGCTATGTATTGGAGGGTATTATGGACATGGTAACAATGCGGACTGGCTACCACTCCTAGAAAGATAAAATTACCCCCGTACGAACGATAGGGGAGGCTCCCGCCAAAGTCATGGGCTATTGATTTGTGGAATACGGGTACTAAAAGACTCTTAGCAGCCTCGACTTTTCTAACTGCAAACATTGCTGCTTCAACGCCTTCATTTCAAAGCGAGAAATGGGGCTAGGAACTCCTGTGGGGAGAAGTCATAGGATTGGTTAAATTATTCAATGTCGATTCGAAATTGATAGCGGCAGAGGTATTCTATAAGGAGAACGATATACGAGGCATGCTGCAAGATGACTTTAATGCGGAATGCGCCGTGATTAAAAATGCAGTGGACGCAATTCAATCCAGAGGTGTTAAACTTAGGAAACTTAAACTCGGAAAATTAAGAGGATATAAAGGCACGAAAATGGTGAGAACAAATATTTAGACTCATATCGGTATGTTTGAGTTTGAAGTGGTTTACTGTAGGGAATTTGTGTTGGCTATCCGTAATCTGTTGCTACTGATGGGCTGGGAGCCAGCTAAACAAGCTATGGACAGACAGTACAGCACGATCCTTCTGTCTGTAGATAACTAAGTCTTAATTATTGCTGGTGATTGGTGTTTATATGTACTGGAAACCCCTTCTGGATGCATCTGCACTATGAATGTTTAACTGGAATCAACGATTAACTTCATGTTTGACTGCCCAGTGTTGGCTGAAAGTACCTCAGCATCGGCTTTGTCGGATCTAAGGCAGACTTATTCGTGGTCTAAACCGGTGTTTTTCCTAATTATATCATTTTCAAATACATTTAATTCGCAATTCAAATTGAAATCGTAAAATATGCTCCACACATGAATAATCAATTGGTATGTGGATATTATGTAAATTAAATTTACATTTCTAGGAGTTTAGAAGGTGGCTCAGCTAGCGACTCAAACATTTCGAAAATTAGTATCATTTAATGAGCGTAATTTTTTTTTTAAACTTTATAAAATATTACTCACGCGACACGAGTCTGGTCTGAGTTAAGCCCATATCCGTTGTGTGAAGAAATGAACGACTCCACTTCACTCTTATAACTACGCCATACTTACAAACGCCCGGTTATTTTCCTCTTATCAATGCGAGTTCAAGTGCACTTCGCAACAATTCAAAAATCCTTTGCATTTAGACTGGAGCTACAGATTTCTACCTACTTACATATTTACAATATAAGTATTACATACTTGTAAGTACAGTTCAAGTGTCTGCGGTTGTCTTGTTAATAGTCTAGATTATTAAATGTAAATATTCATAAATACTATTATCAGCATCGTTATCAAGTAGTAAATTAACCAATTAATTCTACTGGTTTAAGATTTTTGATAACAATTTTCTCGCACAGTCATTCAACTTGAAGTGTTTCAATAGTTGAATATAAACAATTTCATTTAATAATTATGATTATGGGTGGTCAAGTGGACATCCTTAAAGTACGTTTGAGTAAAAGAGTGCTTGTGAAATGGGTATTCAGATTTGTTTTGTGGTTTTATTTTCTTAGTTCAGGTAGAAAAAGTGGACTTACAAGTTCTGAATTCACATGCCTTTTACCAAGAGTTGCATAATCAAGCTGCTCTAGACATTATTATTTAATGAGAGTTAACTTGTAGAGCATATTGTTGGCTAAGTCGAAGATCTCCCTACTTCAATATAGTTTTCAAAAACGCCCTTTTTTAGAATTTGTTGGAAGATCATAGTATATCATAGTGAGTTTCAAAAAAATATCAAATGAAATTCAATGCATTTTCAGCTGACAAAGTCCGTTGTTGAATAAAATTGTGAAAAAGTGGGTTCTTTAACCAAACTCGGAAATATGTCGTTTTGAATAAAATTCATAGTTAGAAGATTTTTCAATCAAATTCTAAAATATGGCAATTTTGATAAAAATTCTGGGAAAACTCACACAGCATTTGGTTGAAAAAGTTTTGAAAATATAGGCACTTGATTGTATTTTGATTTTTTTTAGTGGCTAAATACTGAGTTTTAACTAAATTGAACATGTGGTATAATCAAATATTATTTATTTTGATTATTAAAATTAATAAAATTATTATCATCATTTTGAAATCACTTTTCTCAATCAATTTTAAACAATTCGGAGTTGCCATAAAATTGAACAGGGGGAATAATCAAATACGTACACTTAAAAGGATAAAAACACGCAATCATTATAGCTGGTAATGCTACTCACACAAGGTATATTAACTTTAGTCGCGTAACGGTGGTATGTAACGGCATAAACGGATCGAGATAGATATTGCTTTATGTGTATCAAAATGTTCAGGAGTAAAAAAAAGAAATTGATTAAGCCATGTCCGTCCGTCCGTCCGTCTGTTAACACGATAACTTGAGTAAATTTTGAGATATCGTATTGAAATTTGGTATGCAGGTTCCTTGGCACTTATCTCCGAGCGCTATTTAAAATGGGAGAAATGGGATGTTAGCCACGCCCCCTTTTTATATATAGAATATTTTCGAAAATACTAAAAAAGTGATTACTCAGTACATAATACACCTATAAGGACAAAATTTGGTGTATACATTAATGTTAGGTTAGGTTAGGTTGCAAGGGCAGGACAGAGTACCTGGACTCTGCCCGAGACTTAGGCCACTAAATAGGCCCATTGTGATACCCTATACGGTCTCTTCAACCAAGTCACGCACAACGCGGGGGATCGAACCACTTCGTAGAGTCAATAAATTTAGATAGCGCTTTTATTTCTATTTGTGATACCTCAGCGAGGTTATCGAGAAACGGTTGGCACAGGATAGCTAACCGTCGCCTGATAAGTGCAGGGCATTGACACATCAGATGCTGAACACTTTCCTCCTCCTCAATACATCTGCAGCTGCGACAGTAATCATTAGACATTGCGCCCATTCTGGCGCCGTGAGTGCCTATTAAACAGTGCCCTGTTAGAACCCTTACCAGGGATGAAATGCCTGATTTATTAAGGGACAGCAGGGAATTTGTACGCCTTTTGTTGTAAGAAGGCCAGGTTAGCCTGGATATCTCACACGATACCAAGCTTTTCACCGCGCCGTGTATTGCCAGCATATCCGCTTGGTACACGCTGCAGTGGTCGGGAATACGGAAGGAGATCTCTAGTCCCAGGTCCGGTGAAAAGATCCCTCCCCCCACCTTCCCCTCAAACTTGGAGCCATTAGTGAAGATGTTGATGGCGCCCCGAACCGTATGTGGTCTGTTGTCCCATTCTTGTCTTGTCGGTATTATTACCTCGTAGTTCCTGACAAACACGTTATTTGACGCGCAGTAGTCCGTGTGTGGTGGTATGTTAACAGGCGCGTGTTTGCCCAAGATTGTTGCGTGCCCACTTTATCCATTTATCCAGACGGCAGTCTCCCTTATTCGCAAAGCTGTGATCGTGGCTACTTCCTTCGCCACCAAATCAAGCGGTGGTAGATGCAGCATAGTATTGAGTGCTTCTGTCGGGGTGGACCCAAGGGCCCCGGTTATGCAGAGTTCTGAACTCCTTTGGATTTTTTGTAGTTGCTTGAGGTACGTATTCTTAGTTAGTGCAGGCCACCAGACCAGAACTCCGTAGAGTAGAATCGGGCGAACAATGGCTGTGTAGATCCAGTGCACCACCCGGGGAGAAAACCCCCACGAAACACCAATTGCTCTCTTGCAAGTAAACAACGCGCACGTTGCTTTTTTAACCCGTTCTGTTATATTGTCACCCCAGAGTAGTTTCCTGTCTAGAGTAACTCCTAAATATTTGACTTTGTCACTGAATGCAAAAGTCGTGTTTCCAATTTTTGGTGGTATAAGGTTCGGTATTTTGTACCTTCTAGTGAAGAAGACTAGCTCTGTTTTCTCGGGGTTAACTCCCAGACCTGTTGACTTTGCCCAGTCACAAATTTTAGATAAGGCTGTTTCCATTAAATTGCAAAGAATTTTAGGGAATTTTCCCCGCATAATAACGCAGATGTCATCGGCGTACGCGATCACGTGATGGCCTTCTGCTTCCATGAGGCGTAGAAGCTGGTTTACAGTAACCACCCAAAGTAGCGGTGAGAGAACACCTCCCTGCGGGATACCTCTGTTAACGAGTCTGTGAATCGAGTTCCCACGTAGCTCGGTTGTGATCCTACCTACCCTTACTGTAGGCATGTTGAGCCCCCGAAAGATGAGTTGGGTCTATCGATCTTCTGACATAGTCCTCCAGAAGTCTTTCTAGAGTTTTAAGAAGAAATGAAGATAGGCTTATAGGCCTAAAATCATTAGGTTTAGTATGAGATGGTTTCCCGGCTTTGGGGATAAAGACTACCTTAACCTCCATCCATGAAGTGGGTACGTAGTTGAGCCTAAGGCAACCTGTAAACATAGTTTTCAACCAAGGCTTGATAAGCTCGGATGTATGCTGTAGCCTTGCCCGGGAATATTCCGTCCGGTCCTGGCGACTTATGGGCTTGAAGGTAGATAAAGCCCAATATAACTTTTTCTCATCGGTGATTTCCCTTATCATTTGATCGGAAGGCACCCCTTCGCCGATCGTAGTAGTAGACACTTCTGTGCATGTCGGGAAATGTGTATCCAGGAGCAGATTCATGGTATCCGTAGTCGAATCAGTCCACTGCCCATCTGTCAGTTGGACGTGGCTCAATGTTGCTGGCGCTTTTGAGAGCACCCTCCTCAAGCGACAGGCAGCAGATGTAGATTCAATTTCACTGCAGAAGTCCACCCAGGAGGCTCGTTTGGCCTTGCGGATTTCTTTTTTTATATGTACTTAGCTTAAATAGCCCAGGATAGCTCGCGGCCATCCTGTTTGGCTTTATTAAAGGCAACCCTACATGCCTTTCTGAGACTATCTAGATCAGACGACCACCAAGGTGGCTTATGGGTTTCTGTTACCTTTTTGGTCGGGCAAGCCTTATCTAAAGCAAGCTTGCGTTGTTGATTAAAGGTGTTGACTAGCTCGTCTAGTTCCTTATCATTTCTAGGTGTGACCATTTGTTTTGATAGATTTCTATCAATAAGCTTCTTGTAGTAGCCCCAGTTTGTTCTTTTTATATTTTGTATGAATTTTGGACTTGTGTGCGTATCTGCTATTGAGAAACTAATATATCTATGGTCTGAGAAGGAGTGTGTTATTAGAACCCTCCATGATCCTATGAGGTCGCTGAAAGAGTCGCTGACCAATGTAATATCAAGGACTTCCTCGCGGTTCCTTGTTACGAATGTGGGGTCACTTCCCCTGTTGCATAAACTTAGATTAGTGCCTAATAAGTAGTTATATAGTGACTCACCTCGGTCGTTTGTGTCAGTGCTGCTCCATTCAGTGTGATGGGCATTCGAATCGCCTCCAAGCACAATTAGATTGTTTCGTGGTCTAGTGGAACTCACGAGCTCTCTGAAGTTATGTGGCGGTAGTGAACCTTCGTGATCATGGGCCAGATAGAAAGAGGCAAATCTACAACTTCTACCTAACCCCTCGACGTTAATCGCTGTCAGATCTCCGTCACTAAATTGGGGTAAAAGAAAAGCGTTATTATTCGAGTTAGCTAAAATACACGTACTAGGCTTACCCTTATCTTGAGCGCTGTAGAGCTTGTAAGTGGGAGTCCTCAAACCACAGATCCTATTTCCAGTGATCCACGGTTCTTGAACTAGAACGATATCTACTCCACCTGCTGAAAGTTGGAGTAGAAGTGCAGCTGACGCTGCTTTACTGTGATGAAGGTTGATTTGGAGGACCCTCATCATCTTGCTTTTTTGCACTCTCCTCCGTGAGCGTCGCGTCCGCGTCGTCCTCGCTCAGAAGCTGACTCTTGGAGTTAAGCCTCCTGAGAGTCCCGCTACCGTCCAAGCTGGACGAGGCATAGCCGCTCCGCACATCAGACCCATTGTCATCAACCTCCATCTCGTTAACGCCGGGGGGAGGCTCCACCTCCGCAAGAGATGAAAATTAAGCAAGGGCTTCGGCGTCCGCCTTGTACACTTTCAAGCTAATATTTTTGAAGCCATAGCTCACGCGGTAGTCGCACCGGTCCAGGGCCTCGATGCTTGCCTGGTCTAACAGCAGAACTATCTGCATCGTTGCTTGTCCGGCTGTTGTTGTTGTTAACAGTGCTTCGCCCTGCCCAATGGGCTCGATCACTCTAAATTACCATCAGGCTCTTCTAACGGAAGTCCGAGGAAACGCGCGGTTTCCACAGGGTTGGAGCAGAGTGATGTAGGTGTTAGAAGAGTGGGTTCAACTGAACAGGAGAAGAGATGCATGGTATCATGAGGGGTCATACCACATGCAGGGCATGTATTTGGTATGTTGGGGTTCAGTCTGGATAAGTAAGAGTTTAACCTGTTACAATATCTAGAACGAAGTTGTGCCAGTATGACTCTAGTCTCCCTCGGAAGTACACGTTCCTCCTCAGTCAATTGAGGTGGTTGAGTATTAATAACGGGATTCACAGGCCGAGGTCTGAGAGATCTGTCTACCGACTCGGTGTGGAGGTCATTTAGAGCCCGTCTATGGTTCCGCAGATCAAACGGCAAAGAGATATGATGCCGGACCTCATCGTAATGCCTACGGAGATGTCTCTGGGGGACGGTGCTACATCCAAAAGATGTCGGTTTGGATGACTAGGTTTATGACAGTTCAGAAGGAACTGTCTACTCAAGAGTTCCGCGTGCTCTTGAACAATGAGCAATTTTGCCTCTTGATGGAGGTGAGACTCAGATAACATAAGCAGGCATCCCGTAGCAGTTCTGATGGCGGTGTTTTGGCAGACTTGCAATTTCTTCCAGTTGGTGTCAGAAAGATTGGGCGACCATATAGGCGCAGCATAGTCAATAACCGGCCGGCCAATAGCCTTATATGTAGCAAGCAATGTTTCTTTGTCTTTTCCCCAAGTACTGCCGGCCAGTGACTTGAGGATCTTATTGCGGCTCTGTACCTTTGAGGTTATTGCGGCGGCATGACCAGCGAAGGTGAGGCCGTTGTCAAATGTCACACCGAAGATTTTTGGGTGGTTGACAGTAGGTAGAGGTACTCCGTCTACGTGGACATTTAACTCTTGCCCCATCTGCGTAAACAGGGTCGCCGTAGATTTAGTCGGAGACAGGGTCAGATTATGCTCGGTGAAGAAGCTGGAAAGGTCATGGAGGTAACTGTTGATTCTAATACAGAGTTCATCAATGGAGGGACCCTTGCCCGAGGCCATTATCGTGCAGTCGTCAGCGTAGGAAACAATGGAGACTCCCTCTGGTAGGAGGGGAAGTCTCGAAATATAGCGGCTGCTTTGTCCACGCTAACCACCTTCCAGTTTTGGGTCGGTAGACCCGGGTTAAACTCCTGAAATTGCTCCAGGATTTCGTTTGGCTCCGTTGGCGTCACTGGAACCCAGGCTCTAGCTCTTGGCCGTTGCGGGATGTCACGCGCATCGACTGCTTTAAGGCGCGCGCCAGGGTACACTTCCCCTATTCGCTGCACGCCGATATTATATAGGTCCACGGACCTAGGGTCTCCACAGGCGATCAGCCTGACATTACCTTGGTACCATCCTGCATCGGTAAAGGTTGGTGGCGGTCCAGGGTTCTCCCTCTTCACCTGGCCGGCAACTTTAGCTAGCGCGGCCTCGATCCATTTCCATTGTTGTTTCGGGATCCTGCCATTTACGCTGCCCTCATCGATTACGCCAATGATCTTGCGATCCTTGGCTACTGCTGCGAAAGACCGTACATAGCCTCCCTACGTTTTGGCCCTTTTCGGTGCCGTTGGGGTAGTCACCTCCACTGAGCGGCTGCGATTGGAGGTTTCCCCTTTGTTTGCGCCATATAACTCCAGTTTGAAGTCCGGCACTACCCGCCGAGCCCACGCCAGGTCTCGCTGGAGCTTCGCCCAAACCTCCGCCGAAACATCTTCCTCCCTTGTCGGTGAGGACGCGTTGCTGTAGAGTATCCGGGCTGCAGACCGCTTATCTTGGTGGCTGGCCTTTGTGGGTTGCCTAGGCACCGAGTCCTTGGCCCTATCGCTAGCACCCCCCTCACCCTTGGAGCCCCCAGCCACGGACTCGCCAGACGCTATGCGCTGAATGGCAAAGCCACTGGTGGTAGCCGCGTTGCTGGCCTCCCGATCGGCACCCCTGGAAGAGGCACCGGTCATCGGACTACTCGCACCGGTTTTGCACTCAGCCCTATCACGTCTAGCTGCCGCTGCAGCACTGAATCGCCGGGGTGTCCTCTCGGCTTTTGTATTTTTGTTTAGGTCCGGTTTCACCGTGACCATCTTAGCGGAGCGAGCTGCTGCTGACTTTTTATTCGGAGAGTCAGACTCCTTGCTTTTGTTTTCGTTTTCGTTTTTATTATTTTGCTCCATATTAACCCACGAGTGGCGGAGAAGGGGACGGTCCACCCGGGCAGAGATCCGCATTACTCGGGTAAGGCTGAATAGAATCGGAGGTCGCCCGGTATCCGAAGCACTCCGTTCGCGACTGGGCTATTTAAGGGCCCCCAGCCAGGTTGATCATCGGCACGGGTCGTATGCCACCTTGATCCAGCCCTTACAAGAAAGGGAAGGGAGACGGGGGGGGGGGGGGGGGGAGTATTGGGGGTGAAAGGTCGCCGTAGCGTTACCAGGTATCACCACGAGGAGGCTCCTCCGCCTACGAGTCGACGGTTTGGGGTGGCGCTGGTGTGTGCAAGGCGCGAACACCTCCATTAAAGATACCCTACATTAATGTTAGGGCAGACAATACATTTTTCAAGAAATGTTTCAAAATGGGCCTCACACCGCCCACTTCTGATTAAGTCAAATTTAGAAATAATATTAATCTTAATCCTATCGAAACGAAATTTAGCACACATATTTATATTAATACAAGGTATGTTCCGAAAAAAAACCGGGCGAAATCGGTTAAGAGTCACGCCCACTTTTATACGAAAGATTTTAAAAAGGATCACAAATATATTTAATAGGCAACAACTTTGCGTACATAAGCTTTATATCATTTATATTTCACTTTCAAAGTTTCCGTGGACGATGAAAGTTGAAAAATATAAATTTTGGAAAATGGGCGTGGTCCCGCCTTTTTATAGTGGATTATTCCACAAAACTTTTTATGTCATAACTCCGGAAAAATTTGATTTATCGAAACGATATTTGGCGAAAATGTTGAGCATATAAAGGTAAATGTTTGTTGTAAAAATGGGCGACATCGGTCAACGGCCACGCCTAGTTTTTTAACATATTGCAAAATATGATCTTGCACACATAGTAAGCTTTTTAAGCAAAACTTTTGTGGATTAGGGAAGGGGAAGTAGGCGTGACGCCGCCCACTTTTCAGCATACAAATTCTGCTATTTCAACTAGATATTTCAATGCAAATTTATCAGATGCTTCTCAAAAGTATGTAGTATACTTCTGCCAAAAATTCGGCAAATCGGATAACACAAGTAAAATATCCGGGCAAGTTGTTAGTACCCCACTGCAATAGATAAGTTATATATCTTTTTTGATTTTGATACTTTTAATGAACATGAAATGTTTGTACGTATGAGAAGAAGAAGATAAGTAAACTGAAATAATAAGGACGATGAGCTGAGTCGATTTAGCAATGTCCGTCTCTCCGTCCGTCTGTCTATTTGAACGCAAATTTTTCAAACATAAAATGTGCATGCATTGGTATTTTAAAAAAATGTGGTTAGCAGTTGTTGGTAGGGAAGCTATTTATGTTCAAATAAATTAACGGCGGCCGCCGTGGTGTGGCGCTAGTGTTGCCGGCCTTACCACACCGAAGGTCCAGGTTCGAGTCCTGGGACAGGTAACATCAAAAGTGGTTTGAAGGAGTTTTTCCCAACCCGGGTCGCCCCTCGGCAGTGGTTTGGCAAATTCTCCTAGTGTCTTTCTGCTATAGAAGGCTTCCACAAATTGGAAGGGAAGCTCGGCGCAAAAATCTCTTTGGAGGTTTATGATGATATACCTGTTGTATATCGCGCCATACATTTATATTTTTTTAAAATCAATTTCTCCCTCAAAAGTCATAACAGAAGTGGGCTTATGGAAAACAATCAGCTGGCTTTATAATACGAAGTATTAAAATAGACCTGCGTAAATTGGTATGCCATAATAAATCACTACTAGGTATGTTATGTTGGTTCCCACCGAACTTAGACTTCCTTACTGGTTTTTATCATGAAATTCAGAAAAATTATAATATATTTAAAATTTATTGAACGTCCGTTGAACAATCTGCTCATAGAAAATGTATCAACATAATAGCTTACTCACTGCTTCTAAACAATTTTCACGTTCATCACATAACCATTTAGATATGTTATGACCATGATCATATTTCGTACCAAAGTACATTTAATGTTGTTCGAAAGAGTAGTAGAAAATAGCCTTTCTTCATATTATAAAAAAATGTTACAAAAAGGAGTCGAAAAAAATTGTTAATTTAATCATAATATTGCATTCATTTTAATTATAAAATTTTACCAAATATGATCAAAAAACAACTATAAATGATTCATAAAAAAATAATCAATTATAGTTCTGAAATCAAATTAAAAGTGATCTGAAAATTATTGTGAAAAGCAGTCAAATGTTATCACAAAGGAAATTCAATACGGCCTTCCAATAATATCAAATACGATGAAAAAGTGTTTAAAAAGGGTTAAAAAATATGAATCATAAATAATTATTCATGGATAGTCATATTTAGGTAACACATTTATCCCGACGATACATTAATATTCGATTCAACAATGTTTTTAAATTTGATCGGGTTTAATCATCTGGATACTGATATTTGAATGCTTTTTGTTCAAGATTTTCCAAAAATTCTGGCTGGGAAAGACTCCCTTCAAAAATATTTTTAAATACAATGATCTTCCACTCAGCCGTCGATACATTACAGTCTGAAAAAGTGTTTTAACCCTAGTTTTGAAACCTTCTGATAAAATTTGCGTGAATTGTTCAAATCGGCCCGCTTCTCTAAAACACGCTTTTGGGCTCGGTTTTTATAGTTACTAAACATCACTATTTCTTCTTCGCTTTGCTTTTCACAACCGTCGCGGCATGTTTTATCTTAACAGTTGATCTTTCGAACATGTTGGAGCAATTAGCGGCTTTACGGAGAGCATGATAAATTGCTTCCCGCTACTCGATTACATCGTTAAGTGGAAGATTGCACCCAGCGGGCAGTTGGGAGAGCCGAATTGAAATCCATCACCTGTCTGTTGTATGAAAAGCTTTGCTTGCGATCCTGTGCTTACCTTGGTTAATCTTTTTTATGGAACCTTGTGCTACAGACTACCAGTTCCTTTGGCGGCCTATAGGGGGATGGAACTAAATTTTCCGATGGAATGACCAAAGCATCCTATCATAACCCGAAGCAGCACGATTTTAATATTAGCACTGTATATTCCTTTTCTAAATTGTCCAACAAGAAGTCCGTTTTTGGTGTATTTATTTGATTATCCTTATTGGCGTCTTTCGTTCATACCGCCGTAACGAGGAGCTCAGCCTCAGGTGTGAACGACAGTACTTGGCGACCGTGCTGGCTTTCCCACCACACAACTGCACCCCTCATTCCTGACATGAGTGCTACAACAGATGCATCTTCGTGCATAGCCCCATCTATCGCATTCATTCTTGCATGGCAGTGATGTCAACATTTACTTTTAAAGGGTAAGGGATTTTTAGGAACAGGCTCTGAAATCATGGTTCTTAAAATGTTTTCCATGTCGTTATCTGAAATGAGAGAGAAAACACCGCTACGGGAGGCTTTATATACAATGAAATTGGCACATGCTGTATACTTGAGATATTAAACAAAAATATATATAGAGGACTCCCCGTGGAGTGATATAAGCCAAACAGCAGTTTTAAAATTTTTTTTCCTGTTTGTCTGTATCTTTGTTCGCTTATCACTCAAACACGGTTGTATAGAATTGAATAAAAATTTCCCAGATGTATTGCTAGATGTTAAACTTAAAGTTTCATTTTACTGCACGAAAAATTATTCTCAGTGCTGAACAAAGTAGTGGCAATAAAAGTTGGCTCAAAATATTTTTATATATACATGCATATAGTGAAATTGGAAGAGGCCGATGTCTGTGGAGCTAGATATGACGTAAAATGAATATGGGTAGTCTTACCAAGCAACCATTCTCTTAATTTCTACCAGCCTGTCTGTATGCATATATGTATGTTTGTGCACGCATCACTAAATAATAACAACATGAAATTGATTATTTTCTTAATCGATATATTGCTGGATGACTATTTTAAAAAATAAAATAAATTTTCTGTTGCTACTGTATAGGTTTTTATTTGCGCGAAGCCTTACACTTCCGTGGGCATTGAATATGAAAATGAACAAACTGGTTACTGTGCATGCCTGTGAACATTTAATTTACCAATAAGCGAAACTATTGAAATTAGTTTTAAATTTGCCTCGACCATTACATTAAACAATTCGCCTCCGTCCAAGACACGAAGTACCGGGAAATTGAAAAACTTTACCACAAATTATGTATGAAAATTGAAAAACACAAATACGCACGTATGAAACAATTTTACACACATGCATACATACATATGTGCGCATCAAGTGCACAAAATAGCCAAAATATTGTATTTTTACTTTTCATTTCAAAAATTTTTTACGCTCATCAAAAAGGTATAAAATATTATGAGGCATTGAATTACAAATTTTAAAGTCGCCAACGTTGGGTAAAACGACCACGGTTTTAAGGATATTTGTGCGTAAAGGAATTACTCTAACTAAAGTCTAAAGAGTTCAAATGCCAGATGAGAAATCACGAAAACCATAAAAGTGTGAGAAAGAAATTTCAAAATTTATTTTAATAGGCGAAAAGCAAGTGCGCCAGACATTAACACATATTACTTACATACATATCTACATATGTATGTATATGTAGTTAAATGACATGCATGCACTTGTTGCCTAATCGTTATAAGGTGGGCGTAGAGTTTTCTTCAATGAAAAGTCATAAAAAGTTAATTTCTTGGCAAAAGTGCAGACTTTTCCTTTGGACAAAACGACGGACCTGCCATTGATGGCGTCAGTGGCGCATGAAACTGTCTCAAGTGGTTAAACTGTGCAAGACAATATTTTCATATAAACATTTTTGAAACTCAAAAAGTCGTAAAACCAGAAAAAGAAATGCGATATGCCATTATAGAAGTTGCGGAAATTTTATAGCTGGGTTTTATGGTTTTCTGACTCGATGAAAATTACTATTTAGGTTATTCGTAGTAAGTATTTTTGTTAGAAAGGCATACTATCTTTAGAGGAGTTGGTATGGACACGATATCGAATAGAAAGTATCATTCGAATATCGCTTTACAAGTATCGGGTATGCGATAGTATTGCAACAAAATCAAAGTATCGATTTTATATATACTGATAACAAGCAGTGCAATAAGGAAATGCAAAATTTGTACCTTAAAATAGGTATTGGTAAATAGGTATTTGGAAGATGTGGCTTATTCTATACATCCAATAATAATTTATATGTACATACATATTTATTTATGTCATGTTTATTTATAACCTTACCTTAAGTTTCTGTTTACAATGGCTTAAATCTAAATACACTAGACAGAATAGGTCTTGTTGTTGTTTTTGTCTTGACGAATTAACATTCCTTGGCCGGATTTGAACCCGGTACGCTCCGGGTAATGCCCGACTGTCGTGGTAGCGATTTATGACCAGTTAAACCTTCTAAGTCATGTCACCCCTCCTTCCGTAAGGAAGGATAAGATGGGTAATGAGAGGTGAGAGGCATCATATCCGTAGATCAGCCATCGAGTTGCACGTCATTACCTTTGTGCATATTAGTCGCCTCTTACGACCGGTATGCCTACCTCGGGCATATTCTAAACCCCTAGCCCGCAGGGGTGACAGAATAGGTCTGACTTCAGGTATTTTTGTCGCCATGTTCACCAATTTTGGCTTCAGTGAAATAATTTAAAATAATAAGTTTCTCCAAATATATAGGTCGAGATTAAATCCGAAAAATGTAAAATATAGTTTAAAATGAATTTCCATTAAAATTTTGAGGGACTTTCTTGGAATTTTTAGATTTTTTGGAGTATGCAGCCCATTTAATTTCAGTATAGAAAAATTGTCCCGTTTTATTTCCCTTTTCCTTTTTCGCAGCATAAAGGCAAAACAAAATCAGTACATGTTGAAATGGTCATTGATCAACCACAACTCTTTAATTTGCAGGCGTCTACCTATTCTGACTTAATTGACTGATTTTCCTTCGATTCGCTGCACAAGTTAGAGAGGGACAACCACCAGAGCAGTGCTTTTGATCTGCTAGTCCTCTCTATTGTATATTGCCACATTTTTCTAAAAATGCAATACGACGCCGGGGCTAAATACTCAATGCCAAAAAGTATCGCTATAAAAGTATCGAGTACAAAATATCGGTATCGAAGGCCAAAAGTATCGATGTGGTATCGTATCGTATCGAAATTCGTGTCCCAGGAGTTGGTGGTTTAGTCCCATTTTACTGCGCTAGACAGATACATCCTCTTTTATGGCGTCCCGATGTAGTCGATAGCCCGGGACAACAGATCGTGCTACCAAAAGATGGATGAGGTAAAGCGATCAGCTACCATGTTCATATAAACAGCGCTTCCAACCACTCCTGCAAAATCTCAGCAAAACTGGATCACCGGTAGACAAAAGGAATCTTGAAAGTACAGAAGATTCAGGCATTTAAAATCTATGAGTAATATTAAAGAAAACCTCCCCCAGTTGGAGCATAAAACACAGGTACCAGTGGGGAAAGAAGAGGAAAACATCTGAAAACTGAACCGAGATTCCACCGGCTCTTAGGATATCATACGTACAATGCTCGGAAGAAGATTTAAGGACCCTACCTACACATGTGCTCTACTTACTATGACGAATAGATTATGGCAATTTCGGCGCTACGAAAGAGGATACTGCAAGTGTATGCTTTCTGATAGGAATTTTAAAAAACTTGAAAAATATATCCCACAAACGCGACACACATATCGCCGTCACGGCAACAAAATCTGCTAACTTCATTCACCCAAAACTAATTTGATTTAATAAAACGAAAAAGTCCAATTGAGTCAAAACTAAACTCAACCTTCGATATTGTATAAAAAAGTGATGGATTTAACCACTTTCCATAATTTTTTTTGGTCATTAGTTAGCACATTTTCGTTTTATTAAGTTGTGGCAATTCTAAAAATTTAAATTTTCTTTCATCCCCAACTACAGAAATCTCCCACCTTTCCGTCGAAATGAAAAAGAGGATTTAATTGAAAAATGCACTTAGCAGATTTTACCGCTAGGGCGAAGATATAATAAAAATCTAGTACTATTTTTAAAGGACTTCGTTTACCTGGGAACCAGCATTAACACCAACAATAATGTTAGCCTAGAAATCCGACGAAGAATTACTCTTGCAAACAAATGCTACTTCGGACTGAGTAGGCAATTGAAAAGTAAAGTCCTCTCGCGACGAACGAAAATAACACTCTATAAGTCACTCATCGCACCCGTCCTGCGATATGGTGCAGAAGCGTGGACACTAACAACATCTGATGAGGCGGCTCTGGGAGTATTCGAGAGAAAGGTTCTTCGAAAGATTTGTGGACCTCTACGCGTTGGCGATGGCGAGTACCGAAGAAGATTTAATGATGAGCTGTATGAACTTTACGCAGACGCCGACATAGTTCAGCGAATTAAAACACAGCGGCTTCGGTGGCTAGGCCACGTAGTGCGAATGAGCGAAGATGCTCCAGCCCAGAAGGTATTCCTATCGGCACCCGCCGGTGGAAGCAGAGGAAGAGGGAGACCACCACTCCGATGGAAGGACCAAGTGAAGACCGATTTGCGATCCCGCGGTGTTTCCAATTGGCGCCAGTTGGCGCAACGAAGAAACGACTGGCGAGCTATGTTGGACGGCCAAAATCGCCCAGGCGGTTAGATGACCATTTAAAGAAGAAGAAGTACTATTTTTATATTTTTACTAAGGCTTTTTATTTGAAAGCAGACGCAGCCGTTCGCTGCCGAGGGGGGAACTCTAACTCATACACTGTTAAAAGTTTGAGTCTAAATTTAAAACTTATTGGACTCCAGTGGCGTACCCAGGGGGAGATTGGGGGAGGGATTGATCCTCCACCTTCGTCAATGAACTACTATTTTTTTTACTTTCGATTGAATAACACAATACCATTTTATGCTTCTTATTTATAATTTTCTTATTTTACTAATGACAAAGGACACTTTTATGAGTATATGAAATTATCGGTTAGTGGATTATGCGTTTGAATATCAAGCCTATATATAGGCTACTTTTCAGACCTTCTAAAAAATTCACAAGGCTTTCAAGACGATAAAACCGGGTTTAAGTTATGCGTACACATTGGTTCTGGTAGTAAAAAAATAACAGGCCGAAATAATACCGTAATTTTCAAGGTCTGATATTACTGAGCTTAAACTCTACTCCCTTATCTCTCACGTCTTTAAAAATCCGAATTCAGGCGCTCTGAAAATACTAGAGTAGGCAGGTTCATTAATTTAATCGGAGCACACAACGGCGGAAAAATAGATAGCGACGATAATTTTTTACACGTTTTTTATAAAAGTATAGCCCATTATCTTATTAAAAACATGCAAGAACAAATACCAAACTTTGTTCAAAACCAAGGAAAATTTAAACAAGTTTTATCAAAATAAGTGTAGAATTTTGTTAATCCGAACTTTTATAAAAAAAATTGGATTTGCTGTTTTATGACCTATTAAATTTTAGTATTTATAATAAAATGCCACGGTGAAGTTGGTAGAAAATAGTGCTAATTATGAGGATTTATTGATAAATTTATGGTGTCAGTTTTGTTATGTAAAAGGCCTAAAATTAAAAAAATTTCAGCATTTTCTCTATTGCTTAGTATTATAAAATTCTTAGGTCAACATAAAATTTTTGTGACATGAATATTGAAATCAAATAGAACCGATTCAAATTTAGTCAAAGTCTACAAGCATGTAATCTAGAGGTTTATTTCAAGATTACTGTGTTTTTTATCCATTCATGCATTGATCATATCATAATGGAAACAGATAGTCGATTCACCCAGCATAAAACGATCTTCAGAGATTTCGCTTCGGTTTTTCAACAAACCACAGAGCAGAAAATGACAAAAATTTATTTCAGCTTGCTGCATTTTATGAACCACTTGTTCAAAACCAAAATATAATGGTTGAAACCAATTTATAGAGAAGGTTCTTAAAGTGACATAATCTTCCGCAAAAACTGCGTTTTACGCACTTCAGAGCTGCGACAAAACGTCATTTCATAACTTATACAAATTGCTACAAAGTTTTGCAACTCTCCCCGTTTCCACTTCTACAGTAGAACTGACCTCTTCAACCCTTCTTCTTCTTTAAATTCCGCTTAATCGTCTAAGCGAGTTTAGCCCTTTAAAAAGCTCGCCACTCGTTACGTCTTTCTGCCAATTGGCTCCAATTGGAAACACCACGGGGTCTCAAATGGAATGATGGTCTCTCTCTTCCTCTGCTACCATCGGTGGGAGCCGATAGGAATACCTTCTGGGCCGGAACATCTTCATTCATTCGCACAACATGGCCTACCCAATTAAGACGTTGGGTTTTAATTCGTTGCGCTATGTCGGGGTCTGCGCATAGCTCATACAGCTCATCAATAAATCTTCTTTGGTGGTCGCCAACGCGTAAGGGTCCTTAAATCTTTCTCTCGAATACTCCCAGAGACGCCTCATCAGATGTTGTCAGTGCAAGCTTCTGCACCATAAGCCAGGACGGATACGATAAGTGACTTTTTATTTTCGTTCCTCGAGAGGGGACTTTACTTCCCTGGTTTCCAGGTTAAAAGCTTTAAGAATTATTTTCTTGGGGATTTCTGTATTTTCCTCAATACAAGGTTATGAAAGCAATTTCTTTTATATGAAAGAAAACACTTCAGCTCTTCGGAAAAAAAATTAAAAAAAAAAAACAGAAAAATGTATCACGATATTCAGATTGACACATTGTTGCATTAAAATTTAGTGAACTACAAAACTGCATGCTCCAAAAAATTTAAAAAATTCTGCAAAAAATTTTTTTAATTTTGATAAAATTTCTTTAAATTTTCGCGAATTTGGCGTACATTTTTAAAACAAAATTTTTTGTGTGTCTCAAATTTCAGGTTTCGAAAAATAAATTTTTGCATCTCCCTCCTCCCCAAACCCTGGTTACGCTACTGTTGGAATCCATACATATATAGTGCGTTTCATAACTATAAAACTCTCAATTTACCTTTTGAAGGATTTGCACAAGCTTAGAAGAAATATTTATATGGGTTTTAAATGGGAAAACTATGAAGAAAATTTTGAAATTTAAACGATATTATGTAAGTGGTTAAGTTACGTCAATAGTGAGTGTGCTATAGTTAGAAACGACACACCTATTTTAACCTCTTCAATTCCGCATAAAAAATAAGTTTGAAAAATAGTTTCTTATGACTTAATTTTAATAAATTGGGCTCAAATAGTTTATTTAAAACAACATTTTTTTTTTCTTTTAATACTAAAAACAGTTTTTCGAAATTTCTACTTTTTAATATAATTGAAAAATAAAATAAAATATGATTATATAATTCAAAGAAAAAGCTAATTTGTAGTTTTTTTTATTAAAAAAAAATTAATATTTATGAAAAAAAGAAAAAGCGTTTATGTGTAACAAAAAAATGTTTACTTACTTGGACAAAATATGATCTAAGCTTGAATATTTTAGTGCATTTGAAAATAGTGTATGAAATGTTCAGGACAGAAGAAATAAACTAAAAGTTTAGAAAAGAAACCGAATAAGTTCGCCATAAATTGTCATAATGTTTGAGAGAAATAATAAAACATTACCAATTATTTTACTATGAAGACTTTTGTCCACATTTGTGGGTATTATACCCGAAGAGGTTAAACCAGAAAACCGAAAATACAGTTTTGTAGCTCATAAAATTCTAGTATCATAATCCATAAATTTTAAATTTCTTAAAAATCGCCCTTAGTTTTTAGAATTTTTGCATAGCATTTTTCTAAACTTCTAAAAACTAAAAAAGATGCTTCCAACTTAAGATTTATACTCTATTCTATAAACTATTCTTTCGGTTTATTGTTTTAAAATAGCTCAAAACTTTTTTTACCGGTTTCAGATTCATGCAGACTTTAAGAGACAAACTTATACGCCTCTTGAATTAGAATTCTATAGAAAAAATATTGAAATTCAAATGATAGTATATAAACTATTTAAACATGTAAATTTCGAGAGTGCTATAGTTATGAAACGCAATATATGACCAAACCAGATTTATCTTAAAATTCAAACTTTCAGAAATGAAAAAAAAAATTATAAACGTTTAAGCTTTTATGTCTCAGTTGAAAGCCCCATTTTAAGATTATAAACTTAGAACTCAGTTTTCGGTATAGCACATGTTACACTTGAATCCTAGTTGCCCATAGACTTACTCTCCCATAACAAAGCTGTGGGCACTATTGATTTAAATCAGACCTGTTAAATTTGTTTAGTAATTGGAAATCAATTAATTAGACGGCTTTTTTAATTGGTAATGATTATTTTAATTGTTTCTTGAGGAAAGGCAATTATTAATTGATTACGATTAGAAAAAATAAAAAAAAAAAATCCAAAAAATCAAAAATAATCAAAAACAAGTAAGGACGGCGCTGTGCCGAAGGCTTTATACCTTTCTTGAATTAGTGCAAACTCAAATACGCATTGTTTAAAGTTCTCTGAAACTTTGTCAGCAATACATTTAATTTTCTTTTACCATCTATAAGCAAATATCTCACCGAGTTTCAAGTTTTAATATTTCAAAATGAGGGATAAATGGCCATAATCCTCTTATGTGAACGATCGGTTGTATGGGATATATACTATATATAGCTCCGATCTTGCTGACTTTTTTACGAAAACTTTTACTATCCATAAGAAAATATCTCACCAAGTTTCAAGTTTTAATCTTTTAAAATGAGGGAGAAATGGCCATAATCCTCTTATCTGAACGATCGGTTGTAGGGGATATATACTATATATAGCCCCGATCTTAGCGATTTTTGTACCAAATTTTTTATTATCTGTAAGCAAATATCTCACCAAGATTCAAGTTTTAATCTTCCAAAATGAGAGATAAATGGCAATAATCCTCTTATCTGAACGATCGGTTGCATGGGATATTTACTATATATAGCTCCGATCTTAGCGATTTTTTTACCAAATTTTTTATTATCTGTAAGCAAATATCTCACCAAGTTTCAAGTTTTAATCTTTTAAAATGAGGGAGAAATGGTCACAATCCTCTTATGTGAACGATCGGTTGTATGGGATATATACTATATATAGTTCCGATCTTGCTGACTTTTTTACGAAATCTTTTACTATCCATAAGAAAATATATCACCAAGTTTCAAGTTTTAATCTTTTAAAATGAGGGAGAAATGGTCATAATCCTCTTAGATGAACGATCGGTTGTATGGAATATATACTATATATAGCCCGATCTTAGCGATTTTTTTACCAAATTTTTTATTATCTGTAAGCAAATATCTCACCAAGTTTCAAGTTTTAATCTTCAAAATCGAGGGAGAAATGGTCATAATCCTCTTATTTGAACGATCGGTTGTATGGGAGATATATGCTATAGTGACCCGATTATACCGGATCCGACAAATGTCTGATATAATACAAAAATACATCCGTGTGCCAAATTTCATCGAGATATCTCAAAAATTGAGGAACTAGTTTGCGTTCAAACAGACGGACGGACGGACGGACAGACGGACAGATGGACGGACAGACGGACAGACGGACATGGCTGTATCAACTCAGTTTATCGTCCTGATCAATTTGGTATACTTAATGGTGGGTCTATCTCTTATATTTCTAAACGTTACAAACATCGGACCAAAGTTAATATACCATTTCATGCTCATGAAAGGTATAACAAGTAAGGAAGTCTAAGTTCGGGTGGAACCGAACATTATATACCTAGTAGTGATCTATTACGGCATCCCAATTTACGCAGGTCTATTTTAATACTTTCAGTTCGTATTTGCGTTCAAATAGACAGACAGACAGACAGATAGACGTATCGAGAGACGGACATGGATACATCGAGTCAGCTCATCCGTCTGATCATGTCAGTATACGTACAAACATTTCATGTTCATGAAAGGTATGAATATCCAAAAAGATATACAACTTCGCTTTTGCAGTGGGGTATTAACTACTTGCCCGGATATTTTATTTTTCATCCTGAAAGTTTTGATATACATTAATAAATATATATCTCGATTCGTTTATGTCGATTATTAATATATTAGTCAATATCTACATAATTTTTCAAAATGGGGCGGTGCCCCGCCCACATATTTTGTGTTTTGTTTCGCCCTTGAACTTTCACGGTAGGTTCAGCAGTTCGCTGGGCAGGGCACAGTCTGTATATAGCTTTTGGAAAAGCCCCCAGGTTATATAAAGCTGCAATTCGGTATAGCTAGGAGTTTATTTGGTTCAAGTTAATGACATTTTATATATAGATGTGTTCTATGTATCAAAACGTCAAAACAACTTCTACCGGGTTTGCTAGTATGTTATAAAATGGCGAAAGCAAACAACGAATTTCAGCATTCTTTTGTAAAACTGAGAGACTAGTTTGCGTTCAAATAGACAGACGAACAGACGGACGGAGAGACGGACATGCCTAAATCGACTCCGCTCATTGTGCTGATCATTTTAGTGAACTTTTCTCTTCTTGTTCTCATACTTACATACATTTAATGTTTACGAAAGGTATAAAAATCAAAAAAAGATATATAACGTCGCTATTGCAGTGGGCTATTGACGACGTGCCCGAATATTTCGCTTGTGTGCTACCCGATTTGGCTAATTTTTGGCAGGAGTATAATACATACTACTGAGAAGCAGCTGACCAATTTTCATTGAAATATCAATATTGAATTATAAGCGATTACCTTTGAAAATAGCAGAAATTTTATGCTGAAAAGTGGGCGGCGCCACGCCTACTTCTTCAAAATTGACAAAAAATTTTCCGGTCAAGTTTTTCTTATTATGTGAGCAAAATCTGATTGATATAACTTGCTTGGTTGTAGAAATATCCCTTTTTAAATTTTCCAAAAAAATTGTTCAGAACTATGTTAAAAAACTGGGCATGGACATTAACTCGCCCATTTTTACAGCAAACATTTACCTTTATATATTGAACATTATCACCAAATTTCGCTCCGACAAATCAATTTTTGGCGGAGTTATGGCATAAAAAGTTTTGTGGAATAATCCGTTATAAAAGTGGGGGGGGGGGGGGCGGGGCCAAGCCCATTTTCGAACATTTTTATTTTTTTTGTTTTCTTAGTTTACGCAAACTTTAAAAGTGAAATATAAATTATGAAAAGCTATTTTACGCAAAGTTATTCTTTAAATGGTCATCTAACCGCCTGGGCGATTTTGACCGTCCAACATAGCTCGCCAGTCGTTTCTTCGTTGCGCCAACTGGCGCCAATTGGAAACACCGCGGGATTGCAAATCGGTCTCCACTTGGTCCTTCCATCGGAGTGGTGGTCTCTCTCTTCCTCTGCTTCCACCGGCGAGTGCCGACAAGAATACCTTCTGGGCTGGAGCATCTTCGCTCATTCGCACTACGTGGCCTAGCCAGCGAAGCCGCTGTGTTTTAATTCGCTGAACTATGTCGGCGTCTGCGTAAAGTTCATACAGCTCATCATTAAATCTTCTTCGGTACTCGCCGTCGCCAACGCGTAGAGGTCCACAAATCTTTCGAAGAACCTTTCTCTCGAATACTCCCAGAGCCGCCTCATCAGATGTTGTTAAAGTCCACGCTTCTGCACCATATAGCAGGACGGGTGCGATGAGTGACTTGTAGAGTGTTATTTTCGTTCGCAAAGTTATTGCCTATTTAATATATCTACGATCCTCTTCAAAACTGTATTAGAAAAGTGGGTGTGGACCTTAACCGATTTCGCCCGTTTTTTTCTCGAGCATTCCTTGCACACCTGAAAATCTGCGTGCTGAATTTCGTTTCGATATCTGAAACGGTGTTTGATTTATGATTAATAACATTCCTGGGCGGTGCCACACCCATTTTAAAAAATGTCTTGAACATTTTATTTCATGCCTCAGTTTTAATGCATACATTAAATTTTCTCCTTATAGGTGTACGACGTGTGTTCAAAAAGTATCGCGAATTTTGTGTTTTTTCAAAAATTATTTATTCATGAATATCTATTTTGTCCCCTTCAAAGTAATCCCCATGAGATATTATACACTTGTGCCAACGGTTTTTCCAATCTTCGAAGCACTTCAAAAAATCATTTTTTTGTATCTTGTTCAGCTCCTCCTTCGATGCCGTCTTTATCTCGTCAAGAGAAGCGTAACGTCGTCCTTTCATGGGCCTCTTCAGTTTAGGGAACAAGAAAAAGTCACAGGGGGCCAGATCTGGGGAATACGGTGGCTGCGGCATCATTAGTGTGTTGTTTTTGGCCAAAAAGTCGCGCACAAGCAACGATGCGTGAGCAGGGGCGTTATCGTGGTGCAAAAGCAAATTTTTGTTCTTCTTTGCACATCTTCTCGGCCTTCTGAGAACATTTTGTACCACCGATAAAAGTTGCTTCGGTCCAAGGTAGCTTCTCCGTATGCCACAGTCAACATTCGGAATGCATCCGCGCACTTAATTTCGTTTTTCACACAAAATTTGATACAGGTTCTTTGATCCATTTTTTTGAATAGGTAAAAATCGAAGACGATCCAAAACACGTGCAAGCAAAGCAGCTGTCAACAATTAACTGAACATTCAAAATGGCCGAGCTTGTCGGCATAAGTGAGAGACATGAGTACCAACATAACGCCACAAAAAATTCGAAATTCGAATATACGTAACCAGCGAAAATTCAAAATTCGCGATACGTTTTGAACACACCTCGTAAAAGGTATTTCGAAATAGAAACTAATTACTGCTTAGTTGTAAAATAATTGATACCATCTTATGTGGTAAGCTTGCCAAACTAAATATAAACAAAAATGAGGAGCTCATAATTATTTTTGATCTTTTTTTTTGGATTTTTTTCACTATTGTTGATATGTATATATATGTGCTTCTACAACAATACTGAAAAAATCAAAAAAATCTAAAGTAATCAAACCAACTTTTTTTTGATTGTTTTTGATTTTTTTTAATAATCGTAAAAAATCATGATTTTTATTGATTATTTTTTTTAATTAATTGGAAAATAATCATTAAAAATTTAAAGTAATGCTAATCAGTCATTAAATGGATTCCCTAGAAAATAATTAATCAAACCGGTACTATTAGTCATCATTATTTAACAGGTCTGGTTGGTTGGTTGGTTCTAGTGGCGAGTCTCCTGCGACTCCAATTAGCGCTGATGCGCCGTTTTGATACCACAACTCGTGAATTAACCAATGAGGGATGTTTTATAGAAGACTTCGAATGTGCTTATATAGTATAGTTGGAATCCCATCCGACTATATTCACCCTGTGGAGTTCAAATATTTAAGGAGGTCCCCAGGCTTCATGTCCCTAAGCTCTGAGAGACTTTCGAAAAAGGGCCTACCAAGGGATTTAGTTCTTTTCCCCCAGTGCACTGGACCCTCGCACAGTAGGTGCTCCGCCGTCTCTTCCGCCCCCGGGAGATTGCAACTGCGGCACGAAACGTTGTGCTCTAGCCCCATCCGCGCCGCGTGAGCCCCAATAGTCCAGTGCCCTGTTAGTACTGCTATCAGCCTGAAAATGTCCCTTCTATTCATCCTGAAAATGGATAGGGATCGTGCCTCGTTGTAAGATGGCCATATACTCCTAGAAACTCTGCAGGACTGCAGACGCTTCCACCTTTTATTTGCCTCGCCAAACCAGTGCTGAGAGATTTTGCCCTTGATAAGTCCCAGGGGTACGAGGACCTCCTTCGCTCCTGTGACATCAAGAGCCGATCCACCGCGGGCTAGCTCATCTGCCATCTCGTTTCCCTGTATATTTCGGTGCCCCGGCACCCAAATTAATGAAACGATATGCCGACTAGCCAGCCTCGTAGCCCACTCCCTGCACTGATTTACCAGGCTCGATGTTATCGTTGCAGACCCCAGAGCCCCCAGGGCTGCTTGGCTATCAGAAAATGTTGCTATAATTTTACCTATGCCTTCCGTTTCCAGCAAAGCCTTGCATGCCTCCTGGATTGCAAAGATCTGTGATTGAAACACGCTCGCTGAGTTCGGGAGGCGCAAAGAAATGGAAAGAGCCAACTCCACAAGCCATCTTGGAGCCGTCCGTAAACACTGAAATGTCGAAATTGTGAGTGAATTCGCTTTCATTCCAGTCCTTTCTGATTGGAAAGAGAATCGAATAATTTATATCTATCGCTGTCCTGGGACAGATATAGTCCGATTGGGTTGCAATGTACGAGTCGTTAATATTGAAGAGTATGCGGCCGTGTCCGTACGTGCGTTCTCTCCATAGTCCCAACTCTCGGAGCCTAAGTGCCCCCTGTGATGCTGTCTCCTTAATGAACAGATCGATCGGTAGCATGTTGCAGATCACGTTCAGAGCCTCTGAAGCGCATGATCTGATGGCACCTGTGATTGCTCCACAGGCAGCTCGTTGAACTTTGCCAAGCATGCTACTTATGTAGTCCGCCTCGACTGCCTTCCACCACATAAGTGCACCGTAAGTAAGTATCGGTCGGATGACTGCCTTGTACATCCATGCCGTGAGTTCCGGCCTGAGACCCCACTGTCTCCCTAGCATTCTTTTGCACGCATACAGAGCCCCATAAGCTCTTTTGACCCTGTGTTCTGTATTTAGTCTCCAATTCAACTTAGGCGTCAAAAATACACCTAGCTACTTCACACTGTCAGAAAGACTCAACGCCTGGCCGTTGAGAGAAGGTAGAGAAAAGATTGGGATTTTCGTCCTAGTTGTGAAGAGAACCAACTCCGTCTTGGAAGGGTTTACGTTGCGCCCAGCAGTCTGTGCCCATTCGCTCAGCTTCGCCAGTGCTCCCTGCATTATTCCACTGAGCACATTGGGGCATAGACCAGCCACCATTATGGCTACATCGTCCGCGTAGGCCACCACCTTCACTCCCCCCCTGTTGAGTTGGCAAAGTATGCCCAGAGAAGTGGTGACAGAACGCCCCCCTGTGGAGTACCCCTCCACGGATGCGTAGTGACCTCACTATCTCCAAGCTTGGCACTTATCAACATTGACCTCAGAGCAGTTCCTATCCAGTTTACAATAGGGTCCTCTATGCCAAGTGTAAAGAGCGAATCCTCTATCGCCTCTAATCAAACGTTATTGAAGGCTCCTTCTATGTCCAAGAACGCCGCCAGCATGTACTGTTTTCCTTCCAATGTAGCTTCCACCTTGTGTACTACTTCGTGAAGAGCGGTTTCGGTTGATTTACCCTTGAGATACGCGTGTTGCGCTGTTGACAACCCAGGGGTACCCAAACTTCCGCGAATATGAACATCCACTAGTCTTTCGAAGGTTTGTAGAACAAATGACGATAGACTAATGGGTCTAAAATCCTTAGGCTTCTCATGGCCCCTCTTATTGACCTTTGGGATGAAGACCACCCGGGTTATTCTCCAATTTAGAGGGACGTGATTTAGCCGAATACAAGCCCTGAAAATAAGTTCCAACCAGGGTATCACCACCGAGCTTGCCCTCTGCAGCATGGCTGGGAAAATTCCATCCGGACCTGGTGATTTATATGGTGAAAAACTGTTGATTGCCCATCCAATCTTCTTTTGCGTTATAAGCCCATTCACTAGCTGAGGGGAGGGTACTGTCCCAATACGTTCCCTTGGTTCCATATCCATGGAGCTACAGCCTGGGAAGTGTGTACTTATAAGCAACTCAAGAGTTTCCACCGAGCTGCTTGTCAATGACCAATCATCCTTCCTGATGAAGGATGGACAGGACTTTTCTTTTGAGAGAATTTTTCCCATTCTCGAAGATTCTTTGGTCGATTCCATAGATGAGCAGAAGTCCGTCCAGGATTCCTGCCTGGCCTTTCGAATCGCCTTTTTATAGCACCTGAGACTCTCTTTGTATGGTTTCCAGTTACCAGTAGAGTGACTCAGATTGAAAAGTTTGCGCGTCTCTCTTCTGAGCCTGAAGAGATCCGGGTTCCACCAAGGAGGGTAAGACTTTTTACTAAAGCTTTTAGGACAAGCTATCCGTAGAGCCGACCCCAAGGCCTTCTCTAGCTTGTTACTGCTTGCGTTCAGGTCGCCCACTAATGTGATTTCCTGAACCGAAGATATACCTAGCTTATTGCTCACCACCCTACAGAACTTATGTCTTCCCCGGCCTTAGTCCCGTACTAGCGTCCTCCTTTCGTCTAATGTCGTAGTGTCTCGTGTTCCTTCCTGTCGTTCGTCATTAGTTTTCGTATCTTTGTTTTGTTTGTTGTTGGTATTTGTTTTGTTATTCATAATTTGGTCCCACGAGTTTGCACGGAAAGAGTTGGTCACCCGCCCGCAGAGCCGGCATGCGCGCGAGAAGGCACTTATACAACCGACCTTGCCCGGGCTTCGGAGGGAACCGTTCGCGACCAGCTATTCGATATACACCCGCTGACCATTCAGCCATCAGCACGGTGTCTAACACCTTGGCTTAGGGTGGCGTTGGCACGGATGTCCTCACATTTCCTGCAGTAACCTCTGCCAGAGTCTGTAGGAAATATGAGGTGTTCCTCTTCGTTCATCCCGCATTGAGAGCCGTCACCCGAGTGCTTTCAATGCGAAACTTAATCCTCTTCTCTACGGCAAGGCGACCAACAATGAAGGAGCTAACAGGTCTGATTTATTTATGAAGCATTTCGACAAAGGCTGCGGTAGACCGGCAGTTTCTTGTTAGTTAATAAGCCCCGTGTCTTAACAATACAGTCAACAAAGAAAATTAAAGTCTTAAAAATATTAAACAAATACTGCAAGTGACAAATCCCTCTGCGTTGCAAATATACTAAAATACTTTAACCAAATTATGTGTGATATACGAGTATTTAAGAAAATTATGTTAATTTTTTATAGAAGTGAAATACTTGTGTATATTTTCGTCTTCATTCCGTTATTGACATCCCTAGTAAGTATGTGCTACATCTTATTAAAGATTCACACGTGTAGCTAGTTGTTTACGCACATCGTAACCTTTGTGACTTTTGAACCAATTAAATTTCCAAACTCAAAGATAAGCTCCTTTGGGTTATAGTGTACTAAATAGAAGCTTATAAAGTGAAAGTAGGTTTAAGCATAAAGCTAAATTATTTTCTATTTTCATAAATAGCACACAGTCCTAAGAACAGCGCGAATAGATAGCAATGGAAGAGCATCTTACCGTGATCGCAACAAAATAATGTTCACTGCGATTGTCGGGCTTAATAAACTGCCAAGAACCAAAATAGACGCTTCTATACAATGGTTCTGGCGCCCACAGTGGTGTGACCGAAAGTCCAAGATTCGAGCCCTGGGACAGGTAACATCAAAAGTGTTTTAAAAAAGTTTTTTTTTTAAAACGGGGTCGACCCTTGGCAGTGGTTTGTCAAACTTTTCGAGTGTATTTCTGCCATGAAAGGCTTCTCAGCAAAAAATTATCAGATCGGAATAGGCAAAAAACTGTGGGTCCCACCAATTTGTAGGAAAAATTAAAAGCAGTATACCATAAATTAGTAGAGAAGCTCGGCCTTAATCTCTTTGGAGGTATATATGGCGCCAATAATTTATTTATTTTTTTATACAGTGGTTCTACGCGGGTTCCTATATTTGATCTCAACATATATTCAAGAAAAGTTTACAGTAGGGATCATTAATGAGGTATTTTTTTCGTCTGTCTGTATATTTGGGCGCCCATCACTCAAAAGATGCTGAATAGAAATCAATGATACTTTCACCCTTGTATTACTGGATGTCTAACTCAAAATTTAAGATATCACTAATTTCTATAGCTCCACCAGTTTTGGAGTTATCGACCCTTATGAGGATCAGGGTGATGCAAAATGTATTAGTACCATGAGTGCTGCGGGAAACGATGTTATTAATTTCGGAGATATAATGATTAAAATCGGGCGCAGTATATTATATAGTCTGAAGTGCAACGAATCGTGACCGGGGTTTCTAGTAATATTGGTAAGGGTTTGATTAGTAATTGGTAATCAATTAATTTGACGGATTTTTTAATTGGTAATGATTACTTTAATTGTTTTTCAATAAAAGGCAATTATTAATGGATTACGATTAGAAAAAATCAAAAATAATGAGAAAAAGTTGTTTTGATTACTACTTGATTATTTTTTATTTTGATTATTTTCTATTTTGTTCAGTATTGTTGAGGTGTATCTTTATGTGCTTCTACAACAATACTGAAAAAATCAAAAAAAAACAAAAAAAAAAATAATCAAAATAAAAAATAATCAAAACTAATTTTTTTTGATTATTTTTGATTTTTTATAATAATGTTAAACCATGATTTTATTGATAATTTTTTTAATTAATTGGAAAATAGCCAATAAAAATTGAAAGTTATTGCTAATCAATCGTTAAATGGATTCTCAAGAAAGTAATTAATCAAACCGGAAATCATTAGGATTATTAATCATTATTTAAAAGGTCTGATTGAAAGACGAATAATTACTTTGTGGAAAAAGTTCTGATCAAGATCGATTCTTATAATAATTTTTCAAACCAACATGTAGTTTCCTTCAGAATAAATGAGTAGATCTTAAAGCCAAGGGCCTATGAAAGTTGTTGGCACAAATGCAGCTTACGCGGGTTTGCATTTGTGCGTTACGCGGTTTTGCAGTGTCACCGACGATATGTCGTAAATAAAAAAATAATCCAAATTTATGCAATATTTACTTATGACCAGTTAAATATTTGTTGTTTACTTTCAAGACCCAATCGCGTCAGTAAATATTGGGCATATTAACAGGGTAAACAATTTTTTTCTTCTTTTTCATTGCATTATTACATATGTATGTCCTTGAATTTGAAAAACGAAAGAAATCGACAAAAACAAAACACTTAAGAAATCAGTCGTTAATAATACAGACAACAAACAAGCATCGATGATCCTTTCAACACGTGCCTTGCAGGATGAATCATGAAAACAAATTTGATTAACCGCTCAAAGGACAACGGGCACTACATACATATATACATAAAAGGTATGGCAGGAATGAAGAGCAGAAAAAAAATTGTTGATACCCAACTATTTACATAAACAATTTTCTTTTATTTACCTGCTTGCTTTTGCGGTCTTTGGAGTGTTGCCAAAATATTTTTCTGTTCGATCCTTTTTATATTTGCTCATTGTTTGTTTGTATTTCTCGACATATGGAATGGTAATAGAAACAACAAATGGCTTGCAGACGTTTACAAATGAACGTAAATGGTACATAAGGAAAAGTTAAAGCGCGATCCGAAGACAATATGGTGTCGGATGTGCAGACGATGAGGTTTCTGTGTACGAGTATGTGTAGCTGTACATCGTGTATAGTTGAATACTATTCAAGAAAGTTAGAGGTTGTTTTGAGTTTACTGAGATCCTAAAACATTTTACATAATATTTTCTAAACTATAAGATTTAAGAGTTTATTGCGTCAGTCCAATAAGAGATTAAAGCAAGCTGCGGCGTCCGAAAAAATGCGAAAATTTTAAAATAAGTGTTTTTGGGTGCGAACTGGTACTGGGAAATGAAAAATTTATTAACCCATTCATGCCCAACGCTCCAATTTTATCAACTACTAGAATACCCAGCCACGCTTAGCTGCGTCTCAGAGCTTATGGAATACTGAGTGCGATTTGAATCATTATATCTACGAAACCAGTTGAGATATGTAACTTAATCACATCGCTTATGCAGCGTTATCGCTCTTTAGAACCCTGCGTTTGATACCCATTTTGTACTAACACATTTTGGGTCACCCTAGTCCGCATATTAGTCGATAACTCCGAAACCGGTCTAGTTAGCGAAATAAGAGATTTCTTAAATTTTAAGTAAAGTGTCTAGGATTGCGACGGTGGAAGTTTCATTCAATTCTGCTTAATTTCGGTTAATTGTTCAGTTTAGCCTTTTAGTAATATTCCGCAAAACTTTCTCTCTCAAACGTGTGAATTAAGTAAGTCATTTTGTAGGATTAACGATGTGTAGTAATTTATTTGTGAAGTCGTATTTCTTTTCAAAGAACATTTTTGGTATTTAATACATTATCTTCATATCAAATTATCGTGATAGTGTGAATATACAAATATATAACTATACTTAGTTTAAAGTTCTACAATTATTTCAAACTCGCAAATGCCTCGTAATAGATATAGAAGCGGAACTGGCAGATGGGCCTAACCTTGATGCCCAAGCTCACAGAATTATGTCTAGTCTAAAAAAAGATGTGCAGAGTGTCATAAAAATATCAACAAAAGTGTAATTAACTTGGAGCCTAATTCCTCAATTAAATATATATTTTTCCTTTTTGTTATTTTCATAAATAAATATTTTTTATATATTTTTTAAGTTTCATGAGTTCAATTCCAGTTAAGCTCCTATTTAAAGAATCTGTTGGCGTTATTATTCTTCTTCTTTAAATGGTCATCTAACCGCCTGGGCGATTTTGACCGTCCAACATAGCTCGCCAGTCGTTTCTTCGTTGCGCCAACTGGCGCCAATTGGAAACACCGCGGGATCGCAAATCGGTCTCCACTTGGTCTTTCCATCGGATTGGTGGTCTCCCTCTTCCTCTGCTTCCACCGGCGGGTGCCGATAAGAATACCTTCTGGGCTGGAGCATCTTCCCTCATTCGCACTACGTGACCTAGCCAGCGAAGCCGCTGTGTTTTAATTCGCTGAACTATGTCGGCGTCTGCGTAAAGTTCATACAGCTCATCATTAAATCTTCTTCGGTACTCGCCGTCGCCAACGCGTAGAGGTCCACAAATCTTTCGAAGAACCTTTCTCTCGAATACTCCCAGAGCCGCCTCATCAGATGTTGTCAGGACGGGTGCGATGAGTGACTTGTAGAGTGTTATTTTCGTTCGTCGAGAGGGGGCTTTACTTTTCAATTGCCTACTCAGTCCGAAGTAGCATTTGTTTGCAAGAGTGATTCTTCGTCGGATTTCTTGGCTAACATTATTGTTGGTATTAATGCTGGTTCCCAGGTAAACGAAGTCCTTTACTATTTCGAAATTATTGCTGGCAACATTGGCTTGGTTGCCAAGGCGCGAATGCGCTGACTCTTTGCATGATGACAGAAGGTACTTCGTTTTGCCCTCGTTCACCACCAATCCCATTTTCTCCGCTTCTTTTTCTAATTTGGAGTAAGCAGAAGTTAAGGCGCGGTTGTTAAGGCCAACGATATCAATATCGTCAGCATATGCCAACAGTTGCACGCTTTTATAAAATATTGTTCCAGCGCGGTTAAGTTCTGCAGCTTGTATTATTTTCTCCAGCATTAAATTAAAGAATTCACACGATAGGGGGTCACCCTGTCTGAAACCTCGTTTAGTTTCGAACGGCTCGGAGAGGTACTTCCCAATTCTGACCGAGCTGGCGGTGTTGCTCAAGGTCATTTTGCATAGCCGTATAAGTTTTGCGGGGAAACCAAATTCAGACATAGCGGCATATAGGCAGCTCCTTTTCGTGCTATCGAAAGCGGCTTTAAAATCAACAAAGAGATGATGAGTGTCGATTCTTTTTTCACGGGTTTTTTCCAAGATTTGGCGTATTGTAAAAATCTGGTCGATGGTAGATTTACCAGATCTGAAGCCACACTGATATGGTCCAATCAGTCTGTTCACATCAGGCTTCAGTCTTTCGCACAATACGCTTGATATAATCTTATATGCGATATTCAAAAGGCTGATTCCGCGATAGTTGGCGCAGTTTTGCAGGATCGCCCTTCTTGTGGATTGCGCAGAGAACACTTAGACTCCAATCTTCAGGCATGCATTCATCCAACCATATTCTGCATAGAAGCTGATGCATGCGTCTTACCAGCTCCTCGCCTCCGTGTTTGAATAGGTCAGCAGCCAAACCATCAGCGCCAGCTGCTTTATTGTTTTTCAATCGGGATATTGCTATTCGCACCTCATTATAGTCGGGTTGTGGAACGTCAATTCCATCATCTTCGATTGTGGGCTCGGGTTCGGCATCTTCTCTGGTTTCTTGCTCAGTTTCTCCATTTAAAAGGGCAGAGAAGTGATCCCTCCATATTCTGAGTGTTCTCTGAACATCGGTCACCAAGTCGCCGTTCTCATTCTTACAGGAGTTTGCCCCGGGTTTGAAACCTTCTGTCATTCGCCGAATTTTTTGATCGACGTTATATTGCTAATGTTATATTTGTTTACTGTGTCTATTTTTTGACACTTGGATGTGCTTTTAGAATTATTATTAACTAGTAATATAACTATTATAACGGTAATTTTCTTAAAAACAATGAAAAGTATATAAAAAATTCTTAAAGCACTTACCCATTGGGGTATTAAAGTAAAATTTTTATTCGCTTCAAAATTTTGTTTTGATTTTGACAGCTTAATATTTTTTACTAATGTGCGATTAATCGTCTTCACTCTGTAAATCCGCAGTTATTACTTCATTCACTAAAAAAATCATTGAAATCTGAGTAACTTCGCTTCGTAGTTTTCTTAATCTCTACATATAATAAAATTGTATTGCAGATATTTAAGAAAAAACGATAGGAGCGATCATTATCGAGCTAGTATGTACAAGCCAAATCAATCATTTTTAGAATTTTTGTCTGCCTGTCTGTATATTTGGTCGCGCATCACTCAAAAACTGCTAAATGGAATTGAATGGAACTTTTTCCGTTATATTACTTGACATTTAGTTTAAAATTTAAGATATCATATGTTCCGATATCTCGACCATTTTCGGAAATATTGACCAATATGTGGACCAAGGTGACCTAAAATGTGTTTAGTACAATATGGGTTTCAAACGAAAGGTGATAGATAATAAGTGCTTCAATAAGCGATGTAATTAAGTTTCATATCTTTTTTTGGTATGTGTGGGAGATATAATGACTAAAATTGAACTCAGTCTATTATAAGTTATGAAACGCAGCGAAGCGGAGACTGGTTTACTAGTAACTAATAAAATGTGTAAAAGAGCGATGTTTTCTGAACTACTGAATTTTCTGATTAATCAGGCTGTGATTTCTCAGTTGTCTACATAATATTATTAATCAAAATCTGATTAATTGTGAAATATTCCATTTTGATTAATTTATACTATTTATTCTCTGATTAGTTAACTAATCAAGTTAAGGTAATCTGTAATATTTATTTGGCATAAAAAAGTTAGTCGTTAACAGAGCGTTTGTAACGATTCCTTAATGGGAATGAAGCGATTGGATTTTTCCAAAAGCGGAAACAGGTTTTGCAAAAGCTCAAAACATAGCTGGAGCAGACCATCATAGCTGATGCCGTAGTACCAACCGTTTGTCCGTGGACTAAAAAACTTACAAAAGTGTTGTGGATATTGAACATTCCGGATTGCTTCAGCCTGGCTTTGCTTATTGCTAAGTTTTTTTAGAGCGTTCTGTTGTACCTCCGCTTTTTTGCTCTGAATTTGGCTGATTTGTGTTCACATTGTAATTAGGCCGCCACTTCGTTCGAGAACTAGTCGCTACACGTAGTTGGACCTTAAATTTTTTTTCATTGAGCGGGTCTTAATGTGAACAACACTAACTACAAGTTAACAATTTTTGTTTTAGTGCCCCTGTGACTTATAAAGCGCAATATCTCAGCACTGGCTAATAATAGTTGGAAACGCATGCTGTCATGCCTAGCACATATAAGTCTGTAGCTTATATACAAAGAAATGCGATCTTCCGTAATTCTTAAGAGAATAGAAGGAACTCATTCCACTGAGTTTTATCAGTTTTATCTAAGACTATAAAATATCCAATTATTATGGATACAATGGGGGCAAATGATTTCTAAACTTATTTATTATAACTTACTTATTATATGCCAAAAACTTTTAAAGTCTAGGTTTTTGCGCTTATTCTAACTAACTTGCGGTTCAAATAGTTAACTTATTACCTATTCCAATAAACTCAAACAATGTATTTAGGTACTTAGTTTTCTCTACAATGTATGTGATGTCTAAATATATAGACATCATGTAGTATGTATGTAAATATGTACATCGTGCGATCATTATAAATCACATTTATTTCGTTTTGTTTCAAGTTTGCTGTAGCTAAACACCAACAACACTTCCAGTTAAAGGGTATTTAGAAAGACAATAAAAGGGGCGTAGTTTAAGCTGTCCCATGCGCCATTGAAATTTGTTAGAGTGAGATAGTGCATTGTGAGAATATGAAAACACAACAAAATCACTTCGTACAAAGTAGACAAAGCAAACGAAAGAAGCCATCTATAAATCAGAATGGTGGTGAGTTCCAACGCCAAGTATAGCAGATTCCTCGCTGTTTTAGCAATGGCCGAGGTGAATTACCGCTACGTGAGTAGGAAAAGCAATTCAGGGAGTGCTGGAAAGCAGGCAGCAGCACAGTTACTTTGTTGGGCGCTCGGGAATGTGAAAGAGAATGAGCGTGGTTCGTTTGGCTGTGTTTAGTGTGGTTAATAAATGAGGGGGCATTCTGAAAGGCTTTGAGAGAAAAAACTGTGAATTGCTTAAAATTTGTGCTGTGGTGTGTGTGGCAATGCTTTGTGTGGTTTTGTGAAGCTGCGCTGCCAACAATGAATAGCTAAAAATCTGGATAAACAGTGAGTCGTGTGCACTAAAAAAGTGGATCGAAGAGTGGGTAATTTTGTTGGAAGAGCTTTACTTCTTAATATGGTTGAAATGGTTTCTC
The DNA here is from genome assembly GCA_949987695.1 of Merzomyia westermanni. Classification (NCBI taxonomy): domain Eukaryota; kingdom Metazoa; phylum Arthropoda; class Insecta; order Diptera; family Tephritidae; genus Merzomyia; species Merzomyia westermanni. Next base: position 36,338,144 of record OX465288.1, read on the forward strand.
CTTGTAAGTGTGAGGTCTGGGAACCTGAATACTCTAAGGAACTTGTTTTTTTCTATACAAATTCCAGTTTTATCTGACATAGGTGGTTAGCGATGGTTGGTAGGGTGTTTGTAGCAGTGTTTTCGCACTTAATTTAGAGCAAAATAAAGTCATAATTGCTATAAAGTTTAACGTTTGGCACACTGAGAAAACGAAAATTAGAAACGGACGACTATAAAATTTTTCAGGAACTTATCTTTCCACAATGTTTTTAACTTTCCACAGTATTTGCTTTCTGTGAGCATCTTTGGTCAAATGGTTGGAAAAGATTTTGTCGCAAAAGTTGCTAGATATTATTTTTCATGAAAATGTGTGAACACAACAAATTTTGATTTCTATTACATTTTTATGTGCAGTGCACTATGAACCATAGTGTAATAAACAAGGTGAAGTAAATAAAAAGATACAAAAAACGTACGCTATCTGAAATGGTACGGGTGTATTTTCCAGGTGCGCAGAAGGGTAAAATCTTAAAGAATTTTTGCCCGTTTTTGTAAAAATGGAGTAAAAAAATTACTAACTTTCTAACATTAACAATAGCAGAAATTTTGTTTTTGTATTTTAATCTAACGTGAAGAATAAACAGGTGATCAAACGCGAGAGGTGAAACGGGGCACATCCATAAATAAGCCATTGACTGGGTCTTTACTACTTTTCACGACTCTTGAATGGTTTCCTGCATTTCACTCTGGTACGGAAAATTTTACAATTCAAATATGTAGCTTTTTGTAGCGATCCAAATGGTTTCTTACTAAAACAATTTAAAGAAAGGTCTGCGGAGGTGATAGATCTTGTTCTGAGTCGATTAAGCTGTATTTAGCTCCAATCTTTGGCGGAAACTAAAGAACATACCACCACAAATTGAATAAGAAGCTTCTCCATAAAAGTTGTCACACTTGCCTTATTATTACTTATTACTAGAGCTCTTGATAATCGAATAATCGATTTGATGTATTTGTTTGAAAAAGTAATCGATTATCACTAATCGAATAAACGACTAGTTGTTTGCATTCGACTAGTTGCGTTTCTTATTGACAATGGATGCTCTATTGGCATGAAACTGAGTTCAATCACCTTCATAAACATGTGTTGCAACTAGAGAAAATGTTGATTTTTTTATTTTTATTTAAAAAATTTTATTTATCAACCGGCAGTATTCGATTTTCAAACAGCTCAATAGTTGCTATTCGCCTAATCGATTAGTAGGATAATCGATTGTAAACAAGAGCCCTACTTATTACTTATTTTTTTTTGTTTTATAATCCTTTCGTTGTTTGCCGTATTAGTACAAGATATTTCTGACTCACTTTTCACATCAGCTTTTTCATATATGAAGCGTCTTTTAAAAATTTTGTCTTTGTGAGGTACTGTTAAGAGCATCGTCAAAGATGCAGGATAGGGATACCATATCCTTTGGTTGCATATGAATCGGAATCGTTGCACTGCATAGGCCCTGTGAGATGAAAATTTTGCTTTTCTAAAGACCTAGATACATTTTTTTGTAAACAAATTGAACTTATTTTATTGATTTTACGCGGGCTTTACTATAGTGATATGTCAGTTACTTTATTAGGTGAAAACTCCTTAAAACATTGCAGCAACCTACAGTTTTGTGATATCATTGAAGGATATCTCTAAAGATAAATCACCTTTTTTCGTGAAAATATCTTCCACGATATGATTTTGCTGAACTTTGCTGTCAAGAACTACCAAAAAAGCTATGAACCGAAAATATGACCGTTGACCTCGTATATTTACATAAAAAATAGTAGTAAAATAGTAATAAATTTATGTACTAAAACGTACTTGTTTCACACAAAAAACAACACTTTTGCGGATACAACATTTGCTCCACATTTTAAAATAGCCGAATGACAGAACAAAGAAGAATTTCGAGCGAGACAACTGACAGATTACTTCACCTTGTTGATTACACTATGACTATGAACAAAGCACGTTTTTTACTTTACTTTTTTTTTTGTCTTTTACTGTCAAACCAAATATTAGCTGCGCAAAGCTTCTTTTAAAAGGGTGTTCAAGTAAATAATTAAAAGAAACAAAAAAATATTGATCGGTACCTCTTATAATGAATGAAAGTTTTAAGGGACTGGAAATAGTACAAAATTCGTTTCTTAGTGGATTTATATCATAAAAGTGGAAGATCACTCTATTTCAGAATATTTTTCAAGGACGCGATATATCGGAATCTATGTGAAAAACCCTTGTCTTAAAAATTGAGTCAAAAACGTTCTGGCTCAACCGGAAATGTATTGAATTTATACCGAGGTAGATTATTTTATAGAAGCCTTGTCCGTAAATTTTGTTTATACCTCCCCCACCCCCATATTCACAAAAAATAAAACTGGCTACAACGCTTTTAAAAATGACATTTCTATACAAATTTTTAATTATAAGGGCTTTATATACCTTTTTTATTTTTTTGATAATATGGGGACCAGGATAAATAATTTATTTGAAAATTTCCCTATCTTAGAAATAAAGTCAAAATTCGCGTTTTTAAGTCCTAATCGCTAAGCATAATTTTCGACATATTCTTAATAAGACTCAAATCAGAAAAAAACAAAATAAGACTCAAGAACGACGCTATTCAAATCGGAATGACTTAAAAAAGTGTATTGAGTGCTCTACCCATAGTACTCGATACAATTAAAAATGTTTTCGAAAAATTGGAATAAAAGTTCTGAGGTAAAAGAAAAGAAAGGTAGGGGGCAAACTTTGTAGTTTGGAAAGCTTTTATAGTAAATAAAGCTTTTGGCCAGAAACTTTCTAGGAAAAGAGATCATAACCAGCACGCCAAAAATATGGAAAAGAAGCTTTGTATATCGGCCCAAATTAATATTATTACTTCAAGTTCAGTTTTGTTTAAAAAAAAGTTTTAGCTAGTATTTTTAAGGCTACGACACAGTTGTTTCAACTTCTGTGACATTTTAATATATTCTTGCAAAATTACTGTACAATAAACAGCATTTTTATTTGGTTATATTGGTGAGAATCGGTTATGAAAACTTTTGAGTGAAAAAGTAATATTTTGCTCCACAGTGCAGCGCTTTTGTCGCTCTGATTTCTTTTGTGATTGTGTGGCATGATGTGATGTGCTGGAAGCTGGATGCGCTGGCTATACACATGTTTAATTGTTGTTTCTATTTGAGTTTCTTGCTATAGTTATTTTTTCAAATTTATGTTTGCATGTGTGCAAAATAATTTATGTACATTAGGGTGCGTCGGAAAAAATGTTGGTTTGCTTAAAAAAATGTAAAGGTGTTCTGGAGTATGTAGGGTGTCCCATTAGAAATACAATGGCACATCAGTGGTTAAAATTTGTTGGTTATAGTTATGTAATTTAAGTAACAAATTAAGGAATAAATTCCACTTGCTGTTGTATCAGAATGAAAGAGGATTTTAAGAAATGGCATTCGATAATTGTGGGCTGTTTTTTACCGACTTTCGATCAAAAAAAAAACCTGGCGTAAAAGAGGTAAGAGTTAAGCTGAAAAAATTTTCTGATGAAGAAGTTTAGCAGCTTCCGAAAAGAGTAGCTGCGTTGTTTTCACTACTTTTGCTCATTTTTATTTAAATAAAAACGGTTATCAATTAATAAAAATAGTAACAGATTATATTCTTGGCATTGAGCTTAATTATAAAAAAATTTGCATTGGAACTATTATTAACCTAGTTATTTAAAAATCGAGTGGTCCATCTCAAAAAGCTGACACAAACTTTGTTTTTTAGCACAGTTTTTTTCAACCCACCCTAATGTGCATATGCATTTATGAGTGTATGCCTGAAGTTTATTACAAATTTTATTTATTTCGTTTGAAATATTTTCGTTTGAATGTACTAAAGATTTCATTTGTAGCAGTTTAAGTAAAAAACGCGTTCAAGTCGCTAGGCGGGGCCGCGTAAATAGACGGAAGGTTGCTTCGAGCATAACGCAATGTGATTTTAATAAAAAGTAAAATTAAAACTTTTTAATATAGTACGTATGTACTTATCAATACAGGCTAGTTAAGCAGTGAGTGGTACCTGATTTTAGGTCGGTTTTTGCTTAGGATTAGGATGATCAAAATAGTTATGGTAAATAACAAGGAAAGGCGTAACTTGAAAAGTAGTAAATTATATAAATTATAATTAAAAAAAATTTAAAAAAAAATTTTATTAGGTATAAAAAATAAAAAAAAACATTTTTTTTATATGAAAATTGTGTGAAAAAATATAAAACTCAAAAGTGAACAAATGACAAGTGCTAAGTATTAAGCAATGAAATATCCTGCGCGTATTAATAACAAAAGCTCCACAACTATAACCAACGCACATGGCGGTGGTGGTGGAGTGCGAACCTCAAAGTACGCGAACGCACCAAAGGACAACAACAATTATCGACGTATGCCCAGTTTATTAGCGAATGCGGCTAAAATGAAAATTACCAAATGCAATGCAACCAAGTTAGCCAATACGGCGAATTTAAATAAATCTACCGCTACGACCCCATCTTATAATAACGTCAATATTAATAAATGGTTGAATGAAAGTCACAGAATACAAAACCAGCCGCCACCAGTCGCTCAAGGAGTTCATAGTTTTGAGTTATTCAACAGGCTTCAGCAACAAACAACACATTACAATAGCGGTGAAGGAGAGTATGGTGAATTAAATACTAGAGAATCCTATATGTTGAAAGCGACCGGTGCTAGTGTAGTCGGTGAAACGATGCTAGCACAAATGGAAAAACAAAAACAGCAACCACAACCACAATATATGCCGCAGAACAAACACCTATTGGTGGAGGATATAGTACGCGATCACACAACAACGAAAACCAACACAACAATGCATAGTTCTACCGAAGCAGGATCAACAGCGAGCAGCGAGGAACAATATAATTCACCACAGCCAATGCTAGCTGGGTCTGCAAGGAGCGCAGTAGCGCCGACAACAACAACTGCTACGAACTATACGCCGGCAGCGCAGACGACAGCTTTGCATACGACACAGTCATCACTCCAAGAACAACAACAAAGCCAAGCAAAGGGCATGCATAATGTGACAGAGAGATATACAAAAACACAAACAACTACACCCACGACAATAACAACAACAACAGCAATGTCTTCGTCATGTACATATGCGGCATACTCGCAGTCATACGAGCGATCGTCATCACTACAAAAACATACAGCACACACAACACAACTAGAAAAACAACAACAATACCAACCATATTCTATTACAACATTGTCAACAACTACGGCTGCACCTTCACATTTGGCTACATTGCTTGCTTTGCCTGGCTCAGCCGCTGTGACGTCGCCTACGCCAGCGGCAGCGGCAGTGCCTGTGTCCGTGTCGTTGTCGTCGTTAGGATCCGAAACATCAAAACTCATATCAGTTGTCAACGAAACATCAAACCAAACGGTGTTACGTACGATCGGTGAAGCCCGAACAACAGCAAAAGTAACAGAGATATCAACAGTAACGGCCTTTGAACAAACGCCAATTGTGAAAATAACAGAAAATCCAACAACAACCACGCCTCTTGAAACGAATGCAATTTTTGTTGGGAAATTAGAGAAAAACGTGGAACACGAAAGGGTTAATCAGCTACAACAAGAAAATAGTGACGTCGTTGATAAAGATAGTGTCGTCAACACGGATTCCCAACAACAGCAACTACGCGAGCAAGCGTCGTCGCGAGATAAAAATGGCAAAAACGCTGATAAGTGTCGAAATGCGATTGCAACTTCTGCTACGACGAATATAACAACAACTATAACTCAGTCTATTAATGCAGTGCCGTCGGTTGTAACGACAAATGTAGCGCAGGTATCGGTTATCAACAACAACAATACCCATAATAACATTAGCAACAAAGTAAGTGTTAGTGCAAATTCGAGTGAAATTAAAAATACGCCAATTAGTGTTGAAGAAAAAGAACAAGCACAAAATTCTAAAATAATTGTAGAACAAGAACACCAACAACAAAGTGACTTGCTACCGCTGCATTATCGCGGTGTGAACAATTCAGTGATTATAACCAATTTTAATAGTGCCAACAACAATAATAACAACAATAACGCATCAAGTGCTACACACTACACACAAGAAGAAAAAGAAGAAGAGATAGGCAATAAAGCAGGTGCAACCACAAGTACGCAAGCGCAACAGGAGCAACAGCACCAGGCGCAGCATTTGAACGAAAGCCATTTTTTGCGCTATACCCAACAACTGTCACAGGACAGTATTGAAGCACAAGAACAACAACAGCAGCAAGAGCAACACCAACACCAACAAAATTTGCTGCATATTACCTCGAATATACTCAATGGCACAGATCCTAATTTAAATTTAGTTGTTACGGCCGCCGAATTACAACAACATCATAATAATCATCAACAACACCAACAACAACATTCCCATTGGTTATCCACCTACAATACAAATTGTGCTTACGATCTGTCCAGACATCATCACCAACAACAACAACTGCAGCAGCAGCAGCAGCATCATCATCAACAACAGCAGCAAGAACATTTATTACAATTAGAGCATCAACAGCAACAACAACACACAAAAGAATTGCTTGATAAATCCGATTTAATTGCTCTACATTCATCACATTTATTATTTCCAAATCACTTAACATCACCCACATCGTACCTACACTCATCTAGTGCGTCTCATCTACATACGCACGCACATCCAACAACGTCACAATTCATCGACGAAAATATGCGTACGAATTTTAATTTATACGCCCCTTACGGTGGCAGTGCCCACGAACATCTGCATCATCACACAAGCACCAATGCTGCACCCACCAGTATTGATGAAGTCATACAGGACACCTTGAAGGATGAGTGTATGGAGGATCATCACGGTGGCGTTAGCTATTGTACATTGACTACAGTACCCGATTTGAAGGAAGCCTACCATCATCAGCATATGTTGGTGGAGCAACAAGTTTTGACGCCATCGCAACTGCATCAGCTGCATGTGGTCACACATCATCACAATAACTCAGTGAGTTCGGGTGTTGGTTCACCGTCGCCCACCTCACTTTCACAGAGTGCTGCCTCGGGTGATGTTACCAGTTTTACACAACTCACTAATGCGACAACGTATCGAGATGTTTATGGCAGTTTTACACCTGAGCACACAGTTATGTCGCTCTTCCCGTCCTCGCTGAGTCCCGTTTTGTCGAGGTGAGTGACAAAAAGCAGTTAATATATTTTTATGAAAGTACTAGACATTTATAATATCAACTTAATTATTCATATTATTTTGGAAATTGTGTGCTCACTTGCTAAATAGTCCTCTAAAAAATTCTACAAGAGCGTGCCTACGATTTTCTAAGAGACAAAGTAACACTGGCCAACAATCTTGTTGTCGTTGCTTGCGGGCAGAATCATCTCCTTGAATGATCCAGTTAAATAATGATTACCGGTTTGATTAATTATTTTCTTGAGAATCCATTTAATGATTGATTACCATTGCTTTCAATTTTTAATGGTTATTTTCCAATTAATTTAAAAAATCAATTATTAAAAAAATCCAAAAAAGTCGTTTTAAATACTTTCGATTATTTTTGATTGCTTTTTGATTATTTCTGATTTGTATCAGTATTGTTCTTGAGGCACATAAATATACGTATCAATAATACTGAAAAAAATCAAAAGTGATCAAAACCACTTTTTTTCGATTATTTTATGATTTTTTCTAATCGTAATCAATTAATAATTGCCTTTTCTTGAAAAACAATTAAAGTAATCATTACCAATTGAAAAACCCATCTAATTAATATATTACTAATTACTAATCAAATTTAACAGGTCTGATCCAGACCCATATAACCGGCGATTTTTTTTCGTAAGTACTTGGCGACTTATGAATAAAATAACCAAATACATTTTTTTCAAATATGAAATTTGCTTTGATAATCAAATGCGAACTGGTCACTTGTATACATTTTTCTGCTTGCTTAATTTTTCAATTCAAATTTTTTCACGCATCATACCTAAGAATCAAAAAAGCCTGTTATAAATAAAAAAATGTGAAAGTGTGAATGTGAAAGAAATAGAAACAAAAAAAAATTGCGAGCCAAGATGACCTTAAGGTACATATTGTTGAACTTTGGTCAGAAGAATGAATGTGTAGTTTTTTAGACTTTTGAGTGTTTAGATTTGAGTTAACTTGGAAAACACTTGAATGATCTATGTCAGACCTGTTAAATTTGATAAGTAGTTAGTAATCCATTAATTAGATGGCTTTTTCAATTGGTAAAGATTATTTTAATAGTTTAAAAAAAAAAAAAAAAAATTAATTGATTACGATTAAAAAAAAATTTTTTTTTAAAAGTCCAAATAAATATAAAATAATCAAAAAAAGTTGGATTGATTATTTTTGGTTATTTTTGATTTTTTTTGGAGTTTTGATTTTTCAGTATTGTTGATGTGAATATTTATGCGCTTCAGCAAAAATACTGAAAAAAATCAAAAATAAAAAAAATAAAAAATATCAAAAATAATCAAAAGTAATCAAAAGTAACAACAATTTTTTTTGATTATTTTTGGTTTTTTTTTAATAATCCTAGAAATCATGATTTTCGTTTCATATTTTTAATTATTTGAAAAATAATCGTTAAAAATTTTAAATAATGGTAATCAATCATTAAATGGATTCTCGAGAAACTAATTAATCAAACTGGCAATCCTTACGACTAGTAATCATTATTTAACACTCTATCACGAGAGGGGCGTGTGCACCAAGCATGTTTTCAGATTAAAGACCAAAAAAAAAAAAAATAAAAAATTAGTTAGAAAGCGGGATTCCAAAAATTTAGGGCGACTTTCAGAGATAAAGAACTATGTTTTCAGTTTTATTTATTCAAATATTTCAAAAATGTTCTATGATTTTTTGTAGTTAGAAAGGTTCTCAAACTAGATTTCTATAAAAAAATTTTGAAATGAATTCGAAATCACTTCCACCACCTCCATCAAGTTGTTTTTGTTACAAAGTTGTTACAATGCTTACCGACAGGTGTAATTTCACCAGCTAATTAAAAAAAGCGCAATATTTGTTATATGTACAGACGTATGTACATATATAAATATAATATATGGGTATAAGAACACTAGTTATACACACATACCGAAAAAAATCAAATTTTTAAGTTTTTCTCCTGGGCACCATAGCCAAAGCCCACCAGACTTACCATAATTGAACTAATACCTGGTTAGTATTTCAGTCCAAATTCTGAATTTTTAGACAATTTTCGAGTACGCAGTTTTATAGCTCATTCAATTTTAGCATAGTAATGTGCAAGTTAGAAGTACCCCAAAAATTTGCCTGCATTTTTAGAGTTTTTTTGTCAAGCATGATGGGTTTTTCTTTCCACACAAAATAAATTTTTTTTCATGCCTTGTATAGAAGAAATCACTCAACACCCTTGACGAAAAAAATTCTAAGAATTCAGGGAAATTTTTCATCGAGTTTCAACTTGCTCAATGTTATACTAAAATTGATTGGCCTACAAAACTACGTACTTAAAACTTTTTAAAAAATGCTGCCAAAAAATTTGAAGATTTTGATGACCATTTTTATACCTTTCATAAACATGTAATGGTATTATAACTTTGGTGCGATGTTTGTAAGCATGAGAAGAAGAAGAGATAGACCCACCAATAAGTATACCGAAATGATCAGGGCGATGAGCTGAGCCGATTTAGCCATGCCCGTCTGTCTTTCCGTCTGTCTGTCTGCTTGAACGCAAACTAGTCCCTCAGTTTTTGATATATCTCAATGAAATTTGGTATGGGTCCGCCATTTTGTAATATATTAATCATTTGTCGGAACCAACAAGATCGGACCAATACAACTTATAGCTCCCATACAATCGATTGTTCCGATAAATGTGGTTTGGGCTATGTATCTTTAAATTAACAGCGTAAGACATTTAAATTTTGCAGAGTTTGTACTTATTGTAAGTAAGGTTCGGACACTTAAAACCGTGATGCGAATTCATGAAATTCCTTACTTGATAAAGTTTAACTAACTTTTTTGAACTTTGTGTAAACTTTGAAATTTGTTTTTATGTGGTTTTTGTTATAGAATTCGCTATATTTTAAATGAAAATTATGAAAATCACAGGTTATTCTTCTTTTTTCTTCGAACGATATCCATTTTTATTTCACTACCATTATATTGAACACAGCTGTACGTGTCTAAATATAAAGCAAAATAAATTTTTAAATTTTTGGTTCATTCGTATAACAAAAATCTATATATACAATCCTATATACATGTACGAGTATATATTTATATTTTCTTATGACAATTTGGATTTTCCGGAAATTCAACTGAACTTTGTTTATATATTTCATGAGTGATTGATGAAATAATTACAACTTTGCACTTTGAAATGAGCCAAATGCAGGAGAGGTATGAAATCAGAAAAAAGGTAGTGAATCGAACCGACTCAATAAACACGCTACATATACATTCAATACAGAGCAACAGTTACAAAATTGGTGTTTCCATGATATGGGACTTGACTTGAAGGTTAACTCTATATCATTTGAAACTGAAGTATATTAAACCTCCATGCTTTACAGCTCTTAAGCTGTTACAGACTGCCTTCCTTGGAACAAAAAAAAAATAGAAACCCTTGAAATACTAGTCTCGACAAAATGGGTGAAATCGAGATGATAGCAGGCGATACAAAAGCAGTAGTGATGTCGGGGTAAAACTGAAATTTGACAAAAGTGAGCGAAAGGTATGAGGTTTTACTTTATTAAGCATTTTAGAGAAAATATTTTCAAAAGTTTAAGGGTACTTCCCATTGTCATAAGAGAAATTTCACGAAGAGCTGTACGAGCTTCAACCATATATGAATATACTGCAGCGTCTTCAGTTGTAAATGAAGTGGGAAGCGCCAGCTGAATTGAGAGGAACAGGTATAGGACAACTAGATATCCATCCCTTGGAGCTAAGCTTCTCACATAGTTGGCATAGCTGATCGAATGAGTAAAAATGTAAGCTTTAGTGAATCTGATCATTAATACCATCACATAAAATATTACGAATTTATGTTCTAAGTTTTAAAGAAAATTATGCTTTTACGTTGGCATACTGCACATAGTAGAGTACCAACTTTGTGGGGTTGCGAGTAAGAGGCACGTGCTTTTTGCCGATTTCGATCAACAAGTTGTAATTTGATTTTTTTTCTTCTGCTTGCAAAAAGTGGCAGCTTATAAACTATATACCAACTCATATTCACCTGTAGTTCCATGAATGTATCTACTTACATACATACTAGGCATACTAATCTCTGCTTCCGCGATACCGTGTCGTTTCTCTCTCTCTCTCTATGGCGCGATATACAACAGGTATATCATCATAAACCTCCTAAGAGATTTTTGCGCCAAGCTTCTCTTCCAATTTGTGGTGTGCCGATTTGAATTTTCCCTACAAATTGGTGGGACCTACAGTTTTTTGCCGACTCCGAACGGCATCTACAAAGGAGACGAATTTTTGCTGAGAAGCCTGTCATGGCAGAAATACACTCGGAGAGTTTGCCAAACCACTGCCGAGGGGCGACCCCGTTTTGAAAAACCTTTTTTCAAATCACTTTTGATGTTACCTGTACCAGGGCTCGAACCATGGACCTTCGGTGTGGTAGGCCGGCAACACTACCTTCACACCACGGCGGCCGCGTGTTGTTTAGGTGTCCTAAAATCCCGGAATTTCTCTCAGCTTTATGTTCATGGGGAATATTTTTTAATATCATAATTTTTTTTTTCAATGGGTTACTATCGAAACTTTTTCATTCATTAGTTCAATATTCGATTTTTACGAATTTTAAATATTACAAAAGTGACGTTTTCTCATCTTAAATTCGAATTTATCGGTTTGAACCAAACCTGTTAAATTTGATTATTAATTAGTAAATTAGTCGGCCTTTTAATTTGGTAATGATTATTTTACCTGCTTTTCAAGAAAAGGAAATTATTAATTGATTAGGATTAGAAAAAAAAAAAAATATATATAAAAAATATCTAAAATAATCAAAAAAGTTGTTTGATTACCTTTAATTATTATTATTTTTTTTTGATTATTTTTGATTTTTTCCAATATTGTTGATGTGTATATTTATGTGCTTCTACAACAATACTGAAACAAATCAAAAACTACCAAAAATTATCAAAAAAAAAAAAATTAAAAAAATCAAAAGTAACTAAACAATTTTTTTGTTAATTTCTCGAGGTGGACGATAGCGAACATTCAAATATAAGTTCATATCCCGAAAAAAATTGGCATCGCTCCCTACAAAAAATGCAATTAGTCTACGACGCATCCGGGATGAATCGCAGAAGAGGCTGCGACTATAGTGTTGTTCCGATACAAGTAACAACGAATATATATTCAAAAACTCTGCTCAAGTACCGAGTTTTTTGTAGTGGATTACCTCGTAAATGTACAAGTACAGGTATCGATTACGAGGGCACCGTATCAAACCCGTCTCACAATTATCACCTCCCGCTTTTTTGCTCTGCTAATTCCAGCCTAATATATTTAAAAGATTTATCGAGATTTGGAAATTTTTATTCCCCTATAAAAGAATTAAGTACCGCCCTAATTGGAGAATGTTTATGAATATCCACTTCCTATCATGAAATAGCTTGGGGACCAAACTAACAAACATGGGGAAAACTTCTACACAAGAAAATTAAATCTTGATTCATCATTTCTCTGAGCAGACTTTCGCATAGATAAATAACAACAATAATGCGATTCACGAATAATTTCCCAGGTTTTGACAAACGTACCAAATTGCATTCAAAGGTGCCCGCTGAGCGACTTAAGTAAATCTGTATGACAAAAGCATTGAAAATATTAAACAAACAAAAATTCTACAACCCGAGATTATAAAGATAGATACAACATCGAAATTATATGTTTTAACAAATCTCACATGCATCGTCAATTAATTTAACTCTTTAGTGCTCACAAATCGACAATGAAAAAATCCCTTAAAATCCCATGAATTCATACCTTTGTGAATGAGTGCGATACCTGTAGCTATGAAGTACTTTTTTTGGATATTTTTTTCGTATCGATTCCTCCTCGTGCACATATAAATGAGTACTGGTATCTAGTACAAAACGGTATCGGAACAACGCTATCCGACTAATGCCATTTCTGAGCACTTTGTATGGTCTGGACTATTCATATTTGCTATGGATAACCCAATTGTACCCATTCATACCCGAACAGGTACGAAAGAACTAATCCACGTTCAACACAAACGGGTACTTTTAACTCCTCTGAGTATGCTACAAAAACTGAAATTGACTTCCAGCCCTATGAGCATGCTACACAAATAAAAATTTACTTTTGTATGCTGAACTATAGACAAATGTGAACGAAAGGTATTAATCGCGGACGACTCTCTCTTTATAGATTAATCGCACAATTTCTTGCGGAGTATGTATGAGCAAGCTTATGCACTACTTCAACACACGTTGATGACTAACTGCAGCGTGATCGACAATTAATTTTTAGTTTGCATTCATATTTTTTATAGAAAAAAAAAAACAATGACTCCGGACAAGTGCATGAATAGATTTTATTTAGTCACCTTGAGCATGTGTGGACTTCTTACAACGCTTTCTTCCCTTCAAACTTTTTATAAACTAATAAATCAATGCGCATCTTGCTTTCATTAAGAAGTTCGAATCAGTCTGTAGGCACATTTACGTATTTAAATCCATATTAGGGTGGTTTAAAAAAATGTAACGCGTGGATAGAATTTAAATTTTATAAAACCAAAAAAATTTTAATTTAATTTTAAAAACCTTTTACTCAACATTTTCAGTTGATACACTCATTTTTAAAAAAAAAAAAAAAAAAAAATACTGTAGTTCCAACAAAGTTTTCGTATATTTGTTGTTATTTAAGTAAAAAATTAAAAAGTTTAAATGAACTTTCATTTGTATCATAATGAAAGAGGAGGAAAAAAAATTGCATTCGACACATTTTATATGCTTTTTACTATTTTGTAAAAATTTTTTTTTTTTCAACCAACCCTACTCTTTAAATATGATTGGCTTGTATTGTATACATTTGTGGATGACGATCGTCTCAGTCTGACTTCAAATAAACATATTCATTATTACCGTGAGCCTATCGTGTTACCATAAAATAATATAATAATGTCATAACAACAATGAGCCAGTCAACTTAAGAAGAAGAAGAGTAAAAATACAAGCAAAAATAAACAGTAGTGAAGCTTTGAAAACAAACTATTTACACTCTAGCGTTCATATAAATATATGGGAGTGTGTTTATTGCAAAAAAAAAGTTTTGCAAACGTAGGAACAAAACAAAAGTCGAGCAATCGAAAACATGCCTCATTTTCTATGCGCAAACATGCCAACTCAGGTGTTTTCTGTGCCACCGCATATTCTTACCACCGCCGCCACCCTTGGCATAACCACCTGCTGCTTTTATTGCTATGCGACAGTTTAGCGTAGCTAATGCGTAGCTCGACATTTTTGTGGTGCAGTGACAGGCGACAGTGAGGCAGCAATATAGCTCAGAATGACCCTGTAGGAAATTGGATCAACTCAGAATATTCCTATAGCTAAACCATTTGGCGACACTACTAGTTCTAGCTCAATACCCAAGCAATGCTCTCGACTGTCCACTTTTACATGACGAAATCATTGGCGCCAGTGCAACACCTTCGTAACCAGTTCTCATTGGGACAGTTAGAAAATAGCTTGGCTTTGGCGGGTTTTCAACCGATTCCATTTCGGATAGTTTAGAGGTAGTTCTGGTTGTGGATGAGTGTTTCTCCATATCTAATGTTTTAAAAATTTGTAACGGGTTCAGAACGAGTCAGGAAGCGTGCAGTTCAAGACTGTCTTTTTTGCAATTCTACTGCAGGGGACTTACACGTAGATATGTATATTTTCATACATATATATAAATTATGAAAATATTTCTGCTCACTGATTTATTTCATTTTGAAAAAAAAATTGGCGCTGGATAACGTGTCAAGCAGTATAAAATTCAAAAAAGGTGGTTACAGCCGAGATCTTGAATGTGGCCAATGTGGGTGAAGAAATAATCGATGGAACGGCTGTGGCGATAAGAAATTTTGAACGAAGTAAAAGTGGTTAAACACTATTCGAACCCAAACCAAAAAAGCTACGGTTACAACTCTATGCCCTCGAGTATGGTCTGCGATTGTGTGATCCGGTTCTCTGTTACTTCGAAGTAATTCAGGACGAACATTATTTGGGTCACAGGTATCGATGGTAACTGGAATCTTATACTCCGAATGGGTACTCTTTCTCTTGCTGTTGTTTAAGTATTATTTAGCCCTCATTTGTTGGTTGGAGGGGTGAGTACTCTAAGACTCCAATTAGCGCTAATGTGCCCTTTTGATACCACATCTCATAAATGAAACAAAAAAAAAAGAAGAAAATTTTAAGAAACCAGACATCATCTGAGGGACCATGGTTTGACTCCCACCTCACTATATCCAGGCCGTTAAATTCAAAAAGTGGAAGAGTAGAAGCTTTCCATGTTTAATAGCATTAAGAGAGGCTCAAGTCACTTTAACTCAGTATGCTCTGATAACGAGTGGACAAGGGGATTTATCTTTATAGATACAGTTAATGTATCCCTAGTACGCTTCCCTATTAAATCCACCAGAAACGTTTTGCTCACTGAAAAAATGGTGAAATGCTTGATCCAGTGGCAAAATCCATAAGACCCTCCTATTATAGAGACGTGTACTTCATTAACTATGTGGTTGAACGGATTGAGCTGTTGTTGTAGTTGTTTGTTATTTCACCCCGTAGAACCTTTAGGTAGTCTTATCTAGATAATTTCTTCTCCAAAAGAATTTGGCAGTTAACAGTGCCACCTATCGTAAGATGGACATTGAGAGGTAAAAGCCGTTCTATTCGTAGATCAGCCATCGATTTGCACATTGTTGGTTTGTACTTTAGTAAGGGGTGGGGGTTACATGCGCAGCAAACCTGAGACTGCTATCAAACTTCACACCGAAGATATTTGGGTGGCTGAAAGACAGTAGCATGATTCTAATGGGATTTATGTCCCTCAGCTGCGTCTTGTATTTAGTTATTGGGTGTTTATTTGGGAGCAAAGCTCATTGATTGAGGGACTAGGATTTTTTGGAATAGTAGCCAAGTAATCCGTGTTGTAAACTATTGTATTCATTAATTGCAGTATCTTCTTGTTGGCCTAACTTAATTCCATGCAAAGTTTTGAGATGCTCTGGGTCAAAACGAAGTCTGACTCCATCATACCCGTCTTTATACATAGAACGAAGCCATTGACGTTGACAGAATATATTTTACGGCAAATATAATCTCTTTTGCTGCGTTTTGGTGAAGCGAATAGCTTTTCAGTTTTATGAATTGATCACCTCTTCTTTTCACTAAACGTCTATAGTCTCTGATGAATTTCGCTGTAGTCGACTGTAAACCCCATATAAGTAATTTTTCCGTTACACATGTTGAAACTTCGGTGGTTTTGCTGTGCACGTGGTACGTTCATCGTTTATACACTAAATTCTTATTAATTAGCAAAACTTTCACCCCAACTACATACGATCACTATAAATAAGCGGTATAAATTCTATCAAATTGAGGGAAAGCGGGGCACACATGCCACATACTGAAGTGTGACCAACTTCCGTGCCGTAAAGGGGTAAATTGCAATTGTGCTTAGCGTCATGTTTAAGGAACTATGCAAATACTTACTACCCGCATATATTGATGTGTGTTAGCTGTAGACACTTTGTTACTTTATGTTTCTAAAGGCTTAGTTGCAAGGAACCTAGATCTTTCTAAAATTTTTATAAGTTTGTTTAACATCTGTGGGCGGGGTAAATAGTCAATGCAACGAACGGAAGGCACTACAATTTTTCACGCAACAACTGTACAAGGAGCCAAGGAACACGTAGTCTGAGCATTTTGTTCAACGGTCCCAAAAATAAATAATACATTTTTTTTATCCAGCCTAATGTACATACGTATTCCTTGGCTCCTCAAAAAAATTGAGCTGTATATACAAAAACACAATTGAAATTGTTATTAGTAATTTACGCACTTAGTAAGTATTTTCTAATTACTAAAGTTTCAAGTTTATAGCTCACTGCGAACTTACACAAAATTTATAGTAAGATTTTACGCGTTTTTCAGTAATTTTTAGTGATCTCGATCAGGCGGATCAAGCGAAATTTCAATTTATATAGATTGTTTTGTCACTGAGTCCTGAACCAAGTGCTAAAGCTTCAAACTCATAGGTCGACTCAAAGTTAGTTAAAAATTGGTCGCAATATTCCAAATTTAAAATGAAGTTTCTTAACAGCTTCCAAATGTTGCATTGCCACCGTACTCTGAACTACAACTGAAGTTTTAAGTCTATAGCTTACGGGGATGGCAACATTCCCCCCGTTTTTCAGGAATTTTAGTTATCTCTTTAAGTGCGCCACCTAGCGGAGTTTCAATTTCTTCAGATTGTATTATCGCTGAGTCCCGGGACTCAATTCCGGTTTTGCGTTATCGTAAAGTAACAAAAATCTTTTCACTTTAGTTTTCCTTTCCCAACTTCACAAAGTTCTAAAATGAAATTCTGAAACTTGCGGTGAAAAATCATTCCTGAATAACATTTTAAATTGCGTTGACTCAATTTGATATTGCTAAAGATATTTTACAATAAAGAATAAGAACAATTTTCATACTTTAAAACGTTTAAGTTTGTAAACTTTTTTTTTGGAATTTTGACGTTTTCACCAAATTCCTACTCGCGTTAACTTTTTCACTTCACTTCAAATCGAAGTTCTAAAGTTAAACGAGGGTTGAAAGTCGTTGTGAGTTCGTGCATTTACTTTTCACTTCACCAAAACCCGAATTGATGGCCTGAACTATAAGCGCTACGTTTCAAAGGTAGGAAAAGATTAATTCTTTTTGTCCCAGTCTAATGTGCATCAAGCATTGCACTCACAACGTCTCACTTTTCTTCCCTAATTACTGAAGTGTGGGTGAAGCCGTGTATTTTATGGTTTTTGTAATGAATGCCCGCAGCTCTATTAACCGAGCATTTGTCGTTAGCAAGCAGTAGTTCACACAATTTGTGCGAACTTGAGTAGTCACATTTAGCTAACATTTTCTACATTTCAAATTTGAACTATGTAAAGCTTTTACCTTTGAATTTTTACCATTCACTCTTTTGACTTTTTAAGCATATGCACTTTTTGTTTTTGTATGTTAACTTTTTACGTACAAACCGACTTGCAAGTGAGTACCTATGGTGATGTATTTGTTCAGGGTTTTTTACATTTTCCTTGTACGAGTAATTTTAATTAGAAACGTGTTTTGCATAGTGAATAATTACTGGGGGGTTGCGTAGTCAAATTTCAGTGTAAACAGCCACATTAAACATTTTACATTTACGCTCCTATTCGGGTGTGGTAACAACATTCTTTTCAACGCAAATAAGTGATCTGTGATCGCGTACACTCTTTTGGTATTTTGCGCTCTCAAGTTGGCGGCAAATTTTGTAACCACAAAGGAGTTGTTATGTTGTAACCGCGAAATATTGCACGTATTGTGTAAATATTTTTGTGAAAAGAAGATAGCACACATTTTGTATTTAGAGTAGTTAACAAGAATTAGCAAGCAAAACTGTTTAAAAAAATGATCGTTATGTCTAGTTTTATTTTCTATTTTTCATTTTAGATAGCGTTACCATATAGGCCAAAAACGCGGTTACATGAACTCTTTACGATTTTCGGTTACATAACTCTACAGTAAAAATATTACGGGAAAAGCTCAGAGTGAAACCGTTAATGTGTTATTTAAAAGTTTTTTCCTTTTCAAACACTGGGACCTAAAAACTTTTAAAAATATTAGTCTAGGATCTGCGTAAACACATAAACAACAAAAACATCTTTGGCGATCTTTTTTATCGGTAACGAGCCCCCCTTTTCATTGTTCATCAAAACCTAAGAGTGTATTTATATCAATGGTCGCCATTTACTTGCCTGAGAGTCGCCAAATGTTTGGCCTTACATATGCACCCCTAACCAGAAGCAGAATAACATCCAATTTCATTTGGTTCCAAGTAAGCAAGTCGATGTCTGATTATTGTAAGGTTTTTTTTAAGACATGACAGATCGCTTGCAGGAATTTGCCGAGTTTCGGAAGGTTCCGTCATCCGTCGGATTTTTCAACCTGGCCCTGAACCCTCAACGGTGGTGTGAAAAGTGTGAGAAATATGCTCCCACTGCTCGGTTGGATCGTTAGTTCGAAGATTGCTTTCATAATACAGGTGCTAGAGGCGAGTTAAGGGAAATTTTCCTTTCCATCACTGCACAGATGCATATGGGTGGGCCATTGCCTGAGTAGATATGAGAGTGGGATGATTGCCTGAGTAGATATTGCGACATAGTAGAGTGCGTACTATGCTCGAGCTTCGGACTTTGGTAATATTTAGTACAAGGTTCCAGCATAAAAAGATATATACAACTACCTGGCTGTCTCCGGGTCATTCTAAGTAATAAACGGCGATCAGGAAAAATCTACTTAGCTTCATCCACGCTTTTTTGCTGGATCCTGGTACTAAACATTACTAAAGTTCGAATCTCGACAAAGTCAAACGATATGTTGAAGAACCTTCTTTGGTGCGTCCCACCACAAATCCATCACCACGCGATTTATTTTCCTTATTGTCTGCTTTCCAACATTGCCTAATGCATTTCTTGAAGGACAGTGTTTTCAGTCATTTCCCATACTCTATAAAACGTTTACCATGGTCGTCAGACAGTTCTTATCCAAGGCTTGGAGTTCGGTTTTTTAATTGCAGGTGGTTTTACCTGTGGAGCTCCCAGCTCAGCGCACCCGGCTAAGTGATTGTGAAGTATTTACAATTGCAGTTGTACCCCTTCTTGAATAGGCGCTGTAAACCTCTGTGAGCGCTTAAGTGAAGTATGTCAGAGTAGCCTTATCGAGTGTCCTTCTCTTTCTGACGCTACCCTAGGTCAGCATCTTGCAGCTACCTAGCGCACCTTGTGTAATTCTAGATTGCTTTACGCGGTTTCACACGTTTACCTGATGATAATATATTTCAAATCTCTCTTCAAATCGTTCCATTGAATTTGGTAGTAAATAATTGTCTTACCGGACGGAAACACCTTTCTGCTTGTGGCACTCAACGTGTTAATATTACTGTGGGTATTTGTAATTTTTTGTGATTTTGTTTCTTATTGCAAATTCGATATGCCACAACAAATACAATATAAACAATAACAACGAAAATATATGCGCTCAAAAGTAAAATAATAACAACAAAATTAGCTTTGTGTTTTTGTTTTTTTCTACTTCTGCATAACTTCCTATATAACGCTGAGTAAGAACTGGCGCGTACGATTCTGTACATATTTACATATGAACGTCGCAAACAAATTATCTGCACTCATTCACATCCGTACTTATGGGTATATACGTTAGTATTTAGGTAGTTATACGTTCCAAGATACAAAAACTGTTTATGCACGAAAAAGTGCTAATATTATGCGCCATAAAAAAGATGAACAAAGACTAGCACAAGAACGGCAAAGATGAGATAAATTGCAGCTCACGTTCATATGACCCACCAACCGATAACACCACCCAACTGTCATACTAAGCAGCGGATCAGAAGTCAAGCTTCAATTGCATTAGCAACAGCAATCCCGGGCTTAGCACCAGGAGAGGCGCGGGAAGGTTGACTTCTTTAAATACTTCAACATCGCACAATTGCTGCTCGTTGGTCAGGTATACTACCTGCTTATCTACCAAATACACCATGTGTTGGCATTTGTTCGATGTGACTTTTTGCTGACTGCTTAGATTTTGAAATTTGATTGAATCCAACTTGGGTCAGACACATTTCAAAACGCTGCGCTTAGACGTGTTTGCCAGCAACCCAGCCCTTTATGCGGTAGCAAACTATTTTCTTATTGCAAATCAGTTTCGACCAGCTTCATTTGTACATATGGATACAGTTGTTGTTGTTATTGTAGGTGTTCTTATTACCTTGTTTTTGCTTTGTTATGCTTATGCCTAGTATAAGATTTTTGTTTTTCCGCGTTTGCATCTTCATTATGCAGAGACGCGTGCCGTGCTACAGACGTACCGCTTTGACTTAACTTGTTTTGATGTTGTTGTTATGATTGGTTAGCTTTTTGTTGATGTTTAATATATTTTTTAGTAATATACTTAGTCGCTTTTATGTTTGTCATTGTTGATATTTTGAGCTGTAATGTGATTTGGTTCACGGTAGTGCCGATTTTCCAATTGAAGTGAAACTTTTTTCAAAGAAACACGCGCTGCGTTACAAATATATGTGGGAGAACAAGAAACATGAAAAAACCAAAAAGTGTAAAGTGAAAAGTCATAGCCTCAAATCATGTAATTGTGTACCCGAAAATAAGTTAATATTCTTGGAAAACGAACAAATTTAAAATTAAAATTAAAACAACGCATTTTCGATTCCAAGTAATTTTTTTTAAGAAAAGAGTTGAATAAATTCCTGTTTTCTAATTTATGTTAATAAAGTATATAAATGAAAGCAATTAACAAAAATACAAAAATTTTAGAGAACTAAAGAAATTAATAATTTAATAAAATCGAAATCAAAAAAAAAAAAAAATTTGTTCGAATAATATTTTGTTTGCGGGGTTTTTAATTTTTCCATTAAAATAAATTTAATACTAATTGTGGTCCCGACGAAATATCTAAAATGAAAATATTGAAAACTAATAAAAAAAAATAAAAAAAAATTGGTTTGTCTCTAGACCAAACTTGACGGAAAATCGCGCCAAAATAATTCAAGAAACCATTTAAATAAATCATATGAAACTAAACTAAAGCTTATTAAAAAATTCTTTTCAGCCGATAGAAATCAAACTAAACTAAACTGAGCCACAGTGATCTAAATCAATAGAATTAAACAAAACTAAAGTGAATCCAAACCAGACCTGGTAAATAATGATTACTAATCGTGATGATTATCGGTTTGATTAAATATTTTCTTGAGAATCCATTTAATGATTGATTACCATTACTTTAAATATTTAATGATTATTTTGCAATAAATTAAAAAAAAAAAATAATAAAAAAATCATGATTTTTTACGATTAAAAAAAACCAAAGGAAATCAAAAAAAAATTTGGTTTCATTACCTTTGAATATTTTTGATTTTTTTAAATTTTTTTTATAATTTTTGTTTTTTGTTTCAGTATTTTTTGTAAAGGCACATAAATATACACATCAAGAATACTGAAAAAATACTAATCAATTGATAATTACCCTTTCTTGAAAAACAAATAAAATAATGATAACCAATTAAAAAGCCGTCTAATTATCTGATTACTAATTACTAAATAAATTTAACAGGTCTGATTCAAAATAAAGCATACGAAAATTATAGTGATATCTAAAATAAAACAAACTAAATTTAACTATTATGAGCTAAAACAAACAAACTGAACTAGACTTAGGAAAAGCGTAAACAATTGATCTACAACAAGCGAAGCGAAATTGAAGTAATGCTAAGTGAAATAAATTAAACTAAAAAACCATACTAAACTAAAATAAACTTTCAAGCTGGGATAAAAGAATCTGATATTATCTGTGCTTAGCTAAAGTAAACTAAATAAAACATAGATTGTTCTAACTAAAATAAAAAATTCACTTAACATAGATAAATAACCTAGGATAAAACAATAATAATCATGGTTATAAATGAGCTCAAGGCCAAGAATAATAATTATTATGCTTATATCTTTCTATTTCAATTTTCCTTTTCTATACAATTCAAAAACTTTTAATAAATACTTAAATCAATAAAAACGAAAAGTAAAAACAATAGTCATTAGTATTGACAATGCTACCACAGAAGATGGTACTTATAACTATTCGCGAGTAATGTTTTGTGTCTTTTGTATACAATGTTTATTTGTTTTAATTAGAATAAGGATGAAATAAATGCCAAACTCCCCTGAAGATACTAATAACCATTAGCGAAACGTTGGGATGGAAGAGTGTAATAAATTAGTTTTATTTGCACTAAATGGAAATTAAATTAAACTTAATAAATTTATTCAAAATTATCATTCTTGACCTAATTTATAGTCATGAAAACATTAAAAATTTAACCACCTTCTTCAAAAATACTTCAATACCGTTTCGGTCCTGCGTTTAAGAAATTTGCATTATAGGACATTGCATTATAGACGCTTTAGCATAATCACTGAATTCAGATAACCTACTCTAATCACTCTAACCTAAAAGGAATAATTGTCGTTACCTATCCCCCAAATATTTTCTTTCCACTATCACATTTTTAAAAAGACTTTCAAGCTGAGCACTTAAGAAAAGAAATATTGAGTTTTAGTGACAGCCAGACTGCAAATAATTAACTTTAATCCTTTTCAATTGAGATGGGCCAACGAAGTAGTTTGAAATTTTAATACGATCAGTGTCTTTGCGCCTTTAAGATTAACAAGGCAACTGAAACACTTGCAGTGCATTCTAAGAATTTATTTACAGACCAGCCAGTGGAAGTTGAGACCTAAACGAAAATGATTGAAAACCTAAACAAGCATAATCAAAATGGCATCGGAATCGTTCTCGAAACATTTATTTTCTAAGAACTGCAAATGCTTTTTGGTTGTTGGAATGGAATATATTATACCCAATTTAATATGAAACACTGGTATCAGGTCAAAATTGCCCTTAAATAACTTTGAACATGTCTTCATCTCAAGATCTTACTGAATGAAACTTCCTTCTTGTGGGTACTAAGCGAATTTTTCCAAAAGGAAAATGCACAAGAAACATATTTTCTTACTTAAATTAGAAAGAATTCCTCATCGACGTCATAATACCACTCGCTTGTTTTTTTTCCATACGATTTTCATACACAAAGGATTTCATTGATAAACATAAAAGTCGAAATAGGCGAAAACAACTTCAACTAAAGACATCGAACGAATGCGAGCAACAACAGGGAGTCAAAAGCAAATGACAACAAATAAACAAGTTAACTTCTTTAGAAGCAATAAACTGTTAAAAAACGAAATATGTTTGCGCCTTAGAAAATGGTTTGCTTGTGGTCACTTAAATAATAGTGTCGCACAGGAAACCCCAAGATCCAAACACAAGGAAGCATGTTGGATGTTATTATTGCTTTGTATTGTTTGTGAAAATATTGAATTTGACTACCAGTCTTTTCATTTCGTTTAAGAAGAGCAGCATCAATATGAATGCAAATATAAACAAAACAACAAATATCTACAGAGCGACTCACTTGATTGTTGTATACAGCGATCAAGAAAGAATTTTGAGTTACCAAAGGGTTGTATTTTTATAAATTTTTTTTTGTGTGAATCCTCAGGAACTGCTTCTAGCCAGGCCTAATATTTCAAATCTACGACATGCACATTGTATAGGAAATAATTTTTGGGACAAACTGCTTTCGACGTGATGACAATTTATCACTTTTCTGTGCGTTGTAAATTGTGGCGGTGTTGAGAGAACCATCATCGATAACTTCGATATCTTTCAAAAACAAAAATTTTCCTCACGGTAGGTTCAAACTTCAGATAGTCTAACTATAGATAGTTAAAAAAGTGCACAATACTCATGACCCTTTCTAAGCTTTTGGCACTACTGAATTCTCCCGAGCTTCGATTTTATTCCGGGTTGGACGAATGACTGTTTACCCGTGTGTTGCTAGATTCAATACCGTTAATCCCTAGGGAGACGAATGAAACGAGGCTCATTTGTTGGGGAGAACTGGTTAATGGTAGGACCGAAGTTGTTAGGGAAGGTTGGACGGGTCATTGCTTACTCTCTTCTGCGGGGGATTTAGTATTCAACCTAGCCTAAATAGAACTTTGGAGTTTATGCTAAAGAGAGAGGCTTTTGTTATGGCTAATAAATAAAAAAAAATCCACCAAACTTATGAAATCTGGGTATGACAACAGAACAAAAGTTTAGAATTCATTGTGATTTCTTGCAAAGTATTATCCACGGTAAGTTATCCTGGTTACAGATAAACGATAGTTCGTAAAACTATCATTGAGTATTGATGATGTGGAAAAAGCCATACTATCGATAATGTTCGTAGTCCAATCGAGAGTTTGACAACTCTAGTAAATTGTATGCATTTTGTAAGTACCAATATGGCACAATTTTAATTAAGTTGAACGTGTACATTGACAGCTCAATACAATCCTTTTAACGTTCGAATGTGTAAAACGCATATTTGCGAATTTTTGCATATTTCTCTGAGAGTTTCTCTTGTTTCGTTTTGTTTGTTCGTGGGTGGTCTGGTTGCCAATTTAGTGTCGCATTGCCATAGCTGGATTTGCAAAACTATACATACGTATGTATGATCAAAAGTCTTGTCTTATAAACAAATCCCGCATATAAAATTGTTTGTTATACACAACTACATACATGTGAACACATCTACATACGCTGACCTGATTTATGTTGGGAAGTAGGTCAGAAACCCGAAAGGGTTGTGGAAGTCAAGCAAAAATAATCAAAATTTACCACTGTTACCGTGGAATTATTTATTTGTTTTAGTTAGAAGTCCTATAATAGTGAAACCTTCTTGAAATTACAGTGCAAAGCGGGATCAAGTAAAACTAAATAGAACCAATGTTTTATAAAATAAAACAAAATAAAATAAAGTAAATCATCAAAAACATAAAAGAATAAACATGTTCAAACTACGCGTACTTTTGAGTTTTTGACTTTTAGAACTCTATAGTATTTTTGAAAAACTAAAAATAAATATATATATATAAAATATATTTAATTTGTTTTAAAAACGAAAGAAGTGAGCTGCAGAATGTTCTTCGCAAACTACAATCCTCTGTATTTCAAGAGCTATTGTTATAGGTAAAAACTACTTAAATTTCCTTAGTAATTATAATAATTTGAGCAGCATTATAAGTTTTGAAAAGGCCAATTTTTTAGAAATATACATATTCAAATTCTCAGCAAAATACTTATCAAAAACATTATCTCCCCATGTTCTGTTTGAAAAGCGTTGAGATTTAACGTAATTCTCATAGAACATGGGAACTTAATTTTATGTCACAGCCCCGGTCTACATCCAAAAAAATTATTTTAAAATTATGTAGCATATTTATAACTAAATTGAGTGTTTGTGTTTATGCGAAAGTGTTTGGTTTCGAGTTCATACCAATGTTCACTATTTATTATTAATTGCATGATTCCCGAATACAACAAATACAACAATTTTTACGGAGAACTCATATAATTATTAATTTCCATTGTTTTCCTTTTTTTATTAAAGATAATTTTCAATTGCCGACGTTTTACGGTGTTAAAAAAACAAAATTTATCAAATTAAAAACTTCCAAGAATTCTAAAAATTTTAATCAGAGCTTTAAGAACTTTTTAATATGCAGATTAAATCATTTTTTATTTAGTAAAACAATGAGAAAATTTTTAATAGGTAAATTTAAAAATTGATATAGCCGAGCTCTAATTGAAAAAAATAAATCTGAGCTAAAAAGAGTCCATAATAAAACTAAAGTTGTACTGTCTATTTATGGTTTGGTTATATATTCGTGATCCCATGACAGTATTCTCTTTTAAAATGTGGTCTTCCGGTTGTCCTCTCGATGTCTTCAATTGCGGACGATCCCATAAAATTAAAATATTTTTCAGCAATAATCCACCCAACAAACACTGAAGTTAGATATCGATTACAGGTAGGTTAGGTAACTAGTTCCGTTCTCTAATCGCTAACGTTGCAGGACTCTAGAAACACTGAACAAACACAGTGTTCTCAAACAAAATGGGAGAAATTCGAGAAAATCATAGTTCCACATTCAAATTCTAATGTCATTCTCTGTAGTGAATTGAATTTGCATATTCTCGAGTCTTTTACTAGTGTAGTTACTCTTCTGCAGAAGAGACTTCGCAAATCTCAAGTCTGAACTCCATTACTCGCCTCTTGGGCATTTTAGCCGTTTTAGACTTCTACATCTCTTTAGATGTATCAATTAAACAGCTAAAGAACCGAGGTGAAGTCTAGAACTCTGAAATGCATGAAAAGCCCCCCCCGCGCGGCGGGATCAGACTAAAAGCCACAAAGTGTAATGACGTGAAATATCATGGTTGATCAACGGCTACTATGCCTATCACCCCTCATTCGGGCAGTACCACAAGGGAGTACCGCAGCGTACCCGGTTCATATCCGGCATAGGACTGCCACTTCCGACAACACTCCCCAAAACCCTTGGGGGAGTGTTTTTGTAGCTAAAAGCAATAACAACAAAGCCTGAAACGCGTCATGGAAATAGTTATGGAGTTCAGGCTTTATTCCTGATGATTTTAAAAAGTCTCAAAAACAGCGTCAGAAAAATATTTTTGTTTTTGTTATTTTTTTTTTCAAGCCATTTGTCTGCTGTTATGTATGTGATAATCATAATCCAATAATCAATTTCTTTTTTCTTTCTTTATTTGCATGTTCTATTTATTTTGCAATTCATTCAATTCGTCCGGCTTATATTGCGCATTATAGCTCAGTCTATCCTGGATCATTGCTATCATCAGCCACCAATGGTTTGCAACAATATGGCATACAACATAGCAATACGCTATCAACTGGAGGGGCTATCACATCCATTTCCTCTAACTCACCGTCCCATCAATCGGCGCATCCCACTGCATCAACGCCGGGTGCGCATTCGACAAATTCCATCATAGCTGCAGCTAACTCAACGCTTGCTACCGGTTCCGGTTCAAATTCGATCAGTAACGATGACTACGGTTCACCGAGAAGTAACCACAGTAGTAATGGAGGCGATGGCTGTAATAATAATGGGGCTAATAGTAGTGGGCCATTGCCAGCATTTCAACGCATCTCCAGTTATGGTGGTGGTAGTAGTGCGGGTGGTGCAGCGAATGTGAATGGCAGTGCAAACAACTGCGCCGATCGTTATACGTCGTTGCCAAATTATCGCACAGTGAGTATAATGTTGCAAGGTTTTAACTGGATATACATACTTTTTATAATATATATAAAAGAAATGTAAATATGTAGACATATTAGGGATGCAAATTTGTCTTTATTTTAATGATTCGAGGATTTTCGGTATCTTGTTTTAGAATACCGGTGTTCAAAGTGGTCCCCAAATTTTGTTTTGCTTTGTAAGTAATTTTTTTTTTTTTAATTTTTTAAAGAGATGGTCTTACTCAGTGGTGCTCAAAAATTTTCATATTAAAGTGTAAATCACAATATACAGTCGAACTTCTCTACAACGAATTCCAAGGGACTGGATATTTACTTCGCTATATAGAAAAGAAAAACAATTTTCTTCCTTTTAACATTTTTTATTTGTAGTAGTCAGTTATTTTGGATTGAAGTACATTTTTCCACTTTTCTTCTTCAATATAATTTTCTAATATATTTAGAGAAGTAAAGACAGTATTTGGTAAGTTGGTTTTCATTTCCAAATAGGTACAGAAACTTTCAACTGATGAATGATCGTTATATGGAGATTGAAAACGCTTCAATCTTTAAGTTACGGTCGCAAAAATGCTTCGTTATAAGGAAATTTTCACTATAGGCAAATTCGTAATTCGTTATATGGAGATCACAATACATACAAAGTAGACCTAAAACACAGTGTTCTTATAATTGCTCCGCAATAGAGAACACTTCGTTATATAGGAGTTCGTTATAGGGAAGTTCGACTGTATGTACAAAAATTATATGTACACTGAGAATTTGCAGTGGAGGAAATAAAAAAAATATTTTTGAAACTGTCTTTGGGACATAACAAAACACAACTTACATTACGCTTCGTACTCAAACCTTTCGAAAATTAACGAATTTTTATTCAAAAATAATTTTTATGCAGAGGTTTCAAATAACTGGGAGGTAGGGATGGATTTGTTTGAAGACAGTTTTGGTGATTGGTAAAATAAATTTCAAACAAATATATGTATACCTCAAAAGGTTGGAGTGAAAGCTGTTGAAAGGGCCATTTACCATTTAAATTCAGATATTGAGTTATCAGAGATATTTTTTTATAAACTTTTCATATATAAAAATGTGCCATACGTTCCTCTCGATTCCACAGATTTTCGGTTTTAAGTTCCTTGGTGTTGTCTTTCGATTTTGCATGTCTGTGTTTTCGTTAGAAGGCTTTTACGTCTATTGGAACCGTGCGGGGGGTTTTATTGATCAGTTTTTTCGGACTGTCGAGAATCAATTTTGGTTACTATGGACATGTTTTCGGACTATTTTCAGCCATTCTGTTTTTCCTTAAATTATTTTGAGAACCAAATTAATGTTCATTTAATTCATTCTTTGAGGACCTAGGCATTACCATCCTCTTCAAATTAAGGCTACCGTATGTCTTTCCTTCGTTCAATTAAGTTTGAGTATCAATTCTGAATATGAATTTTTTTTAGTACATCAAAATTTTTAAAATAATTTTCCTTGTTAGTTTGTTATTGTAAATTTCTATATCATACTGAAGTTCCTGAGCTTCATACTCAAGTACCTTCATATGAACTGTATTTATATTTAGGAGCATGAGGAGTGCAATGAAATTTTGGTTTTTTATTGGAAATGCAAAATTTGTAAAAATGCCTATTTTTTAGTGCAAAACGAAAAGAAAAATTTGATATTTGAACAATTCCGGGAGTTTCGGGATCCAAGTTTACATTACCTTGAATATAAGTGGTACCCAAATGTTATTTTGTTTTAAATTTCTAAGGTAAATTTTACAATAACAAAATTTTTTGTTAAAAAACATGTGTTTATGATCTTATGAAAAATTTTTGTTTATGTTTTTATTTTCATAAATTTAAAATTTACATGCGAAAATTCGTTTTTGTTAAGCTTAAAACCCGTGTCAATTCCGTGGAACCGGCGAACTCACAGTTTCTTTTTAGTTGTTCGAAACGTACGAAAGTAACGCCTTTAAGTAGCAGAAAGAACAAATAAACTTAAAATAATCAAAAATATTGTCCTTTCAAAGTAATCAGATAATTTTCATAAATAAATCACACAATCCAATCCTGAAAATCACGGAATTGTAAGGCAGAAATCACGAGATTACGGTACCTATAAATTTACGTATTATCGTAATTCCGGGATTTGCAACCCTAGTACATACATATTAGCAGTACACAGGAATTTGCATAATGTTCTTGTGATAGAAACATTGAAAAGGTAGTTTGTTTAATTTGTTCTCTTTGCTATTTATTGGAAAAGTATTCTAATTCTTTTTTTTAATTTTTCTAATTTTTTCACTCCAGAACGACACATGGTCCGGACATTATGAGGCAATTAGCTACGCGCCCACATCGGTTGTAACGAGCGCAGCCAACCTAGTTGGCAATACGAATGTAATACGCAGTTGTAATGGACGTGCGGGTGCCGGTGTTGGGGTGGTTGGCGTGGAGGGTTCGGCGTCAGCCAATTTGGCAGCAGCAGCAGCGGCACATTTAAGTGCATCCGCCTCATTGACAGCAAGTGAGTATACGAAATAGAGAAAGAGCAAAGCTTTGTTAAAAAGTACTTAACGTTATATACTTACATATTTACATAGCCTTGCCTTCTCAAAGCTGTTTACGTAGTACTTGTAGAGGAATGTATATAATTAGCGTGACTACTTTATGTAGAGCATTTTGTGAACTAACAATTAAAATTTATTTTATAACAAAATCGTTTGTATGGTATTTTAACCCTATGACGATAGTCTGTGTAAAAGAAAGTTTTTGTTTATGTTTTGCTAGCAGACCCTGTAGACGTGGTCTTGGCCGATAATTTACTTGCCTTTCTTTGAAACATTCTACTCTTTCTACTCCTTATCTTTCACTTCTTTTGCCTCTCCGTTGACATACAGTTTTTCATTCCGAAAAAACGTTTTCTATCGTTAGTAGTACCTGTGGCGCATGCTCCTGGTTTAGTTGAAAACTTGATCTTAACAGATTATTGCAAACCTTTAATGGATCCTAGTATATATTTATTTACTAACATAATTTGATTAACACTTTCTTATTATTATTATTAAAATGGATTATAAGCCTAGTTAATTAATGAAATTTGTAGATATACATTTACTATATATCATACAGTGGTGATCAAAAAAGTATGACAGAAGTCAAAACTTCGTATTTTCTTTAAACTTTTGAAATACATAAAACTATCAATCGAAGTGGCACCTTAAACATCTACAAAATAATGGAAACAGGAGTAGTTAGTAGAACAGTTGGTTAGGGAACTTTAAAAATGTTGGAGAAAATGCATGGCAGGGTCTTAAGATATTAGAGTATAGCTTCCATTAGCAAAATATTCCAAATAACAGTTCATTTTCTAAAATGGCTATCTATTTTCAATTTTTTATGAAGGCCAAGAATAATAATTTTTTTATGAAAACTTTTGTTTTTATTTTTCAACAATTATTTTTTGATTAGTTATTAAAAGTTTTTATCAGAACAGACAAACCGCCATAGCGTTTCTTATATATCCATTTCGGAAGCTTCTAAACTTCTGCATCAGAGAAATTTTGGCACGCTCTGTTAACTATTAGGCTATCAGAACGCTGCTTTTGTCAACTAAACTTCTGTTTCTACTCACTTCATGATGGTTTTTTTTCTTTTACGTGCCCATTTTTGACACTCTGGCTTTGTTTTTCGATTTTATTTTTTTTTTATACCGCCTATTCAACGTGGCAACAATGACATTTTGAAATTTGCTGCTAGTTTTTTGATCGTCACTGTATATACGATACATATGTACATGCTAAGTTTACTATCTAAAAAAAAAAAAATGTTATTATTATTCTCATCAATACAAGCACACATACAAAACTAAAAAAATATTGCAAATAAATGGCATTTAACTAATTTGTAAATATATTTTAAATTTGCACATAAATTTATTAAAGCATTTTACGATGCCGATTTTATCACCGATGGGCGAGAATGTGTCAATTGTGGTGCGGTTTCAACTCCATTATGGCGTCGTGATAATACCGGACATTATTTATGCAATGCGTGCGGTCTCTATAATAAAACGAACGGCATGAATCGCCCATTAATAAAACAGCCTAGAAGATTGGTAAAAGAAATAAAAATTTAAATAATGATATTAGCATAAAAGTAAAAGTGAAAAAATAAAATTCACATATTTTACACTTTTTCTCACTCATTTCATTACATATTAAACAAACAAAGCAAATAATGCTACACGCAAAAAAAAAAAAAGAAAGAAAGAAAAAACATTTAACACTTGCACAGTACACAGAATGTGGCACAGAATTGAAATAAATATGAAAAAAGTATTTCCTGTTTCGGTTTTTTGATGTTGTTTTGGTTTTAAATACAAGCAAGTAGTAGTTTTTATGTGAAAAAAAAAATAAAAATTATAGTAACTAAAGCTTATAGAAATCCGCCACCGCTTTTGCCTTCATCGCCTACGTTGTTGTTGTATATATATAAACATACATCTGCAATTGTTGTAAAACTAACGTTCTCGCTTCCTTTGTTGATGAAATCCGTTTCGTTTGTATATTAAAAAATTGTATTTTTCGAATTACGCATTTAATAAAATGTATAAGAAACGCTTAAGAAAAAAATGCACGCTTGTTGAGTCAAATAATGGTTCATAGGTTTGTTTCGATTTGTTTTTTAGTTTTATTTAGTAATTGTAAAAAGTAGTTGTTGCAAATATACAAAAAAAAAAATTAACTTAAAAATATTTTAACTGCCTGCTAAAGCACAATTTCTCATAAATAATTCATAATTATTGCAGTGGCCGCTGAGTCAAGCGGGGATTTCTATAAGAGCTATCCGTTTAGTATGCCGAGCAGGACGGCAACAGCAACTACCGAGGAGCATGTTAGTCGTTCAAGTTCGCGTCGCATGGTAGGTGACACAACAAAAACAACATATCTACATACATACATAATTACATAAAACATTTTTATACAAAATTTTTAAATCCAAACTAAAGTAGCATTTTTGTGAAATTTTTTTTTTTAAATATTTCATTCAAAACAAAAAAAATTTAATTACAAAAAAAAAAATATTTTTTTCACGCTTTTGCAAAATGTTTAATATGTATGTAATGAATAAAATTATTGTAATCTTTTTTAATTACCTACAGTCTATTAACTAATACCATTTATTTTGTATAGAGCGCCTCCCGTCGTGTTGGTCTCTCCTGCTCAAATTGCTTGACAACAAACACGTCGCTGTGGCGTCGTAATCAAAGCGGTGAACCTGTCTGCAATGCCTGTGGCCTTTACTACAAGTTGCATAGCGTGAATCGCCCGCTGACAATGAAAAAAGACACCATACAGGTATGTTTTCATGAGAGCCGTTTTTTAAATGTAATTTTCGGTGACTGTAAGAGAAAGTAGAGAATACACGTTTTAAAATCATAAGGCAATATATGTTTCTACAAAATAACTCAAAAATAATGATGCATATGACCGACTAACTAGATCGATATAGGCAAGCTCGTGGACATAAAAATGACGGCCCTCTTAACAAAAAATACATATACTTACTAGTATTACTTAAAAAGCATTTGAGGGATTACAAGTTTTTGTATTAGAACTTTTAATTCCATTGTGAGGTGTGGACCTGGAATGAAAGAGCATCGATTACGATTTCCAAGGTCGAAAGATGCGATTGATTTAGACTGCTGATTCTAATTTCGGTTAAGACTGTGGTACGACTGAGTTGTAATGGCAGAGTCTATCAGTAGAAATGGTCCTTGTCAAGTTGTGGAAATGTACCTAGCATTAAAAATGTTGAACAGTTAAGAATTCAAAAAAAAATTTGAACCATAGAACCTAAATAACGAAACTAGGCATTGAAAATGGCAGAACGCCGAAACCGGTTTGTCACAAAACCAAACTTGACAAGGGATGACGGAATATCGTTCCAACATAAATAATATCTTTTAAACGGTGCGGCTTACGAATATATTTTACTTGACCCTTTCGGTGAACGTTCAAGTTCTCACAAGTAGGCGAGGGGATATATTTTTAAAGCCCGTTGGTATTTTTTTCTCATACTGAGGGAAAACTAAAATACTGTGAGTCGGATCACTTTTATAGCAACTTATTTTTCAGAGTATGAAGTAAGAAAAAAACTCGATTGTTTTTCACCCACCCTAAAATTCATAGAGTAAAATGTGCAAATATGGACCACCAATCTTTTTTTAAATAGTTCAATAATATTAATATTAAATGAAGTATTACAATCAAATTTGTTTGATTGGCTTTAAACAACAATTTAATTTTTTTGGCGAAACAATAGCTCCCAACGCAAAACATATAATATATTGAAAAAATAAAAAAATTTTAAATATCCAGAAAAGCGGAAATAAATAATTGCGGGTAATATGGACCAGGTAACTCTCGTACACAATTAAAGACATTTATGACGGCAATTTTTATGGGATTTTACTTAACGTGAAACAAATATGGTTTACTGAACAGCAACCAATAAGTATTCGGATTATTTTTTGTAGAAACTTGTGCTCTTGATTGTTAAATTTAAGCTCCCCTCTAAAATCAAAAGGAAAACCTTTCCCCCTTGTTTTCGAAAATATATGCATATGTTAGGTCTTGAGCCAGTTGAAAGTTAAATACTTATTATAAATAGATTCGATCTGTGATGGTCGATATTACCCACAACATGTGTTGGGTGTTTCCCGAATACCCGACCGTAAATAACGACATATTGCAACCGAGAAAGCTTCCTCGCGTAGACAAAGAATCCAACCACAATTTAACCCCTGAAAGTCGAGATAGCCAGGGGACCGTATTACCCGGGAAGGCCATAATACCCACTTTTACTCTACATATTATAAAATGAAGGATATCGATTAGTCTGTCTCAAGGCATTACATTTAAAAGGGAAGTTTTCAGACTATTTAAATTTCGATATTTCACGGTTTTAATAAACCTATGGTGGTTTTATGTAATTCATGACTTTGGGAGGGAACACAGGGATATATGATTTTATGTACATCGATTTAGATATATGCATACAGTAACGATATTGATTTTTCAAATGTGGGCACGACAATTTTCGAAAAGAACCACGCCTGTCGCGTCTTCTAGTTAACCTAGGCAAATATGAACTCTGTAGCGATCTTGTTGTCTTTCTAATAAACACATCACCCGCGATGATGCTAGGAGGTCTAGCGAAACGTTGGAACGGAAAAGTGAAATAAATTCTTTTATTTGCGCTTAGAAAACCATTGGCCAAAAAAGACTAAATCAAAGATTCAAATGCTATTTTATTCGGACAAACCAATATCAGTTATAGATATTAACCTTTTAGGAGAGGGCTAAAAGGTTGAAATGTTCCATGAAACTATTTATTGCGAAATTTGAAGGTCTGCTGCCTTAGCATAGTATTAGTGTTCTGGTTAAAGTACCGGGACATGTAATATCAAAAGTGGTTTGCCCCTTCGCAGTGGTGGCACCCTTCGAGTGTATTTTCTGCAGTAAAAATCTTCTCCAGATAAAATCATCTTGGCCTAGGTAGATGCTTTTAGTAATCGGCATAAAACATGTAAGACCAATTTGAAAAGAAGAGTAGAAGCAGCACACCACACATTGGAAAAAAAGTTATTATTATTATCTAACACCTTATTTCCCTCCAATATGAACTTTCAGTCAAAAAATGAAAATTTCAAATCGTCATAGCAAAAACTTCGACCCGAGAAACAAACTTTTTTTTTAAATATATATTGATATCACATCATATCTTTAAATGGTGAAAACAAAATACTTTAAAAGTTTCATCAGACCTTAATATTGGCAGCACGCGCCATACCCAAATAAAAGCTCTGAAATTTTGTCAAATTTGTCCTCTTTCTTTCCCAAAAGGACTAGCGAAGTAGTATAGCTTTACTTGACATTATCTCCTTTTTACCGAAAATGCTTAAAAATTATAAGGATCTAAAGTTTTTGTGGAAAAAGGTGGAGATATAATATTCTTATACATCAACCTTTTCCTCAACCAATCTTGAAGTTATTGCTTGTCAGTAATACCAACTTCATTATTTTCAGACTCGCAAACGCAAAGCAAAAGGCTCCAAAGGAGAAAAGGGCATGAAAAGAAGCAAACAAGATGGCTCCCTGACCAATACGCCTACAGATGACAACAATGGTAAGTTGGGCTTATTTTTTAAAATTATTTTTATATTTAAAAGCATGCAAAAATTAATTGTCTTGTTTTGTCTTATTTGCTTCTTTCTCTCTTTCACAATACGTGCGCTTCATCGTTAATCACGCATCACACATCACTCATCACGCTCTAACTTCCACCTTAAATGTTAACTGTAAATCCATGTGTGTGTGTTTGCTTATTTTGGGTGCTAATCAATCATCAACTTTCAACTAATTCATCAACTCAACTAACAACCACTAAAATTACAACAAACACCATATCACAATCAGAACTAAAACATTTAACGACTAACATGCAACAGCAACAACAACAACAACAGCAGCACCTGCAACAGCTGCACGCACAACAAGCCACACAATTGTTGCATATGAAACAGGAGGCGCATAATAATAACAACAACAACAACACAGTGCTTATGTCACCAACAACAAATGATGACAGCATTTCACCGTCAGACTCGAAATCACCATTAATGGCATTGATGCCCTCATCACCACAAATGTCACAACAGCAACAGCACATGGAAGAGGTGGCTGCTATGCAAGAGCAACAACAATGCCAGCACGAACAACCACAACAACAGCTGCAAGCAACGTATAATCAAAGAGTGTCGCCACCAATGACACATATACACTCACCAATTATGTTCTCATCCACATCACCAACATATATTGGGCATTTAATTAATAATAATAATAATAACAACAACAATAACACCACATTTAATAATAATAACAACAACAACCATATTATTAATAACAACAACACTTTAAAGCTTATGCAGAAACAATTGCAGACGCATCAACAACAAATGCAACAGCAGCAAGAACACGCATCATCCTCACCGCACCATCAACAACAACAACACCAACACCACCACCCACATCATTTGATGGCACAACAACTTATGCAACTGATGCCGGCGCACTCATCCTCACCCACAACCACAACATCGATTTCGATGCCACCAACACCGACCACACCAACCACACCAACCACATCGACGCATCAACAGAAACACGATCAATCGCCGCAGCAACAACTATTCCAACAATTAGCACATCACCAACAACAATTGCAACATGGTCAACAACAGCAGACGCATTTATCTAATACTTGTAGTCCCTTGAATTATCAACAACAATATCTACAAAATCAACAACAACAGCAACAGCAACTACAACATAGCACACTTGCGCCACAAAGTCCTGCCGGTTCAATTTCGCCAACGCATTCTAGTTTCGGTGAATTGGTGCCGCTTCATGAGGAGGCGGTCATCAAAATTGAGCAATTACAGCAACAACACCAACAACACCAACAACAGCAACACATTCAACAACAACACTCACATGTGCTGCAACACGATGTTGCGCTCAGTCGTAGTCCATCGCTGGAAGAAAATGATTTAATGTTGGAGTTGCAACAACAACAACAGCAGCACGAACATGCACAATCAATCGCGCTTCATTTGCATCATCAACATCAAGAATTGCATCAACAACATCTCCATGAACAACAACAACATCTATTTGAATTGCATGAATTCGGCAGGAAATACGAACGCGAGACTGTGGTGAAAACGGAATGAGCGAGAGTAAAAGCTCTTCAACGAACATCTGTTTAAGTGTGGTGAAAATAGAATGAATACGCATTTTGCTCTTGTGAGAGTGATGAGCTGCGTTAAACCAAAGATGGAAATTTATTACACATACTTTTTTTTTGAATGTATTGTAGCATGCAACAGATGATATTGAATGTTATTATATATTAAGTGCTTAGCGGAATAGGACATTAATTCGCTTGACGGTTTGAATGATGCTATCTCAAAATTTGTGTAAAAAATACCCTAACTTAGGAGAATTTGTTTCAAAAACGATTATCTCCGCCAAAATATACTGAACTTATGTTGAGATCTGGCGCTTTTGAAACCAATATTGCTTTAGGGCATTCCTCAATCGAATTCTGAGATACTCCTTCTTCAGTAAAATGCTGGCATATAACATTCTTTAAACAATTTTTAAGTTAGGCCGTCCTTCACAGGTTTACAAGAGATATTGTGTTTTCGAACCGTCAGCCGATATAGGGCAAAGTTCTACCCCGCCAACAATCTAATAGGGATGTTAGGGAGCTACGATTTAGATTTCGGAACTACCGATTGATTTAGACTTCTGATTTCTATTTCGGTTCCGATTGTGGAATTCGGGTCATAACAGATCTCGATCAATAGAAATTACCTGTGTAAAACGGTATCAAAGTTCCTTTGATTGGAAATTTTTGACAGTTATGGGGTGAATTGGATTAGACATTTTTAACATTTATGGTTTGCATATAATTTCAAATTATTAGCAACAATTCAGCTGGAAAATGTTATCTCACCATAGCAGCGTACGGTAGTTCGCGCATGGTTGTTCTTATTCGATGCTCTTTGTGATAGCACCCTACTATGGTGATATAACTTTTGTTGTTCTTCTTATTCAATGCTTTTGACTATCATTTGGCACTATAACAATAATGATTCCAATTCCGATAAACTTACTTTCGTGACATCCCTTATTTCAAGTGGTTTAAAGTTATTGGGGTCTATCAGCTATTCCCGCGGAACTGCCGCCGGGGACTAATTGTATCGACTTTATCGAAATTGACTACCAAATTCCGTCGCAGTTCCGTCGGAGATGTTCGAAAATATTTTAAGTTTTAGATAATAAATCTCAGTTCTCCCAAGATTTCAATTGGCGTTGAAAAAATTTAATTAATATAATTTTTTTAAATATTTGCTCTACCCTTGGAAATTAAAATTAATATTCAATTTCTCCGTAAACCAAAAATTCGAATATAGATATTTAGCAATTTAGGTTAGTTTTCAGTTAGATGAATTAGTAACTATTTTTCTAAAAGCGTATAGAGAAAAGAAAAAAAAAACAAATGTACATAAAGCATTAAAACTTAATATAGTTTTAGTTTCAATTGATTTTGTTTGATATTATACACATAAGTCCGGCGAAGTACACAATAATCATGAGTGAATAGTTATT
Organism: Merzomyia westermanni; assembly: GCA_949987695.1. NCBI lineage: Eukaryota > Metazoa > Arthropoda > Insecta > Diptera > Tephritidae > Merzomyia > Merzomyia westermanni. The sequence goes on from OX465288.1 coordinate 36,377,538, forward strand.
AGAGTTGTTCAAACCTTCAGGTTAACTCGTTATATAGAAATATTTTATTTACAACAATAATACCATAATCCACACATCTTGCCTAAGCTGTGCTCTAAGTCAAGGCGAATTCAGTACAAAGTGGAATTATTCAATCAGCTAACAGCTACTTTTTTCTCGAATTCTGGCACTACAAATTTCACCGCAGTACGATTTTGACATTAGACCTACGAATTACAAAAACAAAATACATAAAAAATGAGTGTGTGTATGTGAACAATTCGCCTTGCTTCCATCTTATATTGAATTCGCCTTGCTCTCAGTTAAACCTGCGGATGAGCGTGCAAACGTCTCTCAGCTGCGTTCGCAACTAAACAGGAAGTGTGAACTGGGCATAAATATTTGAATTTTACTTCTTGAATAATAAAGTAAAAAGAAAGTCATGTATATAGGTATGCAATGGTTGTACGCTGTTAACGGTAATTTTAATCAAACTTTTTTTTTATCATATAATCATAAAACACAAAAAACATTAGTTCTACAATTATACGAATTTCTAGTTTTTAGCTCGATTAATGAAAATCTATGCTTTGAGATTTTTTTTTAAGTTAAATTTATATTAGCCCTATTTTATTTTTATTGAAATGCTGTAAAAATTTATAAATTATTTCTAAGTTGATAATTTAAAAACTTTTTTAAAATTATATTAATAGTCTATACACTTTTTTCTAGCATCAGTAAAATTTTGCAATGGTTTTCAATTATATTATAATCACTTTTTATATTTAAAAATATGCCAATAAATGATTTTTAGCTATTTTATAAAATGTTTGTTTGCCATATTAATTTTTAAGCAGCTTAAAGCTGCAGACAAACATCCATAGTCATAACCATGACCATATGTATTGTCATCGATTATTGTTAAGGCACCAAAAAGAGATGGTAATTTTATGAAAAGTAATAAAATACAAAATTTTGTTAATGATTTACATAAATAATAACTCACTTAATCGAAATGCATCGAAAACGGAAAATAAAAGTTCCAAAAAGTTTATAGAGTTACCAGCTGAAGGAATTATAGGTTATGAATATGGCAAAAAAAAAAAACAAAGACCCAATTGGTTGGCTAAGGTATCAAAAGCTGTGTTCGGTGACAAAACTTGCAAACACTCGCGAAGAACTGTCAGTAAAGTGAGAATGATGTAAATCTCTCTCGAAACGCAAAAAGTAAAAAGTTTTCACCGAACAGGAGTTATAGTCCAATTACCCACCGACGCACGTACGTAGTACGTGTCAGCTGACACGACCTGTCTTATGAGAGTGCCATGTAAACGAACACTCACCGACGTTCAATTTTTCCGTATACGCAGTACGTAGCGTAGAAATCAAAGAAATTTAGATTTTTTCCGTAAGAACGTGTCAGCTGATTGCTCGCACATATGACAGTGTTGCCTATTCATACGTGTGTATGCTGGTTATGGATCGTTTGCAGTTGCTTTACAAAAATACCTCAAAATACCTTTTAAATTTTAGTAATAATGTTGAAATAACCTGAAATTACGATATTAAGTTGTTGCTTTTAAATAAATTGGCTGGTTATAAGTATTTAATATTAATTTCGGACACTCATAAAATGAAAAATAATTGTTTCAAAAGTACACGTTTGAGTTAGCATGCATGAAAACTGATCAATGGCAACATTGTATTGAATGTAAACAACAGAAAATGTCTGATTTCTCCGTTGGCGCCACGGGCATAAGATTCCCTCAAACATACGTACGTACGGGATACGTAAACGTACGTTACACACGTCGGTGGGTAATTGGACTATCAGTAAAAACTTGCAAACAAAACAGCTGTTGCTTTTTTGATTGGTTAATAGCTAAAATTTTTGTTGTTGCTTTCCTATGTAACGATCAGTTGTTTTCCACTTAGAAGTTTTATTGAGTGAAATTCCCCCAGCAGAAACTTGAAACTCTCTCAATGAAACGTCAAAATGCGCTCTCTCGCTGCAAGTGTTTTGTGTCACCGAACACTTCACAGATTGCTAGATTTTCCATTTTAAAACCATAGGCCATCCAAGAAAATCATACGCAGGTTGAAGCCATTTTTTTATTCCTTTTTAAGACGGTATCTTGGTAGTAATGTCTATGTAGGTGCTGCCATGGCATACCTACACAGGTAATATAATCTCAACAGCTGATTAGCTTTTTTTTAATTTAAATTTTCTCTAAACTGTCAAACTTACTTTCAATCAGTTTGTTTACATTTTAAAATGTGCTGTTTTGACGAGAAGCAATTTCTAACATGGTCGACGTGCTGTTACCTGGTTTTCTATGCCATGAGTGCTGTCTAGTTTTTCCAAGGCAAAGAAAATTAAAAAAAAAAAATGTATCTCCTCTAAGGCAGCGTTGAACCCGGTCACCTCCACATCACAGTCGTATAGCGATTGAGCTATTGCAATGGATGTAATCTTTTCGGCAATTGAACAACTTGTATTAAATGTAATAATAAAAAAAAAACTAAGCAGGGTTGGATTGGAAAGACTAGCAGGTGCCAGCTAGAAAAAACTAGGCAGGACCTTTACAGGTTTTACGATATATTGCCCGCAAATTCAACAATCGTGGAAAAACTAGGCAGGCCCCTGGAGAAACATACGATTTCCCTGCCCTATTCAAAGTTGTTTATTGTAGCGAAAATGTATCCAGGGCCTATATAAAGTATAGAATTTCTTAGATTATTTTCTACCCAGAGAGGCGGCCAAGTTATATCGGCCAACCAACTTGACCTTAAAGCAATAAGAAAAGACTTGATAACCTGCTAACTAAGTAGATAAAGAGCCGAATTATTTATATTATCAGACACAAATACGGAACACTGGTCATGGGTAAGCATGTGCAGAGCTCCCTTCTTAGGATTAGAGTTTGTTTGAGTAACGACAAAAATATTCCCCGAAGGTTTAGGGGTGCTACCGGTTTGGACAGTCCTTTGGCGAACATAGATCCTTGTACTACTATCTCGATTGCAGCGGGAGTGATTTGTTTAACCCCAACAAACCTTCGGGTTGCTGATATTAGTCACCTTTCACTAGTCCTTTAGATGCTGGGCACACCGTTGGACCCGAATCATCGTATTTGATTTGCTTAACGCGACCCAGATAGCGAAGCTTTATCATATCATCTTTCGACTCCGTCCATGATTCCGAGTCATACAGTAAGGCAGATATAAGTCCGTATACAAGTTAAAAAAAAAACACCGTTTTGACTTCTGTCTACCTCAGTGAAGAATATCGTGGTAAAATAAATACAGAAGCGGTGTTGATTTTAAGATTTTCAGAAAAACTTGGTCAGAATGTGAAAGTCTAGTTTTTATCAGTGTTTCGAAAGCACTGGCCAAGAGATAGAATTTTTATTTTGACATAACCGAGGGCTAAATCTACAATTTATGACTATGGCCGCAAAGTTAAAAAAATTTCGAAAACTAGGAAAATAATTAACTCAGCTAACCAAAACTATGCTTGTGTGGTCCATCAAATTCTCGTACAACAAAGTACAAATTTAAAGCTTTAAAAATGGTTTTGGAGTTTTAGAAGTTATTTCTTTTAATTCATCTTCCGTATTTTTTTTTCATAAAATAATAAATGTTTCTTATGAGCAAAATGAGCTGAAACAACATTTTTAACATTCAAGGCAATTTTTCAAACACTAGAAAGTAATACTTTGTTGTACCAGAAAAACGGTTAATTTCTTGCTTTCGTTGGAATAGGTCTAGTTTCATAGCAAACCCAAAAAATATTGTTGTGGAAAATTGTGCGAATATGGTTATTGCATTGCATCAATTTAAATTCATCCACAGTGTTATTGTTTCATTCATCTATTCCCGTGTACCTGATCGAAAAATGGTTTTGCGGGCACACCCTGTTTTAGCAAATTCTCAAACCAGGCTGTACATAATAGTGGGTTTTTGAGTTGAGAACAGCTGAATGTTCCCATTTTGATTTAGATATTCCCACTAATCGTGTCGTGCAAAACCGGAGTGGTTTGCGTACTGGGCAAGTTACAGATATTTCCCCTTATTAATTAACTCTTCTCACAGGGCAACTCTAATGTAATAAATATTATATTATTATATATATAAAATGAATTCATATATTCTTCCATACAATCGTCGGTGAGTGTGTTAAACAACGCTTGGTTGAAAAGGACTTGGTTGAAAATATGTTATTGAAGCTAAACACAGATTACGATTAGATATTATTTATTAGTTAAAACATGTACACAAAATTAATACAATGCATTTTTTTGTCTATATTTTAAGCTAAATTTACATGGAATTCCAAAATTATAAGGTGAAAAGTTATGAAAGTAAGAAAATTATAGTGTAAATGAAAATAAATAAAATATTTAATAAAGTTATTAAAGTTTTATATACATTTTGCTCGACTTTTCCGCAAGTTTGTCTATAACTGTTTCCACTGAAGGCGTAATATCTCTATACATATAGAGCAGGGTTAAGCCGTTCAATCTTTCTTGGAATATTGAACTTTTTAAACATTTTTTAAGTCTCCGAAGTGACGAAAATGATCTTGTGTTTTCACATGTTGCTATAGAAAGAGTTACTAGAATAATGAGTAACTTAAATATATTTGGAAAACTATCTTTACCACAAAGTTCCAGAGCTTCAGAAACTGCCTTAGGCTTATCTTCGAGGTGAAAAACATTTTATGTTAAATATCAATTTATATTTTTAGATCTTCGAAATCTCCACCGGAAAAAAAATTATATAAATTTTCTTAAATTAACTACTGCTTCATCGTCAAGGCTAAACACCTTTTCAACATTTTTTGATAGAGGGACGGGTTTAAATGTTATTTTTAAGAATCTTTCAGATACTTTGTAATAAAAGGCTTTACTTCGTCTGCTTTTTAACTATCTAATTTAAATATCAATTAAAGGTACATTCACTAAGTTTAATTTGCGGCTTAAGTTAGTTTTGATATTTTATTATGGCTGAGATTATATTTCTATTTTAACTTTTCTTGTTTTCGTAATGGCCTATCTCTATTTTTATCAACATTTTATAAAGGTATATAATTGCATTTTTAAGCTTATCAATTCTATGTTATCTTCTCGATATATAGTACATATGTATCAAGACTTGCGATTACCCTATCGCTAAACAATTGATAAAGATACAAGAAATATGTTAAAAATCAGTCCAACGACCGATTAATAATCTTAAGTAAATGATATTGATCATCGGGGAAGACACATCAGTGACGCAGTAGTGGATAAGGGATCCTACTGAAGTGAGTTAAACGGAACCATAATTGCAATCATTTAGCATGAATAACACTTAAAAATCTAAGTCTGCACTTTTACTTCATACCTCTACGTTTTTTTTAATCGAAATTTCTGTTTCATGCACTGTTCTCACTGCTATTTACTAATTAAGAAAGTACTGCACGATTGAAGAGCTGAGTAAGTAATGACACAGACGTTTTGAAGAACTCTTGAAATTATTTGTGATAAATGAAATGTAAGCAACTATGGCGGCCAACGTGGTGTGGCGGTGGCATTGCTGGCCTAACACAGAAGGTCCTAGGTTCGACATCTAAAGTGGTTTGAAACCTTTTTTTCAAAACGGGTTTCCCCCCTCGGCAGTGGTTTGGCAAACGCTCCGAGTGTATTTCTGCCATGAAAGGCTTCTTAGCAAAAATTCGCGGTCGGCAAAAAACTCTAGGTGCTGCCAATTTGTAGGAAAAGCGGCACACCACAAATAGGTAGAGACTCTCAGCCTTAATAACTATGTGTTAGACGATAATAAACAGCTTTTATTATAAAACTATATGCTCGAGGTGCAAAAATTAAAAAAAAGCAATATTACAATGTGTCTTATATTTCAAGCCAGACCTCTTTCAATTCCATATTTTGGTTCTTAAGAGATGTGCGTTCAAATATACATTTAGACAGACAACCCAAAAATTCGAAGCACTAAGAGAACGTCGATTCCATTTAAATTTCCTTATCGCACGTGTTAAAAAATGGAAACCAACTTCTTTGCATACAATCAACAGCATCAATTGTCAAATTTTCAGTGATGCCAGTTTTGCAAATATTGCATGTTATGATGCATTTACGAATATACCCGTTGTTCAGCTTAAAAACTTACATTCATGGATCTAAAATTGGCCTCATATATTATTTCTTATACCTATGCTCATCTCCCTCTTCCTCCTGATTTTCTTCTTCTTCATCTTCTTTTTGTTTCTCATCCCTCTTCCATTACTGTCCCATCCCTCAGGCGTATCCTTCTCCGTGTCATTTCATATAAAAGCCCTCTAAATCAAATATTACTATAGTTAGGAAGTAATTTTAATTTAGACTAGTAAGCCCGTCCCCGCTTCGCTGCATCTTAGAACTTGTAATAGACTGAGTCCAATTTTAATCATTATATCTCCCACACATACCAGATAAGATATGCAACTTAATTGCATCGCTTGTTGAAGCACTTATTATCACCTTTCGTTTGGTACCCATATTGTACTCAGAGCTGGGCGATAAGGATTACATGCGTAATCGATTACAGCTAGGATTACGATTACAGTAATCGTAATTTAAATTACTATAATTTTCATACACAACTTTTGAAATTATACAGGTTTTAGCCAACCTTGAAAAAGTTTTAAACATTTTGATACATACATATATGTTTGCGTAAATTACTTGTTCGTACTGCGGGAAAGAGTGGCAGTATTTTGCACTTGATAGTAAATATATAATATAGGAGTAATTTGTTAAATTTTACAAAAACAAAAAATTCTTCTTTAAATGGTCATCTAACCGCCTGGGCGATTTTGACCATCCAACAAAAAATTCCCAACGTCAAAAAATTGAGTGAAAATCTGTTAATTTTAGAGATTTTTAAGACTGCCGACAAAGTGAAAGCTATAAGGGCCGGTTTCACCAACGCGACTAAGACTAAAACTAAGTCGTGACTTAAGTTAGCACAGATTCGAGACTAACTTAATTTTGGGTTTCACCAACTGAGCGACTTAAATAATTTTGAACGCAACAACCCGATCAGCTGTTTTATGCATAGTAGTATTTTTTCATACCAGACAACTCGGCGCATCCCAATACCCCCGTGCGAAAGGGACATGTATGGCCATACACGATTTTACACCCATTTCTCTTTAGTTGGAAGGTACTAAATTTAGCGCTTAATTAAAAACAATAGTTTCGTAATGGTTGCATGCTAGAAAACAAGCGTTCACATGCATCTACGCATACGCCGTTAAAGTCATGCTTGACGAATTTTCCGGCTGGGACATTGTACAAAACAAATTGGAGCATTACTGACTTAGGCGAGAATAAGTCAGCTGGCAGGCTGACTAAGTTGTGACTTAGTTAAGTTAAATGGTGAAACCGAAAAAGTGAAAAACCGGCCCTAAGTGATTTTATAATATGAACATAGGAAGGCTATGAATTTTATTTCTAATGAAAAACTTGCCTAGCGGTCAAGTCTTTACGCGCCGAGTCTGTTAGTATAACGGTGATTATCGAGTCAATCAGGCGTTTTTGCAATATAGGTTCATATACGCTTATACCATGTCCTTTCTGAATTTTCTTTTGAAAAATTAGTCTTGCTTAAGGCCAATTTAGAATAAGGCTATACAATATAACTTTGAATTTCTAAAATTTGTCGATGTTATTTGCGCGAAAATGTGACAATATTAATTTCTTAATTTTAGTTATTTACTTAATGTTTACTTAAATATTTACTTAAATAAAGGTTCACTAAAATCTGATCTGAAAAGGAATAATCGTTTCTTTTACAAGTATTTTATTAAAAAATCCTAAGCAACGCATACAGTAATTGTAATTTAAAACATATGAAATTACGATGACGTAATCCTTAATTGTTGAAAGTGCGATTCCTATTACGGTAATCGTAATCGCGGTTCGATGGATTAATGATTACAGTAATCGTAATTTAGGTTTTTGAAATTACGATTACTGTAATCATAATCGTCTTGTAATCGTAATCCTTATCGCCCAGCTCTGATTGTACTAAACACATTTTGGGTCACCTTGGTCCACATATTGGTAGATATCTCCGAAACTGGTCGAGATATCGGAACATACGATATCGTAAATTTTAAGCTAAGCGTCTGGTAATACAACGGTAAAAATTCCATTCAATTCCATTAAGCAGTTTTTAAATGATGCGCGATCAAACATACAGACAGACAGGCAGACAGACAAAAATTCTAAAAATGGTTGATTTGGCTTCGACTGACTCGATAATGATCCCTCCTATCGATTTTTCTTAAATATCTTTAATGTACAGACGATATAGCTATATACCAATTTTCAGTATTCCACCATTGGTCTGGAAGGCTCCACGCCCACTTATACCTTTCCCACCATTTTCTCGAGAGATTAACTTCATATAGCTCTTTACGGATATCCAGCATTCTACCATGAATATTTTCTCCCTTTCTCATTTTCAAAATGCTTTTACTATGCCGCTTTGGTGATACATATCTATCCGCGGATTTTTGCATTCGATTTTAAACCAAGTTGTCGTTGAGCTAGGGTCTTGAATGTTCCGGTCGCGATTTGAACATATACCCATTGGTGTCAGTTAAAAAAATTTGTATCGCTAGTGTCGAGATATTGAGAAAAAGGGTATTGGTTGATTTTTGGAATATGTATTACTAATATAAAAAATAAATTGAATACAAAAATATTTTATTATGCATAAAAAAGTACTTGTACGTTTGAAATCTAGGTTTGAAAATATTTGGCGGATATTAAGGGCATGGAAAGCTAAATTAGTAAAGCTCGTATTGGTGATAAGATTGTAAGAAACTCGTCTGAACTGTCCATAGCTACTTTTTCAATGCAAAATGATACAGGTCGGGTGGTTGGTTGGAGTGGCAAGTCCCATATGACTCCAATTAGCGCCTATGCGCCTTCGACACGGTCAACCACGCCACACTCCTGAGAGACCTAGAAGAGACACCGCTCCCTGCCGGCCTTAAAAGGTGGACCACTAACTACCGCAGGCGTCAGTAAAATTTAGGAACATGAAATCTAGACCACGAAGAATCCAACCAGGGATACCGCAGGGTGGTGTCCTATCCCCCTTTTGTTTAATTGCTATATTTCGGGGCTTCCTCCCCCACCAGACGGAGTCTCCATTGTATCCTACGCTGACGACTGCACGATTATGGCTGCGGGTAAGGGCCCTCCATTGATGAACTCTGTACGAGGATTAACTGTTACCTCCGAGACCTTTCCAGCTTCTTCACCGCACGAAATCTGACCCTGCCTTCGACTAAATTGACTGCGACTCTTTTTACGACGTGGAATGCGCAGATGGGACAAGAGTTAAACGTCCACGTTGATGGAGTACCTCTACTACTGTCTACTGTCAACCACCCTAAAATCCTGGGTGTGAAGTTTGACAATAGCTTCACCTTCGCTAGTCATGCCACCGCAATAGCATCTAACGTACAGAGCCGCAACAAGATCCTCAAGCCGCTGGCCGGCAGTACTTGGGGAAAAGATAAAGAAACGTTGCTAGCTACATATAAGGCTATTGGTCGTCCAACCTTGCTGACACCAACTGGAGGAAGTTGCAAATCTGCTAAAACACCGCCATCAGAACTGCCACGGGATGCCTGCTTAAGCCATCGCAGTCCACCTTCATCAGGAGGCCCAAAATGCTCAATACACACGAGCATGCGGAACTGTTGAGCAGACAGTTTTTACTGAACTGCCACAGGCCTTGCCGTTTGATTTGCGCAACCATAGGCGGGCTCTAAGCGACCTTCATACCGAGTCGGCAGACAGATCCCTCAGATTTCGACTGGGAGTCCCGTAATTGACATCGAGGCACCTGAAATAGCTGATGAGGAGCGTATTCTTCCTAGGGAGACTAGAGTAATCCTAGCACAACTTCGCTCTGGATATTGTAATAGGTTAAACTCTTACTTATCCAGCCTGAACCCTACCATACCAAATACGTGCCCTGCATATGGTATGTCCCCTCATGATACCAAACATCTCTTTTCCTGTTCAATTGAACCTACTCTTCTAACACCAATATCACTCTGATCCAACCCTGTTGAAACTGCGCGTTTCCTTGGACTCCCGTTAGAAGAGCTTGATGATGATTCCCAGAGTGATCGTGTCCATTAGGCCGGGCGAAGCACTATTAATAACAACAACAGCAAGCGCTTATGCGCCGTTTTGATACAACATCTCATGAATTAACCTGTTGAGTTCGAATAAGCATAAGTTTTACTAAATATGTATTAAAGCAACGCAAGGGTTAATGCACAAGCATAGTCAAGCATTTTGCGTTTGACGTTTGTTTTACCTTATTTGTTCTTCTTGTTATCTACTTCTTCTTCTTGCTGCTGAGACAACCGCCCGCTAATTTATCAAAATATTGTTTAAAGTTCGTAATTTAAAGTGAATAATTAAAGTAATTGAAGTTAAGCCAACAAAACGTTGTTATTCATTTGGAACTACGATTGGTAAGCCGCAACTATTTTACAACAACATACAGTCCACAACCCGCATATCTCAACAGCAAGTAATCCGCCACAACATTTTTTGATCCTACGAGCCGCATTCACTACGCTCGCACCGCACATTGCCGTATATATTTTGCTAATAAGCCTGCCGCTATACAAACGAAATTTAATATTAACTTCAATTAAATACTATTCTGCCTTAAATCGCCAATTTGGACATTTTTTGTGCATTCAAGTAACCTTCATTTGCCCTTTGAAAATCGCCTTACCTTTTTCACCGTACCCTTTACCAGCGTTCGTGCCTGTAATTGAAACTGACATTAGAGTACCCAAAATTTATATAGAAAAATAAAAAATGTCCACCTCCGTAAAAACGCGCGACTCTGCCCTAAAAGCTATTAAGAGATACATGACGAAGAGTATAGACGATGCATTTGCCATGGACGCCGCTAGTGTTGCAAGTTATTTGCAAATCCTCAACGAGCAGTGGGAGCGTTTCAGTGCTGCTCAAGACGCCGTCGAAAATTCCTGTGGAGCTGACAACGCCGACGTAGAGGACAATGTTCGCATACAATGCGAAACCTGGTACGCGACAGCCTTGGCAAATTTTAAGCGTGTAGAGAAATGTCTGGCGCAACCGGTAACGCAACCCGCACCTGCACCCGCGTCAATATCCGCTGCAATACGTTTGCCTAAAATGGACTTACCAACGTTTTCGGGTGATTCCACAGAGTGGGTCGCCTTCTACGATGCCTTTTGCACATTGGTGGATGGAAATGCTACTTTATCGGACGGACAAAAGCTGCATTACTTACGTAGCTGTCTAAAAGGGGACGCGCTCAGCATCATCAATGGTTTCAAGATTTCCGACGCGAATTACGTTGAAGCCTGGAATCTATTGAAGTCTCGCTACAAGGTAATAAGGGTCATAGTGGAAGCACATCTCACGGCGATGGATGACATCCGCAAGGCTGCTGGAGACACCTCCGAAGCTATCAAAAGTGTTCTCGATAGGTTTCAGCAACACGTTCGTGAGCTCAAGGCACTAGGTCGCTCTGTAGAGTTCTGGGACGATTGGTTGGTCCATGAAGTGGTAAAACGGTTAGCCTTTGAGACTCGCAAGCAATGGGAGCTTTCACTGGTCAGCGACGAGCCTCCTACCTTCGAAGAACTAGCAACGTTTTTAGAGGTACGATGTCGTTCGCTTTCAATGTTGGGTACCACCGCGCCTGAACCATCACCAAGCAAGTCAACCACGGCGAAATCTGCGAAGTCCACGAAGGTGTTTCACGCGATGTCTGATCAGAACCAGTCCCGATGCACGTACTGCAATGCTGCTCACAGGATATATTCTTGTGACAAGTTTCGAAACTTAGATCCATCAGCGAAAGGCAAGTTTATCAAGGAAGCTAAGGTTTGTCTGAATTGTTTGAGTTTAGGCCATTTTAAAGATAGGTGTAACAGTACATCCGCGTGTCGAATATGCCACCAACGTCATCATACGCTGCTCCATGGTGTCTCAGTGTCAACCGCTACCACCGCTACTGCCCACGTCGCCGACACAGCCCGCAATGCCCCGAACACCGCAACGAACACCAATCAACAAACTGCTTCCCCGGTAAACCAATCAGCTGATTCTGCATGCATGTCATCCTGCCTAAGTTCGGAAGGCAACTCACTACCTGTAACGCAACGCACCGTGTTGTTGTCTACAGCCCTAGTAAAGGTTCGCGATTTCTCCGATCGATGGCAGACAGCTCGCCTGTTGTTCGATTCTGGTTCCCATGCCACGTTTGTTACCGAGGCGTGTGTACAACGCTTAGGCCTTCCCCGCACATCGTCTTCAGTATTCGTCACAGGGATTGGTTCTTCACAAGGAGGTCGCTGTAGGGGTGAGACATCGCTTTTGCTCTCATCCAATTTTTCGAATGAGCGCTATCCTGTTGACGCATTAATCCTCCCAAAAATCACAAGCGACTTGCCATCGAAGACGCTAGACGTTCCTGAATGGGCACATATTCGGGGTTTGTTCCTGGCCGACCCGCAGTTCATGAAGCCCGGTCGTGTGGATATTTTGGTTGGAATGGATGTTATGAGTCGTCTCCTTTGTCCCGAAATTCGCAAGGGTCCACCCGGCACCCCCATGGCACAAAAAACGGTGTTTGGTTGGGCTTTGTGTGGAAGTGTCGATAATCCGTCTTCGGCAACACCTACGGTATTATCCCTGCTTTCTGATGTCCAACTTGATCGCGCGCTAACGAGGTTATGGGAACTCGAAGAGTCTCCGCAAAAACACCATCTTACCATGGAAGAGCGCTTCTGCGAAGACCACTTCTCTTCAACCCATCAAAGAACCCCGGATGGTCGCTTTCTAGTGGAGTTACCGCTGAAAGTGGACGTGCCATTGGGTGAGTCGCGGGAATTCGCTGTTCGCAGTCTGCTACAAATCGAACGCAAAATGGCTCGTGACAACGACTTACAATCGCGTTACAACGAGTTCATGCAAGAGCTGTTGGAGATGAACCATATGGAAGCTGTACCTCGGACTACGGACAACGCCGTCTATTATATGCCGCACCATCCCGTTGTGAAGGAGAGTAGTATTACAACGAAGTTGAGGGTAGTATTCAACGCATCCGCCAAATCGTCCTCCGGAAATTCGCTGAATGACGCGTTGTTCCTCGGACCTCAACTTCAGCAAGACCTCGTTACCATTTTGACGCGCTTTAGAACTCACCGCTTTGCAGTAACCGCAGATATCGCGAAGATGTATCGTCAGGTTTGTGTTTCATCGAAACATGCCGACCTACAACGCATCGTGTGGCGTAGCCACCCATCTTTGCCGATTCAGGATTTTCGGATGGTTCGTGTGACATATGGAGTAGCAGCTGCGTCTCATCTAGCTGTGCGATCGCTTCAACAGACGGCAAGGGATTCAGTGTTAGACTGCGAAAGATCCGTTAATGCAATACTGAACGACTTTTATATAGACGATTTACTTACCGGCGCATCCAGCAAGGAAGGGCTTCAGGCACTGCAACAAGGGGTATCCACTGTATTGAAGGAAGGCGGATTTGAGCTCCGGAAGTGGGCCTCAAACTGCGAGGAACTGAACGAAAGCATGTGTAAGGCGTCTGAAGCCATATCGCATTACGTCGTCGACGATAAGAATGTTCACGCTTTGGGGCTTATTTGGAACACGGAAGGAGACTATTTCACGTTCACCGCCAACCTAAAGAAACCTCCAGCTGTTTTAACCAAGCGATCATTTTTATCGGATGCAAGCACGCTCTTCGACCCAATAGGCCTTCTTTCACCGGCAACCATAAACTCAAAGATGTGGTTTCAAGACATCTGGCGCACTAAAGTAGGCTGGGACGACCCTATCCCTGAATCCATCTCAGAAAAGTGGTCAAAGCATCGAATGGAGTTACAGCAGCTCGCACCCTTGAAGGTAAACCGTTGGCTTGGCACAGAAGTAGCTGGATCCTTTACGCAACTGCATGTGTTCGCCGATGCTTCGGAGGCCGCTTATGCAGCCGTTATGTACGCGCGCACGACCTACAGCGATGGTAGCATCAACGTTACGTTGGTTTCGTCCAAAACTAAGGTGGCGCCGCTTAAATCCACAACGTTACCGCGTCTTGAACTGTGTGCCGCGCATCTCGCTGCTAAACTTGTTCGAAGTGTATTACACAGCTGCCCTGATCTTAGCTACTCGCTGTTCGCATGGACGGACTCTACGATCACACTGGCGTGGCTGCAAGCGCATCCTAGTAGATGGGTAACTTTTGTCGCAAACCGTGTAGCTGACATTCAGGACGTCTTACCACCGGAGTGCTGGAACCACGTTCGCTCTGAACACAATCCTGCAGATTGCGCCTCGAGGGGCGTAACACCCATCGAATTGTTACATCATCAGCTGTGGTGGAGTGGTCCTGAGTTCCTGAAAGGCGCTGATCAATACTGGAAGCAACCATCATCGCAAGAGCATACGACAGAGGAAGGGGTTCGAAACAGCGTTCGCGTCCACGTAATCAGTTCCAGTGACCACTGGTCGGTAATAACGAAATATTCGTCGTATTCCAAACTGCGTCGTATTATGGCTTACGTGCTACGCTTCGTCTCCAATGTTCGAGCTTACAACCAAAACAGTGGTACTAAGCGTTTCGGCCCACCAAATTGGCATGAGCTTTCGGAAGCTGAGCTGTATCTAATCAGATATACACAACAATTCTATTTGGCTAATGAAATCTCTGCTTGTAGTGCTAAAAAACCGATTCCGCTTCGTAGTTGTCTTTTGCGCTTACAGCCCTTCTTGGATGACAGCAACATTTTACGCGTTGGAGGTAGGCTAAAAAACGCTGAGGTCACCCCTGATGTACGGCACCCAATCATCCTGCCAAGGAATTGCCCACTTGCAAGGCTAATAGTCTGCGACATACACAAATTCACCTTGCACGCTGGGCCCCGCATAATGCAGACTATCTTGCAACGCCGATATTGGGTCATAGGCGCTCGTAGTTTGATCCGCAGCGTGTATCGTAAGTGCGTAAAATGTACGTACTTAAATCGAAATCTTGCTACCCAGGCTATGGGTAATCTACCCGCAATTCGCACAACATACTCCCGTTGTTTTACCCGCACCGCGGTCGACTTCGCTGGACCTTTTATGTACAAATTTACTCACGGAAGAGGAGCTAAGGCCACCAAGGGCTACGTCTGCTCATTTGTGTGCATGTGCACTGGTGCGATGCACCTCGAATTTGTCGGTGACCTGTCAACGCCTTCGTTTCTTAATGCGTTCAAAAGATTCACAAATCGCAGAGGGTTTTGTAAAGTAATGGTGTCAGACAACGGCACTAACTTCGTCGGAGCTGAGAAAGAGTTACGCATTGCATTTGAGCGGTGTATAAGTGACGAAAAACTCCGATTGTTCTTTGCTGATTCAAATGTCGAATGGCGTTTTAACCCACCAGCTGCGCCTCATATGGGCGGGTATTGGGAAACTGGCATCAAACGCGTCAAGTACCACCTGAAACGCGCCCTGAATGAAACATTACTGTCGTATGAAGAGTTTAGCACGCTGCTGACAGAAGTCGAAGCTTGCGTGAACTCCCGCCCGCTATGCGACAATTCTTCGGATGCAGGGGACTTGGAGGTCCTAACTCCCGGACATTTTATTGTGGGAGAACCGCTTAAATCAATCCCAGAACCTGAGGGTCAAGGGTTCTGTGGAAATCTTCGTCAGAGATGGCAAGCGATTTCAGCCATGAGGCAACATTTCTGGCGCCGTTGGCGAGACGAATACCTCGTAAGTTTACAACGCCGCACAAAATGGTTTCGTCCTTCCCGTAATATTGAGGTAGGCGATGTGGTTGCTGTCTTCAGCGATTCTAATCCTCCCACAAAGTGGACGCTTGCACGCGTGGTAAAGTGCCATCCTGGCTCTGATGGGCATGTTCGAGTAGTTACTTTGAAAACACCACTTGGAGAGCTAAACCGACCAATAGTAAGAGTGTGCCTTCTACCGACGAAAGAAGACTTGTTTTGCGAGGATGACTAGCTAAGATCACTTGCATTAAAGATTATTATTAAGTAACTTTAAATTTGCACCTTTTTTTTTATACTGAATTCTGTATCATATGTACAAAGCGTAGCCTTATAAAATTGATATTAACATTTTTTTTTAATAAGAAAGTACTGATACTGTTAAGTTGAACATATCCTGTGTAAATTAGATAGTTCAAGGGCGGCGGTATGTTGAGTTCGAATAAGCATAAGTTTTACTAAATATGTATTAAAGCAACGCAAGGGTTAATGCACAAGCATAGTCAAGCATTTTGCGTTTGACGTTTGTTTTACCTTATTTGTTCTTCTTGTTATCTACTTCTTCTTCTTGCTGCTGAGACAACCGCCCGCTAATTTATCAAAATATTGTTTAAAGTTCGTAATTTAAAGTGAATAATTAAAGTAATTGAAGTTAAGCCAACAAAACGTTGTTATTCATTTGGAACTACGATTGGTAAGCCGCAACTATTTTACAACAACATACAGTCCACAACCCGCATATCTCAACAGCAAGTAATCCGCCACAACATAACCAATGAAAACTATTACAGAAAGCTAGCGTGGTGGGACTCCCGTCCCCCTATATCCATTCAGTCGAGTTCAAAAATTTTAAAAGCTCCCCGGCCTTAATATCGCTAAGCTCGGAAAGGCTAGCAAACAAGGGTTTTCCTAGACATTTTATTCTACTCCTCCTCTCTACTCTACAGTGCGCTGTACAAACCGGACAGCAGGTGCTCCACAGCCTCTTCCGCCCCGGGAAGGTTGCACCGGCGGCACGAGGCATTGTGCTACAGACCCATTCGTGCCGCGAGCGCCCCTATAGTCCAGTGCCGAGTGAGCACCGCAACTAATCTGAAAAGGTCTCTTCTATTCACCCTCAGAAGGGTAGAAGATCGCTTTTCGTTGTAGGAGGGCCACAGACTCCTCGACACTATGCAGGACTGCAAACGCTTCCAACTACCCTTAGCCTCACTCAGATAGTGCTGAGAGATCCGACCCTTGAGGAGCCCACAGGTCGGGTAATATAAGTTCTCCCATTTCAGCTATTATTTCCATAATAATTGTAAAACAAATTCCATTATGGCGTCATTAAACCTCTTAAACCATTTACAAATCAACTGTCATAATACCCAAATAGAAATCATAACGTGAGTGTTTTGTGAAAGCAATAAACTGTTTCTGTTATTGCGACATTTAAGCAACGAGCTTTCAGTGAAACGACCAACCAGCAGTGTTCGGATGTCTATCACTAAAGTGGTAGATCTACTAACTTTTACTCTTAAATTAAAAGTTCTACTACTTCTACCAAGTGATATGAAAATATACAAGTTTTTGTTAAACAATTTTTAAATAAACTTCAGCTTTTTGTTTATAATTTAGGAAGGAACATAGTGTTAAGCTACACGTTTTGTGTACAGATCATGATTGTTCCAATCCCCATTATCCCAATTCATTTCCTTTATGAGGCCGGGAATTAAGAAAATCGTCTTTAAATATCTTTCCCCAAATGAATATTTCGTCTCGAAACTACAAATATATCCGCTAAAAGCTTATTAGAAATCAACTTTACAACGAAATAAAATTAAGCTGTGTTTTTAATAATTTTCATTTAAAACATAGCGAATTCCGTAACAAAAACCACATAAAACGAAATTTCATTGTTTATACAAAGTTCAGGAAAGTTAATTAAACTTTAAAAAATTTTCATCAAAATGCAGTTTTATAGCTCATTAAATTTTAGCATCATAATGTGCAAGTTAGAAGTACCTCAAAATTTGCCCTGAATTTTTAGAATTTTTTTTGTCAAGGGTGTTGGGTATTTTTTTCTATACAAAATTTATTTTTCTTCATGCTTATATGGAAGAAATCACTCAACACCCGTGACGAAACAATTTTTACAAATTCAGGAAAATGTTTGACCGAGTTAAACAAACAAGGGTTTGCACAATGTTGTACTAAAATTTATTAGTCTACAAAACTGCTTACTCAACATTTTTCTAGAAACTCTGCCCAAAAATATGAAAATTTTGATGACCATTTTTTTAAGGTTAATTTACTTTCCTGAACTTTGTGTTAACATTGAAATTTCTATTTATATGTTTCTGTTATGGAATCCGCTATTTTTTAAATGAAAATTATTAAAATCGCAGCTTCTTCCTATTTCGTCGAACGACTTCGAAACATGTCATCCCATACCATCGCTGTGCAAATCCTTGTAATTTTCCTCTAATATCAATTAACAAACAGGTATCCATTTTAATTTCACTATTATTATATGAACCATGAATACTTTAAATAGGTCTGTGCTAGGAGTGATCGGTTAGGATAATAAATCTAGATCCATCTGTAAATAAACATGCTCTGCAGGAGATGGTCTAACAGAACAGGTTATACCTAATTTGGTCTTGGGTTCATGGGCAGTTCGATTCAAAAGTAATTTCTAATGAATATGAAAAAGAAGGAATGGCCTAAGTACCTGTTCGTATAAAAGCCCGTGAAAGATGGCGTTCCAACCCAAATGATCTCTCAAAACATATATTTCATAAAAAGATGACTCTTCTATAATTGAGATACTAGTAAAATACCGTTTTGTGGTGCGACCCAAAAAGAGCGCCCGAGCCCCTTGGAATTAATTGTAGAATCTGCAAAGATAATAAGAAGTGAGTGTTAAAAATTTATTCCCCGGTCTATGGGCATATCACTTTAATTACCCATTTTTGGATAGCTTAAGCCTAGTTTTAAAAGTTTTTGGACTTTACATATAACCACACCGAATTTGGTTTTATATTTAAACTAGTCCAGTTTTCGAGAAAATAAGTGTTATGAAAAATGTTTAAATTTTAGACTAGAAATGTTTTACTAATTAAAACAAGGTTGCTAGGACTCGAACCGACGTGCTCCAAGTCAGAGTCGTATCGTAACACACAACAATATGAGAAAAATCCAATGACTTTAAAAAGCTTTCATAATAAAAAAAAATTCAATTTGTTCTTCTCTTGTGGGAAGAAAGTTTATACTTTTTCGTTTAGATTCAAAGCAATTTAATATTATAGACTTTTTATTCAGCATTTTTGGCGGTAGAAATACACTCCAATGGTTGTCGACCCTGATCCAGGGGTGATCACGCTTAAAAAAAATATTTCTAATTACTTGTTACCCGTCCCGGTACTTGAACCAGGAATCTTTCGGCTGCATACTACCACGGACGAAGTGGCTGACATTTCTGTGGCAATAAGGGAAAACCAAAGTAATTTTATTGAATTTTTAAGTAGAGCGCTTTGAAAGTTAAAATCTGGTGTATGGAATTTAGATATAGTTTTTTGTCCATAAAATCCACAATTTTTGAGCAAAAACAATGGAATTTTGTTTGATTATATGTAGATCCTAGCACGGAGAATTCAATGGTGGCACTACCTCGTTTTTGACCAAGCTTGAGTTTGGCTTTTTATGCTTATTGCCACAGATTTACCACTATTTCCTTGCAATCCTACCACTTAATAAAATCAAGTCCGCACACTGGCAAGTTCCATGATGCGAGTATTTGCTGAGGTTTTCTTGGCAGTCGGGTGTATTCGGGGCTCTTTGAAATTTAGAGTGTTGTTTTCTTTATTCACGACACAAAAAATATGAGTTTCAAGTAGCTGACTATATCATCATACGTGCATAAGTACGTATATACAAATGTAGGCACGTAGTACGGATTTAATATAGTACGGTAAATAGTCTTGGCACCCTTGTCATTTATGAGGAGGTGACACTTCAACTGTTGTGACGCAAAGTGAAAAAGGTAGTGTATGACATGAGATTTTGATTGTGTGCTTTTGATATACAAAGCTGCGGCAAATGTAGATTCATTATTTTATCTCTATATTCGCGTGCAGAGTATGTACTTCTTTTTAGTTTGTCATTGTTTACTTTAACTGTTCTTTTCATACTCGTATACATATATGTAAGTATTCACACACAATACATACTACACACTTCTATATAGAATCCACTTATCGCGTTTTATTTATTTATATTTTTTATCACCACCATCGTTGTTTTGTTTTTTCAAAATGGACTCCACTCTGCGATAACGTAAACGTGGGCTATAACTTTTATATTGTAGGCATTTATTTTATGAGATTTATTATTTTTATATTGCAGTACTTCTACTTATCAATACACGTACATATATGTAGGTATTTATGATTATTAAAGTCTGCATTAAAGTTATTTGTTGTTGTTAATTCATAAGTACTATATCTTTTACTATGCTTTTTTTGCCATCATCAAAGTACAAGGCGGGAAAACTTTTGTTTAAATGAAAACGATGACCTGATGATGATACAGAAAACCATCCCTGTTCAGCGTTTCGACTTTGAAACTTTTTCAGTTTGGCAACATTGGTATTCTACGTTCCGCCCCTGTTCAATCGAACTTCGAAATTTTCTATTTTGCGTATTCTCTACACTTCAATCGTAGCTAAGTTGAAATGTTATTCGCAGAAAACAGTTGGTTTTTTTTTATTTATTTATATTTAATTTATTTTGCTCGTAATGTAAATAAAACGTATACTTGAAAGCTGCAACAGTTTTATATTTTGTGTTTTAATGAGATTTTTTGATACGTTTTGCAGGTTTTGTAGGTATAAGCCCACTTGAGAAGATATATAGTTGTGGGTTAAACCTTTCAGCAAAGCATTTCAGTTGATCGAAGCGATGTACCTCCAACCTGCAAAGCTAGCAGCCAGAACGGGAAAACAATAATAGAGGAGGCGAGGCCAGCGTTTTTAATGAAGGAACAAACAGATCTCCAAACACGATTTTATGGAGACATAAAAAATCTTTATAAAGCTATGCATTGTTACAATTAAGCAAAAACACGCAATTTAATTTTTATTTATTTTACTTAAACAGCATTAGTTGCTTTCCATTTGAGTTGCTTTGCTTCAAGTTCTCTCATTTTAAGGCAAACATCGGATTTCGAAAAGGCTATCGGGCTTTCTATTCTTCCTTCAATTCCAACTTAACGCAGGATACCTATTTTGGATTCAAGCGCAGCATAGGACGAGAACGTAATCGAAAGGCAGCATAGAGGTGAATATTAACACTAAAGAGGAAAACTTTTCGGCCCTCTTGAACAGAGAAGCCAACTAACCACACAGAAACGATGAATAACCCAAGCTCAGAGGAGTAAATCGCATCATGTTTTGAAAATATGACAACATAGGACAATCTACTAAGGTTCTAAAACTATCAGCCTTGGCCTTAGCTAAGTTGATTGCTACTTTTTTTTAGAGGGATATGTCAAATGACGTTGAGTAATACCAACGCTCCTTCAGAATTGAGATGTACCTCTCATTCGAAATGAATTGCTTTAGAAGATAATTGGAGCTAAGCCGAATTGCCACGATATATTACAAGATCATGCAATTGCTGGCCTATGCTGATGATATTGTTATCATTGGCCTTAACAAGCGCGCAAGTACGCTCCTTTTGAGGCCTTGCCAACTAAGCGAACAGGCGAGGTCTTGGACTAAAAAATTAATTGCCGTGCTGTATTTTTTTAAATCATTGACTGTGTCGAAAGAAGATATAATTACGTTTGGAGTATTCGAGAGAAAAGTTCTCTTGAAGTTTCATGGTACGCTCCGCGACCTGCCCGTTGGGTGAGTATCTAAAGAAATTTAATGTTGAGTGAATGCTATGCGAATAAACAAGGAAGCTCAAGACCATTAGGGTTTCCTATCACCAATAAAATTGGGCAACAGAGGATACCACACTGAGATGTAAAAAAGCAGGCCGAGGATGACTTGACCTTTTTTGGTGTTTCAAATTGACGTAGTGGATGGAATGGCTGGCGTGGGTTGATACCAATATTGGTATCAAACAAAAGGTATCTTACATACGTATCTAAAATAAATATTTCAAAGTAGAGTTACACCCTATGGTTGCCACCAAATCCCATTATATTTATTTCTTTTGCATTTCCGCTAATATCTGGAAAACTACTTCACCCATTTGGCTAAACTTTTGAATATAGGTAATAAGCTACATTTCAGGCAATCCTCACTAATGCTGGCACCAGGAAGATTTTGCCGAGTTGCCACCTAAATGAATCTAAAAAAAAACACTAAATCAAGTGGTAACTACTAAAAATGCCGAGAAAACTGTGAAAACCAAGTATATTAGGAAATCAAATTATTTTTCAATCTTAATAATTCATGTTGAAGGAATTGTACAAATTTTCGTAAGCACATTTATGAGTCACGACATACATGGTGGCGCACAAGTAATCCTCCTATCAGAAAATGCTATAAATTTTGCGATTGGCCCCTAAAGTCAGTTCTGTTTTGACATTTGTGTAGTAAACACATGCGAAATACACGTTAATAAACAATGTTACGCTACACTGCTCCAGAACGCGGAATATTGCTGACTATTTATTTGACCAATAATCGGTCGGGGCCAAACGGTTACTGTGAATGGTGAGCGCTACAGAGCAATGATCAACGAGTTCTTTTTGCCGCAACTTGATGAATTGGGATTGGAAAACATGTGGTTCCAACAAGACGGTGCAACAGCACACACTGCACGTGCCACAACCGATATGCTGAACATCGGAAGCTTACTTTTGCGCCACCTTGTATCTAAGCATTAAATAAGTATGTAGCATTAAACGAAATTCTAAAAGCGCTACAGAACTAACAAAAATGGGCACAATTATTTTTATTGTCGGTTATAAAGCACTTGCCGCCATTTGATTTAACACACACATACATACATATTCAGCTTTTTTTTTTGCAATGCTTACAGATTTGTGTATGTATTTGTGCGAGTAACACACTTTTTAGGATTTTATAAGTTTATTTAGTATTTTATTTATTTATAGAGCATTTGAACGTATCCAAACACGATCATAAATTTTATTGTCACAATTACTCGTTCATATATAAATACAAACACAAACTTTTATTAAGGAATTGCCTGCTTAGCGAAGAATTTATGAGTGGCTCACAATGAATCTAACAACCATGTAGTATCTGAAACTATTTGTTGAGCAATTTCATTTTTCATTTTATAATATTTTTAAAGGTATTTGTTGCTTTCGTTTTTGCAATACATACAAATTTACAGTAACCATTAGGTATCTCTTTAACAGGTTTTGGCACAACATTTTTTTTCTCAACACTCTTAATGCAATTCTTACACTTTCTCTACTAAAAACTGTACTGCATGATAACTGAAATTTTAATGGAAATTTCTGTGTTTCTGGCGTTAAAAATTTTCATAGATAAATAAAATAATCAACAAGTTAAAGAACACAACGCACGATAATGCTTATAAATAAGATAATATGTTTGATAAAGTTATTTACCACATTTCTGGACGAGTTTTCTCACAAGTCGTAACTACGATATATATGTACAAACTGATATCTATAAACATACAAACATACATGTGCACATTTATATAGTATATATAGTCGATCCTATCTAGTTACAATAAGAAAGTAGATAATGACTTAAAAGTGCAATTGTTAAATTCAGCTGGCTATTCCTTAGCTCGCATAAAAAATATGCAAAATAACTAATATTTTATTAAAAGACAATATTAAGCTAATTCACTTCATCCCTTTCAATGCAAGCTAGCCGAAACGGTCATCAATTATGTCCTTGTTAAGTTGTGAAGCTGTGTTAAGTGTCCACATTTACATAGCGTCTTTAAAATAACTTCACATGCATAACTCAAATTTACCTGCCTGACAATATCCTTTAATCTTTTATCTGGCCCTTACCCAATGTAGCATTTTATATCTTTCGCATGATATCCTTACTGCAGCTTACTTTCGCTCGCTCTTTCGTTGCGTACATAGTAGGGTGAAACACACGTTTTTTAAGCCGAATTTAAGTTCTTTTGAATTCGATCAAATTATGTAAAACGCAGCGTAGCATACCGAGTCACTTTTTATTCACTTCTGTGACTCGCAATAAAACTAAACGAGGATGCTATATAATTTAATTGTCGAGATTATGCCGAAAATCGAAAATATATATGTACATAATCCTAGGTTTTATCCCACCTAAAAATATTTTTGTTGAAACACGATGTAAAATACCGTTCTTTTCATGCCTACATTTGCATATATTTTTTTTCAAATAGGTGGCAGCTCTGTAAAAAAATATTGAGTGGAAACGCTTGTGTAAGAGACTTATTTATTTTATTTTATAAAAGCTTACATAATAATAGAAATTATTATACAAACTAAAAATAACGCAGCGCTAGCGGCATAGTCTTTCGGCTGGTATT
Source organism: Merzomyia westermanni (assembly GCA_949987695.1). Taxonomy (NCBI): domain Eukaryota; kingdom Metazoa; phylum Arthropoda; class Insecta; order Diptera; family Tephritidae; genus Merzomyia; species Merzomyia westermanni. The sequence goes on from OX465288.1 coordinate 36,401,934, forward strand.
AGAGATTTAAATTATGGCAGATAACCTAAAAATCTGTGAAAACGTTTTCATGATAATAGCGGATATGCGAGGAAATAAATATAATAGTATGCGGTGGCAACCCTAGATGGCAGCTCTATATAGGAATGCTTTTGTTTAAAAAGAACGTAAAATGTCTTCCGTTTGATACCCATATTGGCATATCTTACTAAATTAAAAAAAGTTTTAAATAGGTGGCAACCGCATAAAAACCGCATAGTGCCAATATTTTATTGGGGTATAGCACGTTATCCACCTTCAAAAGCTTATCCAAATGGGTAAAATAGTTTTTCAGATAAAAGCGGATATGCAAAAAAAAAAAAATTATTCAATTAGGTGGCAACCCTGTAACTCTCCTGGAAATATTTCCTTCGAAATACGAAGTCAAATACCTCTCGTTTCATATCTTATTTTATTACAAAAAAATCAGACAGGTGGCATTATGAGTGGTTACACCTAAGTACGTAGAAATTCATACCCCGAAGAGAGACGCCCCCTTTCAGCCGCACCCTATGGCAATTAGGCTAGTTGAAGAGGGAGGCTAGACGGCTTTCCCGGACGAAAAAAAAAATTAATGCGGAAATCAAACCCGAATCGAAAATGACGGAATTGATGTTCCCCAACCCGACCATGAAGCAGTAGGCGTGGATGAATTGCCTTACTCATTTTGCACAACCAAATTCAGACACAGCGGCATATAGGCAGCTCATTTTTGTGCCGTCGAAGGCGGCTTTAAAATCAACAAAGAGGTGATGTGTGTCAATTCTTTTCCCACGGGATTTTTTTTTTTCAAGATTTAATTGTAAAAAGCTGGTCGATGGTAGACGTACCAAGTCTGAAGCGGCGCTAATAAAGTTTCAATGAGAGCACGATGGTCAGACAGTTATCGGGAACCTGCTTGCTTGTGATTGGGCAGCGAACACTTAGATTCCACTCGCCAGACCATCTTCTGCAAGAAATTGATGTATACGATTTACCAATTCCTCGCTATCATACTTGAAGAGCTCAGTAAGCAATCCGTCATTGCATAAGCGAGACATTAGTCTTGTTTAATCTGAATAAAAATATTCGAAAATCATCATCATCGATTACGGGTTCAACATTTCTCGATGTGTGTTTAAAATCGCAGATAAATGCTTCCTCCAGTAGTTTCGTAATATCACGAATTTTCAGACATTTTCCTGTTGCGCTGAATGCTTTCGTACTCACTTCTTTCCGTCCATAATATTTTGTTTCAGAAAACGTATGAGGGCCCACTTAGCTTGTGGTTTTAAACGCACCTTTTTTGTAGCACAAAGACAAGAAAGTGGTCGGCGTCGATAATTATTTACTCGAATGGATGAACATCTAAAACACTGGTTGCATGTTTTTGATTCATGAGGGTTTTATGTAGAAGCCTGGAACTGACCACGATTCATAGTCGATCAGACTCAACCCATTAGGTGAGGTCTCACCGTAGAGGCTGTACATCCAGTCTAAATTGGACCATAGACAACTTATTTTCCAGGGCGGGGACATCGCTCGTGGATAGCCCACGTGTTACAGAACATAGAAAACCTGTAAAGGACCTCGACAGGGTTGATTATGGAAAACATTGACTTATTACACTAACAACAACAAATAATTATTAAAAAATATAAACAATTATTATTCTTGACCTTGAGCTCATTTATAGTCTTGGATACTGTACTAACAAAACTTAATGGTAAAAATAATTGAAGATGAGCGCTTGAAGAGAAACTCTAAGCTGGGCCTACTTATATAAATGTACGCACTTTAATTAACGTTGGGCTCTCGAATTTGAAGACGGCACAGCGATTCTTCCTTTGGAATATGGAAGACAATATGAAAGTAACAAGCCTCCATATCTCAATATGCTGGTAACTTGGGGACCAGTTCATACACATACATTTATCAAGGAAACAGTAGGCTCATTTTTATTTCAGAATATTCCAGTTAAAACCTGCCCGGTTTCTTCCGCATTATTTCAATTGCAAATTGTAAAAAAGACAAGTAAGGAAAGGGCTGCCTTCGACTGTGCTGAAGACTTTATACCTTTCATGAATACACATCACGGATATAAGTGTCCGATCTTTACTCACAATACAAACTCTGCAAAACTGTTAATTGAAAGATACATAGCCCAAACCCCATTTATCGGAACAATCGATTGTATAAGAGCTATATGTTATGTTAGTCCGATCTGGGTGATTTTCACTACACACATTACATATATAAGATTCACCAAACCTGCAAAATTTTACGTTCCTAGCTTTTTAATTGCAACAGTTATAGGCCAAAACCCATTTATCGAAACAATCGATTGTATGGGAGCTATGCGTTGTATTGGTCCGATCTTTGCTGGTACCGACAAACGCTTTATGCTTTACAAAGTGGCGACCCCATACCAAATTTGATCCAGATATATCTAAAACTGAGGGACTAGTTTGCGTACAAATAGACAGGCGGACCGACGGACGGACACAATTGATTGAATTTTTACAAAACTCGGCCAAACAGCCATTTTGGAGTTGAAGATAACAGTCTTTGGGAAAACGAGAGCCACCTAAACTTTGATCTAGTTGTGACTGGATGTAGGGTGCGATATTAGCTCAAATGAATCAAAGAATATATTACACACGGGTTTGAAAAGTAATCGAATAATTACACACCCTAGTACATACTCTAGAAAATGTGTATCCCATGAAATTTTTTTAAACTTTTATTTGCTCTCCCCCCTATCGCTAACACAGCTGCCTCCCTTTCCCAAACACTGTTTTAATATACAAAAATTATGTGTGCACTTTCTGCGTATTTTTCAATGAAGGTGATCACTTTATTCCTGCAGTTTTTTCTTATCTAAAATGCCTTATGTTGTTTGCCTTATTTTGCTTTCTTTTTTTTTTTTGTTTATTTTTAGATAACGCAATGAGTTCCTAAGTAAACGCAGAATGTTGGGCAATTTTTTCGTTTTTATTCTTTTGAATGTGCATATATGTAAGTACATATCTAAGAATACATAGGTGGCTACGGTAGAAAAGGTGAAAAGTCCAGATTTTGTAAAAAAAAATATTTTCTAAATGTGCTAGGTAAATTTTTTTTATAGAATTTAATACGGATTTTGATATATCGCATTCATCAGCTTGACTCAGCATTAACTCACTCAACAAAGCTGCCTGAAGGATCTGCCATATTTGTAAGAGACCCTTTTGGTTAATTGAAGGTCCTCGTATTTATGGTCTATTCGCAGCAGCAAAGCTTTCAGCCTAGAAATCTAAAGAAGGATTACTCTCGCTGGCAAATGATACTTCGTACTGAGTAGTAGTGGCTAAAGCCTACCAAAGGTAGGCGATCGTGGATTCATTACTATCTTTAATATCAGTCATGTCGTAAAATATGCTCAAATTAATAAGAAATCTTCTGTTATGACAGTTTGTATTTTACTACAACTTCAAACCATTTTTATACACAACTGTGCAAATCCTGATAGTATCTATATATCGGTGTGTATGCATATATCCCTGTATATATATAATCGATTATATCGATAGTTTTCCACCCTCACTAAGTGGGCAATTGAAAAGTAAACTCCGCTTTCGGTGAAAAAAAATTCCAAGTGATGAACGACTTCGGATCCCTTGGCATTTCTTTGGTTAAGTTAGCCAGTTAGTAGGTATCGATAGGAAACACCAAACTTTTTATGCTCGATTTATGATTATCCAAAGGATTTTCGGGATGGAAAATATGTAACTAAAAAACAAGCACTTGTAACACGTTTCTGTTTCGTTATTTTTCTACAGGTAAGTAACGAAACAGAATTGTATTGAAATATACCATACCGAAAGGGGCAACAAAACTCTTTTGTAACAGAACGGGTAATAATGTCCTCTCTCGCGTTACTAATATTGTTCCTACGTCTGAGGTTTTTATACAGAAACGTTACTTCTTTAGCTTCTGTACAGAAACGTTTCGTTGCGGTTTCGTTACTCAGGTATCGTTACAGGTTTTGTTTTCGTGCTCGGTGTTTCGTACCTGCCTAAGGTCTCGATAGTTTTGTTAACTAGATTTTCGTTACACTTCTGGGAGCCGTGCCACTCATTCCGCTTCTAATTATTTTTTTAATATTTCTATGTTACAAGGAACAATAACAGCAAAGACGAAGTTTCGTTTCTATACGAGGTTTCGTTACAAGTTTCTGTTATAAACTAAGTATATGTGATTTATTTATGAAAATTACTTTTATTATTTTTTTTATATGCAAAATTTTATATAATGATATAATGTTTATAAATGCTTTTTTTTGTTTATTACGTTACTTAAAGCAACTTGAAACTTTCTAGCCACTAGCAAGATACTATGGAGCCTAACGCTCCCAGCGCATCGATATTTTTCCGTATATTTATTAATTTAATATTAAATTTTTATTTCATTGTAACATATTTTACAACAATAGCTAAGTTAATACGGTTTTTAAACCTAACACAGTGGCGGTTTCTCCCATAGATTTTAAACGTATCACGCTGACAGATACATTTTTTCAACAAGCTTAAGTTCGCCAAGAAGACCCATTTTAAAAATTGCATATTAAGAAGGGACCTTTATGCGGTTCAAAAACTTAAAACATGGCAAAAAAAAATGGTTTCCATATGTCTTGTTACGAGTTTTGATGAAATAATTTTCGTTTAACATTAAAGGACGTATTAAAACCCAATTATTTCTTATTTATTTTAAGGCTAGATAGTTTTTCTAAATTTTTTTTTCACGTTTTTATGAATTAACTGTTTGAGAATAGTGAATACTAAATTACTTCCCGAAAAACTCGGGATTATTAAAATCCAAAAAATTGGCATCCCTGCTTGTGATTGTTACCCAACTGTCAGATTTCCACTATTAAAAATCTAGTTACTACCGAACTATTTCTTATTTGGCATCTTCGATCCAGTTGTGAAGCAGAGAATTGTTTCACTAGTTGCTTATTACACAATAACAATTTTACATGCTTATGCAATTTTCAACAAATTTTATAAATTAATTATTAAGCAATTACATCGTTATATTTAATTTGTGTGTGTTGATTATCTGTTATCACTTAAAATCATCAATATCTCTAACACAAAAACACTTGAGATCTCGCGTTTGATTTACTTCTGAGTTATTTCAAACCGACACCCTTCGTTAAGATCACAATTCCGAAGCTTTTCTTATTTTATTTTTAGTAAACTATTAGATTTTCCGTTTTAAGTTTATTAGATAAGGCCAACGTTCCGAAACACACCAACTGCTCATTGCTTCCTTAAATCATAGAATGCCACGTAATTTCAGTATCCTTATGAATCCTGTTCTATTATGTGTTAAAATCACCAGTTACATTCACAAACTGTGATTAGTTCAACCAACGGAATGGGCGCAAAGTTAAAGGAGCCAAATGAAAAATTCAAATTCAAATTATTATCGCTTATTATCTCGGTACATTATCAGTTCAAACATACCATACCTACTGATACTGGAATATAGATACCCACTGATATCCTAACAACAGCTATATGAATGAAAACGTAATTGATATGAAATCTTCATTATCTTATAAATATTGCTAAAAAACGAAGATTAGATACTTTTATCTAGCTGGGTCAGTTGGGCTGCGGTCTACCGAAACCATAAGGTAAATTTTACTGCCGAGAAGATTAAGGCCATGGTTATCTTCCAATTTGTGGTGAGGTACTTTTTAATTTTATATAAAAAATAAACATGACCTACAGGTATTATGCTAACTGCGAACGGCACTTGCTAAGTCAGATGAATTTTTGCTGAAAAGGTTTACATGGCAGAAATATCACCTAAGGATTTGTTGACTATTGTCGAAAGGATCTCCGTTTTTGTAAAATTGTTTCTAAATGATTTTTGATGGTTTATTCTAATTAAAGTTGAATATCAACCTATTTTTATAACAGTTATATTTTCTTAATTTACAAAAACTTAATTTATCGTGGTGATATTGGATGTACAATATTTTTGGTTAGTCCTTCATGGGTATAAACAAAGCCGAAAGCTCAAAATCCAAATTGCCATGAAAGTCAGTAATAAATCGCTACCACGACAGTCGGGCAGTACCTCAAGGGAGTACCGGAGGTCACCGGGTTCAAATCCGGCCAAAGACTGTTAATTCGACAATACTCCCCAAAACCTTCGGGGAGTGTTTTTGTCGTTACAACAACAACAGCAACAATGATTAATTTCAGAACACCATTTTGACATAATTATGAATAAACGTAACGAATTTATCTTTAAGCACTCAAATTAGCTTTCGAACAAAAAGCAATCAGGAAATGATTTTATACAGGTCAAAGGTAGAAACTAGTTCTTTCTGATAAGCGAGTTTCACTTGTATCTTTTAACTAAGTGGAGTTATCTTGAATCTATATTTATTGGAGCAATCAAAAAAAAAAAGAAGAATGAAATTAAGTACATTTCAATCTATTCGTCGACAGTTTTAGTAGTAGTTTTGTTACAAAGATAGGTTTGTTCATTTACTTTTCCAGTAAATACTGTAAATAAGAGTTTTACTGTGAAATAAAGAGTAATTTCATTCGAAGAGAAAAATTGTACATAAATAAAAATAATAATAATAAATTGACGTATTTCAAAAATTAATTTAAAAAAATACCCACTTTTTATTTTTTGACTAGCTGACCCGCCGAACTTTGTTCCGCCTTAAAAGCACAAATCATACAGTCACCCTGGGCCCACATTTAGGTCAATAAATTGGGAACCGGGTAAAATATCGAGGTGAAAGATATCTTAAATTTTAGGAGAGACGTCTAGAAAATGATTATTGCAAGTTTTATTCATTTCTATGCAGTCGTTTTTGTGTGACGCGGGCGTTATGGTAAAAAAACCACATTTTTCCCACATTTTGGTCAATAACTCGGGAACTGGATGAGATATCCAAATGAAAGTTGTCCTCAATTTTAAGTTAGACGTTAAGTGAAAGAATGGTGAAAGTTTCATGCAATTCTATTCAGTAGTTTTTGCGTGATGCGCGCACAATCATACAGACAGACAGACAGACAGACAAAAATTCTAAAAATTGTAGATTTGGGTTCCGCTGGTCCAATAACGACCTCTCCTATCAGTTTTTCTTGAATATCTTCAATGTACAGACATCGACCTGTTACAATTTTATTATATGTAAAGATTAGGGAAATAAATTGTTCTTCTGGCACCGCGCTACGTTTTCTACCTGTTGTAGCGTTCTTCTGCCAGCAAGCATGTAAATATTTTACAAATACACTGAATTGTATCACATAATTTAGTATTTACGCATTGAAGGTGTTCTATTTTCCCTTTACTATCCATCAATGTTAAAATTTATTTTATTTCTTGAATTATAAAAAAAAATATCTATTAATTTTATTTCAGTTTGAGTTTGACAGTGAATTCTTTGAGTTTAAAAATTTTTACTAGCAAGAAATTTACCAGTAAAGATTAGTAAGTCTCTCAAACTCTTCCGCTCTCGATTTGATTTTCTCTTACAAATTTATTGAGTTAAAAGTTAGTAAGAGTTCGTAACTTCTAGTAATAATTTTTTGTTATTGAACAGACCTGATGTTTTTGAGACAGTGTAAATTATTATTTTTCATGAATTAGCGTCAAGCTGTTATGATACAATTCTATATTATAATCCCTTTTTTTCCAAATCTTTCTAGAATATTTTCAACGTCGATTTTAATATCATAATGTACGTGTAAAAGTGCTAAACCAATGAGCCTCTCTTCAGTCATAGTTGTTCGTAATCGTGTTTAGTCGCCGAGGGGTAGAAAAACTTCTTTCTGGACAAGCATCACTGACTGGCAGTGTAGCCAGAATGTGCAACAGCATCCTTATCAGTTGAAAAGCATTTTCGTCACAGTGATCTTAAACTTCTACAGCCGATTTTGGTATTGATTTTTTGCCGGGCTTTTTTGAGAGAATATAATTATTATACATTTACATTAAACGTTAGACAAGCAGACAAAAGCAGATAAGAAAGATTTCATTCGATATCAATTTTACGGAAATCTAAAAAAGTGCATTTGAATTTCGGGCAAATTAAGCACGTCGAATATTTCTTGAGGTCTCCCCCCGTATCCGCTACCACCGCATATGTCGCACTTGGAATGACGGGTAAGGTTTGTCTGAAATCACCAGAGCACAGCAGTAGAGCACCACCGAAAAGCCTATTATTATTTTTTACATCGGTCGAGAGCTTCAATTGAATGCTTGTGGGCCACTGTACATTCATCCCAGATAATAATTTTTCATTTTCTCAAAGCTTCAGCCGTGCCTGAATGCTTCTTTATGTTACACATTACGTTGGGGGTTGTATGAATATTCAAAGGTAATTTGAAGGCTGAATGCGCAGTCTGTCCACCATCAAGGAAGGTTGCTGTAATGCCTGATGAAGCAATTGCCAATGCAATATGATTTTGTGATCGAATGCGAGCAAGTATCAGTGAAATGATGTTTTCAAAAAAAATAATCCACCTTGTTGTGCTGCAACTACAGCGTTGATTCGATCATATACATTTCGCTGCTCAGCATTAAGCAATTGCTGATTATCAACAACAAAAGTAGCCAAAGAAGTCACATCAAACTGGTGTTCACATTGATATAATACCGGCTGCTGGGCGGTTCGGCGATGGTATTCCAAAATGAATGAGCGGCATGTTCGAAATACGGATACAAAAATCCTCAATCACTATAAGTGACTGAAACGATTCAAAATATCCTCACTCATTGAGTATCTATATTTGTTCCATAGAGCAGATGCTTGAGACGGAAAACACGTTGTTAATATTATTCAAAACAATTGACGAATTTGCTGTGGAGAAGATATCAGTTCTGCATCTGCAAGTGTGAAATCCCAATGGTTATCATCTTCCAATAAATGCAACTCACGACATGCATCGAAGAACGTATCGCACAAGGAAGGTCCAGAATCGTTTACCAATAATAAGCGCAGAAAAACACAATAACAAATTTTTAATATCATCCCAGTGTGGATTACACGTAAATTTGATGAACAGATCTGGTCTGCCGTATGCACGCACATAAGTCATGGCGTCTTGAATATATTCTGATGAGGACTACCAGTATATGGTGATAGAAGAATATATTCTGTACCGATGTTGTTGATGTCATTCGTTGAATCTACGTTACCGATTATGGCGTCACGCAAATGACATCCATAGTATACCTCGCATAAAGTTTCATAATTCTATCTTACATGGTTCCGAAGTTATTAACAGTCGAATTTGAAAATTGCTGTGCAACACCCACTTCCCAAAATTTTGCGAAAATCATAGAAAGAATAAAGAAATTTATGTAACTGCCAAATTATATCATTTTCCGTCAATGACATATGGGCAGTTCAGTATTTCTACATCCTTTTCAGATAACTTTTATAAAAAAGTAGTCGTGGTCGAAACGCGTTTTCGCTGATTTTTTATGGGTGTATGTATTATAACAATAATATGCCTCCACCAATTTTTATCCTAGCATAAACGGTTCTAAAGTTATAAACAGTCGAATTTTAAAAATTTGTTCCCTCATATGTGGGCTGTGCCACATCCCTTTCCCAAAAATTTGGTAAAATCGGCAATAGAATGACCAAATTTCATTATTGTAGATGCTTTTATTATTGAATTATCTAATTTTATACGTTTTTCGAAATATTCGATATCGAAAAAAGGCCTGGTTATAGTTTGATTTCGCCCATTTTAAAGAGCAACCTACTTTGGCCGGAAGGCATCTTGTGTGCCAAATTTCCTTCGAGTATCTCAATTTTTACTCTAGTTATCGTGTCCACTGACGGACGGACGGACGGACATGTCTTAACCGATTCCTCTGTTAATTCTAAGAACTTTGATATATGGAACTCAATGTCTATCTCCATTATCTTGGTAGGCCCATTATGTTAAAAGAGAAAATCGAGCCATGCCCTACATAAAATTTATTACGTTTTTTACCAGGGAAACTAAAGTTTTTTCAAGGAATTGTCAAAACGGTGTTTAGTACATGTAGAAAAGTGCTTTGAGTTTATATTCCATAAATCGCTACACAGAAAAAAACATCCATATCAAATCGTTTACACCGCATGCAGGATTGACGGCCATTTCGCAAATCCAAAAAATAAATGGGGAAACGGGTTTGCACTTAGTACAACTACAAAATGTCCAGACCGCATACAACCTTAGGTCCAGCCAATTCCTAACAGTTAAAGATGTTATTAAAATTTATTTGTTTTCAAATAATTATTGTTAACAAAGATACCATATGATAAATATAGTTGAAAATACTCACCTATATTAAACAACTTAATAATTATCATTTTTCAGCTTGACTCGCACTATTTCAGCTTGACTCACACTACATGAATGCATTGAAACATTTGTACATATGATTAATCTGTTCAAATCCTGTTTTCACGATCAGCAAATTATTGAAAAAACACATTTAAGAGAGGGGTCGGTGTTTGCTAGAAGCTAAAATCTCTAAAATGATACGTTAACTTATCTAATGCCATTATCTATTTTGAGATATTCTGAAATAACGATAGGAAAAATGAGTTTGTTGATAGGAAATACATATATCAGCTTGAAAGTTTCATACAAAACTTAGTACTATTCATACTTGTATGAACATTGAACATATTTCGTTAAAAAAAGTGGAAAATTACATTTAATCACAAACAGCGCAAAATTCAAAATTTATGCCACAAAGCCATTAAGTTACAAAAAAATGTTAACAACTTCAAATTCAAAGTTACCTGAGGATCATATAACCTATGGATCTGTGAGTGAAATTTATTTTGTGAAATTAATAAAGAAAAAATAATTAATAGCACTAAATTTTCAAGTTCGTATCCAAACAAGTTCTCTTATTATGAATTGAAAATTATCATCTAAACAAATTGAATTATTATAAACATATTTGCCGTTTTGACATATTCAAGTATTTATAGAAATTAAGAGACGCGCCATTATGATCGCAATCGCATGAATATTTGAAGTGAAGTAATGTATAATAATGAAACAAAAAGCAAATGGTTGCTGTTGCAGGGACTGTGAATAACAGTTATGGCAAAAAATTTGTGTATAAAAAGTCGTTATGATGTAGAAGTTGGATATACGATGTGCTAAATGAAATAGATCGGGTTTGAAAGAATTGTCCGACTGTACCTCGTACTATTGGTTATCAATCAAACTTGTAAATGGCTCGTAACTATAGAAACCTAAGATTAAAGTGGTCTATGCATACTAAATTATTCAATTGCCGTTTCGAGTTCATTACCGTGTTTATGTTCTTTTGTAAACTGGACCAATAAACTTTTATATAACTGCTTAAAATCAACACATATCTACGCTCCCTGTTACCACCATTTTGAAAGCTCTAATTTAATTAGAAAGCACATTCAAATTAAATTATTTTTTAAACTTATTGCCCTTTTGAATGATTAGCTTAATTATGAGCTCATGTTTATTATAATAAAACTCGACCGTCAGTTTGCTATGCACGTATGTTTATCTATACAGAGCGGCATGATGCCTAAGCCAACGGTCTAAGGGCCCATATCAGAAAGGGGCCCAAAGCCATTTATTAAAAATTTGAAAATATTAAATTAAAATATATTTTAAGATTTTTATAACTTTGAAAACTTTAATAAATTATTTCGTGCATCGATTCCAGTTATTTTTCTTTACTTCATTTTTATTTCCGTTCCGTTCAACACGTTTTTTTATTTAATTTTATAATATAGTTAGTTTTACCATTTTTTATTCAATCTTATTTTGGGGTTTCAATTTAACATATGTACTTATATTTTAATTCATATTTATATTATTTAGTTAATTTCATTTTATTTTATTTATTTTATTTTATTTTATTTTATTTATTTAATTTAATTTAATTTAATTTAATTTAATTTAATTTAATTTAATTTAATTTAATTTAATTTAATTTAATTTAATTTAATTTAATTTAATTTAATTTAATTTAATTTAATCTTATATAATTTAATTTAATTTAATTTAATTTAGTTTTGTTTAATTTAATTTAGCTTAATTTAATTTAATTTAATTTAGTTTAATTTTATTTAATTTAATTTAGTTCAATTTAATGTTATCTAATTTAGTTTAATTTAAATTAATTTAGTATCAACAAAAAATTGGTGGTATAAAAAATCAATTAGTATAATTTAATTAAATTTAATTTAGTTTAGTTTAGTTTAATTTAATTTAATTTAGTTTAATTTAATTTAATTCAATATAATTTAATTTAATTTAATTTAATTAAATTTTTTTCATTATTAATTTGATTCGTAATTCTATTCAATTACAATATTTATTCCAATGACCAATATATCTGTTGTTTTATAAAAAAAAGTTAGAAAGGATAGACTTATTTTTATAATTCTGGTTTTAATAAAAGCTTAAGTTCTCGCAATCACGTTTAGATTAAAGACAATTTTAACCCAATTTACCTAGAGACATAGTTAGCAATACAACACATCACATTTCTTCAACTTTGTTTTGTAAACAAAGCCATTTTAGTAATTTACAATAGATCTGCCCCTAAAAATTTAGCTACAAAGGAGCCTCACCATGCTCAATCCAGCCCTGGGAATTGCTATATAAACGACTTCGGCATTTTTAATTATTTTTGGTAAGAATTGATTAGAGTGCATAAAATTTTCCACCATATCGATCGAGTAATGACTGACATTTTTTAATAAACTGTCGAAATTCCGCAGTAAAGAATATAACCCACCCGGCATTTTGATGACTTATACAAATTTGCGAAACGGAGCACTTAACTCCTATGAACTTCCAGAAACAGCAGGGTTAAAAACGACTTACCATAGGTCTGGGCTGATGAACTGAAATAGCACTTTTTCAATCCTTTGCTGAGATAGGGTGATCTCAAAATTAGCCCGCGATATTCTGGCGTAGCAGCGAACTTTTGATTTTTCCGATACTTTCTTATACACATGCATACTTATATCGCCTAATATGTATTCCAAATGCAATCCAATTGGCTGCAAACAAAGAAATATATGTACCTAACAGACAGTTCATTCGAGTACAACAAAGGGAAATGTGTCATCGGTATGGTATGGAACTTGATGCAAGAGTCGATTGCAAGCATGTGGCATTGCACGCTCAATAAGGTACTTTGCACATTTTTGTTGGTGTTGTAAAGAGTTCGCGGAGTGCTAATAGCGGTGACAGCCCTTCTAGGGAAACTAGTCCCATTCGTTACGCTGCTTAAAACCGACTGTGTTGCTCACTAGAACAGTTGTTAATTTGTTTGTGTCGATACAAGAGAATCCCCGGAATTTTTTGGAAAGTGCTGCCGCTTTGTCCGTTACTTGCCGAATAAAAATCCATTACACTAGGTTATTAGAACGTTCCGCCATTAGACATACTCTAGCTCGAAAGATTTAATTTCTGAAAGAGGGAACACAAGTGAGTAACTTTAAAATGAATGTAAATTAGGGTGTCTTATCGTTGACGGTGTAACCTTCGTTCTAACACTATACTTTGAGGATGTGCTCCTCGTCAAGCTTTACAATGAGCATATGTGATAAACATATTGAACAAGGTCTAATCAAAACCATTAGACTATAAGTATAAAATGAGTTAGTGCATCCCAAAAAAAATTAGGGGTTGAGGTCAAAATCCTTACTTCACACCGTGCCCTGTACATTACAAATATTAAAACAAAATGAAATAGGGAATCTTGAGACGCAATTTTTTATTCCAAAGATTCTTTAGAAAAAAATCTCACTACCTCATAACTTGTTATTATATTATTTAAAATAAAATAAAATAAAATAAAATAAAATAAAATAAAATAAAATAAAATAAAATAAAATAAAATAAAATAAAATAAAATAAAATAAAACAAAATAAAATAAAATAAAACAAAATAAAATAAAATAAAACAACATAAAATAAAACAAAATAAAATAAAATAAAATAAAATAAAATAAAATAAAATAAAATAAAATAAAATAAAACCAAATACAATAAAATAAAATAAAATAAAAACATAAAATAAAATAAAATAAAATAAAATAAAATAAAATAAAATAAAATAAACTAAAATAAAATAAAATAATATAAAATAAAATAAAATAAAGTAAAATAAAATAAAATAAAATAAAATAAAATAAAATGAAATGATATGATATGAAATGAAATGAAATGAAATGAAATAAATTAATTTAAAATGAAGTGAAATAAAATAAAAACCAAATAAAAAAAAATAAGTGAAATAAAATAGAATGAAAAGTAATGAAATGAAATGAAATAAAATAAAATAAAATAAAATAAAATAAAATAAAGCAATGAGTTGAAATAAAATAAATTGAAAGAAAATGGAATGAAAAGTAATAATATGAAATGAAATAAAATAAAATAAAATAAAGCTTTGTATTTGAATTCCAACCCCTGGGAAAACATTAGGTTTTTAAAAATGTCATGCGTCCCTTAAAAATTCGAAAAGTCTGCTTCAAAAATTTTTAAATTTTAGAAAAACATTTTCTTTTCCAAAGAATTTATTCACTCATTTCAACACAAACCGTTAGAGAAAGGCGAATGCTCAAATATTGGGACTAATCCCGGTATTATAAAATCAGATACCGAAAATCACAGGATGGTTGAAAGAGAAAAAACTGGCATCCCTAATGGTCATCATGGATGGATATGCATACATTACAGAAAAATATTACAATCAGTTTGAATATGTCTCCCAAATTTGTTCTTAAGTAAAGAAGTATGGGTTTTCAAGATATTCCCACCCAACCAACGCTCACGAGAATGATTAAGTTTTCGAAGCTTTAGCAATACTTTTTGTGACAAAAATATCGAGAATGGATTCCGCAAAACTATCGTAAATATATTACCTTTCGTTTGTGGCAGCATAGCACACTTTCTCGACATTCGTTTTCGATTCAGTTTACGATCCTTTCTCGGTGTTGAAAATGGATTGCAAACGGATATATTTTCGATACGGTATACTTCGAGAAAGTGACTAGTAGTATCGAAAACGGGTCGAGAATGTTTACCTTAGCCATCTGTTCCAACTTATTCCACATTCAAAAATTATACATTTTTTAGTTATATTTTTTGGGGTTTATTTTTTATTATTATAATATTAAAACTCATATATCAAGTTTTGATTATAAAAATAATAAAATACAAACATAACATGACTACATCTCCTTCCTCCGGGCCTCCAGATTCTACAGCGTTCAGAAAGAAAATAATAAAGAAACTATTAGAGGCTTGGACACAAAAATAATTCTAGCGTTTAAAATTTAATCAGGTTTTCAATTGTTTGACAGTAAAACCAGAAACATACGTTTTCCACTCGAGACTCTTATATGAAGCGAACTATCATGTTACGAGAAACTATCTTAACTCTCTTAAACTCGCTTTCATACGTTGCTTGATCGGTTGGGTTATAACAAACATATTAGTCGAAAGGGGCTGTGTATATTACATAGAAAAAGTTTTCTATAATATTAAAAAAAAAACATTAAAATTGATTAATAAAATATTTCTCCTTTCAATATGGTGGAGCTTTTACCGCATCAGCAAGAATGGCCGGGTTCAAACGCATATACGCTTAAAAAAACAAAACCAATATAGCAACTTTGATCACAACAGCGCACCCATTTTAATCTAACATTGCCTACCACACCCTGGCATACCCACACGACAAACTTTGAACGCACTGCACTCCACCTACGCTTCGTACACCCTTCAAATAACATTTTTCGATTTTTTTTTATTATTTTATATATCATTCCCTTTGAAAGAAATTCAGGGTGGGTTAATACATACATATGTACATTTTTATTGCATTATTACGAGTATTTTATATTGGATTTCTTTGTGTTTTTTTTTACACAAATAGCATTTCTAATAGTGCCTGTACCTGGGGTACAGTACGAGTACATCATTAACAGAAATCAATCGCTATCGTGGCCTACGACACGAAAATTAGAAATAAAAATAATAATAAAAATAAAAACAAAAATCAATAATTTTTTGTCAGAGGAAATGGAGTTCGGCCATAATTGTTCACCTTTCGATTATTTGTGTGCTCCTTCATACAAGCATTTCTGTACGAATCTGAAGTGTTTTGACTAATACAATATTTACTAATGGGTTGGGTACGACGAACGAGTGAATGCAAACTGGTAGCCATGTTCAAAAGTATCGAGGTTAATTGAGTAATGTACATGGGCACTGTAGTTTCGTAATGAATCAAAGAAATCATATTTATGTCCTACAGATTGCATGCAGTACTTTTTGTTTTTAATTTCATAAAATAGGTATGGACGGATGTCAAGCCATCGGTGTTATATTAAGGTATCTAGCAGTGAAAGAAATTTAGGGGACAAACCATTAAAAGGCGTTTCAGTAATTTAATCCAGCTTTTTGAGGTGTGTTCAAAAATCTGACTATACATTTTTTGTATCCTTGAATTTTGATCCTACAATTTTTATATTTTTGTCACACAGTGTTATTTCTGAATTGTTCACATAATTTTGGTATGACCGCAACAGGCCTAAATCAACTTTGAACTGAGGCCAAACTCATTGTGTTAAAGCAAAATGTTTAATCTTCTTCGAACACAATTATGACCTTCAAGCATAGCGGCACTTTCTGGGTATTGGCCTACTAACTACTGGGGTCAATCTTAGTTAAATAAAATAAAATATACAAATGAAAAAAAAAAATAAAAAAAAATAATTTAAAATAAGATAATATCAAATAAAAGGAAATAAAATAAAATAATATAAAATAAAATAAAATCAAATAAAATAAAATAAAATAAAACAAAATAAAATAACATAAAATAAAATAAAATAAAATAAAATAAAATAAAATAACATAAAACAAATTAAAATGAAATGAAATGAACTTAATTGAATTAATTTAAAATAAACTGAAATAAAACAAAATAAAAGAAAATAAAATACAATGAAATAAAATAAAATAAAATGAAATAAAATAATAAATTAAATAAAAAAATGAAATCAAATAAAATAAAATAACGTAAAATAAAATAAAATAAAATAACATAAAATAAAATGAACTTAATTAAATTAAATTAATTTAAAATAAAGTGAAATAAAACAAAATAAAATAAAATGAAATAAAATAAAATAAAATGAAATAAAATAATATAATATAAACAAAATAAAATAATATAAAGTAAAATAAAATAAAATAAAATAAAATAAAATAAAATAAAATAGAATAAAATAAAATAAAATAAAATAAAATAAAATAAAATAAAATAAAATAAAATAAAATAGAATAAAATAAAATAAAATAAAATGAAATGAAATGAAATAAAATAGAATAAGAAAAGTAGAATAAAATAAAAACAAATAAAAAAATAAAATAACACAAAAAAAATAACATAAATCAAAATAAAATAAAATAAAATAAAATAAAATGAAATGAAATCAAATAAAATAAAATAAAAGGGAATAAAATAAACTAAATTGAATTAAATTAATTTAAAATAAAGTGAAATAAAGTGAAATAAAACAATAAAATAAAATAAAATAAAATAACATAACATAAAATAAAATAACATAAAATAAAATGCAATGAAATAAAATAAAATAAACTTAATTCAATTAAATAAATTTAAAATATAGTGAAATAAAACAAAATAAAATAAAATAAAATAACAGAACATAACATAACAGAACATAACATAACATAACATAAAATAACATAAAATAAAATAAAATGAAATAAACTTAATTAAATTAAATTAATTTAAAATAAAGTGAAATAAAACAAAATAAAATAAAATAAAATAAAATAAAATAAAATAAAATAAAATAAAATAAAATAAAATAAAATAAAATAAAATAAAATAAAATAACATAACATAACATAACATAAAATAAAATAACATAAAATAAAATACAATGAAATAAAATAAAATGAAATAAAACAAAATAAAATAAAATAAAATAAAATAAAATAACATAACATAACATAACATAACATAACATAACATAACATAACATAACATAACATAAAATAACATAAAATAAAATAAAATGAAATAAACTTAATTAAATTAAATTAATTTAAAATAAAGTGAAATAAAACAAAATAAAAGAAAATAAAATAAAATAACGTAACATAACATAACATAACATAAAATAAAATAACATAAAATAAAATACAATGAAATAAAATAAAATGAAATAAAATAAAATAAAATAAAATAAAATAGAATAAAATAAAATAAAATGAAATGAAATGAAATAAAATAGAATAAGAAAAGTAGAATAAAATAAAAACAAATAAAAAAATAAAATAACACAAAAAAAATAACATAAATCAAAATAAAATAAAATAAAATAAAATAAAATGAAATGAAATCAAATAAAATAAAATAAAAGGGAATAAAATAAACTAAATTGAATTAAATTAATTTAAAATAAAGTGAAATAAAGTGAAATAAAACAATAAAATAAAATAAAATAAAATAAAATAACATAACATAAAATAAAATAACATAAAATAAAATGCAATGAAATAAAATAAAATAAACTTAATTCAATTAAATAAATTTAAAATATAGTGAAATAAAACAAAATAAAATAAAATAAAATAACAGAACATAACATAACAGAACATAACATAACATAACATAAAATAACATAAAATAAAATAAAATGAAATAAACTTAATTAAATTAAATTAATTTAAAATAAAGTGAAATAAAACAAAATAAAATAAAATAAAATAAAATAAAATAAAATAAAATAAAATAAAATAAAATAAAATAAAATAAAATAAAATAACATAACATAACATAACATAAAATAAAATAACATAAAATAAAATACAATGAAATAAAATAAAATGAAATAAAACAAAATAAAATAAAATAAAATAAAATAAAATAAAATAAAATAAAATAAAATAAAATAACATAACATAACATAACATAACATAACATAACATAACATAACATAACATAACATAACATAAAATAACATAAAATAAAATAAAATGAAATAAACTTAATTAAATTAAATTAATTTAAAATAAAGTGAAATAAAACAAAATAAAAGAAAATAAAATAAAATAACATAACATAACATAACATAACATAAAATAAAATAACATAAAATAAAATACAATGAAATAAAATAAAATGAAATAAAATAAACTTAATTAAATTAAATTAATATAAAATATAGTGAAATAAAACAAAATAAAATAAAATAAAATAAAATAAAATAAAATAAAATAAAATAAAATAAAATAAAATAAAATAACATAACATAACATAACATAACATAAAATAACATAAAATAAAATGAAATAAAATGAAATAAAATAAACTTAATTAAATTAAATTAATTTAAAATATAGTGAAATAAAACAAAATAAAATAAAATAAAATAAAATAACATAACATAACATAACATAAAATAAAATAACATAAAATAAAATACAATGAAATAAAATAAAATGAAATAAAATAAACTTAATTAAATTAAATTAATTTAAAATATAGTGAAATAAAACAAAATAAAATAAAATAAAACAAAATAACATAACATAACATAAGATAAAATAAAATCACATAAAATAAAATGAAATGAAATAAAATAAAATGAAATTAAATAAACTAAATTGAATTAAATTAATTTAAAATAAAGTGAAATAAAACAAAATAAAATAAAATAAAATAAAATAAAATAAAATAAAATAAAATAAAATAAAATAAAATAAACTTAATTAAATTAAATTAATTTAAAATATAGTGAAATAAAACAAAATAAAATAAAATAAAATAAAATAAAATGAAATAAAATAAACTTAATTAAATTAAATTAATTTAAAATATAGTGAAATAAAACAAAATAAAATAAAATAAAATAAAATAAAATAAAATAAAATAACATAACATAACATAACATAACATAACATAACATAACATAACATAACATAACATAACATAACATAACATAACATAACATAAAATAACATAAAATAAAATAAAATGAAATAAACCTTATTAAATTAAATTAATTTAAAATAAAGTGAAATAAAACAAAATAAAAGAAAATAAAATAAAATGAAATAAAATAAACTAAATTGAATTAAATTAATTTAAAATAAAGTGAAATAAAACAAAAGAAAATGAAATAAAATAACATAACATAACATAAAATAAAATAAAATAAAATGAAATAAAATAAAATGAAATAAAATAAACTTAATTAAATTAAATTAATTTAAAATAAAGTGAAATAAAACAAACGGCGGGGTATCGGTTCCCCTACCGGGCGCCTCCTCGGGTGGTGGATAGAGGAACGCTTCCCAGAAATGGGTGGCACTGAGGAAATGAAATACTCAGGGCGAACCAAAACGAATAAAGGGCGAGTGGCTGCGGCCCTTAAACTCTAACTAAGCATCCTCAGGATTGAGTCCAGTAAGATCCTGAAGACCGAAACTGGAAACATGATTAGGAAAAGTATGTTACGGGCTGGCGAGGCCGGTAGTCTGCCACCTCAGTAACCAAGGGTGACACCTTGGCGAAATGGCTGGTAGGTTAATATCGGCATCGTCTCCGTCTCGTTAAAACCCTAGCAGGTCTTCAAGTACGTTCGAAGCACGTCGTCATTAAGTTGGTGGTGCAGGCTCAGTTGAGACAACTCCTGACTAATGCCGGATTCTGGCACTGAACACAGACTCTCATAAGGACCTGTGTCAACCCTAGCGTGGCCTCCCTGCAAGCGCATAGATAACCACGGGAATCAATAACGGCGACTGCACATCGTGCTGAGATAGCGGCTTGAAGCGGAGACCCAATAGAAATGAATAAACCAAATCAAAACAACGAAGAAAGAATGGAGAACGAAAGCGGCGACGAGGTCGCATTCAGAAAAAGCAGTAAACTGCTAAGATCGCCGGTTCTAAAAACGCCGGCTAGAGTGGCTACTCCAGTTATGCCTTCGCGAGGCTCTGGACCGGCACGAAACACACCAGTGGGATTCGGCACCAAAACGCCCGGCCAGTCAACACCCACTGCTACCGGCGGGAAGCTAGATCCCACCCACAAGAAGGCAACCCCCTTAAAAAGCGCAATGACACTTTTTAGCCTTAAGGGGAAAACCCAAGGCCAGTGCTTGGACCATGCGCTAACGGTGCTGCGTACAATGCAAACAGCCGCACAGAGACAGAAGACCGTGTCCATGGACATAAAGAACGGAATGGCTCTCCTCGAAGAGGTGTTGAGCTATATGAGCTCATTGAGCCCAAATAAAGAAGAGGGTGACGAACCGGGCCCATCAAATAAGAGGGCTCGGACTAACTCCGACCCTCAGCTCATAGACTCGGAAGCCAAGAAGAAAAGGGACGAGGAATCGGAGAATACCCATTCCGAAGAGGCTTGGTCCAAAGTAGTAGGTCGGAGACGGCAAGAGCGTCCTAAAGCAAAAAAGAAGCCGCCTGCTCAAGCCCCGAAGGCAGTCAAAAAGAGCAAGAGGAACAGCAGAGCCGTAACGTTTCTGGTGAAACCGGCCGAAGGCAAAACCTACGCCGAAGTTCTAGGGGCAATCCGAGGTCAGCTCCGGCCTGCCGAAACCGGAACGGTGATACGGTCAGTGCGCAAGACCAAGGCTGGTAGCGTACTAATAGAAACGGCGCAGTGCAACGACCAACCGGCCTTTAGAGAAGCCATTTGTAGCGCGGTAGGAGAAGTTGGCGATGCACAACAAATCTCTAAGCGTATAAAGCTAGAGGTATTGGGCATGGACTGTCTCACAACGGCTGAGGAAATAGAAGAGGCCGTTCGAAGAGAGATCGGAGAAAGCTCAGGCCAAATCCGTATCTCTCTTTTCGCCGTAAATCAGAGAGAGCAAAAGAAGGCTGTTGTCGAAGTGGACGAAGGTCCCGGAAGCCAACTGCTCAAAAAAGGAAAAATTCCCATCGGCTGGATCCAATGTAGGATCAGACAGCGTGCGGAAGTGCAACGCTGCTTCAGGTGTCTCGGCTACGGACACCGACAGGCTGGCTGCAATGGGCCCGACAGGAGGGACGCGTGCTGGAAGTGTGGGAACTCTGGCCACAAATCCTCATCCTGCACTGAAAAGGCAAAATGCTACCTTTGCACCACGGGAAACCTCGATCATCTTCCCGGGTCTGGAGCATGTAGCACGTTTAGAGAAGCACTTGCTTCGGCGAAAGCCAAACTGTCGCCCCAATGACCAGCGTGATTCAAGGAAATCTGAATCGATGCAGGTTAGCTGATGAACTGCTAGACCAACTGGTGCTTGATCACCAAATAAACTATGCAATCATCAGCGAACCTTACAAGGCCAGAGACAGCTGGTACATTGACGAATCTGGCGCTGCTGCTATCTGGATAGTGGACGCCAATACCAATGTTACTAATCGTGCTGCCGGGCATGGCTACGTCCGTGTAACTGTAGCGCGAACAACTCTTGTTAGCTGCTACCTTTCACCAAATGACCCCATTCAGAGGTTCAAAGAAAAGCTGGAGCTATTAGAAGACGACCTACGGGACCAAACGGGCAACCGGGTCATCGCTGGAGACTTCAACGCTAGAGCAATAGAATGGGGCATGCCTCAAACTAATACCAGGGGAAAACTAATTCTGGAAATGGCAGCCCGACTCGGTGTGGTCGTACTGAATACGGACACGACCCCAACATACAGGCGCCCGGGCTTTGGGTACTCGATCCCCGACATAACGCTCGTCTCGGAGAGACTCTTTCCAAACGCGGTTGGGTGGAGAGTGATGGAGGACCTTACTGGCAGCGACCACAACTACATCACCTTCCAACTCGACCATCCTGGTCAGAGACCGGCAGCGAACGCATCATACAAAACCCGTAGATGGGATGCAGCTAAAGTTGACGCCACCAGGTTCACCGGAACAGTGCTGGCGAAAGCCAGACGGATAACCGACGGCACCAATACGCCACATGCGGCGGTTGAAGAAACCATGCAATGCATGCGCCATGCTTGCAACGTCTCTATGCCACGAATAGGAACGTGGCGAGGCAAGAAGCAGGTATATTGGTGGAATAGCGAAATCGCGGAACTCCGGAAAACATGTCACAGAATGCGAAGACTGGCGACGCGCTCACGTGGCAGATCCGAGGCTCTTGAAAGGGCGGAGGCGTACAAGGGGGCGAAAAAGGCTCTCGGCGCCGCCATAAAAGCAAGCAAACTAAGATGCTGGAAAGAGCTCTGTAAGGAAGTGGATCAAGACCCCTGGGGACAAGGGTACAAAATAGTTATGAAGAAACTTCGACCACCAAATCAGACGATGGACGAAGATGACATGAAGAACATCGTGGAAGCGCTATTCCTCACGCAACTTACTAGAGAAGAGGAACATGCAGCACGAGATGACCGCAACGTGGTACCTTTCAATGAAGAAGAGCTAGAAAGAGCCCTGCGTAGCATGAGGGCTGGTAAAGCCCCAGGACCCGATGGAATACCTGCGGAGGCAATCAGATTAACTGCTAATAGTTGTCCAGAGCTCTTGTTACACATGTATAACAAATGTCTAGAAGCAGGTGTCTTCCCCGCCAGATGGAAGACAGCACGGCTCGTCCTCATACCGAAAGGCAAAGGGGACCCAAGCTCTCCATCATCCTTTCGCCCACTATGTATGCTCGACACAGCGGGAAAAATGATGGAGAGCCTTATAAAGCAACGTCTAACAGCAGCCATAGAAGACGAGGGTGGACTCTCCCACCGGCAACATGGCTTTCGGAAAGGGCACTCCACAATAGACGCCATAACAGAAGTCGTAGAGGCAGTCCGGAAGGCCGAGACGGCAAGCCATCAAGCAAGGCCGGTGGTACTATTGGTGACGTTAGATGTTAAAAACGCTTTTAACTCTGCCAGGTGGGAAGACATGCTTGATGCATTAGAACGCTCCTTTAAGGTCCCGATATACTTGTTAGATATATTGATGGACTACTTAAGAGACCGTTGGCTAATCTATGAAACGACGCAAGGCCAAAGAAAGGTGAAGCTAACAGGCGGGGCAGCACAAGGGTCGGTGCTCGGCCCTGATCTTTGGAATGCTACCTATGACAGTCTCCTTCGAATGCAGATGCCAGAAAGCACTTTTCTAGTTGCTTTTGCAGACGACGTGGCTGCGGTGATAACAGCACGAAACTGCGACCTGGCACAGCTTAAACTGAACCAAGTGATGCGCAGTGTAGACGAGTGGATGAATAATCACGGCCTCCAACTGGCTACAGCCAAGACAGAGATCGTGATATTAACGAAAAGAAGGATTCCCACAATCACCAACATGAATGTTGGGGATCAACAGATAGAGACGCGCCGCTCTACGAAATATCTAGGGGTGAAATTGGACAACAAGCTGACCTTCTCGGAGCATCTGAGAAGCTCCTGCGAGAAGGCTGTGAAGACCATCGCAAGTCTGAGTCGGCTAATGGCAAATACAGGTGGACCAAAGCCATGCATAAGAAAGCTGCTGGCGTCCGCCTCAGATTCTATACTGTTGTACGGTGCAGAAGTCTGGGCGGACGCAATGAAATTTGGGAAGTATCGGGCCGCTATTACCGCAGTCCAACGTAGAGGGGCCCTGAGAATCGCCTCAGCATACCGCACGGTCTCCGCAGATGCTGTCCTGGTCATCGCGGGGACTATACCGATATATCTCCTCGCTGAGGAAAGAAAAATGACTTACGACACTCGTGCAGAGGTACGTAGAGACGTTGCTGCAACGCAGGCGCGTGGTGATTCGATCCGGCGGTGGCAACTACAATGGAGCAGCAGTGCTGCTGGAAGGTGGACCAGGGTATTAATCCCCGAACTAGAACCATGGCTGAACCGACCTCATGGAGAAGTCGACTTCTACCTGACCCAGTTCTTAACCGGACACGGTTATTTCCGTGAATATCTCCATAGAATGGGCAAAGTTCAAACCCCGAACTGCACCTACTGCGGAGCCATAGACGACGTACGCCACACCTTCTTCGAATGCGAGCAATTTGCAGAAGAAAGAAGGCGGGTGGAAGAGACAATTGGCGAACTTTCCCCGGGCAGTGTCATTCGCAAGATGACCTGCGAAAACGTTAGATGGGACATAGTCAGACGATACGCGAGGAATGTCCTCCTTGCGAAACGGGAAGACGGTTGTCTAGCCAATTAGCGTGAGAGTAGCCATAGAGCTCACGTAACGCGCTTCCTTACCTGAAGTAATGCTAAGCGCGGTCCCAGGTAAGGAAGAATGCGCGGGCCGTGGGAGGTTAGGTTTTAGTGCGGTATACTTCAAGAAAAGAAGGAGTCCCACACTCGGAGAGTTCCGCTGCTAGAGAACCTAGTAACGAGGGCTCAAACCCGGTTAGTGCATAAAGCATTTCCTCCTCCCACGAACACAAAAAAAAAAAAAAAAAAAAAAAAAAAAAAATAAAACAAAATAAAAGAAAATAAAATAAGATAAAATAAAATAAAATAATAAAATAAAACGAAATAAAATAACGTAAAATAAAATAAATTAACCCAAATTACAATTGTACAGAGAAACACACAGCACATTGCAGCCATAACCACAAAATGATTGACTTTTTGTCTTGTTCTTCAAATGAAAAAATGCCAAAGAACATAAAAAGCATTTCTGACTATATGTATTAGTCGCATTTTGCCCTTAAAATGTGGTAATTTAACATGTTCAGGTGGACCACTCGATTTTCAAACAAATAAATAACAGTTCCAACGGTGTTTCTTTTTTTGGTTCGAAAACAACATACCAAAATTGTCGAATACATATGATTTGTTGTAAATACCTTTTTACCTAAATTAGAAATAAATAAATAAATTAAATTCAGTAAAAAAAAACCTCTTATAATAACTAATTAAAAAAAAAGCATTGTTAAAAATAAAAAACAATAATAATTTTCATAAAAATTAAAAAGTGAAAAGTTTAGAGACAAACGTTATAGCTTTTCTTATACATCCATTTCGAAAGCTGCAAGCTTTTATGGTCAAAGAAAGTGTGGCCCGTTCTGTTAACCATTGGGCTTTTAGAACCATGATTTGGTGGCCAGCTTGACTCCTAGTTTTATTAATTTTTGCTGCCTATTTGCGCAAGTGTCTACAATTTTTTTTACTATCATTTTGGATTTGATGAATGTGCCCATCTTTTGATACTCCAAGTTTATGTGTACAAACTAACAATTGTATTATTGTTTTTCCGGCTTGTACTTTTTAAAGCATAACACTTTTCATGAAAAATGCGCTTTTCTTCGGTTCTTCAACACCGGTAAAAAAAAAGTTCAACTCCTTTGGCAAACCACCCTACTGAAGATATATACATACTATGTTTATAATCAAATAAAGTAAAAACAATTTATAAATGACAGCAACTGCTCTTATCGGTATTTACCTGAAATGCTCAATAAAAAGTAAACCAAATACGAAAAGTACATATGTAGATGAAAATTATGGTAAATTCAATGTATAGGGCTAGCACACAATTCAATATTGACGAATTTATTACTCAAACTGAACGAAGTTTTCGATATCACGAACCGCATGATAAGGTTGGCCAGTAAATTTTGTTAAATTTTTTGTTGTTTTGCTTTATATGAGTTTTAATGAAAATAATAGCTTGAAATACAAATATGTTCTCTATACTTACTTGCATATTTGCATATGTACAGTGTGCATATATATATTTATTAAAAAATATAACGTTATAAAATTGTATGGCACTTGTTCATGCGCTAGACGATAAGTAGATAAATGGCGTTTATAGTCTTATGTGATTGGGTATAGGTAAATATAAAGAACTAGCATAAGAGACAGACGTTGTCAGATTGGAGCACTATCTTGGTTGGTATTAAGCTTGAACATAACCCTCCCTCATTCCGTTTTTCTATTCATCTAACTAGCTTATTCCATTTCACTGGGCCTTCCCATATTGTAAAAATCAATGAAAAACTCAATACCAATAATAATTTTAGAGTTGCTCTTCCAATTTATGGTGCGCAGTTTCAAACTTACGGATAGCATCTGATAAGTCGGACGAATGAAAGTCTTAGCCCACCCAAATTCATCAATAGCTTTATAGCACAACTGAGAAAGCAGAAATTATGTATGACATGAATGTCTCATCATACCTGACCTTATCTGTGGCTTGGATCATAGACAGTGATGATATGATTTCCCCTGTTTTGTTAGCTTCCAAGTTTCAACGGCTACTCAAAAATCGATAGGGAAAATTTCCCGGTTCGAGCTAATTTTCTAAATATCTCTATCCTGCCATTGACAACGGGTAATGAACTTTGCTCCAAAGTTGAACCAAGAGTCTATTCTAAATTGCGAAGATGAAAAGTTTTGATTGAGAGTGAAATTCGAATTTTTTTTCTGTAGTAACTAGATCGACACTTTTTTTCCAATTGTAGCAATAATGGTAGTTATAAAACTTAGGAAATAGCTTATTATAGCAGAATTAGGCAGCGTACGGACCATTCTGGGATGGGCTTCGGGATAGGTTCGGGATAGTTTCGGGACTCTTCGGCACTTTTTGCCATTATTCCGGAATCTATTTTGAATTGTTGCCGGAAGTATTTTGGAATCATTTATGTAAAATATAAAATTTGTTTTTCGAAGTTTTCCGGGGAAATTTTTAGAGTATTTTTGGGATTATTTTGAAACTTTTTCAGGATCATTTCGGTCCAACCACAATAACAAAAGTGCTCGAAAATATCGCGACAACAATCCCGCATTAATCTCGGAAAAGCCCATAAAAATTCTCAAAAACTGTCCTGAAAACAATCCCGAAATGATCATGACTTGATGCGACAGCAATGCCGAATTAATACCGGAAAAGACCCCAAAAATTCCCAACAATGGTCCAAAAAACAGTCCTGTAATGATTCCGAAATTATACCGAAGAAGTCCCCAAATTATACCGAAACAGTCCTAAATTTATTCCCAAAAAGTCCCGAGATGATCTAAACCTTGCCTAATTAAGCAACAATGAACAATTTCCTTAAGTCTATATTACCTAAATTCTAATACAATTTTTTATTTCCGTTGTATCAAAAATATATCAATCTAATTTCAGAATCAGATCTCACTCTCAATCAAAACTTCTAAAATGTTTTAATAACTTACCAAATCACAAGGATAAAGTGCTCTCTTACCAAGAACTACATTCATCAAAATAATTGAAACATGAATCACAGTGGGGTTTTTTTAGTATTAAAAAAATAAAAAAAGATTTTAAGCGCCACTTGGGCAGGTCCAATTT
Organism: Merzomyia westermanni; assembly: GCA_949987695.1. NCBI lineage: Eukaryota > Metazoa > Arthropoda > Insecta > Diptera > Tephritidae > Merzomyia > Merzomyia westermanni. The sequence goes on from OX465288.1 coordinate 36,430,326, forward strand.
CACAACGGACTGTCATTGACTTTGGTTAGCTTCTTTAAGTTTTAATTTTTGTTTACTGAAAGTAAGTACTTTAATACGCATTAGTAATGTTGAAGTCATGTTCCGCCATTTGTAAAACGTCAAAATCGCAATCAGAAGCGCACGGCGTAAACGCGTACGCCAAAGGTAGGTGCTTGTTCCGCATAACAGAGGGTTGGTGGACGTGCATACCGTGCTTATTTGGAAACTACAATGGCAACCGGGCCATGGCGTTTTGGTGGTAATTGATGAGCTCAGCCATTGTGGCGGACACATATGACTGATGATGCGCTACGCCACAAACAACAGTCAGTCGCTTAAGCGGCTCAAGCAAATACCATACCTGCTCGTCGCACATGCAAGTTGTGTGAGGAATGGGCCGCATATGGGCGAAGGAAGCGAGACATGCGCTTGAGCTAAGGTGAATTGATTGCAATAATAATTTTTTGTTATTTATTTTACTTCTTTTTTGGTTGTGTGTTTGCTGCTCTCTCAATATCTCAAATACCACAAATGTGCTTAGATAGATTAGCTTCCAGCATGACTATAAGCGGCTCTCAGTATGGCATGGACAAAATAAAGCGATTGTCTAATAGAAAATTTCGATTGCTGTGGGCTTTGATGCACAGCGCCAAAGCGGATTCCGTGTCGCATTCAAATGCAACGCCAGCAAGCATAATAAATACTCTTTGGTAACGATAATTTTTGCAGAATTTATTTTGTTGGTTATGTTGCTTTGTTGTATGAGTGGATGAGACAGCAAAACATGGTGTAAACGCTCACAAAAAAACAAGAACGGTAAATCTATAGATCTATCTGGAGATTAATTTACTTTGGCATAAGTCCCTTAGGGTAACACTTTGTTTATATGTCCTATTACTTTCAAATTAAAGTTTGCTTCTCAGAAGAAGAGTATAGTCTTTGCTTTGCAGATTTCTTGGGAAAATTTTGCTTAAGGTGATACAGGGATAATAGAAGACGAGTAGAGCTAGACGAATAAGGGCAAGGGCGTGATAGAAGGCGAGTGAGATGACATAGTGACTAAGAGCAGAAGGGTGAGGGAATGTAGATGATGAAGTAGGCGGAGGAAATAGTATAAGTGATCTCACCAGCTTTATCTCAAAGGCATGCATAAACACGTGGATATGGAGTGAGAATGAGGAGGTGAAGATTTATACGGAGAGGAAAATGAGATTGATTGAATACGCACGGAGATAGAGGGGAGATTGCGATGGGAATAGAAGCATAGAATAAGATGGAGATCAATGAATCTATATCATGTGGAAGTATAAGCTGGTTGCTAATTTCTCCTCACATTCACCGCTTTGACACTACGTCTGCGAATTACAGAAACAAAATACATGGAAAATGTTTGAACGTGTGCGCGTAAGTCGCCCTGCGTTCGCCTGTATAGACTCGCCTTGATGGAGATATAAATGAAGATAAAAACAGAAATAGAAATGGGTAAAGAGATAGACTAGAGGTAGTTTTAAAGATTGATACAGGAATGCAGATTAAGATGAGATAGAGTTAAAGATAGAGGTAGAGATAGATATTGAGAAACGGATAGAGAAAGAAATAGACGTAAATAGTCTAGAGATTTATATATCAGAAATATAGATGGAGATAGAATTAGCGATAGATGTAGGGGTAGGATAGAAATAGATATCAAAATGCCTAAATAGGTAAAATAGAGATAGAGATACCGATAGAGATAGAAGTAGATTGAGATTTACTGCTGCTTTGATGTTGAAATCCTCAGAATATTACACGTATTATTTTTGGGAAAACGTAATCAAATGAGTTTCAAAATCACTTAGAAGGCGCATCGTGGGAGGCGAAGCAATCTGTGACCTAATCACATAACTAAGAAAACATGAATATGTTGTTGTTGTTGAAACCGAAAACCACTCTCCGAGTGTTTGGGGATTATTATGGATATGAACAGCTCTTTCTGGAATTAATTCTGTACTCTCCTGTACTAGCACCTACTTATGTGACTAAGCCACTTACAATTAAGCTAAATTTAGTTGAAATTTGAAATAGGTTCCCCTAACTTCGGTTGTAATTGCAAACTGTTTTTATTTTAAAATTTTTTAGCTGTTAGTATAAGTCCACCCAAATCGACGCCATTTGTTCGGGTACTTCGATATAAGTTATTTAGCCAAATAAAATAAGCCTTACATAAAGTGTACAGTTTTTTTCGGGTACAATCTACCTTTGCTTTCCACATACAAAATGCATCAATTCATTCCTTTTGTCATTTCCGCAATCTCAGCAATAAACTTTAATTTGGAAATGTAGTTGCAGTGGCCTTTCAAAGGCGGTCTTAGCTATTAGTTTATTTTTTTTTTTTTTGGTTTTAGCTGGCGGTGTTGCTTGCTAATGGTAGCACTAGTATTTTGGTGAAGCTTTGTTATTGGTGAGCGCAATGATTTATGCTGGCCATAATGAGCAATTAAGTTTATCGCCAAATAAACAATTACTTTACAAAGCTTCTAATGCATATGCAGATTCACATGAGTACTTCAGGTAGATCATGCTTTTTTTTTAAAAAAGGATTATATACCAATGTTTGTACCAGCACGAACATAATTATAATCAGTGTTGGGCAAATTATAATTGTTAAAACAATTAATAATTAACAATAAAATTGTAATAAATATTTGAAAGGAATTAAATAAGAATTACCCGGGTAATTCCAAAAAATATTTAATAAATTGCTTCATAATACAATTAAAAAATTAATTATAATTTTTTCAATTGTAATTAATTTAATTTTAAATAATTTAATTGCAACAAGCAATTTAAATTTTAATTCAATTAGTTTTAAAACAATTTGTTTAATTGAAATTAAAATAATTAATTGCAATTAATTTCTTAATCAATTATTAAATCGATTAAAAACCTAATTGATTAACGCCCAACACTGAGTATAATATTCAGTAATACTAAGTATGTAATTATATTCAAACAAAAGATTGGTCTACAGCTAGTTATATCAAACTACTCCGGAAAAGTTGAATTTCGTAACAAATATAAATAAATAGTTTTGAACATACTTGGGCATAAAACTCTTGCAGAACAATAGTAAATCGCACAACTGTTGTAAAGTCGAAGCTTCGGAGGGTGAAACTCATTGAAATCAGTGACTGCAATACTAATCACTCAAGCTATACATGACAGCTAGAACTACTGCAGCACTTAGACTTGCGAACCATTTTCCTCGTCTTACAAGCATTCTTCATAGTTGGGGACTTATATTTGGTACCCGTCTAATTTATTTCAATCCACGAGAATATATTTTTGAAAATGTTACTTGTAAAATAGTATTACTTTCGATTAACTCTGTGTTTCACTGCCGGGTAAGTATGAATGTTATCAACTTTCATGTTGTATAAATATTCATGGGAAAGATTTTGATGCTTAAAACGGTAGCATAATTACATTAACACGTTACTCAAAACAGAATAAATTTTCATAGTTTAACCAAACTTTTGTAGGACAATTGAAATGGGAAATAAAAGATATTCGAGTCATTTAAAATGTTAACGTACATATGTAAAAGAAACTCTTTTCGAAATTCTATAGAACAAAGAAAATGGTTTGAATGATACGACTTTTTCCCTTAGAAGTTGAATTTGACCTTAAAAATTCCAGAAGAGCCGATTTTAAAATAATGCAAATAAAAAATAAAACTGAAAAAATTATAACTATTTTTTATCAAAAAAATTAAACTGAAAAAAGATTGATTAGGTATTTTACATAGGTTTCGCTCAAATTTCCGTTAAGCATGACGAGACATGCTCGTTCATATGCTTTAAACTGCCTTCCGATACTAGGAAATCTTTAATTTTTCATTAAAAATATAAAAGTAATCATTATCGGGGGTCCCTGTATCTGACATGTAGAAGAATACAAAAGCTTAAACACTGCTCTTGATAGCTCAAAGTCAAAAGATTATGGACCATGCATTTAAAATAACTGAGAATAGTTTTTGTACGCGAGTGTGACGATCCACGTAAATATGTGTGTTTTATTTATGAAAATTATAATAATTTTTTGTTGATGTCCAATATTTTTGAATATTTTAGTTTTCTTTCTTAGTTGCGTTTCTTAAAGTTTCTATCAACTTACAAGAAACTGTGGATGGTGGGAAAGCTCAATATTTTTCAATTTATGTATTCAATATTCGATTTTCTTTATTTAATTCAGAGATGCCCACAGACTTTTTATGGCGAGAAAATCTCATGTATGGAAAGAAAATTTACGTTGATGTGTGTTTTTATATAAATTTTTATTAAATTCAAAATAACCCAGCTATGTGCTACGAATTTCAAATATATATTTATTTACTATTTGTCTACAATCTTTTAGTTTTAAGTTATAAATATCTATATATAAATAGACAAGATGAAAAAATGTGGAACCGTTTTCTGCTAAACTATAATTCTAAGGTATACAAATTATATATGTATAGATAGGAAATTTGGAGGTGTACTTTTATCCGTAAATAAAAAAAGTTTAAAAAATCATTTTAATATAAAAAATTGAACATAAAAGTCACACCGCTACACATGCACTTATTCACACTATAGAGCCGCTGGTGTGTGAGTAAATATGTCATGCACGATTTTGTATAATTCGTGTGATCGGCTCTCAGTGTGAATGCGAAGAGTTGGTAGTGGACCAATGTCGTGTGTCGTGCATTTTTGCTTTAGTTGTTTTTATTGCATTGATCACTGGTTACGCTGCTCAGTGCCAGCTGCTCTCCTGAGAGCACGAAAAGTTGCTTTGTTGGAGATATAAACAAGCAATTTCAAATATGAGCAAATATGTAAACTTCATTGCTTCTACCTACAGTAAAGGTAAGGAAAGGAAAGAAAAGAAAGGGAATGGAAAGAAAAGTAAAGGAGGGGAAGGGAAGGAAACGGAAAGGAGGGGTACGGAAAGGGAAGAATAAAATAATTCAAAATAGAGACTGCAGAGAGTAAAAGAAGAAATCAAGGAAAACGAAAATATGTTAGAGGAAAGGAACGACAGAGAAAGGAAGGGAAAAAGGCAGATGAAAAGTACAGCAAATAATGAAAATAAAATAAAGTTTAGTGGTTGAATTTCAACCACTGGGCGTTCTCTAGTTTATATTATAACCGAAAGCCTCAGAAAAGGTGTTGCATAATTGAATAAATCTTGATATTGGCTTATTATATTCATAGTGAGATCCAAGCGCAGCAGGCCTGTGCGCAGGGGACTGTCTTTGGGGGGAGGGGTTTGACCTTTTGGATGCTCAGAGAACATTATGATTTTTGATAACTAATTCTTTTGACATGGTATATGCAAAATTGGCACTAAAGATAAACATTTATTGTAAAAAGCATTCGTTATTGACAAGTCTTGCTTTGTAAATGGAATTCGTGGCATTTGCCAATAAAAATTCAAATAGTAATGGGAAGCAAATAATAAAAAATTGCATATTTATTAACTGTTGAGTCAAAAGAAAAATACCAAAACATACCCTAGTTATTGCGTATCAGTCAACAAACGCACTCCTCGAGGTATCGAAAAAAATTCATCTAAAACCTCTTGAACATCAATCTTGACATCCCGATGTATATTCAGGGAAGCTAAACCGTTCAGCCGATCTTCAGTCATAGTTGATCGAAGATACGTCTTCAGACGACGTAACGTTGAGAAGGAGTGTTCATTATTCCAGCTGCCATTATTCGAAGAATTTGATGAACATTTGGAAAAGCCTGTGCGTTGCAAATGTCAAGTGCTTCAAGGGAATTGTAGATTTCCTCCTTAGCAATGCTTCGTCGCCGAAGTTGAACTTCAGCAACCCATATTTCACTGGAATTATCGTGCAGAATTGAAGAGTATGATTTGAATAACTCAACACATGACTTTTCATCTAAAATTTTCATCTTGTTTGGAAATAAACAGGCGAAATTCGATCAAATATTCCAATGATTCAAAAATCGATTTTGTAAATGAGTGATATAAGTATCGACGTAAGGTATGTAAATGGTGATTCGATAGTAATCTTCGACTGAATTAGCTGGTGTGTTGGAGAGCTGAGTTTGTTTCGAAGCAAGTCTTGGGCTTGCGCAACTCAAAGTCATGTTCTGCGCTAATTTTCTCACATTTTTAAAGATTTCTCTGAAACTCTCTACAGCATATTCTCTTCTTTTGGTCAATTCCCTTTTTGCAGCATCGGCTAATTTGATGGCATCTGCAAGGTCCTGATTTTTTGTTTTTATAACTCGACTGAGACACAACGTTAAGGAATGTACTGAGCTGAGGAAATGAAAATTGATCTCCAAACTTTAATATGATTCTCAGGGTGCCAATTTTGATAATTGCTACAGGACAGCAACCCAGGTGAAAAAATTATTAATTAAATTTAATGAGATCTTTACTGTTGATATTTATGTAGATGTTCATTTTAAACAGATCTGCATTAGGTCTACAGACTCTTACATAAATCTATGTAGAGTAATTCAAAGTATGCGGTATGGAGACATTTTACAAATCAACACTTAAACGTCAAGTATCATCATCGTGTTCTAAATTGAAAAGTAATCTTTGCTGAACATACGAATTTATTCGTAGATCATCTGCCTGGATTTCAATTCAGCATTTTGCGCGAAGAAAACTGATATTATTCGGATAATATTGTAGATCTACAGAGATCTGCATTAGATCAACGTAGATCTGAATCTAAGTATATAATAAACAATTAGGGCTTAAAAATATATACCAATTGGCACAAAATCTTTGGAGATTTATCACGATCTTCTGGGGAATGGTGCATGACCATTGTAATTTTACTGACAAAAGTTAATATTCATGCACTTACCCGTCTAGACGGTGTGAAAAATTGTGTTTATACATAGAAAAATATATTTTCTGCCTTTTTTTAAATAAGTTTTTATTGAATAATTACTAAATTTTTTGATTGAATACGGCAAGCTTTTGGAAAATGATATAGAAGCAATAACCTGAAGGAAAATTATATCTTTTAAGCCTTTTTTTTAACTATTACAATTGAAATTATTCCGAACAGTTTATTCGAATTCGGTATGAATAGACGAGTATACAGAATATTAAAACCCGAAAACTTAGCAATTTACGCCCTAATTCTTGTGTGGTAACAACATTCGTTTTACCGACCAATAAATAGTTTGGAAACTTTTACACCCTTTTGGTATTCTGCCGGCTTAAGTTGCAGTTCAATTTCGTAACCACAAAAATAGGTGGTTACCGCGAAAAATTGCAAGTGTTTTTTAATTATTTTTGTGGACAGAAAATACCTGAAATTTTGTACACATACTAGTTTACAAGATTTAATAAACAAGATAAGCTCTCTTTTTACACGAAGTTTCGTTCGCGTTTACATTTTGTTCTCTATTGCGCATTGTTTTTTTTTTGACAGCGTTGCCATGTACGCTTGAATCGCGGTAACATGACCTGCATTGCTAACGGTTACGATTTTCGGTTAGATAATCAAAATACCGGTACGCACAGAATTGACCCGTTAATGTAGACTGTAGTAAATATTCTTTGCGTTATTTAAATTTTGTGTGAGTGAATTTGAGAAAATAGACTCCAAATGATAGTACAATAGTCTAGTAGACTACTAACAAACGAAATATATAAAGGAGTTAAGGTTATCAGTGAAGTCGAATATTTGTTATTTGATTACGTTTATTTCATTAACTCACAAGATGTATTCTAAAAGTAAAAAAATATCAAATAAAAACTAACTTTTTTCAAATCAAAAATAAAACCTTGTATACATTGGTAAAACATAAAATTTGGTAGTGTTACATCGATTCAAAATTAAAGAAAATTGTACCAGTAATTGAATGCATAAAAGAATTGAGATATGTACACCTGTGTTCAATATAATAGTAGTGAAATTGAAACGGATATCGTTTGACGAAGTAAGAAGAAGCTGATATGTTAATAATTTCCATTTAAAATATAGCAAATTCCATAACAGAAATAGAATAAAAAGAAATTTTAAAGTTTTTACAAATTTCTGGAAAGTTAATTAAACCTTAAAAAATGGTGAAAAACATCTTTAAATTTTTGAGTATGCAGTTTTGCAAACCAATCAATTTTAGTATAATATAAATAATAAAATAATACCCGTCCTGCAATATGAAGCAGATGCATGGACGATGACATCCGCAGATGAGTCGGCCTTTGGAGTATTCGAGAGAAAGGTTCGTCGAAGGATTTACGGACCCGTACGCGATACCGACGGTGTTTACCGAAGAAGATTTAATGATGAGTGGTATGAGCTCTACGCAGACATCGACGTTGTCCAAAGAATTAAAAACCAGCGAAAGGAATAAGATGCTCTGGCCCGGAAGGTATTCTTGTCGGAACCCACCTATGCACGCAGAGGAAGAGGGAGGTCCCCACTCCATTGGAAACACCAAGTGGAGAACAATCTGCGATCCCTTGGCGTTTCTAATTGGCGTCAACTGGCAAAAGAGACACTCAGGTGGCGCGCTTTGTTGGAAGGTCAAAATTGTTTAGACGGTTAAACAAACAGCTATTAAGGGCTGTGGACCTATATATCAGTGATGTAACGAAAGCCACTTTTTGAATATTCGCGAATTCAAATGCGAGTATCAACTAATGATATTCGCAAATGCGAATATTCAGTTTTTGTTCAAATTTGTCGATAATTGTGTAGGAATATGCATTGTTTGCATTTGGTGAGCGAATCGACATGTTGCGAAGACTCCTGGGCATTGTTTACTCCTACTAGTTTGACATCTTCTTTTGCTAATCGAAGTGGAAGGCAATGGATGAAGGGACTCCATATACTATGCTCCTCGGTACCCCCCTAGACATTTTCCATGGCGCCGTCTATGAAGTTTTCTACGATGGGTTTTTATATATATAAATAATCTAATGTTCTGGGCCCTCTTCGCCAGAGTATATGTCTACAAGTAGCGCTACTTACTCCGAAGCCCCACAACACAAACCAACACAGGGTGGTTTGCATTCAATATTTAAACAAACAAATTTAAATAACATAATATTGACCCATTAAGTTCACAAATAATTGAAAATAAAGCGGTTCTAGATTGCTTATTTTAAGAAGAGTGGCTCCAAAGTGTTATAAAAAATTTGTATCTTTAGCGCTCTGTTGAAATTAGAGTTAGTTTTTTTATGAACAGTGTGTTTTGTTATTATGACTTCTCAGTCGGAGCTATTTTGATTCGAGAGTGTGAATGCACAATGATAGACTTAGAACAAGAGCAGTAGCTGTGTTCGGTGACACAAAACATTTGAGGGAGAGAGTTACAGGTTTTTTGCTAGGGGAATTTCACTCAGTACAAATTGCAAGTGATAACAGCAGATCGTGACATGGGAAAGCAACAACGAAAATTTTAAAATGTCAGCTATTTACCAATCGAAATGCAACAGATGATTTGCTGCAAGTTTTTACTGACTCCTGTTCGGCGTTTTAGAAAGTTTTACGTCATTCTCACTTTGCTAACACTTCTTTGCAAGTTTTATCACCGAACACAGCTGATGACTATTGTTATCTTTGTTTTGGTTATGCAACTTTATTTGCAGTGTTCGAATATTGCAAAATTTAAGAAATTTTTAATCAAATTGAAACAATAGCAACAGCAAAGTAACTACCCAACTTTCCAAAAAACTACCAAAAATAACTATAAGTTTTAGTTTTTATACGACATTTTCAAAGTAATTTCCTTTTACACACCAAAAGACAATATTTACATTTATTAAAATTGAGCATTCGAAACTTAAAGCAAGCCCATGATAGTTCATGTTGCAATAAACATTAAAAAACATTGGGGAAAAAGCGTTCATTTTTTTAGTCTGCACGTATTTGTTTGTGCTATAAATTTAAATTCGCATCTGCAATACGTGATTGCGATTATTGTAACCGTGATTGAGAACGGGAGCAGATTCTCTCAAATCCAGTCACGGGGTTTTCTTTGAAGCTGTTCGACTTATTGTTATACAGGGTGGCGCAAAAGTAATCCTCCTATCAGAAAATGCTATAAATTTTGCGATTGGCCCCTAAAGTCAGTTCTGTTTTGACATTTGTGTAGCAAACACATGCGAAATACACGTTAATAAACAATGTTATGCTACACTGCTTCAGAACGCGGAATATTGCTGACTATTTATTTGACCAATAATCGGTCGGGGCCAAACGGTTACTGTGAATGCTGAGCACTACAGAGCAATGATCAACGAGTTCTTTTTGCCGCAACTTGATGAATTGGGATTGGAAAACATGTGGTTCCAACAAGACGGTGCAACAGCACACACTGCACGTGCCACAACCGATATGCTGAACATCGGAAGCTTACTTTTGCGCCACCTTGTATTTCAGTGGCTGAAGTTTAATTATTAACTGAAAAAATTTGTTAAAAAAAAGTGCATTGTTATTTCCTAAGAGGGAAGTATTTTTGTTTAAGCGTCTACAATTTTTAATTTGTTTCTTTAGATTACATATATTTATAGTTTATCGTTGAAAAATATATTTTTAGTTTGATCATATATTATTAGTTGAGTTACTTTTTTATGCATTAAAAAACATTGGAAATAAATGGATTTTAGTCTTATTAACCTGGTATTATCTTCAAATTGCTTTTTTCTGATACTCATATTCGCAGAAATTTTGCGAATGCGAATGTCCCAAAACATGCAAATATTCGTGGCATCACTGCTATATACATATGTATGTATGTATGGAAAAAGTAACAAACATCCAGGGAAAATTTTTAGGAACTTCTACCTTGCACATTATTAAGCTAAGATCGAATGAGCTATAAAACTGTGCACTCAAAAATTTTCTGAAAATTATACCCAAAGATATTGAAATTTTGTTGTCAATTTTTAAAAGTTTAATTAACTTTCCCTAACGTTGTGTAAACTTTGAAATTTCTTTTCATGTGGTTTCTGTTATGAAATCCGCTATATTTTAAATGAAAATTTTAAAAAACACAGCTACTTTTTATTTCATCGAACGATATCCAATTAAATTTCACTACTATTATATTGAACACAAATGTATATATCTTTTTTGTTATTTCTTTACTTTAGGGTAAAACGATGAACCTGCTCAGAATGGGATATAAAAAGAGATAAGTACCAGGTATATATTTTTCGGTTGCTTACTTGCTAATATTCAATTCATACGAGATCTACAAAATCCAAATGAATAAACAACTTTGCTCTAGATTCTAAACCGAAGATTTATTTCTATTATTTAAGAATATTTCATCAACATTTGTTGCATAATTATATTTAATTGTCGTTTATTTATTAAACTATTTTGTACTTTGCAGATAAATATATTTAGAGTGGCACATGGAAAGACATACATACATACCTACATATGGTACAATTGGACACAAACAGGTCAAAAATTCTTGTGGAATAGAAAATCAACAAATATAATGATAACAAAAGAGCAATGACGTTTTACAAAAGTAACATATATATTTTTTCAAATAGTTACTGTGCATACAGGGCATATAAACAAAAAGAGAAACAACAACAAAATAATAATAAAACCAACAAACTGAATGCGCAAGCGCAATGCAACAGTCCGCAGCTGAACACTTGCACCTAGTATGATGGCATATAATCAAATAATATGTGTGTTTGTGCGTTGGTATTACAACAATGCTTATCGCAGATACGACGACGACAACGTTTACCAACAACCAAATTGTTATCGGCGGTTGCGGTGGCGACGTTGACGGCAACGATAAGATAAGGAACTCACACATGCACGTGAACTTACCTGGAGTGGTCGCAAATAAATCATAATTCTTACATGTACCTAAAGACGCACATACATACATACATCTGTACTTATGAAACGCACACAAACGCACTTACTAAGGCATGAGTGTGTGTGTGCAATTCGGTGACTACTTCAACTCTGTGAAAGTTTAAGGCCGAGTTTCTCACGCAGTTAACAAAGCAGCTCTTTCGCGGCAGGAACTCATTGGAAGACCACGGGCGCTGGGGAAATGATGTAAATATCTTATAGAAGGTCTAATAAGTTTGAATGAAGAACGAAACCAAACACTGAGGATTACGGAACGACGAAACCGGTTTGTTACGAAATCAAATTTGACACGGGGTGACGTAAAATTTTTCCAATATACATCAACTCTCCACACTGTCGGAAAATAAAAACAGCACAAAACGGAGTACTTCGTTGTTTTATTAACAGACAATCGCTCTAGTACCAGAAGGTGCTAGCACCCGAGCGTACCGGATTAATATCTGGCAAAGAATTGTCCACTTCAACAAAAGTTTTTGGGAGAGTTTAATGAAAAATAAAATAAAAATACAATACAAAATTGTTTTGTTAAAAAGCAACAACTACTAAAAAATAGCTCTTCACTTAGAAAAACTTGAAATCTGAAAATAAATTACAATATTTTCCTGTTGAAACAACAACAACAAAAACTGAGTGGTGTTAGAAATACTTTCGTTTTTAAATTTCTTTATGTTGACGGCCTCAGCAAACGCACTCTGTACTTATGACACATGAACTAAGCACACTAGCCACTATACTAACGCGCGCTACATATATGCATTACCATCTCAGCGCATGTAAATAAAAAAAATAAATGTATTTATGTGATTTACAAGGGAAACGAGGGATGCGGTTACCCACAACTGAAACGCGCACCTTCACCAGCACCCTCGCAACATGTCTGGCGGTTCTTAAAGGTAAATATTTAGGCAAATATCAAAATTGCATAAGTATTTGTGTGAACTCGAGTAGTTAGTGTATGTATTTGTAAGTCTCATCCATGGAGTGTAGTAGGTCTAGTAGGTTTAGGTGTTGCTCGACGAATTTAATTGGAACGAAAAGGTGTTAAACGTGCATTGCGTCGGGTTGTCACTAAGCATAGAAGTGTCCGCCCGTAGAAATCATTATAGCCTAGGAAGCAAGAAGAAATAAGAACCAATTAATTACTCATTCCAAAAATTAAATGTAATTATTGAACAAAAAATTAAATTTTTAAAGAAGTTCCAAAGACATACACAAAAAGTGATTGCGAAACGTGCGTTAATATCAAACTCGACTGTGCCTTTGAGTAGCTAAAGTGAAAGTGAAAAGTGTTTAGTTTTAACAAAATTGTGCCAAAAGACAGCGCATATCGAATTTACGTATAAGTGCAAATATTTTATTAAATTATCTTGTGTTTAGCATAAGAAACCCTATCAACCAAAATGCAACTCAAGGTATGTGGGCGTGCGCATAAAGTGATCTCATTATAAATATTTACCTGCAATCACTATCTCGACGGTACTGTTTTGATTTTTTTTTTACTTTATCAGACCAATATGAATTGGGCGGGAAAAATTATCTATGTTTGGACCTGATAGCCAGCCTGATAGCAATGTATAACCAAAGTGATATGGAGTTTCCAAACAAGAATCTGCCTTTTTCTATGTTTACAATATGTTGCAGAATCAACAAAGACTACCGGTTTGCGATATATGATTTCAATTTTTTAGATAGCCAAGTATGAATATTTAAATCCTTTAGATTATGTCATAATCGCATCTGTTAAATTAGAATATAATTGTGAATCCATTGATTAAATGCATCTTTTAATAGACAATGATTATTATAAATCTGCTCAAAACCAGCAATTAATAATAGATTACCATTAAAACCAGTCATTATTTCTTGAAATTTATCAGAATAAATTTAAAAAAAAAATCTAAACGCATACAAACTAATCAATAGCTATTTTTATTTTTGATTATTTCGCAAAAAAAAAATAAAAAAAATATTAAATTCTTCTTATAATCGCTAAGTTCCTTTTTCAAATCAATTAGAAAATAATCATTAAAAATTTAAAATAATAGTAATTAGTTATTCTATGGATTTAAAAAAAACTAAAATAAAAATAAATAAAACAAGCAAAATAAATTTAAAAGAAATCATTACGTTTAATAATCATTACAAAACAGGTCTGGAAATAATCCTATATAGAAAGCACAGTGCCTAATACAGCGCCAAATTTTCAAATGTCTTGCTTATCCACATATTTTCGGTACACAAGAGACGAATCTTCCAGTCGAACTTTAAATAACTTTTCCTTGAAACTTTTTTTTTTTTTTTGTAAGTTTTAACGAGCTCAAGACCAGTTGATATTAATTCTTTGGTTAATTATTATTATTTTTGGTTAGAGGAAAAAATTGACAGCAACAAACATATGCATATTATAGTTATAGTACTATTTCGAAAACAGCCACGATTTCTCGTCAGAGTAATTCGTATAGTCTTGCTATTTTCAGAGGATCTTGTGGAGAATCGAACCCACTCAGTCTGATTGCAAGCTGCTTAATTCAAGTTTTCCTCTAATTGTTGTTTGTTATCTTGCTAACGGTATACACAATATTTTAGACATTCTGTCTATATGTAAATCATGTATGCTGGACTTGGTTTTTGTACATTCTTCTTTCTATTTTTAGAAGATAGTTATTGTACATAACCGCCTGCTCCGCTATACATTTGTTTTTGTTGTTGGTTTTATGGTCTGGCGACAATGCAAAAAAGTAGAAAAATACATTTTTTTTAAATACATTTTCTTCTAGTAATGAATTGATGACCAGGGATTCAATTCTGGTTTTGCGTTATCGTGAAACGAAAAAAATCTTTTCACTTTAGTTATTACTTCACGTTTTCCTTTCCATACTTCACTGGGCTCAAAAATGCGATTCTGATATGTGCGGTGAAAACTCTTTGTTGAAGAACATTTTAAATGCGTTGATACAAGTTGTGCTTGCTAAATGATAGTTTATTATATAATTGTAAAAATAAAAGTAATTTTTATCACTTAAAACGTTTACATTTTTAAAAAATCCGATTTTGGAATTTTTTAGAAATTTTGACGTTAACACCAATTTTATATTGGCGTTAACTTTTTTCACTTCACTTCAAATCGAAAATTTAAAGTAAAACGAGAATCGAAATTCGTGGTGAATTGACGCATTTACTTTTCACTTCACGTTAATGCAAAGCCAGAATTGACTCAGTTTGAATTTGGTTATTTTGAATAAAATTTTTTTATGTTGATTTTCCATCTCCTAATACATATTTGTCGATGTTTTAGATCTACTTCAGGTGAATACTTAAAACTGTTGAAATAATTTAAATTTTCGAAAGAAAATTCGCAGCTAGTTTCACGAAAGAAACTTCAATTAACAGCCGTATTCCCAATTTGTTTTAGTTCAATAGACATTGTCAATCGAAATTATTATAGGTGTACACAGTCAAGAATGACAAAAATATTGCCTTTTTAATTTATCTACCCTATATGGTAGCTTCTTTTCAAGGAAAACATTTTCAAATAATATGACAAAACTTTATTGATTTATAGAAAAATTAATCAAAAGCAGACCTGTTAAATTCCTATTGCAATTAAGTAATCAATTAATTAGTGCGCTTTTTCAATCATTAATGATTATTTTAATTGTTTTCAGAAATTTTCAAATAATAATAAAAAAAAAAAAATTTAAGTAATCAAAAAAACCTTTTTTTTTGGATTGTTTTTGATTTTTTGGATTGTTTTTGATTTTTTGGATTATTTTTGATTATTTTTGGCTTTTTGTTGATTATATTTGATTGTTTTGCTATACCGTTGTAAGAAACATCACAGCATGGCAGTATTTGTAAGATGTAGTCATGAACTGTGGCAGCCTCCGTTATGTGGTGGTTCTGTGCAAGCCTGCCACACCGAAGATCCCAAGTTCAAATAACGGGACAGGGAACATCAAAATGTTTGGTAGAAGTGATTTTAAAATAGGGTCGCCTTGGGCAGTGGTAGGAAACCCTCCAAGTGATTTCTTACATGAAAAAGCTTCGCAGGAATAAATACAAGCAGCACACTATAAAATTGGAAGATAAGCTCGGTCTTAATCTCCTCGGTGTTACATATTATTATAATTATTAGTAGTACAGAACCGTGACGTTGCAAAAACAGTCGGATCCTGTGTTACATTGGAGTAGTCGCATAGTACTCCTTTGCAATGCATTAGCGGGCCACCTAAGCTTTTTACAACCCAATCTTTGCGTATGCTATTAGTTACATACGAGTATGTATGTACTTTATTGTATACAAGTATATACTTAATTTGATCAAAACTTGTATAAAGACGAACTTTATACATCGCTCTTACATATTTCCATGTATGTGCTTATGCTTGCCTGAAACCATACCAAAAGTAATGAAAAGTAATCAAATAATCAAAAGTAATCAAACAAATATTTTTTCATTGTTTATGATTTTTCTTTATTTTTTTCTTAAATCAAATTGTTTTTTTTGTTTGTTGTTTCTTTTATTGTTTTTTAAAATAATGATTAAAACCCGAAAACAATGGTAATCAATCATTAATATGCTGCCCCAAAAAGTAATCAGTCGAACCGGTAATCATTATGATTATTACTTATTACTTAGCAGGTATGATTTGGGGGCGGCCGTGGTAGTAGTGCAAGTTCCAAAGTTCGAGCCCTAAGACAGGTAACATAAAAGTGGTTGAAAAAGTTTTTTCAAAACGGGGTCCCCCCTCGGCAGTGGTTTGACAAACTCTCCGAGTGTATTTCTGCATGTAGAAGGCTTCTCAGCATTGTCAAATGATTTGAATACCTTTGGAGACAAGATAAAAAGGGGAAAAACTACAAACCACTTTAGCATAACTATGCTGGTGGTTCAAGAACAATGAAAAAAAAATATTGATGACGAAGAGGATCCGCGAAATTATAGTAACGAAAATAGCAATGATGAAGTAAACTTACCGGCTTTAAAAAAATCGTAATTTTAGATTTTAGCATCATCAAAAAAGATAAAATTTTGTAGCAGAAAGATTACTGTTATTAAGAAAGAATTTTCCGGCCGGGTGCAACATATTGAGAAATAAGGCCTAATTAATCAATTTCCAATATGTGAAATAAAGCCATAGAAATTTGAGAAACAAAGCCATATAATCACATTGCACACTAATCATAAACAGTCACATTTAAAAATTTGAAAGACTTTGTGTTAAACGCTTCAGGATAGCGCCCTAATTTTACAAAGACAAGCACGAAGGTAGCTCTTTACTAAATATTATTATTATTAAAAAAAAAAGGAATGCAGTTATTGGTAGAGGGTTTGTGAAGCGATTTATGCCGAAAAAATCTAGAAACATTTTTTTTGGGTTGTGACTGTTTTTGATTTAGTGTGCGATATTTCAATATGAAAAGTAAATTTTTTCTCCTCATCAAAGGAAAGTAATAATGCTTTTGAATTTGATTTGAGCACTTATCTATTTTCCTTCATTTCCGATGGCACATATAACTGCTGATATCGCCCGCTAACACGAAATACTAAACCATTATACCACTCATATCCCGGCACCTCTCCAGCTTCTAGCTTCATATATATTATTTCTGTAAGGTCTTTTTGTGTTATTTCCTAATTTTCTGCTCTCATTTGGAACCAATATTAATAAATAAGCTATCGGTTTAAAGGTGGGGGTTAGCTCTACATGCGAAACCATGTTTTAATTAGCGGAGTGCTTTTGTTTAAGCGTATTTTATAAAAATAAATTCTTTAAAATAAACGATTGTGAATGCACAAAAAAATCAATTTGTACTGCAACGCTATTGTGACTGACATTCACATGCCTCGCGACATCTACATTTGAATGCTAATACTGAACAGTGCGCCATCTACACTTGAACATTGCTAAAATAAGTGAATAAGACTGCCTTCACATTGGGTCATAAACTCGAGTTAAAGGGACATTTTTTGAGTTAATTCATATTGATGTTGTCAATCAACTCAAGTTTATGGCTCAATGTGAATGTAATATAAGTGGTGAAATTTCAAATAGCTGTTTGCGCATATTTGTATAATTTTTTAGGGTCTCACAACAAGTGTAGCTGAAAATCTTTTTTTATAATTTGAGAAAAAGTTTTGAAAAATCCTGGACCTGGACTAATGAAAGGTTTCAAACCATTTTTGTTTTTTTTTTTTGCGCAAGGAGCGCACGGGCCCAGCTAGTTTCCCTTAATTCGCGAATATTTCTGTCACGCGACCGTGCAATTTCAATATTTAGTTCAACGTCACTTTCCCCAATAGAACAAACCGGTACTCTACTCAAAGCATCTACATGTGACATCTGATCCCCTCGCTTGTGCCTTACAACGAAATCAAAGTTTGAAAGTTTAAAGTCCACCGCGCAATACGGGGACAATTTTCTCTTATAGTGCCATCGCCGTCGAATTGCAGTCCGTAACAAGCACAATGGGGACCCCATACAAAAATGTACGGAAACGCATTAACTATGCGAAAGCGTTTCAAACTCGAAACTATGATATCCCCATTCTGCTTCAGTGGTTGTTTTAGAAAACTATGCAACGGGATAGAATTTTTTGTCATCCTGTAATCCGGGAGAAATTAGCTACAGAGCGCCTGAAGTAAGAAAATAAGCCCACATTATGTTTTACCTCTTTCGCATTTTTAGGACTCGGATAATTCTTAATTGCCTTGAGGTGTGCTTCATTGTATTTTTGTATTTATTGAGCAATTTTCCTAACACAACAATTTGACAAAAATTATTTTATAGTGCAAGTCAGGAATAACATTATGTAAGACTTATTTTAAATAGATAGTTAAAGAATTTAGAGTGAATAAATTTTACTAAGACTAAACCTAAAGGGAAGAGGTTTGGAAGTGTAGAAACAGTGACAATAGTTACAGTACACGTATATACATATAAGTGTTTATGACAAGAAATTTTATGGATATTTTAAGCCAGTGAAAGGAAGAATATAGGGAAGGAGCATTGTGTACACAATGGAAAGTAGAAAAGAAGAACAAATATTAAAATATACTTTAAGTAGTCAGAAAAATAGAACATTAAAAATTAATCTTAATCTTATGAGTCATTATAAAAACTAGTTAGCTCTTTTGTGAAGCGTTGCGCATTACTTATTAACCTTAGTCTAAATGGGAAGTGAGTTCCAAAGACATATCGTAGTAATAAAGAACTGGCGATCTGAAGTTAGCATTCGATATCTGAAGTGCGTAAGGAGTAGGGGTCTTGAAGATTGAAGGAACTTTAGCCTTCGATATAAATAATATGGTTCCTTCATATATATTAATTTGCGTATGGCAATAAGCGTTTTAACTTTTAAAGGGTTATCAAAAGAAATGTCAAGCAACTGTTCCGCGTGAAAAGATATGTGGTCAAGTCTTTTCAGCTTGTCAACATATCTGGCTATATGATATGGTCTTTCCATGTCCATGTGTCAATGTATTCTATAATAGTATTGTCTAAAGTTAAATTATCCAAGTCAGTTGTAGCGACTTACTTTCTATTAATAACTATACATTTAGACTTCTTAGGGTTAAGACATAAGCTGTTCATTGAAGCCCACCCACCAATTTGATTCAAATCATGTTTCATATTACTTATACCCGAACTGATAGGATCACTGGGACAACACAAATACAATTGGATGTCATCAACATAAATACGAGTATGTACATTAGAATACTTAAGGACATCAGGGAAGTCATTTATATACAAGTCAAATAACACGTGGCCAAGGATTGACTACCAGGCTTTGTACTACCCACACTCACTGCCTGAGTTCGGTCAGCAAGGTTGGATCTGATGACTAATGCCCTTCTCATTTACACAATAACCTAAGTACTCAACTTCTTTGTATGCAAACCGACACTTAGAAAATTTAATTACAACTCAGCAGCCCTTAATTGATCTAATACTTCTGCATGTTCATCAAACGTTTTAGTAGCCACGTCAATGTCATCTAAATACACCACAATCCTACCCGCATCAATAAGTGGTTTCAAAACTTTAATAATTAAGCGCTGAAAAACTGGGGGTTCGTTGGCGAGTCCAAATGGCATATATAAATATTCATATTGCCCCATTTTTAATTCCAAAATTTCGTTTTTATTTTGATATGAATTTAAAATAAATTTTTGCCTCTTTGACGGTTGTCCGCTTTGCCTCGCAGGCCTCCCCTTATTCCGGCGTTGCTAGTCTCGCAGCGGCGTTTTTTTCCAATGCTGTTTGATACATGCGATGTCATTGAGATGTCATCTCATACGTAAGCATCACACGTGATATTAAAAGAGTGTAATAATGCCATAATAGCTTTACTTAACATTCATTGTGGGAAAATAGCCATATTGATTAATAAGGCTTTATTTCTAAATATGTTGAGAAATAGGGTCACATGGCTTTAGTGCCTATGACTTTATTGCGCCCGCCGTGGTGTGGCGGTAGTTTGCTGGCCTACCACACCGAAGGTCCAAGGTTCGAGTCCTAGCAAAACATTAAAAGTGTTTTAAAAACGTTTTTTCAAAACGGGGTCGCACCTCGGCAGTGGTTTGGCAAACTCTCCGCGTGTATTTCTGTCATAGAAGGTTTCTCAGCAAAAATTCATCTGCTTTCAAGATGCCGTTCAGAATCGGCAAAAAACTGTAGGTCCCGCAAATTTGTAGGAAAAATTAGAAGCAGCACACCACAAATTGGTAGAGAAGCTCCGCCTTAATCTCCTCAGGAGGAATATATAGTGCCAATTATTATTCTTTTTTTTTTTATTGCATCCCTCTAAAATGAAACAAGAGCCATAAATTAAGTACGAGGTTTTGATAAGAGAGGGTTAAAGTTTCCTATTCTTTTGGTTTCGTCAATTACGCAAAACCTTGTTTCACAGAAGAAATAGTAGATATGTAATTATTGTCAATCTACTAAGTAATTAAATAAATTTTCATTAATGAAAATGTTTATGATACTCAACAATAAAATCCATAAAATCTTGGTTTACTAAATGAGTGTATTTCAAATAAATAACCGTCACGGGTAATGTGCACACCTCACTATGCACATCACTATACAAAGATCAACAACTAAATGGGTACAAACTGAAAACAAACTAACGTCAAAGTAATTTAATGTTATTTTTATTGCCTCTAATAATGTCAAAGTAAAAATAAAACTCATATTATTACGATGAAAACATAAAAGTTGCGTTTAAATTTACGCCTGCACCCTGTATGTTGGTAACAAAGTGCTTACATAAACCGCCTGACAGTTGCATTAATGTAGCGGGCGCCACTGTCATTGGCTTATCAAAAATATATCCTTAATAACTTAATTGTAGACGTACACGAACACACACACACACACACTAGAATATCCTTAAATGAATTTTTTTCCGTTAGCAACTCTAAAACTATCAGCGCACGCGTGTCTAAATTATGTGATGGGGATCAAATCTATTATTGTCAACTGTTTAATTGCTTGAATGCGATTGGTTGAATTTGTTCGGGTGCAGCACTTCCTGTCCATAAATGTCACAAACACGACACAAGTTGGATTCATTCATTGCTGTAGAAAAACATACATACAGTGCCCACGCTATCGTCCTAAAAATAATCGATATTGATGAGCGTTAATTTTGCTCTATTATCCTGCGATACAATCGCACTTTATCCTTTTTCACTTTTCATCGTTTCGAGAGGTGATAACGTTCATATAATATTCCTATTACGCTACGCAATGTTGAATGTTCCCTTGTCTTTCTTTTCATCCTCTTTCTCGGTCGATTTATGAATGAATTGCGTCGGCGCTCAATGAAACTATCAATGTAGTTAGTAATTTACCTGAACTAAAAAATGTGAAATAATGAAATAAAATTTGTTAAGTTGAATGCTGTGTTATTTTTATTTGAAGCATAATTATCTGTTAGTTTGTACGTTTTCTGGTTCACCTTTGTTGCCCTTTGGGTGCGAATGAGTTTTTCCTTGCTTTTAAGTAATATCCTACGTTCCTTTTTGTGTTTTTTTTTTTAATTTCGGTTTTTGGATCTCTTGTGGAAAGGAATTTTGACGCCAGCGGCACTATTTAATTGCTCATAAAGATATTGATCTTTCCACTTTTTTAATGTGATGTGCAGTGTTATGACGCTGCTTAACGGAACAATCGAAAAAAGTGTCACATTGAGTTGACTTTTTTTTCATTTCTAAATGTTTTTTATTGTCTGCTTTTTAGTAGTACGACCTCTATATTAACAGTCATTGTAAATCGCTGGCGCCTGACATTTGGTGACTAATGCAGAGCTTTACATCGCATGAATATCTGTAGGGTACAGTCACAGCAAAATACGCAGCTAGTTACAAGCAAATTTGCACTTTCTTGGCAGAGTCTCTAGAAAACTTGCGAGTACGCAGTTTTGTAGCCCAATAAATTTTAGTATAACATTGTGCAAGTTAGAACTCGTTCAAAATTTTTAAAATTTTTTTCGTCAAAGGTGTTCTGTGATTTCTTCCATACAACGCCTGAACAAAGTTTAATTTTGTATGGAAGAAAATTTTGAGCAGCCTTTACAAAAAAAAAAATCTGAAAATTCAGGGAAAATTTCAAACGAGCTCTAACTTGCACAGTGTTATATTTACTCGAAGGTTTTGGGGAGTGTTGTCGAAAGTGGCAGTCCTTTGCCGGATATGAACCCGCTACGCTCTGTTACTCCCTTGCGGTGCATGCCCGACTGTCGTGGTAGCGATTTGGTATGACCAGTGCCACCTTCTAGGTTATGTAACCCCTCCCGTAAAGAAGAAGAAGGTAGGTAATGAGAGGTGAGAGGCATAATATCCCTAGATCAATCATCGAGTTGCACGTCACTGTCTTTGTGCATTTTAGTCGCCTCTTACGACCAGCATGCCACCTCGGGTATATTCTTAACCCTTAATAAGGATTTCAGTAATTACTGCTTACTCGAAAAAACTTAAGTGAAATCTGAATAAGCTGACATCACCGCCGTACAAGAGATGTGATGGACGGGGCGAGGAAACACTATCAAAATACCTTGCAACATCTACTGGAGTGGGCATGAAGACAAGCGCCTATTCGGCGTGGGATTTGTGGTGGGAGAGATACTCCGTCACCGAGTACTGTCGTTCACACCCGTGAACGAGCGTCTCGCCGCAGTCCGCATAAAAGTACGATTTTTCACCATATCGTTTATCTGCGCTCACGCACCGACGGAAGAGAAGGACGACGTGGAAAAGGATGCATTCTACGAGCGCCTGGAAGAAGCATACGAGCGCTGCTCCCGTCATGATATCAAAGTCGTGCTTGACGACTTTAACGGCCGCGTGGGTAAGGAGGGTGCGATCAGACTTCGCCAAATGGATTCAGGCTGATCGACTGCGCCTTAGCCGCCTCTGTACGACAAAACAGGTGCAACAAAAAACGCAGGGAAAGCTGGACGTCGAAAAGCTGCAATCGCAACAGACCTCCAATTATTTCGCAGATCGCCTCTCACACCTGCTCTCCGAGAGCACAATTCAACCTAGTGGAATGCATGAGCAGTGGGAACATATCTCAGGAGCACTCCGTACCGCAGCCGAAGAAGTAATTGGATTCCGGCGAACGCGAAAAAACAACTTGTACGAGTATGATGATGAAGAGTGCCGCGCTGCAACGAAAAGAAAGGACGAAGCCTACAAGGCAACGTTGAGATCGCATGCAACGTGGAGTGTGTGTGAACACTACCGCGAGTTGAAGAGGGAACCGAGGCCGCATTTCCGGGCGAAAAAAGAGAGGCAGAAAAGCGTGCAATAAAGAAGCTTGAGACGATGGCCAGCGGGAATAATGCCCGAAAATTCTATCAAAAAATTCGTCGAATGACAGAAGGTTTTAAGCCCGGGGAAAACTCCTGTAAGCATGAGAACGGCGACCTGGTGGCCGATGTTCAGAGAGCACTCAGAATATGGAGGGATCACTTCTCTGCCCTTTTAAATGGAGAAACTGAGCCAGAAACCAGAGAAGATGCCGAACTCGAGCCCACAATCAAAGATGATGGAATTGACGTTCCACAACCCGACTATAATGAAGTGCGAATAGCAATATCCCGATTGAAAAACAATAAAGCAGCTGGCGCTGATGGTTTGCCTGCTGAGCTATTCAAACACGGAGGCGAGGAGCTGGTAAGGCGCATGCATCAGCTTCTATGCAGGATATGGTTGGATGAAGGCATGCCTGAAGATTGGAGTCTAAGTGTTCTCTGCGCAATCCACAAGAAGGGCGATCCTGCAAACAGCGCCAACAATCGCGGAATCAGCCTTTTGAATATCGCATATAAGATCCTATCAAGCGTATTGTGCGAAAGACTGAAGCCTGATGTGAACAGACTGATTGGACCATATCATTGTGGCTTCAGATCTGGTAAATCTACCATCGACCAGATTTTTACAATACGCCAAATCTTGGAAAAAACCCGTCAGAAAATAATCGACACACATCACCTCTTTGTTGATTTTAAAGCCGCTTTCGATAGCACGAAAAGGAGCTGCCTATATGCCGCTATGTCTGAATTTGGTTTCCCCGCAAAACTTATACGGCTATGCAAAATGACCTTGAGCAACACCGCCAGCTCGGTCAGAATTGGGAAGTACCTCTCCGAGCCTTTCGAAACTAAACGAGGTTTCAGACAGGGTGACCCCCTATCGTGCGATTTCTTTAATTTAATGCTGGAGAAAATAATACAAGCTGCACAATATTTTATAAAAGCGTGCAACTGTGGGCGTATGCTGACGATATTGATATCATTGGCCTTAACAACCGCGCTGTCACTTCTGCTTACTCCAAATTAGAAAAAGAAGCGGAGAAAATGGGATTTGTGGTGAACGAGGGCAAAACGAAGTACCTTCTGTCATCATGCAAAGAGTCAGCGCATTCGCGCCTTGGCAACCACGCCACTGTTGGCAGCAATAATTTCGAAATAGTAAAGGACTTCGTTTACCTGGGAACCAGCATTAACACCAACAATACGACAGGATTCCTTGTGGAAAGCTCTTCGGTGGCCGCTGCATCGGACCTTGGTGTATCCTGACGAGGTACTGGCGACGCCGTGGTTGCTGCTCATGGAGCATTGACGCGACATGTTGCAGTTGGTGCTGCTAGTGCTCGTGGCACAGTAACCGAAGAGCGGATTGTTGGTGTCGGGGCGACTTCATCAACTTCATGCTCATGGTTATCTGTATGAGAAAGATGATAGACTTCAGTGCATCATAAAGTATGGAGGTGCTTGATTTAAGCACTTTATCAACATATGTATGTATGTTTTCAATTGTGATATGATTATTGTATGTTTTATGCGGGTTGTTATTTGCGACAGTCCTTCGAGCTACGCGGGATTGCCCTCCTCATTTTCGCTGTGAAAAAAACCCACCTTTGGGATTGCAAAACATAAACTATATCTTTGGAATATTTCATAAGCTGGTTGTCAGTTACAATAGCTTGCATTGCATGCAATAAATGAAAGAAATAGTTTGAGATTATGTCGCTTGAACAGACTTTAATACCAGAAGGTGTTAACTAAATAAATATTGTTGGGGAATAACTAGATAAATTAGCTTAAATAAATCAAACTGTAATTAAGAGTAGAGAGCTTTTTAACCTTATAACTTTAAATTAGCTATTCTTGTTTATTGGTATATCAACACTATCTTGAAAACGGCTTAACTGATATTAACAAATATATTTCTAGTTAGGGATAAATTTATATAGGGAGCTGTTATGTTTCACATTTTAACGAAATTTTTATGGCCCATGTCAATCATTTGTCCATTTTAGCGTGATTTCATTCGCTTTTAATTACTCCTTTTGTATTTCTTGTTGTTTTTTTTTTATTTTTACCTAA
Organism: Merzomyia westermanni; assembly: GCA_949987695.1. Classification (NCBI taxonomy): domain Eukaryota; kingdom Metazoa; phylum Arthropoda; class Insecta; order Diptera; family Tephritidae; genus Merzomyia; species Merzomyia westermanni. Next base: position 36,456,115 of record OX465288.1, read on the forward strand.
AGCAGTTAAACCTGAAGCCGTGATTGAAAGCGAATTTTTAAATTGCAACAGCTCTAAACCCGTAATTAGGAGTGACGTCATACGTGAGCAATTGGCTGGAAGTACCGGTCGGTTTAATTATGCATTATTACTTTTTTAAAAAGTAAGAAAGTTTGAAAGTGACTTTGTGACTTAACAACACAGTTTACTATCACGGAAAGTGTCATAATTCCACCCCTGGTCTTGAACTCAAAAAATTAAATGAAAAATTTAATTCAGCATTTTGACACTTCAGTATAACCTTAAATTGTTCTTTATTGCAGTTTGCCTTTGAACAAAGGCCATAGCTTTCTTCTCCAGTAATAAATTCCTAATAGATATTTACTGCTCCTGAGCATAGGGTAGCATGACATACCATGACATACATAACAACGCTTTTCGTCCAATTTCTACGATGATCTCGTATCTACAATTGAGTAAAATTTCGGAAACCCAAGAAAACCCACTAAAATTTCTTAATTTAGATACAAGGTAATTGATGAAACGAAAAACTATGAAAGATATTTTATTTAAACAAACTGATTATAACCTCGAGTTTCTCGACATCTTATAAGTATTTCCAAATAAAAACCGAATATGCACAAGGGGGTAAAAATAGGGCGTTTTGACACTTGATTGAATTCCAAAATCATTCAATATTTCCAGATATAAACATATTAGCCTATTTTGTGAGATGCTCGATTCATTAAAAAATTTTATCTTGAAATAGCATACAGTGACATTCGCAGCGGAAAGAAATGCGATCCTTCAAGTCCACAGCTGTCTGTGTCGTACGCAGCGTCTCCATGCTAAAATTGTCTTCCGTTACTGTGTGTACTTTCTTCAATATATAGAGGCGTTTGGCCGTTAAGGCATAAAAAGGTAGAATTCGTCTTTTCATAAGGGCATCTTCAAACAAAAGGGATAAGTTCAACCCATTTAAGGAGATCAAAACTAGCCTTAGTAACATCCCTGCAAAAAAATCGTGGGACTGAACTGTAAAGAGAGTGATCGGGGATCAATACTTTTCGGCTACAGTGGGCTAAAATTGATCCCAACTATTCCGTTATAGGCATGGTTGGAATAACACGATTTTAATTTCTGTATCCTACTTTCAGGTTTTGAAAGTAAACTTGTGCAACCGTACCCGTAGGAGAACAACTGGAATTTGTCCGCCACAACCCTTTTGGGCATGAAAGGTACCAATAGTCTTTTCATGGAACATGCTCAAACAAAGGGATCACTTCAACCCATACAAAGAGATCAAACTGGCATTGGTCGCATGCTCCCTTGCGACTCATCCCGGATTAATCCTAGACTAACGGCATTTTTTTCAGTGAAGTACACACCTACAAATGTATTTTAGCTAAAACCACTTCCTTTATAAAAATATAGGCATATTCTATTTATAGTAGTGTGAATTTCTATAACTAATGGTTAAAAACAGACCTGTTACATTTGATTAGTAATTAGTAATCAATTAATTATACGGCTGTTTTAATTGGTAATGATTATTTGAATTGTTTTTCAAGAAAAAGCCCCTATAATTGATTACGATTAGAAAAAATCATATGAAAATCAGAAATAATCAAAAAAAAGTTGTTTCATTACTTTTTGATTTTTTTTCATTATTTTTTGATAATTTTTGACTTTTTTCAGTATTGTTGATATGAATATTTATGTGCTTCTACAACAACACTGAAAAAAGTCAAAAATAATCAAAAAAAATCAAAAATTTTCAAAACAAATTTTTTCGATGTTTTTTTAATAATCGTAAAAAATCATAATTTTTTGATTAATACCTTAATTAATTGGAAAATAATCATTATAAATTGAAAGTAATTGGTAATAAATAATTTAATGGATTCTTAAGAAAGTAATTAATTATACCGGTAATCATTACGATTAGTACTTATTATTCAACAAGTATCATTAAAAAGTATTAATATAAATCAAGAGCACCATAAATTCAGAAGTCCAATTGACATTACCAACTTTTATCATTATGCAGATGAGTTGGTAGCTCCAGTTTGCTGCTGATTGATAAAACATGTATTGCTTATTAGTTATGGAAAAACCAGATAACGGGTCAATATCCGAAAATCGTTTAAAAAGTGTGGGTGTAAAGAAATTGATACTAAATTTCAAAACCAAGAAAATGTTACTAAATTTTATATAAAGATATTGTAAAGCTGATGTTTAGCAACCTTTTTTATGCCTCTCTCATTTCTAATTTAAAATGAACGAAAGCAGCACTTTATGATTGTATCGGATTCCTTAACAACTCTGGAATGAAGAGTAAGCATTATTGAGTAGCGTAGACACTCGAAGATAGTTATATAAGTATTTACACTAGATCATTTTATCTACATATGTCACACGTGTGTTTGATTGAAGTGCCGTCGGAAAGATGCATTTTCGGCATTGATAACGATTGCACGATAGCTTAGAAGTAATCGGTATCTTATCAATATTTAGATATACTTACATATGTATTTGGCTTTGTAATGATTGCTTCATAAATACATATGTGCAACACTACATATGTAGGTATATAATAATCGTTTGCTGGTAACAGGTGCTAAAGATAGTGTTTAGCACGCGACTAAAACTTGCTGAAAAACAAGTAAGGAGAGCGCCGTCTTTGGCTGTGACAAAGGATTTATACCTCTCATGATACGCATGAAAATTTTCACCGTGCGTTCCTAAGTACAAGCTGTACAAAATTAGACATTCTTGCTTTATTATTGGTTTAACGGAGCAATCCGACGATGGCGGCCGCCGTGGTGTGAAGGTAGTGTTGCCGGCCTACCACACCGAAGGTCCATGGTTCGAGCCCTGGTACAGGTAACATCAAAAGTGATTTGAAAAAAGTTTTTCAAAACGGGGTCGCCCCTCGGCAGTGGTTTGGCAAACTCTCCGTGTGTATTTCTGCCATGACAGGCTTCTCAGCAAAAATCCGTCTCCTTTGTAGATGCCGTTCGGAGTCGGCAAAAAACTGTAGGTCCCACCAATTTGTAGGGAAAATTCAAATCGGCACACCACAAATTGGAAGAGAAGCTTGGCGCAAAAATCTCTTAGGAGGTTTATGATGATATACCTGTTGTATATCGCGCCATAGAGAGAGAGAGAGGAGCAATCCGATATATGGAGGCTATATGTTATGTAGGTTCGACTTTTTTGGATTCGCAAATGATTAATATATTGTAAAATGGCGGCCAGTTATCAAATTTAAGATATCTCCAAAAGTGAGGGACTTGGACAGACGTACATATATATGTAACTAAATCGAATCATCTTCCTCTTCATTTCAGTATACATATTGATGGGTCCATCGCTGCTTATGCTCATACTTACAAATGTATTGAATTTACGTTGAAATAGAACCGAGCTGGACAAACGGAGGAAGAAAGACTTTATTCGGATCTGTAAAACGCACATTTCTTAGAGCATATCCCTCAGAAATGAGCTCTCTCTTTCGAGCCTAAGATTAGCAAAAAATTGTCCTACGCGGGCACACTAAAAGAAGTCATAAAAAAAGAATTCAAAATGACTCCATATCTGATGAATTTGGAGTGTTTTATTTTTTGATGGTGTTTAGATCCTTTTTGTAGGCATATTGGAAGTTTTCATTGTCTCTTGTATAAAGCTTTATATACGTTTTCAAGATGCATATGTTTGATGTATATTCCAACGAGTTCCCGTCATCTCTTGTCAAATTTGGTTTTGTAACAAACCGGTTTCTGCGTTCCGCCATCCTCAGTGTTTAGTTTCGTTCTGAACGAAACCAAATTTGACAAGGGATGACGGAAAATCGTTCCAATATACATCAACTTTCCAAGCCGTGGGAAAATCAACAAATGTTTGTCTTACTAGTCAATAGAAAGTACTCTTTTTGTGAACTCGATTTACGCGTACAACAAAAAGGATCAGAAAATTATCTAAATAATTGATATAGTTGAGCCTTGCGGTTAAATCGCTATACAATATTCATTTCTTCTCCAAGGCTCCGAGCATCTTCATAAAAATTGGTTTCTTAGCTGTTTTTTAAATAACACACCAAAAAAGCTCAAATTAGGAACTGGTTTGGATTTTTATTTCGGAGCGTTACGGCTTTGCTTAGCTGGGAACATTCTTCAGCAAATTCTAACACAGGCAGTTCTTAAAAAATATTTTGAAAGATTTGTTGTTCTACATAGCCGTCGATATAACCTCGATCATTTCCGAACTTCGACCATTTTTGTTTAAAGATAAGGATGCAGTAGCAAGTTGAGGTTTGATTTAACAAAACATAAACTACTAGCAATACAGTCCGGTATCTTTTTCTACAAAAAATTATGTATTTATTTAAAAATAGATATGTAACTCACTATATGAATATGTACGTGTGTAACAGGTATTATGCATGTAAACTTGAAATTACATGTTTGCTATAATTTTTTATGGCATATTTGGGGAATTTCAAAGTTTCCAAATACAAGTCTACTATGATTCACTTTCATACGTATTTACATTTACACATATAGACGTTAGTAAATAGATGAGCTCATGTGTAAAATAATATAACACAGACCTTTTCTTTTTATATTCGATTGATTTGAGGGATTTCCCGACATCCGCCAAGAAGCGAAATATTTGCAAAGAACTCTCGATAGAAAGCATATATATATTATTTCTATCCTCTGAGAGTGGTGAGGAAATTGTTAATTCTATTATAGTGTGTAGTTAAATTTTGATTCCTTGAATATCTACTCCTCTAGCTTAACTGAAACACCAAATGTGCTTGAAGGCATTGATCTTGTTATCTTTCTTCACACCACAAATTAATTTCTTTAGAGTTCATTTTTTCATCTTTTGTTTCGTAACTGTGAAAACGTAAAATTTCATTTCCGATCGACATCGATGACTCGTACATCAACGCAATGTCTGAAGTAAATGAAGTATTTGGCAAGTTGTTTATGTGGGTTGCTACAAATGCTTTTTTTTACCAACACTCCTCGTTGTTGATATGATTCTTGTTTTCTGTTATGCCAACAGTACATGAACTCCCCGATTGAGAATTGAGCGCACTTTCGAAGTACAACTTACACAAGAATAAAAACGACATTAGAGTGCCTCTCCAAAAATAATTTCCATTACACAGACTTACTTGAGTACAGTACACATGATAGAAGTTAGTTTCTTACTCTTTTGGGACCATTTCGGCACTGTTTACGAGATTTTTTCGCAAGCGTTTTGATATGGTTTTCGAAACTTTTCGGGATTATTTGAGGATTATTTCGGGATATTTTTGGCATTATTGTCGGACTTCTTCGGGACCATCTCGAAATAGCTCAAACTGATCGCGAAAAAGACGCAAAATGATGCCGAAAAGTTGTGAAAACAATCCCAAAAGAATCCATTAATGATACCGAAAAGTCCCGAAATTATCCAAAAAAAGTTCCGAAAACAATTCGGAGATGTTCCCAAAAAAGTCAAGAAAACAATCCTGAAGTTATTCCGAAAAATCCCATACATAATAGTTCCCAAAAAAATTCCGAAATATTCCCGAAACCGGGTTTGAAATGATACGGAAAGATTTCCGAAATTTTTCAGAAAAAGTCCTGAAAACCATTCCGATAGAAGAAAAAATATATGTATAAAAGTATTTTTATACATTATTGGTCATCTAGCAATATTCTTTCTTCCTTCAAGAGGGCTTAATTTTACATAATTAAACTTTTAGTTAGTCTCCAAGCTGTCAGAAATTGTTTCCGAGCAGCCAATAGTTTTTCAAAATAAGTGCCACTCTAATGTGCACTCAAACCCATAGTAATGTACACACCTCATTACTGGAATTCGGGCTTGAAATTCTTGAAGATTTCTTTTACTTGCTTTAGAAAATGAAAAGTGAAAAATGTTGTTGACAGCAAATACCAACAACATTGCAACAATTATGATCACTTGCTCAACTTCGATGACAATTGCCATTTCTTACATACAGACAATATGACAACAACAGCAACATGATTTTTATTGTAGGTGACAAATTTTTTACAATGAGCTCAAACTTTTTGTACTTCACCGCTGGGGTAGCCGATAATGCTTTCGACCTAGCTTACATACGTACATATGTATTTAACAACATACAAATAACCCAATAAACATTTTGTTTGTTCTTAATTTGAGAAGCCTTTAAGTACTGACTTTTTTCTCAAACTTCAAACGTTAAACTTCATCCCAAATATCCGTTGATAGGGTGCTCAAACTAAAAGATTTTTTGTTAATATGGATCGCTATTTATTAGGAAACTCTATATTCTCAAACCCGTCCCAAGCATGATCGAAACGAAATGGAATACATTGCTCTATTACTAAAATCAATTTTTACCATTCATACTCAAAAAATATATCTAACTGTACAAAAACTCATAGGAACAAACTTCCCATAAATTGTCAAGCAAAACAATAAAAAAAATTTGCACTTTGTTTTTGTTTTTCTTTATACATTTTGTGAATATTTTGATTACGTGAAATTCGTGATAAGGCCACTTCTTATTTAGTAGAATTTTGGATTATGTAAAACCCAGGGAGAGAATTTGACAGTTATTTTCGAAATTCCAATTAAGAAAGTCAGATAGGAAGAATTTGTTTATTTGAAATTTTTGTCAAAAATAATAATTTATTTGAAAAGTCAAAAACACAGGCTTGCGTTTATTATCTAAATCGCACTTACAAACATTTTTTTTAAGAGTCATAAGAAAGGCGAATTCAATACGGGTGACAGTATCCGATCAGCTGACACTTTTATCTTGAAATTTATTTTTTATAATAAAAGTAAAATTTTTACTATTCTATTTAGTTTTTATAATAAAAGTTATTTTTAACTGTAATTTTTGGCTGTTACGTTCATTTGAGGTTTTTCGGGAGGATGTTTACTGGGTATATTTATGTTCAAACTGGCTGCAGTGTTAAAAAAACGTTGATGCTCATTGACAATTTGAAATACACATACATTTTTTTTGTAATAACCAAGAAGCGCAGATATGAGCTTTCCTTAATTTTATTATATATATAAAAAACATTTTTGGAATAATTTTGTTGTCACCCTATTTATTGTTTACCTTCACAATATTATAATATAAATTTCAATTTATTTATTTTAATAGCACCTAGGCGTATGACCTTTGCTCGCTGATAACCATACTTACATATCACCTTTCAATTAAAAAAAAACTCAGACAAGTAGCAATCCTGTAAAAGTTTGCAAAGTGCCAACACTTGACACTCCTGCTCAAATAGAATATTACCCATGTTCAAAGTCCACCCAAATATTCAATATGAAAGCGCCGCTTATAATGGAGCAAATCCGTTTTTTTTGTCTATTATAAGCGGAGTCTATAACAAGCAGGGTCCATCTTAATCGAATTTTTTTGATCTTATTTAGCTAGGGCTAGGCAAATAGCTCCATAATAAAGGATTTTTTTTTATTTTAAGCGAGTTCATTAGTGGATTACACTATAAAATATACTTACTTCTAATTAATTTGATAATTTTTAATGAAAATAAGTTTTTCAATCAAAATAAATACTATAATCTCAAAACCATTAATGTCTAAATTCTTCCTTGAGGCATTGCTGTTTGTTTGTTCCTCCTCTCGCCAAATTGTGGCTTAACGGGCTCATTATGTAAACCACAGCGAGTTACTTTTTCTAGTTTGAGGCAAAATTCGTATAATATGAGAGCTTTCACTCACCTCAGTAACTTGCGAATGTGAGTGAGTGTGATGCAAAGTATCACGGTGACTCTTAAACTTATAACAAAAAACTTCACGAAACCCAAACACTGTCGTCTATGACAAACATACAGCACTTACTCAGCTTTACGGGCTCGTTTAACGGAAACACAAACGTAAGTCAATATTTGAATCCTCTGCAACTGCGATGATTTTAAAACTGAGTTAAACATCAAAAGTATTTAGCACTTGCCAATCCGTGTTTCTACTTCTTCTTGCCTGCCTCTTATTTGTTTATATTACAAGTTGACTGTTTTATGACCGGAACTTAGCTCACGCTTTCGAATAAACAAACGTAAAGTCCGTAGTCAGTGACAGCAACAAACTTTAAAATAAGCGAACTAAGCAAACAATGACAATAACAAAATACAAATGACGAATGACGAATGAACTTGGGCAACAGCGACGTCAACTCATCCACCAAAAATATGTCAAAGTACTTGCTAAACTTATGGTTCATCAATTCATTGTAACTTTGTACTTTGTTGCAGATGGAAGCACAGACACAGCAACAATTGCATCAACAACAGCTCGTTAAACAGCAACAACAACAACAACAGGTGCAACAACAACAACAACAGCAACAACATTTATTGGTTAATATCAAAACGGAAAAGAATAGTGGTGAATCCAAATTATCGTCAGTTTCGACTACACAACAACAATCTGGGACATCTGCCGCCATTGAGGAGCAACAGCAAGTTGCACAGGATTTACAACAAACACAAAACGCTCAGCAACTTTCTAGTCAGACGGAAGCGCTTACGTCGAACCAACAACAAGAGCAACATCAGCATCAGCAACAAAAACTACAACATCCTCCAACAACTGTGGCTACATCGGTTGGCTCCATAAGCTCTACTTCGCAACAACAATCCAGCGAGGAGTATAGTATACCTTTAACGCGTAGCACCCAACAACGTCGCATATTGACCACAGCTGGCACATTGTGAGTACGAATATATATTACATATCTCGTCGATGAAAGCGAAGAAAACTCCTACTCAATATAGGCAATGTCGTGTAATTTTATGTGAATCAAACATTTTCATCAAGCCCAGTGAATACTTTTCCAACCGAACTCATAGTTTTAATGTGCGATTCACCTTAAGGGCTAGAACCTTAGCAAAATATAAAGTGATATAACCGATATTATATTATCTATATATTAGTTATGTGTATAGTGAGTGTGGTTGCATATAGTATTAGACTAGGTCAAAATTTTTGAGAAGTAATTTAATAAAAAAAATGCAAAATGTTTTTTGGACCATGCATTAAATATTTTTGGGAAATAAAGCCCACCAGCCATATTCCCGTTTAAAAGAAAAAGCGCCTTTTTTAGGAATTTAAATGAAACGCTTGTGATGGCAATGCTAGGTAAGGAAAATTACGCCTAGGCAGATCGAAGCATTGTTGAAACAACCGCGACAAATGGAATCTTTAATAAGTACCGCAGGCGTTTTAAAATTCCAAATATTCCTTTTATATTACGATATGTCCTTAGCTTGGGGATGTGTGAGTAAGCGCTTAGCAAATTCTTAATTAACAATTTGTGTGACTAAATGTGATTCTTATAAACCAGAAAGCTGAGTTACTTTATTCGGTTCTTTAAGTTATTTTTTAAAGCAAATAAATCGACAGATGCTATTGGTAGTGCTACGCACACAAGGTATATTAACTTTAGTCGCCTGACGGTGGTATGTAACGGCATAAACGGATCGAGATAGATATTGACTTATGTGTATCAAAATGTTCAGGAGGAAAAAATAAATTGATTTACCCATGTCCGTCCGTCCGTCTGTTAGCACGATAACTTGAGCCAATTTTGAGAAATCTTAGTGAAATTTGGTATGCAGGTTCCTTAGCACTCATCTCCGCGCGCTATTTAAAATGGGCGAAATCGGATGATAGCCACACCCACTTTTTATATATAGAATATTTTCGAAAATACAAAATAAGTGATTATTCAGTACATAATACACTTAGAATAATAAAATTTGGTGTGTACATTAACTTTAAGGCAAAAAATAAATTTAAAAAAAAATTTTTTCAAGATGGGCATGGCATCGCCCACTTTTGATTAAGTCAAATTCAGAAATAATATTGATCATAAATCAAAAACCGTTCAAGATATCGAAACAAAATTTAGCACACATGTTTATGTTAATAGAAGGGATGTTCCGGAGAAAAATGGGCGAAATCCGTGAAGGTCCACGCCCACTTTTATACGAAAGATTTTGAAAAGGATCATAGATATATTTACTAGGCAATAACTTTGCGTACAAAAGCTTTATACCAGTTCTATTTCACTTTCAAAGTGTCCGTGAACGAAGAAAGTCGAAAAATAAAAATTTTCGAAAATGGGCGTGGCCCGCCCCTTTTATAGTGGATTATTCCACAAAACTTTTTATGTCATAACTCCGGCAAAATTGATTTATCGAAACTATATTTGGCGAAAATGTTGAGTATATTAAGATAACTGTTTATTGTAAAAATGGGCGAAATCGGTCAACGGCCACACCCAGTTTTTAACATAGTTCTGAAAAATTTTTTTGTTAAATGTGAAATGAAAATTTTGTGGATTTTGGGGAAGTAGGCGTGGTGCCGCCCACTTTTCAGCATACAGTTTCTGTTATTTTCAAAGGCGATTGCTTGTAGTTTGAACTAGATATTTCAATCAAAATTGGTCAGCTGTATGGCACATATGATAATATCCGAGCAAGTAGTTAATACCCCACTGCAATAGGGAAGTTGTTATATATCTTTTTTATTTTCATACCTTACATGAAATTGAAATGTTTGTAAGTATGAGAAGAAGAAGAGATGGCCCATCAGTAACTATACTGAAATTATCAGGAAGATGAGCTGAGTCGATTTATCCATGTACGTCTCTCCGCCCGTCTGTCTGTTTGTCCGTCTGTTTGAACGCAAATTTTTCAAACATATGCATGTATTGGTATTTTGAAAAAATATGGTTAGCAGTGCTTGGTAGGGAAGCTATTTATATACAAATAAATTAATTTACCACTCAAAACTCGTGTTTTTATTGAAAACGAACTGAAAAGTATTAAAATAGACCTGCGTAAATTTCGATGTCATAAAAGATCACTACTAGGCATATTATGTTCGGTTCAACCCGAACTTACGATCCCTTACTTGTTTCCAATTTAAAATTCTTACGATCTACACATACATTTTTAATTTATACAATATTTTTCAATCAAACAAAAAAAAACAAAACTATACCGGGGTATTCTCAAGTCAAATCGTCAAATATTTGGAACCGATCCCTTCCCGATCGGTCAAAATCGCCCAGGCGGTTAGATGACCATTTAAAGAAGAAATATCCCTTCTGACTTGAAGGAAATTTGGTGCAAAGTTTCCTTTTATCATAAGAATACATTTTTTCAAAAAGTTATGCAAATTCAAATTTTCACTTGCTCTCGTTTTTTCTTGTTTGTAAAGCTAGTTTTTTCAATACTTCGGAAACTACTGTAGTAAGAAAAATTAACTTTAGCACTTTCAGAACTTTAGTCCTCAGAGGGAAAAAAAAAATTAATTTCTAATTTTAGAAAATTTTCAATTTTTCAAAATCGAATAAATCTAAGTTAGCCATTAAATTTTGTATTAAAATTTTTTTGTACTATACATCTAGTAAAACTAAAAAGTATCCTGGAACTTTCAGAAAGGTTTTATTTTTTAAAATTTAGATATTTTTCAAATTTGGCCCACCATTTTTTTTTATTTTTTTTAACTTTCAAGTCAAATTCAGTTAATTAAACACAAACTCACTAAATTTTTATTGCTGAAAATTGTGTTTCGTGCTAGTGGAATGTAAAAACAAAAAAGCTAAAATGTTTTTTTAATTTTACAAACTTTATCATGATCACTCATCTTCGATTGGAAGACTCGCTGTGTAAACAAAACATATTCTCTGTTTAAAAAAATATAGTAAATGTGCTGAAAAGTTGCTTTCATGTTCATATTTTTTCTAAAATTATGAAACTGACTGTGAATATATATACGAGTATAAAGAGATGCGAAGTCGATTTCTTGCCCGTTAGACAAACTTGTAATAAGGCTTAGTTCAAGCTGCTTAATTCATCTAAAACTACTTTGAACTTAGATACTTTTACTAATTCATTACTTACTGACGTTTTTCCTCTACTTTTCTTGAAATATTCCAAATCACAGAGAGGTGAACGATGGTCGTGAGAGTGATCAACCTGAAAGTCAGTCTGAATATCATCATCATCACTCACCCAACGATTATGTGGTAATGGCACCACGAAACGACGAACATCCACCACCAGGCACTGCCGTCTACACCTACACGACGACGGAGAATGGACAACAGATTATTTGCACTGAAACCGGCGCCACTATCAAACTCGAGGATATCGAGAAAGATCATCAAACCAGCGCCGAGGCGCCACATCATCATCATCATCAACAACAACAACATCTGCAACAACATCATCAGCAACTTTGTCCACCAAGTGTCAGCGGTTATGGCGATACTATTGTCGTATCGGCGGCAGCATTGCATCAGCACCAAAATCCGCATGGCGTTATCACTGCGTCTGCACATGGCGGTCACCCAGGAGCGCCATTACGATTCGATCCCGATGGTCGCTATAGCAGTGTACTGCAGGATAACGGCAATGGACAGACCATTTATTATGATGCTACTGTAGTAGAGTCGGCAGCACATCCGAGCGAGGCTAAAACGTTTACTGATCTAGGCAGTTCGGAATACTATACGGGTCCCTCGTCCTATGCGCTGCCCCCACACAACAACGGCATTTATAGTGTTTCCGGTCCAGCTCAGTTAATTTGTAAAACAGATCCGAATCTGGGTGCTATGCGACAAGCTGGACAATTTCAATCGTTAATTGAGCCGAGTATACAGGAACAGTCAATATGGGCACCTTCCAGTGTGGAATTCTCAGGATATGTAAGTATGAAATGTGAATGGATGGCTGTTTTTGCTCTTTGGCAAGAATATACACTCTGAAAATTGGTACAAATTGGGTCGTTCGTTAAAAGTCTAAATTCAAATTCTTTACCTTCTTTCAATTTATAATTTGACGCCATATTATAGAATACATATCATCATCAGGTAGTTGACGACTACGGCACAAGTAATATGACTGCAACGCATTGGCCTAGTGCAGGTTCAATCGCGGCTTATGAATCATCGCTGGGCCCGGCACTCTATGACACACCCAAATGTGAAAATTGCGGTGCGCCCTATATACGCAAAGGAAATGATTTTTACTGTTCAACTGGCTGTAATCAATTACGTGCGACGCATGTACGTTTGCCGGTGCGTCAACCGAAACCGAAAGTTCCCGCCAACGCTAATACTAGACGCACCGGTGTTACATGCGCCAATTGCAATACAAATACAACAACACTGTGGCGTCGTAACAACGAGGGTAATCCTGTTTGTAACGCATGCGGTTTATACTACAAGTTGCATAATACAAATCGCCCTCAATCGATGAAGAAGGATGGTATTCAGAAGCGCAAGCGTAAACCAAAAAACAATGGCGGTATGACGACCATGAAACCATTACCATGTAAAAGCATACTCCTTTTGCTTTAGTTTTGTATAAGCTCTCATAGCGCACAGTGTACTTTTTTGATATCTTAGCACTTGAAAAAGGTAGAAGAAATTTTTAAATCCAAAGAGTTTGTAACGGTATAAGTAAAGCGAGATATCCGACTAAATCAGTTTGATCACTAATGTCAATAGGCATTTTACGATTATTTTAATATTTCGGAAACTGGGTATGACCCTGCCTATTTATGAGTTAAGCATTTATAGCCGATTCTCAGCCGATCCTTTCTGCGTTTTCGCATGACATTGGACGCTGTTTTTGCTATTTTCTTTTCTTTAAAATTCATTATTTCAACTGAGCTCCATGGCAGGATAAAGAACCCGAAGTCGAAAAGGTGGTAGAAAGGTAGAACATGATGACAGAATGAAATACTGTATTGACTAATGCAGGTTGAAGTCTTAAATTTTATAGCTACATCGACCTATTCAATCTTTTAATGATTTTATGCAAAGTTTTGAAAAATGGGCGTGGCACCGCCTATATATAAAAAATACATTTTTTTTATTTCGAGTGCTAATAACGTCATAACCGTTTACGATAGAATAAAGAAACTTGGTACGAGCCATATGATTGTTGGGGAAAATATTCCAAGCAAACAAGCAAAATCGCCTGCGACCACGCTCACTTTTCAAAAAGTTCAATGCAAACGAGATAGAAAAACAGAATATGCAGACTCCTTGGTGACACCAAGTTTATACTCGGATTCTAACAAATTTCTGTATATAGTTATAATACCATTTCATTTTCATGAAAGGTATAAAAAAACTATAAAAAATCCAATTATTTGTTATACATTTCAAGCTCAGATAAATGATCAAAACATTTCTTCTTCTTTTTTAAACTAAACTGTGCTACGCTGTCTACCTCATACCCCGCTGTAGACTTGAAACATATTCATGCTTTCGGTTTGCTATCTTCATAAAAATAACATATCCTCTATTGACTTGAAGATCGCTGTATTTTAGCTGCAGGTTGGAAAAACCCCCCTAACCAAAGTATTTATCAGAAAAATTTTAGAATCTATGTTTTTTGGAAAAACTGTGATATGGCGTTATAAACAGGCAACCTGAAAAGGGTCGTCTTTCAGTCAGATATCTTAATTTAATTGGCAAGCGTAAGACACACAGAACAATCAGTTTGAATCATTCTAAACCAGACCTTAAATTTGATTAGTAATTATTAGACGGCATTTTAATTGTTAATGATTATTTTTTATTAAAAGGCAATTCCTAATTATTATTAAAAGGCAATTATTAATTGATTAGGATTAGAAAAAATCAAAATGATTATTTTTGTTTACGATTATTAGAAAATATAAGAAAAAGTGGTTTTTATTACTTCTGATTATTTTTTATTAACTTCTTTTATGTTTTTTCAGTATTGTTGATGTGTATATTATTTATGTGCTTCTTCAACAATACTAAAAAAAATCAAGAACTATCAAAAATAATCAAAAGTAATCAAAACAAATTTATTTAATTGTTTTTGATTTTTTTAATAATCGGAAAAAGTCATTGTTTTTTCAAAAATATTTTTTTAATTAATGGGAATATAAACATTAAAAATTTAAAGTAATGGTAATCGATCAGTAAATGGATTATCAGGAAAATAATGAATCAAACCGGTAATCGTTACGATTAGTAATCATTGTTTAACAGGTCCACCTTGATCATAAACTCTAAGGCCCATTTCATACAAATCACAGTATTTTAAGTGAGCAGAGGTATAAAAAAGCACACTGTGTTGAGTTTTAATTTGTGGGTATGCGGTATAACATTTTATTCCTATATAGCTCTTCCAGGTATGCCGCAGAATATGTCGCTAATGACACCCAACGGCACAATTTATCCTTCTCAAGTTTCCGCTTTGAGTTTGCCCATGAATGGTGGCGGTGGTGATAACGGCAATGTTAGTGGTGCTGGCACACCATCCATGCACGGCGAATTACATGATATGTCTATGAATAGCAGTGGTGGTGGTGCAGCTAGCGCGGGCGCTGGTTCCATTCCTAGCGCTAACATAGGTGGCACTGTTGTGGTGGTTAGTGGTGCTGCCACTTCACTTACAAACACTGGACCGCGCAACAACGTATCGATTGTGAATCATGTTACCGGTGACAGTCACTCACCTTACAGCAATCCACCGTCGCAAAGTCAATCGCCGCATTTATCAAACCCATCGCCACTTAGCCGACAACAAATGACGCAAACGTAAGCAAATGTAGAGTTATTATATCGGACCTATACCTAAATATTCTGTTTGCTTTCTTTTGCAGTGTTCAACCGTTAGAAGCCACGCGTCCCACAAATAGTGAAATACCAACCAGTGTCATAACACGCACTGGACTACCAGAACGTTCCTCGAATAATTGAGTTGCATTTCAACCCGTAACTAATCATCAGATACTAGCGTGTTAGCTTTCCTTTAATTTAAAATTGAGTTTTATTTAGTTAATTATATTATAAAATAATTATCATTAGTGTTTATGAAGAAAAGTTTTTTTTTTTTTTTTTTTTTTGGAATTTGTTTGCCTTTAGTTTTAAAAGACAATTAGTATTTTTTAAGTTTTACCAAAGTTTGAGTTTTCGTAAAGTAAGTACTACTAGAGAATTTGTGCAATAAAAAACGATTATTGTAAAATATATACGTAAATAAATATGTTAAGAAAAAAAACCAATGGAATTACTTTGAACAGTAGACAAATTCTGCCATCTGCAGGCTGGATCGAAAGGAAGCTAAATCGAAAATATAAAATTTTGAAAATATACATATTAAGGATGTTGTGAAAGTGAGTTTTACAGCACCATTATCAAAAATTTCAAAATCAGCACACCACAAATTGGAAGAGAAGCTCGGCGCAAAAATTTCTTAGGAGGGTTATGATGCTATACCTGTTGTATATCGCACCATACATAAATTTTTTATTTATTGACGATATTAATATAAAAGTAGTCTTTAAAAATTTGTATTATCTTTTTATTTTCTTCGCACTGAACTATGTGCTAAGTTTCAACTCCCTAGATCGCCGGGAAGTAAGTTAAAATCAAGGTCTGAAACTGATTAAAATAACGCTCCGGTTTCGGTCTTGTAAGATGTTTCGGGTTGAATAGGAATTAATTAAAAAATTCAATTTTCTATTTGGGTTTTCCGATCCTGAGGTGAAAACGCGTCTTTTGTAAACTTGCTCTACAATCTTCGATGAAAACTTGCCAGGGTACCATCTGGTAAAAACAAATTTGGCCATAAAATTAAATAAAAAGTAAAAAAAAATTAAGACAAAATTCCGATTCACCCTTTTGAAACGGTTCGGTCTCGGTTTTCAGTTACAGTCCTTGATTAAAATTCGTTCCAAATAGCTCCACCTACCGACATTTTTTCTATCAAATATTTTGCTTTGTCGACGGGTTCTAACATATGTTTGAAGTCTGCAGCTCGCCGGGAAGTTGATCAAAAATCGATTACAAGATTCCCTTCTTTTTCAAGAACTTTTAGTTATCTCGATCTGTGCACCATGTAGCAGAATTGTGTGTCAGTTTAGTGCTTTACTGGGAAGCTGCTTCAAAATGAATCGCAAGATTCCAAATTTAAAAGGAACTTTCCATATACGAGGTGTGTTCAAAAAGTATCGCGAATTTTGTGTTTTTTCAAAAATTATTTATTTATTCATGAATATCTATTTTGTCCCCTTCAAAGTAATCCCCATGAGATATTATACACTTGTGCCAACGGTTTTTCCAATCTTCGAAGCACTTCAAAAAATCATTTTTTTGTATCTTGTTCAGCTCCTCCTTCGATGCCGTCTTTATCTCGTAAAGAGAAGCGTAACGTCGTCCTTTCATGGGCCTCTTCAGTTTAGGGAACAAGAAAAAGTCACAGGGGGCCAGATCTGGGGAATACGGTGGCTGCGGCATCATTAGTGTGTTGTTTTTGGCCAAAAATTCGCGCAAAAGCAACGATGCGTGAGCAGGGGCGTTATCGTGGTGCAAAAGCCAATTTTTGTTCTTCCACAAATCCGGGCGTTTCTGGCGGATTGCTTCGCGCAAATTGCGCATAACTTGCAGGTAATATTCCTTATTGACCGTTCTTCCCTGTGGCAAGAACTCATGATGCACCACGCCCCTGCAATCGAAGAAAACTGTCAGCAAAACTTTCACATTCGACCGAACTTGGCGCGCTTTTTTCGGTCTTGGTTCGTGCGGCAGCTTCCATTGAGATGATTGAGCTTTGGTTTCCACGTCATAACCATAAACCCACTATTCGTCACCAGTTATGACCCTCTGGAGGAAATTTGGGTCGTCGCGGACAGAGTTTAACATCTCATTAGCAATGTTCATGCGATGTTTTTGGTCACAATTGAGCAATTTTGGTACGAATTTCGCGTAAAAATCGAAGACGATCCAAAACGCGTGCAAGCAAAGCAGCTGTCAACAATTAACTGAACATTCAAAATGGCCGAGCTTGTCGGCATAAGTGAGAGACATGAGTACCAACATAACGCCACAAAAAATTCGAAATTCGAATATACGTAACCAGCGAAAATTCAAAATTCGCGATACTTTTTGAACACACCTCGTATGTCGCCACCTAGCTGATTTTTTTTCACTTGCATTGTACTGTCAGGGGTTGCTGAATTATATTCCAAATTTCAAGTTGCTAGCTCTACGTTTAGATCGGATTCTTAAATTATGTTTTACGGGCAGTTATAGCTCTATGACTTACAGACACTCCGGGCCTTGACAGGGTTTCGCCTTCTCAAGTTTAATTCAGTGGCTATCCAGAGGATACGTGGACGAATGTTTCCAGACGTAGGGAACTGCTTGAACCGCATTCAAAAAAAGATAGGTCTTCTAAAACCGGCTATATCTATCCACAAATTTATCTGCACAAAATCGCCTTCTGTGTAGCAGTCTTCGATCGAGCTTATGTAGAATAACCCTTAGCTTCTGACCTTCAAACACTCCAACATTTTCGCAATAGTCGTATAGTATGAATGTAATTAAAACCAATTTTTTGGATCCACCACTAGTTCGAGGTGTATCTATAGCATTAAGATTTTCCGAACAAAATGTAGCGAACTACCTTTAGGTGTTGCGTTATTTTATACTACCTGATTATGTAAGTCGCAGTGCCACTTTACGCCCCAGTCACTCACGTTGACCTCCACCCGTATGTAATAATAATAATAATTCCCAACGGATTACCCACCATATCCCGCCCGACCGGCGCGAGGGGCGCATAACGCGCGGATTATTCGTTCGTGCCAAGTCGTTGAAAGGCTTTGGTTTGTTAATCGTCGAGATCTAAAACTGCTTAGCTACAGAGAAAACCTCATCAGCTAAGTAAAGTAGATATAGGATAGATTATATATTAAGAAATAACTAGTTAACAGAATAAAATTATTGTTAGAAGTTAATATAGAAGTCAAAGAATAAGAAACAATTAGTAGCTATGAATTTAGGATAGAAAGAATTGATTTTTTTTATGCTAAAAAGCGAGTCTGAAATATCAAATCTACCAGAAAGAGAGTTATAATCGTGACACAAACAGCGAAAAGGCTCATTTAACTGAAAATTGGTTCGGCACCAAACAAATACGCATAGCAGCTCCCATTTACTTACAGCACTGGAGGGAGTGAACGCCATTCAATAATACGAATTTTTCTTTAAACGAGAAAAGCGAGAAAGCGTGACATAATCACCCCGTTAATCAATTTTAAGGTCCATTCATTTCTTAATTTGCCTCAGGCTCTTAAGTTTCGTTTCCTGTCACTCTTCATTAGATCTCTTCAAAATTGGATAGTCCATACTCAATAACAGTTCTTCCCACCCTTCCACATATCTTGTTTATTTTTTTCAATCTCTCTCAACTTTTTCCCTTCCCCTTTTGTTAAGCTTCGACTTTCAATTTCCTTTTTCCTTTCCTTTTCACTTTGGCCTTAACTTTACTTTTTCCTGTCTCTTTTTTTCCACATTCCTTGTCCCTTCCATTCTCCTATTTCTTCTATTTCCCTTTCCTTTCGCCTTCGCCTTCTCCTTTACTTTTACTTTTTCCTTTTACAATCGTTTCCCCTCTTCTCTCTTTTCTTACCTTCCCCCCTTTCATTTTACCTTCGGATTTCCTTTTTCATATTCTTTTTAATCCCTCTTAATTTTCTTTTCTCCTCTCCCTCCCCTCTTTGCGCACCACTCATAATCCCTTTTATACATCACATCAATATAATGTGTATGAGCGAACTTTTGACAAGACGTACAAACCTGTGGGAGTGGTATTTACCCTTTTTCTCAATGGTGTACTAATTTTGATTAAAGGACACATACATACAAATAAAGCTTATCTGAGAAAAACACTTAAAATTTCGACGAATTTAAACTTATCTTGCCTGGGGTTGTGTCACTCACCTTTATGGAGCTTGCGCACTTCCTGCAGCTTCAGGAAGCATAACATACGTACATTTTTCGTTCGTGATCCAAAGGACTTCTAATGTCTGCTTGGATTGAAAGAGCACTTCTACAGCAGGTTGAAGAATCAAATCCAAAATAACCCCACGCAGTTATCATCCATCTTAGTTTCTGTGAACTCTTGCACATGGAACAATTCATTCCAACTTTTCTTTAAAACACATCATTCTTAAAGCTTTCTTAAATTCCATGATTATTATTAGCATACAATAAATTCTATTCAAAGTACATACATACTTCCCATTCACTTTTGAGATGTGCAAATTCATATGGTTGCAAAATATTTGGTAGACACCTTAGTTGGCATATAAAAATAAATGAGTTATAAACCAAATTATCGCTAATGACATAATTTATTAATTCCCAAGCAAATGCGGTGGCGACGACGTTCAACTGACGACAAATGCCAACCTAAAGTCTTCTGCCGACTCGAACGACTGATACTCGTATTTCATTGTCAACAATTTGGCAGCAACCAAATTGAACCAAATTAATTTTAATGACCACAACCTGAAAGGGTCAAAAAGGCAATAACAACACTAAAATAAACAACAACAAAAAAGCAACAAAAAAAAGCAAATAAGTAACAGAACAATTACAACAACATAGGCTGAGCGCAGTGAGAGAAAACATTTGGACAGACAGACATTGGGACCGAAATCCTAAATAGCGATTTGGTGTCATCACTTAAAAGCCTGGCACTTATAAGTAGGGACATCGTTGAGTGGACGTATGATGATGCAAAAGAAACTATTCATTCTCATTTCTATACAGCGCACATCCCTTTTGCTTGGCCTACCTGTGCAAGTGTTGTTGCTGCGTCGTCGGTGGCATCCAAGGCATTTCTTAGCCGTCTCAAGTGTGCGTCATAACGCCACCAACGCAACGAATGGTTGAACTAACAACACCAACAATGCCAACTAAATTGTTGCCGACTTTGACGCCGTCAAACTTGGTGCAAAGTCTTGAGTTTGTAGGAAATAAGGATGTTACGAAAGTGGAGTTTTAGATATAAAATGCGAATGCGGATGTTAAGTATTTGTATAATTAGTTGAGTTAAGCAGATGTTATTTTGACTTTGATGGCATTTCTGGTGTTTTTCAGGAGCTTCTTACAATGCCCTACCAGTGTCTATCGGAAAAGTCTTAACATCCTTTAAAGTCGATTAGACTGCCTTTGATTGTATTTCTGAGCAACCAGACTTTTGCGGTTTTTGTCTTAAACGACCTTGAATGTAGGGGTTGACAATGTTTATCGCTGCGAAGGGTCTATCTGGGATAATGGTGGGAACCGAAGTGAAACGGAGATCATTCTTTTCGCAAGGAAGAAGAAGATAACTGCTTTCCGACGGCCATTGTTTGCACTCGTTCGCGTATGAATCAGCTGAATTTGGCACTCCGCTGTCCACCTTTAGTCCCCGGAAATTATACTTTGGCGTAATTATTTCTCGGTCAGAAGAGTTTCTATCGATTGAATGAACGAGAGTGTGGAGATAGAGGTGGCTCATAATTGCCCGCAAGGATCTATCTGTGGACCATATATATGCAACATTATGATGGACTCCCTGCTGCGCCAAGTTGAGCCACTCTGCTAGATATGTGCGTATGCGGACGACCTTCACTTTATGGTGGATTGACGGTCAACAACGAATGTCAAACTGGAGCAGCCATGTGAGTACTCAAGGGAAATTTGTGGCGGAGCCGGCCACCAGTAGACGAATGAAAGGCACGTGACGGAGCCTTAGCTTTATCGCACACTTGGAATGCTTGAGAGCGCAAAGTATGAGTGTTGTTGGGCAGCTGCGCCGAATTTGGTCACGATGGCTGTTGGCCGCAAACGTACATTTAGTGTTAAGACGGTGGTACTGTAATCGTGTTTGCCAGTTGTCGCATCGTCTCGGCGGATGCGAGGCAGGTGTTGTTCGGCGCTCCTCACTTTTAGCTGGTGGTCATGCGGAGTGTTGCCTTCAGGTCGAGAAGGGGGATGAGTGTGCCGTTGCTGCAGAGTGGTTGATGGGGGGAGGGAATATTTGGAGGTCAAAAGCCGATTACAGTTGTCTGTCATGGAGAAAATGACAGGACCGTTGGTACAAAAGTAGCAAAGTTTCGTTTATTACAAAAATCCTGACTGTAGGTTCAACCTTTTATTTGCTAACAGGTCAGGCTTTGAGCAACGTATTTTTGCGTTTGGGGAGGCTGCGCGATATTGGAAAGTTACAGTCTATGAGTGTCTAAAGTGATTGAATGGTTGTTTGGGGGTTTCCAATGCCCCTTTCTAGGGAACCGGTCCGGAATATGTGGATGATAAACCTTCACACTGCGAAGTCTAATCAAAAAGAGCAAAGGAGGGAACTTGCATGATTAGTAGCGTTTCTATGACAAATATATTGGTAGAAGTTTGGATAGGCCTTGCACCCCACCAAGGTGAATGGGGCATCCACCGCGCACTGTCGATTGGTACTAAAGTAAGCCAACTTGGGGCATTGGTCAAACGTGATGTGCTTCTGAGAACCGTGAGGTTAGGTCCAAGATGGCAGGTGCTCACGTTAAACCCATCAGACGCTGTCTACGTGTAGTCTACTTATGGACAGGTGGACATCGTGTCAGATAAACAAGAGCTGCACAGACATCAACATTTTCCCGGTGCCGAAATTCTTTTTACCAGTTGTCGACAACAAGAATACATTTTGTATACTGCTGTGTGGTAGATGATGAGATGGTTTCATCCAATTACTTCATACTCAACTTTTGCAATGACATTATTGTATTCGAAACTCTCAACGATCTACTCAATATCGATGTCTGTCCTATCTTCTAACCAACCAAACAGAACTGCATGAACAGATCAAGATATATATGCCTATTCTATCATATATCAAAGTGATCAGCATCAGCAAAAGCGTGGAAATGAATGGAAATACCCGTGCTTGCAAACCCAAATATTTGCAACACCCCTAGTAAGCAAGTAGGTAAACAAAAAGCACAAAATAACCTAAAATGGTATCGGGTTATGTTGGCTAAGCGGAGAATTCTGTTTTTGTTTAAAGTATGTGAAGGGTGTGAATCGCTGGACGATGCCAAAGATATGCGAAAAAAAGTTAAAGATCTTCTTAACGCCATGGTGCGGTGGCGTACGTGCGATCAATTAGGCAAACTTGTTTTACGATCGTTTTAACGACCCAATGCGTGGATTGCCGGCGCTTTACTTAGCCCATGCGAGAATGTTTTTTATTTTTTTTTGTTTTTAGCTGACGTTACAGATTGGAATGTTGACTATGGATGACAGTAATTTTATGGGAAAAATGCTAGTATTTTTGAGTTTTGAATACTTTATTATAGTTGAGTGGAATACCTCTGGAATTAATTCTACAAATATGAATCAGCCCTAGTTGAGAAGATACTATTCAAGTTAACTGCTATCAACAAAAAATGGTTGATATTTTCATATCCTTATGATGAGAAACTTATTTAAATCTCAGTCCAAAGGACTTGATAGATTTGCAGTTGTGTTAATATAATAGTAGTGAAATTAAATTGAATATAGTTACACGAGATAAAAAGAAGCTGTATATTAAATAGTTTTTATTTGAAATATAAAGAAAGCCATAACAGATACCAAATAAAATGAAATTTTAAAGTTTACACAAAGTTTAAAAAAATTTATTAAACTTTTAAAAGTTCACAACAAAATTTCAATATTTTCGGGCAGAATTTTTAGAAAACTTTTGAGTGAGCAGTTTTATAGCTCATTCAATTTTAGCATAATAACCTGCAAGTTAGAAGTACTTCAAAATTTCCCCTGAGTTTTTAGAATTTTTTTTTGGCAAGGAAGTTGGGTATTTTTTTCCATACAAAATTAATTTTTCTTCATGCGTTGTATGGAAGAAATCAGTCAACACCTTCGACTTCAAAAAAATTTGCAGATTTTAATGGCCATTTTTTAAGGTTTAATTAATTTTCCTGAACTTTGTCTAAACTTCGAAATTTTTTTTTAGTTTTACTTTTATTATATTATTTCAATAATATTATATTGAATACATCTGTATATATACTGCTGAAAAATTCGAAAGGCGCACTTTGTGGTATTCCTCTGCAAGGGTGAAAGCTAGGGCGATTCAAGAAGAAGTTCACGAAAGCTCGATTATTTTCCAATAAAAATTCTTAAAGTTAAAAACGGATTCGAAGGCATCATTTAGTTTGTTTTTGTAGTTTTTTAATTGTCAAAATGGACACAATGTCTCATTTTCTTACAAATTAAAAATGTCATAGAGTTTGTCGCGGCGCAAAATTTCATTCTAAACAGACACCGCAGTTCTATAGGTAAAAAAAGTTATTTAATATATTTTTTGATTGAGAGTGAAATTTAAAATGTTTTATGGAGTAGATCGACATTATCGATACGACGGTAATAAAAAAATGTACCAGAGTGTAAAGAAAAGTTTTGAAAAACCTAGAGCGACCCCGAAATGATGCCGAAAACAATCTCAAAATTCTCCTGAAATGATGAGACAACAATCAAGAATTTATCCCGAAATGGTCCCGAAAACAATTTCGAATCGATCCCGAAAAACACAAAAAATTTTATCGAAAAGGCCCGAAAACAGTCCCAAAATTATCCTAAAATGAGACAAAAAACCCACTTATAAGTTCAGATAACGGTTCCGCCAGCCTTAAGAGATCTGAAGCCGTCGTTAAAAGCAGCTTTCAGTAAGTCTGCCGATACTTTTTTTTTTTCTTTAAATGGTCTTCTAACCGCTTGGGCGATTTTGACCGTCCACCATAGCTCGCCATAGCTCGGAATTTGGAAACACCACGGGATCGCAAATCGGTCTCCACTTGGTCCTTCCATCGAGTGGTGGTCTCCCTCTTCCTCTCCTTCCAACAGCTGGGTTGGATCATCTTCGCTCATTCGCACAACGTGTCCTAGCCAGCGAAGCCGATGTGTTTTAATTCGCTGAACTATGTCGGCGTCTGCGTAAAGTTCATACTGCTCATCATTAAATCTTCTTCGGTACTCGCCGTCGCCAACGCGTAGAGGTCCATAAATCTTTCGAAGAACCTTTCTCTCGAATACTCCCAGAGCCGCCTCATCAGATGTTGTTAGTGTCCACGCTTCTGCACCATATAGCAGGTCGGGTGCGATAAGTGACTTGTAGAGTGTTATTTTCGTTCGTCGAGAGAGGACTTTTCTTTTCAATTGCCTACTCAGTCCGAAGTAGCATTTGTTTGCAAGAGTGATTCTTCGTCGGATTTCTAGGCTAACATTATTGTTGGTATTAATGCTGGTTCAAAGGTAAACGAAGTCCTTTACTATTTCGAAATTATTGCTGCCAACAGTGGCGTGGTTGCCAGGACGCGAATGCGCTGACTCTTTGCATGATGACAGAAGGTACTTCGTATTGCCCTCGTTCACCACCAATCATATTTTCATCGCCTCTTTTTCTAATTTGGAGTAAGCAGAAGTGACAGCGCGGTTGTTAAGGCCAATGATATCAATATCGTCAGCATACGCCCACAGTTGCACGCTTTTATAAAATATTGTTCCACCGCGGTTAAGTTCTGCGGATCGTATTATTTCTCCAGCATCAAATTAAAGAAATCGCTCGATAGGGAATTACCCTGTCTGAAACCTAGTTTAGTTTCGAACGGCGCGGAGAGGTCCTTCCGAATTCTGACCGAGCTGGCGGTGTTGCTCAAGGTCATTTTGCATAGCCGTGTAAGTTTTGCGGGGAAACCAAATTCAGACATAGCGGCATATAGGCAGCTCCTTTTCGAGCTATCGAAAGCGGCTTTAAAATCAACAAAGAGACGATGCGTGTCGATTCTTTTTTCACGGGTTTTTTCCAAGATTTGTCGTATTGTAAAAATCTGGTCGATGGTAGATTTACCAGGTATGAAGCCACACTGATAAGGTCCAATCAGTCTGTTTACGTAAGGCTTCAGTCTTTCGCACAATAAGCTTGATAGGACCTTATATGCGATATTTAAGAGGCTGATTCCGCGATAGTTGGAGCAGTTTTCAGGATCGCCCTTCTTGTGGATTGGGCAGAGAACACTTAGATTCCAATCTTCAGGCATCCATTCATCCAACCATATTATGCATAGAAGCTGATGCACGATACCAGCTCCTCGCTTCCGTGTTTGAACTCAGCAGGCAAACAATCAGCGCCAGCTGCTTTATTGTTTTTCAATCGGGATGTTGCTGTTCGCACCTCATTATAGTAGGGTTGTGGAACGTCAATTCCATCATCTTCGATTGTGGACTCGGGTTCGACATCTTCTCTGAGAAGTGATCCCTCCATATTCTGAGTGCTCTCTGAACATCGGCCACCAGGTCGACGTTCTTATTCTTACAGGAGTTTTTCCCGAGTTTAAAACCTCCTGTCATTCGACGAACTTTTTGATAGAATTTTCGGGCGTTATCCCCGTTGACCAGCATCTCAAGCTCCTTTATTTCACGCTTTTCTGCGTCTCCTTTTTTTCCGGAAAAGCCGCCTCGCTTCCCTCTTCAACTCGCGCTAGTGTTCACACACTCCTCGTTGCATTCGATCTCAGCGTTGCCTTGTAGGCTTCGTCCTTTCTTTTCGTTGCAGTGCGGCACTCTTCATCATCATACCAGTTTTTTTTCGCTTTCAACGGAATCCAAGTACATCTTCGGCTACGGTACGGAGTGCACATGAGATATGATCCCACTGCTCATGCATTCCACTAGGTTGAATTTTGCTCTCAGAGAGCAGGTGTGGGAGGCGATCTGCGAAATAATTGGCGGTCTGTTGCGATTGCAGCTTTTCGACGTCCAGCTTTCTCTGCGTTTCATGTTGCACCTGTTTTGCCGTACAGAGGCGGGTACGATTCCTGGCTGCTCTAGGTCCCTTTATAAAATGGCCAGAGAAAGCTGAACTTCCTCCTGAACTCTTTCGACCATGCTTTCTATGCGATTTGACGTACTATTTTACCAAGAGTCGTCTTCTAAGCTTAAATTGCTCGACTAGTAATCTGCCATTTTTGCTTTGTGGCTTTTGAACAGGCGTATTGCCGTTCTCACTTTGGGATAATTGTGTTCTATGAATGCATCGTGTTTATATTCCGCCATCGGTAGTTAAGAATGAGAAGAGATATTGTTTACAGAACTATAGAAGGCTTTGATGTTGATTACCAGCAGATAGGTAGTTCTGCCTTGGGGACTTACTTTTCTGATTTTTCAAAAGAGCTTTCGGCGGCCGTATTTCATTCCTCACTGTACGTCTTATTCTTCCATGCAATTTGGAAACCTTTAATATCCTTAGCGGCAGTACTGCATGAGAAGAATACTCTAACTCTTTGGTTGCATCATCTGGTCGAAGATTATTTGTATACTCCATCAGCTGTATATTGGTTTCCCGATGGATTTTTATTGGCACCTCCAATAGCGCGCACATCCAGTAAACCTTAACTGTCGTAGATCGATGTTGTTTACCTTTTCTTGATCAGAAGATATCCAGGTAAATAGTGGATACATAAAACAGATGACCATTTTACTTTATTTTATTTTATTTTATTTTTATTCACGAGCGTAACCTCGGCAGAGGTAACTTTCCCATTAAGACACGGGGTATTGCAGACTCAAATCCAAGTCCCTAGTACGTTTACCCGCCTAACATTTTATGAGTGCCTATCTCCTAGCTGCCTAGGATAGTTAAAATTAACATCTTATGAAAATGCTTTTGGCCACATTTCTAATGAAAATAACTATCCCAAATGAGCCAATCAGCAAATAGCTCCCATTTTAGAAGTAAATAACGCTTTAGCTACAAAAATAAAACACTAAATACGTATGTTGTCAAGCGGTCTTTCTTGCTTGTATGCTAAACAAAACTACCAGCAGCGAATGAAACTAGCGGGATACCACAACATAACTCGTATCAACCTATAGCTCAACTTTGAAGTGGTAGATGTGCCAAAGGCTTGTAACTGATCATCTCACCTGCAGAGTTGTTTGCTAACCCTGCTGCCGGAAATATGGAAAAATAAAATGAAACGCTCGAGCGAGTGATTTTCAATTGCTTTACCCTTTTGCTCTGTGTCATCATGAAAGTTTCCATTTAGAACTCAAGAGAAAATTTCGAAGATCTTAGTAACACGAGAGATTCTGTAAGATAAGAGTTATCGAAAGCTTATGGGATGAAAGTGTCGAAGTGCTAAATGTTGGCAAGGCTCCAGTAAATGGCCAACGTCAGTGGCGGGTCCACGGTGGTGGGGATTTTTGGATTTAAACCCCCCACTTCCAGAGAATCAGAAATTACAAATTAAATCTTACTATCTCTATCTCTATGGCGCGATATACAACAGGTATATCATCGTAAACCTCCTAAGAGATTTTTGCGCCAAGCTTCTCTTCCAATTTGTGGTGTGCCGATTTGAATTTTCCCTACAAATTGGTGGGACCTACAGTTTTTTGCCGACTCCGAACGGCATCTACAAAGGAGACGAATTTTTGCTGAGAAGCCTGTCATGGCAGAAATACACTCGGAGAGTTTGCCAAACCACTGCCGAGGGGCGACCCCGTTTTTGAAAAACTTTTTTCAAATCACTTTTGATGTTACCTGTACCAGGGCTCGAACCATGGACCTTCGGTGTGGTAGGCCGGCAACACTACCTTCACACCACGGCGGCCGCCGAATTAAATCTTACTGCTCAGTTAAAAAAAGCTTTTACCCTTTTTTATAAAAACAACGCAACATAAATTCCGGGAAAGAATAATTGTATTATCTAGATTTTTTGTGACAGTCATGATTCCTAAATCATTTCTTTACCGTGCTTGCAATTCTCGAACCGTTTGCTTACTACTTTTTCTAAATTTATATCTCTTTTTCCGGCCGTGTTTTCTCCAAAAGCCACACAATACCTACAATTTACTCCATTTCTTTGCCAGAATATGTAACCATCCGAACTCATCTATCCATTGCGTTTGGAATGACAAGTTTCACTCAGTCGATTTTGGAAATTTATATTTGGACAGGGGAACCCATGAATTGTCGGAAATTGCAGTACTTCATCCGCCTTACCTCACCTCATTAGATTCTAATATACAAAACCAATGTAATTTTTAGAAAAATTTAGCTTATCCTTGTCGAAGGCATCAGACAGCGTAGCATCACAGGTATCAGAAAAGTTGGTTATACATTTTCCATTCTATTTTGGGTTATTAGAGAATATTTTCTTATAATACCTTGTTCTCCTTTTCGTATTTTGTTTTTGTTTTCGATACTAGATCAAGACGCTTAAAATAAAAAAATTGCACTTCAATTGGAAAAAGTTTTTTCGCGAAAAGAGTAAAAAATCTTTAGAGCTGGCCAACGCAGTCACATAGTTTGCGATACAATTTTGACAAACACGAACTCCCACAACACTGGCAATGTTGCTAGGAAAGATTTAACCTGTCATTTGTTTAATATTCTCAGCCAGTTTCGAAAGGGTCGGATATATCCAAGAGATGTGTTAAATATTTTCGTCTGATTTTCCGGCACATGTTGTCGTTTACAAAATCAATTTTTTGGGCATGAGGAATCCTTTTTGAGCGACGCTATACTACTGCGGCTCTATGACCTACACAAAATCTGCTCCGAGTTTTTGTTGTTTGCAATGGTAGAAACAGTCCCCGACGGTGCTTTCGTGTAGGCTTCAGTGCCCATATTATGCTAAATAATATAGCTGGAGAGTTCTCAGTTCATGTGTGACTTCTGCTTTTGGCGTGATATACCTCGGAACTCATAATAGACTTAGTTCGATTTTAATCATTATATCTTCGAAACCAGTTGAGATGGGACTTAATCACATGGCTTGTTGCAGCACCATTCGTTTGATACCCATATTGTACTAAAACATTTTGGGTTACACTGGTTCACATATTGGTCGATAACTTCAAAACCGGTAGAGGTTTCGAAATAAGATATATCTTAAATTTTTAGATCACCTGCTCGACAGAGAAAACTCTTCTAACACCAAGTTTACTCTGGTCCAAGCCTATTGAAGCCGCAAGACCTGCCTGGGACTCCCGTTAGAAGATATTGATGACAATACGTTAAGGAAAGTGACGACTAGGCAGTGTGAAGCATCGCCAAAACAACAACAACTCGGCATTCGTTTTCGAATATCCAGAGCCGATAATGATTTTTTCTACTCCTGCAAATTGAGTGTTTGTTTGAGCAAACTTGTTGTCTAAACAATACCCATACGTTTGGGCTATCCCTTAGCCTTTTTATCACTAATCAGGTTTTCACTTCTAGCAACTATTTCCCACAAGTTCCAATTTGTAGCTTTGATACAATGTTTGTTGGGTATTGAGTACACGGTTAAAATTTGAACCTTAATTTAAAATTTTTTAGTATTACAAAGAGAAAATTTAATATACAAGTAGTTAATAGAGGGAACACTCCCACATACGTGGGACCAACGTCCAAAAACGTAAACAGACCCTCCTTCTCGGATCATGCGTACATTGGTTATAACATAGCTTTAAGTACAGTTAAAGGAGGGGAACTTTTTAGAAATCCCAAAACAACAAATTGGACCCGCTTTCAAGGGTATCTGAAATCAAAGCTTCGGCAACCAGAGACGATTAGTAATGTTGAGGATCTGGAGAAATCCACAGATATCCTAACAACAACACTAACAAAAGCTTATAAATCAGCCTGTCCCCTCAGGAAACCCAGGAACAAAACGAAACCACCATGGTGGAGTAAAGAGCTGGGTGCCCTAAGGAGCCAGACTAGAGACTTATTCAAGCTAGCAAAGCTAGCGGACTCAGCTGAGTGCTGGGACGAGTACAGAGATCTGCTAAAGATGTACAAGAAAGAAATTCGTACAGCAAAAAGAATCTCTTGGCAAAAGTTCTGTGGTGACATGGAAAGTTCCAATGAGACTGCGAGATTGAGAAAGGTTCTTTCGAAGGGCGTACAAGTTCAGGGCCTTATTAAAAAGGAAAATGGGGAATGGGCGCGTAATGGTGCAGAATCCCTCGAAGCACTCATCAATGCTCACTTTCCATCAGAAGAAGGCATTGACGGACAAATAAATAGCATAGGCTCATCAATACAGGAGCGTGATATTGAAGGACTGATAACACATTCCAAAATTAAGTGGGCACTAAACTCGTTTTCCAAGTTTAAGTCGCCAGGCCCAGATGGGATCTTCCCCGCCATGCTCCAAATGGCCGGAAAGAGAACCATAGAATGGCTTAGTGTAATATTCGAAAGTTGCATAAGACTGAGGCACGTGCCGGAAGTATGGAGAACTGCCCGTGTGGTGTTCATACCGAAGGCAGGCAAGAGCAGTCACATGTACACTGGAGACTACAGGCCGATTAGTCTGACGTCATTTATACTAAAAACCCTCGAGAGGCTAATAGACACTCACATTAAATTAAATGTGAAGGAGGATTTAATTTCCAATACACAACACGCATACACCAAGGGCAGGTCTGTGGACACAGCTCTGCATAGGGTCGTTATGCACATAGAGAAAGCCCTAGAACATGGGGAATTTGCAATAGGTGTCTTCCTAGACATAGCAGGAGCATTCAACAATCTTTCAAAGCGAGCCATAATGGACGGACTACGACACATTGAGGTGGATCCCGCCTTGGAAAATTGGATCGGCTGCATGCTGGGGTGCAGGAAGATCACTTCCAGTTGGGGCGGTTACGAAACCACAAAAGTAGTACATAGAGGCACCCCGCAGGGTGGAGTACTATCGCCGCTGCTGTGGAACCTGGCCCTTAACAAACTGCTCAAGCAGTTCGAAGGGGGGCCAGTAAAACTGACAGCATATGCAGATGACGTCTCAGTCATAATAAGCGGGAAATGTCTATCGACGCTCAGCTCGCTGATGAACCAGGCGCTTAGGGTCATCCATGACTGGGCCTGCGAGGTTGGGCTGAGCACAAATGCTGATAAGACAGACCTAATATTATTTACCAGAAAATACAAAGTACCAAGTTGGGTAAAGCCAAAACTAGG
Source organism: Merzomyia westermanni (assembly GCA_949987695.1). NCBI lineage: Eukaryota > Metazoa > Arthropoda > Insecta > Diptera > Tephritidae > Merzomyia > Merzomyia westermanni. The sequence goes on from OX465288.1 coordinate 36,487,986, forward strand.
AGATGTGGTATTAGAACCGAAGGTTAGTACCAAATATTTAGGTATTATACTGGATAGCAAGTTGAGTTGGAAACTCAACGTACAAGAACGGTCGAAAAAGGCCTCAGCAGCTCTGTATATCTGTAAGAGGATGCTGGGCTGCACTTGGGGTCTTTCGCCTGCCTTGTCTTATTGGGTTTTCAATGCGATTGTTAGACCAATTTTATTCCATGGGGTCCTGGTTTGGTGGACCGCCTTAACGAAGAAAACGTATATGAAGTCAATAGAGAGAGTGTATAGAACATCTATGATAAGCATAACGGGTGCGCTTAAAACCACACCGACAGCAGCGTTACACGCCATTTTGCATCTACCGCCCGCAAACATAACGGCAAAGAACATAGCGTTAACAACTGCAAACAGGCTATATGCCACGGGGCAGTTTGAGTGCAGATCATTTGGCCATAGTAGTATAGCGTCTTCCTTGATAAGACATGTAGACTACACGGTCCCTTGCCTGCGCTTCGAAGAGGTTCTGGAAGCCACTATAGAGGAGGAGGGCTGGAGGAGAGGTGCAGAAATGACGGAAAACACGGTACACATATATACAGATGGTTCCAAAATGACGGAAGGAGTAGGAGCCGCAGTGTACTGTAATGACTTGGGGATCACTAAATCATTGAAATTGCCAGATCATTGCAGTATATTCCAGGCGGAAGTCATAGCCATTAAAGTGGGAGCAGAAATAGCTGTAGAAAGTCTAGCGCTCGGAGAGCGGGTGAACTTTTACGTCGACAGTCAGGCGGCTATCAAGGCCATAATCTCAAATAGTAGCACTTCTTTGAGCGTACTAGAGTGCAAAAGAAGTCTTGAAAAACTTAGTATAGAACATAGAGTACATATCTTTTGGACCCCAGGCCACAAAGGTATAGAGGGAAACGAGAAAGCTGATGAGCTAGCAAAGAGTGGAGTGGCACTAGATGCGAGCAACAGTATTAACGTACCCATCCCGCTAAGGGAATTAAAGCGTAGGTGCGATTTAGACATGGTTAAACAAGCAGATAAGGCATGGGAAGAAGTGCAAGGCTGTAAAATCTCCAAAATCCTGTGCAAATCGTACGACATGAAACTTACAAAAACAATTGTATCCCTCAAAAGGGAAGACTGTAGACTGCTAATTGGTATCCTTACAGGGCACTGCCTTCTGGCAGGCCATGCCCACAAGATCGGTCTTGTTTCCGACAGCATGTGTAGGAAATGCAAAGCGGAGACGGAGACTGTGGAGCATGTCATGTGCACATGCCCCGCTCTATCCAGACTGCGGCTTCAAACATTTGGAAAGGGACAATTGCCCAACCTAGCTTCACTGACAGAAATAGGCCCAAGTAGGCTTCTGGTTTTTGCGAAGAAAACATTACTGTTTTGTAAAATAGACACTGAAGTGTCAACTGTATAACAAGAGGTCGTCAAAGTTTTTCTGGTAACACTACGGACGCTATGCGTCTATGTGAGGCCACTGCGTTGGCCCGCCAGCACAACCTAACCTAACCTAGAGAAAATAACTGAAACGGTTTTAATTTTAAACCAGAATAGCCCCTATAAAGAATGAAGTAAGCTAGTTTGTCAATCAATGTTTTCCAAACGAGTTTATAACTAAAAAATTTTACAAAAGTTTAAATATGTTTTCACAATTGTATGGTAGCTTTGGGGAATTAACTTGAGGTGAACTTTCTGCGAGATGAATTGTTTGGCAGTTTTCAAAAATAATGCTAAATAGTTTACCTACTTGATTTATATGAACTTCATTATATGGCCGACTTGGCGTAGCTGTAGTGTCGCCGACCTACCACACCGAAAGGCCCAAGGTTCGAGTCCTGGGACAGGTAACATCAAAAGTGGTTTGAAAGCTCGCTCCGCATATTTTTTAAAAAAATTTGTATTATACTTAAATTGTAAAAAAATGTAATGAATGGAACTGAAATAACTATAAAACATATTTTAAAATAATTATGAAATTCATTTAATAACAAAGTTGAGAAAATTGTCGGGATTCGAACCAACAACCTTCGGAGCCAAGTGCTATTAGATATTCATTCGGCTACTGGCCCGCCTTCACTCTCGTTGCCTAAATGTGAGTTTTATCAATCAGTTTTCAACAAACCCTTACTGTACTTTAAATAAAACGTTAATTAAAGATGGTTTTCCAAACCTCATTTGCAATTATTCAAAATGGGATCACTTTCGTTGATTCAACTTTTTTTTTGAAACGTTTAACAAGGATTATAGTAAGCATTTTCCAAACGAAAAGCTTGCTAAAGTAAGTTTATTGTAAGCTTATAGTAAACGTATTTTGCTTATTGGGTTGGTTTGGACATATATGTAGCCCGGAAAAGTTTAAAACTTAGGCTCAAATTTGTAGCCGTGTATATGAAAAAGAGTAAAAAAAAATGCTTTTGAATTTGCACCCCAAATTTCTGACTGTGTAATTATAACAGCTGCATACTTTCTAGTTTTGTAGTAGTACTATTGCCAATGTCCAGGTCAGCGTTCTGATACTCACAATCTGACTTCCAAAGATTTGGATTTGTAGTTTCTCAAACTCCCCACCTTTTCCGACTAGTTCTATTTCAATCAGAAAGTTTTAGTTATAAATAAATATTTCTTCTAACTAGTTTCGTATTTCTTTTCAATTTGATAAGATCGCGCCTGTGTGTTGATGGGGTGTGTAGCACTGTGCATGTGGATACGACATGACACTTGTTTGCCATTGCAATTTCAAATGTTCAACTGTCATAAAAATTTCAACTTTATCATAAATTATGGCAACTTGTAGTGGGCCAACACGCCATGCCGTTCAAGTGCTGACAAGAAGCCAACAAAAAGCAGTAAGGCAGGCTAATTTCGGGCGCAACTGAAAATTATGTACTCAACTGTGAGTTTAACCACAAATTTGGAGTTACGATTTTCTCGATATTAGCCATGCCTATACAAAATTTGTTTTTCAATAATAAATTCTTTACGGGGTCATTCCTTAGAACGCAGCTCGACGCGGAAAAATTCTTTATTAAGGGGATTCGATTAACCCTATAAATACCTTATAAAGCTTGTAAACGCATAATTTTATCAAGTATATGGTTTATAAGCTTTACGGGACTTTTATAGGCTTATATGAATCCTCCTTCAGTATCTTCAGTGACTGTCAGTAAATAGGAGTTGATATGCGAATTTGTTTTTCATAGCGGAAGGTTGAAAGTGAGTTTGAGTGACTGTGACGAAAAGTGTTACCGTGACTTACATAATCAGCCCCTTAATCTTCGATTTAAAGGCCATCACCCAAAATCTAGTTTCGTAAATCTTTCCATTATTCGATACCGAAACATATTTTTGTATTAAATTTTGAGTACTGATATGTTAAGAATTTCTTTGAATAAATTTTATTTTTAACCCTTGGGATATTCACTACACAACATTTCATGGAATCCGAGAGTGGTTATCAAGCTGTTGACTTCATTTTCGGGAATATTTTATATCCTAAGCCCGAAAACAAGGCATTGCACCCTAATTCAAAGTTTAAAAAGGCAAATTTAACTTTTATATTTGTATTATGTACTCATTAATAATTTTTTTGTATTGTATTGTATTTTCCACAATATGCGATAAAATAAAAGGGAGCGTAATTATCAACAGATTTCGCCCATTTTAAAAAGATATGGGAGATGAGCGTCAAGGAGCATGTCAAACTTCATTTATAAATTGGCTAAAGCGATCTTGTTCACTGAGGACGGATATCGCTCTATTAAGTTTTATTTTATTACTTTATGATTAGTAATTGGTAATCAATTAATTAGACGGATTTTTTAATTGATAATGATTATTTTAATTGTTTTTCAAGAAAAGGCAATTGTTAATAGATTACGATTAGGAAAAAAAATTAAATAACAAAAAAAAATTTGAAAAAATCAAAACAATCGAAAAAAGTTTTGATTACTTTTGATTATTTTTTTTTTTTCGATTTTTTCAGTGTTATTGATGTGTACGTTTATATGGTTTTACAACAATATTGAAATAAATCAAAAATAATCAAAACAATAATTTAAAATAATAGAAAGTAATCAAATCAATTTTTTTTTATTATTGTTTGATTAATTGGAAAATAATCATTTAAAATGGAAAGTAATTATATTAAATTATTAAATGGATCCTCAAGAAAATAATTAATCAAACCGGTAATCATTACGATTAGTAATCATTAGTTAACATGTCTGAATGAAAGCTTATATAAGACCATATATGTGTCGATTGGTTAATCCGTTAGGATCGTTTAACTTCCAAAAATAGGTAAATTTGAGATTCCGTAAAATTAATAACAACAAGTAAGGAAGTCTAAGTTCGGGTGGAACCGAACATTATATACCTAGTGGTGATCTATTATGGCATACCAATTTACGCAGGCCTATTTTAATACTTTTCAGTTGGTATTATAAACCCTGCTGATTGTTTTCAATAAAACCGCTTCTGTTCTGAGTTTTGTCGGATAAATTAGTTTAAAAAAAATATAAATGTATGGCGCGATATACAACAGGTATATCGTCATAAACCTCCGTGCCGTTTTGAATTTTTTCCTACAAATTGGCGGGACCTGCAGATTTTTGCCGACTTCGAGCGGCATCTCCAAAGGAGATGAATTTTTGCAAAGAAGCCCTTCCATGGCAGAAAGACACTCGGAGAGTTTGTCAAACCACTGCCGACGGGCAACACTACCGCCATCACGGCGGCCGCCATTAATTTATTTGTATATAAATAGCTTCCCTACCAACAACTGCTTACCACATTACCAATACATGCACACTTTATGTTTGAAAAATTTGGGGACAAACAGACGGACGGGGAGACGGACGTGGCTGAATTGACTCAGCTCATTGTCCTTATTATTTCAGGTTACTTATTGATGGGCAGTACCGCAAGGGGGTACCGGAGCGTACCGGGTTCATATCTGGCCAAGGACTGTTAATTCGACAACACTCCCCAAAACCTTCGGGGAGTTTTTTTTTGTCGTTATCACAACAACGACAAGAACAACTGCAGCAACGCAGGTGGACGTAAACGAAAATCTTAAGGAGATGAGCAAGATGAATGCTCGATAATCTCATATTGACAAATAATTGAGTTTTCAGTCACTTTTTATTTGATCGCCCTAGCTTGTACCGTTGCTGAGAAATTTCATTTTGAGATTACTTTTTCCAAAATTCCCCGCAGTGCGCCGTATGTCAGTAAAAACTGAAACGAATTGGGAGATGAAACACTTTAAAAAAAAAAATCTGAAACAAGTTCTGAGATAGGGTAGGGTGATTTCGAACACGCTGCCAAGTAAGATTGATCTAATTATTGCATTAGTTGTGACATATTTATTTTAGTAAGTATGTATGTACAGGGTGTTTTTTTTACAGGTTTGTTTTTCGAATAGAGATAAAACTGGCATTTTGTGGCCAAATCTGGCAACTCTAATGTCATTTATGTTCAGTTTGGTTTGCCATTTCATCATGAACAGGTTGACAAAAGAACAACGCTTGCAAATCGTGCAAATTTATTTCGAAAATAATGGTTCAGTTCGCGAAGTTTACCGTGAGCTCCGTCCATTTTATGGTCGACATAATCGTCCATCAGAGCAATTAATTCGGTTAACCATGGATCGTTTTCGCACTACGTTTACTCTATGTGATAATACGCTTTCGCAGAGACGTCGAACAGTGCGCACCGAAGAAACAATTGCCGCTGTAGAGCAAAGTGTTGAAGAGGACCCGAATGAATCGATTCGCCACCGTGCACAGCAATTGGAGCTTTGTCCATCAACTTTATGGAAGATTTTGCGCAAAGATCTTGGCTTGCGACCTTACAAGATCCAGCTTGTGCAAGAATTAAAGCCGCGAGACCATGCAATGCGTCGTGATTTTGGTGTATGGGCCGAAAATGAGATTGATTTCGATGCTGATTTTCATCGCAAAATTTTGTTCAGTGATGAGGCTCATTTTTGGTTGAATGGCTACGTCAACAAGCAAAATTGCCGCATTTGGAGTGAAGAGAATCCACATGAGACCCTTGAAACGCCATTACATCCACAAAAACTGACTGTTTGGTGTGCTCTATGGGCTGGTGGAGTCATTGGGCCATACTTCTTCCGCAATAATGCTGGAGAGGCAGCTACCGTTAATGGAGACCGGTATAGAGCCATGATAACCGACTATTTTGTTCCCGAATTGGATGGCATGAATGTGGATGAGTTGTGGTTCCAACAAGACGGCGCTACATGCCACACAGCGCACGTCACAATCGATTTATTGAAGGAAACATTCGATGAGCGCATAATTTCGCGGAATGGACCTGTCAATTGGCCACCAAGGTCATGTGATTTGACACCATTGGATTATTTTCTTTGGGGATATGTGAAGTCGCTCGTCTACACCAACAAACCAGAAACGTTAGGGGAATTGGAAGCCAACATTCGTGGCGTTATGGCCGACATACGGCCCCATATGCTCGAAAAAGTGGTTGAAAATTGGACCTGTAGAATTGGCTTTATTCGAGCCAGCCGCGGCAGCCACATGCCCGAAATCATATTTAAACATTAATGGCATGAAATTATCCTTCCAATAAAGCTAAATTGATGGACCTTAAAACGATTTTCTTGTGTTTTATTTCAATTCGAAGTTTTATACCCCTTAAAAAAACACCTTTTATAAGTATTTATATAACTAAACAATGTACTATATTTTACAAAATAAATACATCTAAAAACAGATATAGAAGATAGAAAAATTTGTATACATATTAACAGCAATCACAGCAACCATAATTTGAGTGGCATTTTCGAGAATACATTATTCCATAGGCCATGGAAAATATCAGCTAGACCCAATTCCAAATCAGGACGCAGTTCGCCAATCACATCTTTTGCATTTTGGTTAAGAAAATTGTTAATGGAAGTTGCTAGTATTTCATTACCATTAAATAAATCGCTCACTTGTATGCGCATGGCACCCACCAGGAACGTGACCTTCATCTCATCGATTCTAATGACTTCCTAAATTCAAAAAAAAAAATATATATATATATATATATAAAAAACCAATTTCATTGATAGTTGTGAAGCACCGAGAGCAAAAGTGCTCTACATACACACCCACCTCCGGTTCATTACTTAAATGTATTTTTGTATATACCGCAGTTTTTACATCCTTCAAGGCCATACGCACATCTCCATTTCCTATGAGTGGCAACAATAATATATTACCCTTTAAATTGTATTTGGCGCGTATACGCAGTAAAGGTATGTCCAGCTCGAAGCTCATCAACATCTTGTTAAGATCTAAGCTAAATAGCATTAGAAATTGAGAACAACATTTTATTAATCTTCTATTTTTGTTGATTGTCTTTCACTACTGCTTCGCTTACTTGGCGTGTCGCACAGTGGCGTTTGATGGCCCGCGTATGATTAGGTTTTGAAAACCACAGGATAAAACCAAATTGCCGCTACCTTTCGACACTGACACCTGATCTATGTGCAATGGTTCGAAGCTGCTTACGCCAATCTCTGGTATGCCAGCGGCAAAAGCGGGAAAGCAACCTTCAAATAGTCTCCGAAAGCATTTGTCCTCATTGGGATTCGAGCGTTTGCACGTTTGTAGCCATTTCGCTGTTGTAAGAAAAAGTAAAAATCAGTGTTTTATTAAATTTAGATCGAATTATTTAAGTATTTTAATTGCAAACATTCATGACAAGCCACAGGTATTTAGCTACCACAGGTATTTGGCTACCTAAAGAATTTTTATTTGGAACCTGACAAGTAAAAAGGTCAATCGTATTTAAAAACCCTCATTGCAATTTTCTACGTGCTTGCCAGTTTCTAGAGTTTCTTCCGACGTGTTTATAAGGCGATTCCTTCTTAAAGTTCAAATTTTATCTGTTAGACCTAATAGAATTTTTTGCATAATTTTTCATGGCAGAAATACACTTTTAGAGGCTTACCAAGTATTTATGTCTATTTTAAAAACTGTCTTAAACTTCTACGTCCTTCAAGAACGGAACATCGCCTTTTTAAGTGAAAAAAATGCTACCAAATTAAACAAAGGTTTGTTCAGAGAGTTCAGAATGCTATTAATTGTACTGCCGTCCTACTGAAGAATGTGGGTATCTACATTCTAGCTCAAACTGAAATATTCAACAAACCGTGTTTATATCTGGGCTTTTCAACATATGTTATTTTTGCAATCAAATTTAACCATTTTAGAATATTTTGGGTGTGATATTTCTATTAATGCAAAAAAAAATTTTGATTTCGGCTTCTCTATATGCGAAACTGTAGATACTGCACTCTATTTGACGAAAAATTTGTTAGAAAACCAACTCAATAGCAGTATATACGCAGATACTGCCTTTTAGTAGGAAAGGCACACTAAAAATAAAAAGTTTCCTACTGATGAACTAGGGTATCTACAGATTTAGTACGTTTTTAATAAAACAATTTTTTGTTGTTTCTGAGCTTTCGCTTCCAGTATTACATTTATTTAGTACAATGTTCGAAAAATAACACTGCATTGCCAAAGGAAAGCCAAAATTTATTACGGTTTCAATCGTCATCGGCATTGACAGTCAGGTCAGGCACATCATCTTCAGGTAAATCTTTCCAATATTTCCTTCGAGTTTCTGGCATCAACGGAACCAACTTTTTATATTATCCTTCTTTTTTTCTTTTTGAACCCCTCTGTTACATTCTTTTTTTACAGGCGCTGGAATCCCCGATTTCATAATTTTAACTTGTAGAAAATCAAGTACCTTAAAATGTTCTGCACCTTTATATCTAAGTTTATTTTCAACGGTAATGTTTCCTCTGCATGCCCGTAACTGCTTTATGTCATTAAGGTGGGGATGTCTTGAGTCGCTTTTTAACTTTGCCTTAGAAATGTAATTTTGCCATTCGGAGAAATCCGAATAAATCATAGATTTTACAATGACTCGGGCGTTTGCTTCGCGTACCGCATTTTCAAAGTCCATAAAATCATACGTGTTTTTAGCTTTTTTAATTGAGGATTCCACCTGATGGTGGAAGCTGTCGGCGGACATGAATGTATGTCCTGGTTCAAAGTAATATACGAGTATATCAGTTGCACTTTTTGCAATTTCATTCGAATTTATAATATAAACTAAAGAAGTTAAAAAGCTCCAGTTTTTATTCTGGGCCGAGCAGTTGTCAAGCCAAATTATGGCATGGCTTCTGTCACGACAGTAGAGTAGAAACTGGTGAAAGGCACTAATAATGTCTTCTTTCTTTCGACCAGAGACAGCTTCAGTCGATAATACAGTGACTGGTCTATTTCCCAATTTTGTTGATCGCAAAGGAATGAAACTCTGGTTAAATGCCACAATTCGTCTGGTAAAAAGCACGCTTTTGAATGATGACATCGACGGCCGCATTATTACTTTTTGCAAATCCGCTGAATAATATGCAACATTCGACTCAGTTATTGTTTTTTCGCCATGTTCTTGGTACAATTCACGACCTTCTTTCACTTTACGGATGTGATGTGACCATGATGTGCATGTTTCACAAGTTGTACTCAAACTATCTTTATTATGCAAAGGATTGTGCTGTTCGAAAACTTCGCATTCTTCGTTTCCGAGTTTGGTGAAGGAAATATTCATGTCTTTAATAACTCTGCGATATACCTCGTAACTGCATGAGTTTACATATACAGGGTTTTTTTCTACAAAATCTTCCCACATTTCCTTGATAGCCATTTCGCTGTTAAGGTACCTACGATTTGGTGCGTGAGCTCAGCGGCTTCCGGGAAATCGTCCAAATTGTTACTCACAATTCCCAATGTTTCAAATTGATCTACTAGTAAAAATAATATATAAAAATTCCTGTACATAAAGAAAACAAGTACGTATGTACGTAAAACCTACTACCGTCGCTTTATTTTTTAATCCTACTAAATCCTACCTTGTTCAAAATTAGCACTACTACGGCTTTGGAAAGAAGTTTCGTTGTCGAAATCAACGTTTTTGTGATTTTGGGATGTCGAAGGTGTAACATTTGGAAATCCTTGAATTGAGAAATGATTGTTTGAAGAGTTAACGAAAGCGAAATTGGACTTAGGATTGTCAGTGGATAAAAAACTGGAACAACTGTTTGAACTTGAAGGATTACGCTTTTCTGTACTTATTTGGGTTTCACTTAGATCCAGCAAGATATAATCGTCTTCTTCGGTAACAAAAATATCACCATATGCTTTAATCAATTCTTTGCCGCGATCTTTTAAAAAGTGTCCGTGAATGTAAAGCAGTTTTTAAAATATTATCAGCTTACCGTCCGTGTCTTCGTTTAAGGTAATATCCATGTTGCTATTTAAAATTCTTCGATAAAAAACTATCTGTTTTCGATTCCTTCCTATTTTCGATATTGAATAAAATATTTAATACATAATTATGTATGTTTTTGACTCCTATAAAAAGGTGTACTGGTGTTTTTGGCAGCAATAGGGCTTGCAAGAATAGCAGGTATCGAGAATTGCAGGTATACAGAAGCTAAAAGCCTTAAAACAAGTTCCCTTAACACGCCGTTAGGGAATTATTAACATAAACTATAATAATAATAATTAATTATTAAGCAGAGCATGCAGATACGTTACTTTTGAACACCAAAAATTGATACGAGCCTTCCAAAGAACGTGGGTATGTACATACTGCAATTTATAATGAGCCCCATCATCAAAAAGCTGAGAATACTTTTTAATAACGCAGTATCTACAAATGATAGAGCAGATACGTCGCCGTTGATTAGGAAACCGGCTTTTATTTCCATCTGTTTCCTATTAAAAGTATAGATGCGGCAGAAGTTTTGTAGATACCCACATTTTTTATTAGGATTTCTGAAAAATGTATGTAGATACTGCAAAAGAAAGAACTTAAATTAGCAATAACTTCATATTCCCTTGCAACTTGCAAATTTTTTTTGCATGAATAAATTTGGATTTTCAATACGAGTACACCTATATAATTAACTAATTTACGAAAATATATGTAGATACCCACATTCTTCAGTAGGACGGCAGTGTAATATTAAGAACGGAGCTTGCTTAAATAGAATATAGGATGGGCTAGAGTCTATCAAAGCCAGTTCAACGAAGGTAAAATCGTGGTGTCGGCACAACACGGTGGACTAAGCAGTGTGCTTCGGTATTAATATACCAGGCACAGATTTGGGTAAGGCTCTTGTTAAACAGCAGTCGTTTAAACTCAATAAATGTAAAGTGCAGTCCTTAAAGAATTTTTAGTTTCATCAATATACTTGAAGGAGTAATCCTATCACAAGAGATGTGCGATTAATCGGTTACTTCTATTTTTATTGGTCGTTTTTTATTCGTCCTATCGATGCTAAAAACAATTTTTGAATAGAAAGGAACCAAAAACAAGTATGCAAGTCTAAGTTCGGGTAGAACCGAACGTTAAATACCTAGTAGTGATCTATTACGGCATCCCTATTTTAATACTTTTAAGTTCGCATTATACTCGTAAAGCCACTTGATTGTTTTCAATAAAAACTCTTTTGTTCACTTAGAGACTAGTTTGCGTTCAAATAGACAGACGGACGGAGAGCCGGCCATGGCTTAATCGACTCAGCCCATCGTCCTGATCATTTCAGTATACCTATTAATATGCCCATCTCTTCTTCTTCTCATACTTACAAACATTTCATGTGCTTTAAAGGTATGATAATCAAAAAAGGTATATAACTTCCCTATTGCAGTGGGGTACAAACAACTTGCACGGATATTTTACTTGTGTGTTATCCGATTTGCCTAATTTTTGGCAGGAGTATACAACTGGAGCGGGGCCACGCCCATTTTCACAAATTTATATTTTTCGACTTTCTTCGTTCACGGACACTTTGAAAGTGAAATAGAAATGATATAAAGCTTTTGTCTGCAAAGTTGTTGCCTAGTAAATATATCCATGGTCCTTTTCAAAATCTTTCGTATAAAAGAAGGCGTGGACCTTAACCGATGTTGCCTGTTTTTTCCCGGAACATTCCTACTGTTAATATAAATATGTTATAAGTGTATTATATACTGAATAAGCCCTTTTTTTGTATTTTCGAAAATATTCTGTATATAAAAAGTGGGCGTGGCTATCATCGGATTTCGCCCATTTTAAATAGCGCTCGGAGATGAGTGTCAAGGAACCTCCATACCAAATTTCATTGAGATATCGCAAAATTTACTCAAGTTATCGTGTTAACAAACAGACGGATGGACGGACGCAGGACATGGCTTAATCAATTTTTCCTCCTGAATATTTTGATACGTATAAATCAATATCTATCTCGATCCGTTTATGCCGTTAGGCGACTAAAATTAATATACCTTGTGTGCGTAGCACTACTAGGTATAAAAATAGCATAAAACCGGAGCACGGGCAACGTAATATAAGAAGAATGTACAAAAACAAAAGTCCAGCATACATGATTTACATAAAGGCATTATGACAACAATAACAATTAAAAGAGAGGTAGATCTGCGCATCATGCAAACAACACCCAACAACGCCTATGGGTAAACTACTGCGCTTGGAAATTAGAAGTGCTTGTGCTCAATTCACCGTAAGATCTTTTGAAATAGCAAAAACTATACGAATTAGTCGAAATATTATCAGAACTATAGCCTCTATATGTGTGTTGCTTTTTACATTTTTTCATTGAAATCTTCTGTGCGTTTTGCTCAGCTGAGTATAATTAGCAGCAATGAAGCGCTTTGGGACACACAGTTTTTTGTTGTAGTAAAATTTCTTCATTCAACAAGGTTTTCTTCTAATCAAATCGATTGCAGCCTTCCTCACTTCTTACTGTGCAACTCATAGCTCGTGACGCTAAAGTGCAATGGCGATGAATTGATATGTCGCCTCAACTACTCGTACTTTTTAACTTAATTCCATATGAACGCCATTACCTGCGTGCGCTGACCACGCGACCCATCTGACACTATTCACTAGTAACGCGAAACATGGCTTGTCCCATCAGCGATTGATGCGCTCGGCTATTTAGTTGATCACTTTGCCGCAGAAGCAATTAATTGCCATGAAGGAGTGTAAACGATTAAATGTGCTACACTCAATGGCATTGCACTTCACGCTTGTTTGTGTGTGTGTGTGTGTGTATGAGCGCGTTTCTTAAACAGAACAAAAGAAGTTTAATAAAAAGCATGAACTGTCATTGCTGTTGCATTTCATTAAACTTTTAACTGACCACCATGAAACCATAAATATTTCTTGACCTTTGGGTCGCTTTCCATGTTTCTTCTATCTATATTTTCCTTTCACACTACTACTATCACTCAGTACAGCTATCTTCCTTTTTCGTACAATTTCAAGTCCTACTTCAGCTTCGTAAAAAACTGATCGCCGGCTTACCTGTGCCATTCTGACTCAGCGATCTTAACTACTCTTAGGCGCCACTTAAGCAACTTAAGAGATTATACGACAATAGCGCCGAGATTGCAACCAACGCAGCAATACATACATACATACATACATATATACAATATTTATGCATTGCGTATATATATATTTTCAATTCTTTGCTCAAGTTTCGATCATTGTGATTCCATCAAGAAATTACCAACCGACATACAACAAGAAAATGCGCTTTATATCCCTCGTTCAGATAGATAAAAACTTCAGAAAAAGTAGCGCGTCGAATCGATCCGATGTGCAATGCGGCTTGCAAGTGCGCAGGCGCTCCTGTTGAAAGGGCGTTTGGAATCTCTTGTCTGGAATGCGAGCAAAAATCTTAAGACGATAATGCGGCATTTGGTTTTGAATATTTTTTTGGGATATGCTAACTTTACTGGAAGTTCAGGCTGATACTTTACTTTTGTCATTTCAGAGGTTTGGAAACAAGCGATTGTGGTTCCTCTACTAAAAATGAACCAAGAAAAATCATATCGTCCGATATCTCTCCTGTTGCTTGTTGCGAAGTTATTGGATACTAACTCCGCTCCCGTATTACACTGCAAACCTGCACTTGTCCGAGCACCAACAAGGTTTCCGGAAGTCACACAGCACAGTAACTGCTTTTAATGCCAAATCGTCGCAGATAAACTATGGTTTCAATCATCATTTTCCAAACCATAGGACGGTGCTCGTGGCACTTGACCTTTCTAAAGCTTTCCACACGGTCAATCACGCAACACTCATAAGATACCTGGAAGAGACAACGCTCCCTGACAGCCTAAAAAGGTGGACCGCTTACTACCTCAACCGTCGACAGGCGTCAGTAAAATTTGGGAACAAGAAATCTAGACCACGAAGAATCAAACAAGGGATGCCACAGGGTGGTGTCCTATCCCCTCTTTTGTTGAATTTCTATATTTCGGGCCTTACTCCCCGACCAGAGGGATGTTTCCCACGCTGACGACTGCACGATTATGGCTTCGGGTAAAGGCCCCCCATTGACGAACTCTGTACTAGAATTAACTGTTACCTCCGACGCCTTTCCAGCTTCTTCACCTAGCGAAATCTGACCCTATTTCCGACTAAATCGACGGCGACTCTTTTCACGACGTGGAATGCGCAGATGGGGTGAGAGTTAAACGTCCACGTAGACGGAGTACCTCTAGCTACTGTCAGCCACCCTAAAATCCTGGGCGTGACGTTTGACAACAGCTTCACCTTTGCTAGTCATGTCAACGCAATAGCCCTAAATGTAAAGAGCCGCATGAAGATCGTCAAGTCACTGACCGGCAGTACTTGGGGAAAAGTTAAATCAATGGTGTTTGCTACATGTAAGGCTATTGGCCGACCGGTTATTGACTACGCTGCTCCCATATGGTCGCCCAAGCTTGCTGACAGCAACTGGAGGAAGTTGCAAGTCTGAAAAAACACCGCCATCCGAATTGCCACGGGATGTCTGCTTATGTCATCCAAGTCACACCTCCATCAAAAGGCTAAAACGCTCAATGTTAATGAGCACACGGAACTCTTGAGCAGACAGTTTTTAATGAACTGTCACAAACCTAGTCATCCAAACCATCATCTATTGGATGAAGCTTCGCCTCCAAGAGACATAAGGAAACATCTCCGTATGCACTATGATGAGATCCGGTAACACATTACCTTGCCGTTAGATCTGCGTAACCGTAGCCGGCCTCTAAACGACCTCCACATCGAGTCGGACAGATTCATACGGATTTTAGAATAGGGCCCTATCATCCCAAACCCTCCTCATATAAAATTAGTCCATACAAAATCACAAACTCCGTCCATGTTGTTATTTAAGTCGAGTTTTGGAAGAAATACATTTACAACAAACTAATAACAGCGGATCAACAATATTATAAGTATAGATGTTTTAGTATAAGTCTTACAAGGATCACAGACTACGTCCAGTCATACATTTAAGAAAGCCATCACAGCAAGCTACATAGATTGTGTTTTAAACTAAAGGAGAAGAAAATGTTGACAGGTTCAACTGGCTGATGCCTTTAATTAAAATGGCGTCTTCTGTAAAGTTCCATGCCTAAAACTCTCGTACTAGTTAAAAAATAATTGCAGCCTTTTCCAAGCCGCAGTTCACCCATAATGAAAGCAGAGAAGTATATTTGTACATAAACTAAGGACGAACTGATATCTGTCTCAACGGGAGATCTCTCAACAGAGCATGCTGCACCAGGATTTTTGGGGGATTTTTACCGATGTGGACAGTCCTTTCCCAGATATGGATCCGGTACGCTCCGGTACTATTGGGGTGTCCCATAGTTAAGATTTTAGGGTGGTTGACTAGCATTGTAGCGTCCAAGTCGTGAATAGGGTGAGCAACTACCCGTTGGCATTATCTGTGACAATGATGTTTCCTTTCTTTTCCTTTCCAGAAGGAGTTTAACGTGAAGAGATGGAAGGGGCTATACTTATCCATTGCTTCTAGTTAACGGAAATAGCGCCAAATGTTTGAGGCATTTTAAGTTTCTTTGGAGGTCTTCAGTGTTGTACCTTGAATCAAGTCTTTAAAAAAGCGCCGCAGGCTAGCCGTGGAATAAAAATCTAAGATTTTTGAATATTACGATATGTATTTAACCTAGGCCTTGTTTTAATAGATTAATAATAATTTTTTGATTAGTCCTATAAAAAAAAGGGGGTTTTGCTAACCTGATAATAATCGAAGATTTGTAAGATTTCAAAAATTCGAAAATGGCTATACATGGAAAGTATTCGATTAATCGGTTTGTGATTACTCAGTTTTCTGTATAATTGTAATTGATAAGATTATAATTCAAATTAACCAAAATATGATTAATGAGAAATTAATCGTTTTATTTAGTCCATATTTATTATTCTCTATTCTTTATTAATTTATACAAGCTACATATAAGAAATCATAATATTAGTTTCATAAAATTATTACTATTATTGGTCTTGAACTAAATTTTAGTCGGGAATATTTTTTACGTAAAAAAAAAAACAATTAAATCAAATTGTTGGTGACAATTTGTATTAAATAAGTCTAGGCTAGTTGGGATTTTCGATTAGTTGATTAATCTAACATCACTAATTTAATATTGTAGACTCCTTTAACGATTGAATTCCTCTCATACAGAGAACAAAAATAATGATTATTTTTATTTTTTACTAAAGAATGATAACTATTTTATTTTTCATAATAAAACCCAAAGCGTCATATATCCTGAACTATGAGGAATTTCAATTTAAAACCTTAAATAAACGCTCCTTTTGGTGGTTGATCCCAAGGATAATTTATTGAAAAGTTATAGTAACAATGGAAAATTGGTATGAAAATAGGCGTGTCTTTATTGACATCTCATAAATACTCCTTCCTCCATTTAAAGTAGATTTTTTAATAATTTATCTTTAGTTTGTTAGTTTAAATTGTTAAGCCAAAATTCCGCTTAGTTCGGAAAATAAAATACTTCTCAAGAAAGAGTAAAAAATAAAAATTATCGTGATTGTTGTTGGAGCAAAGCTCGAATTTTTATGTTTGTTTGTTAATTGATATTAGAGGAAAAATTAGAACGTTATGCACAGCGATGGTATGGGATGACATGTTTCGAAGTGCCCAACTTCTCATCAGACCCCTTCTCGGACACTGAGATACGAACCCAAGTGTCTGCACCAAAGCCGCTGTTAGAGTACTCTTACAACTAAGCTATGATGCCCTGTAGCGTCACGATGCAAATTATCATTATTTGCGGTCCCTGATTTCATAAAATGATACGAAAATTTGGAATTAAAAATCTCAGAAAGGAAAATAATAATAGTAATTACTTTCGCGGTCATCATTTCCTTCCCAAAAAGGGAAATATACATCACTGAAAAACGAAATAAAGCCCATTGCCTCTCTGGTACTACACTAAATTTCCAACTGCCCAATTTGTCCTTCAGTAAGAAATTGGTGATCACCAAAGCCGCAGCTGGTATAGGTATTATATAGCTGTCAATCTTGTAATTGCGATTGACATCCTCTGAAATTCTTTGTCTTATAGATGTGACCTCGAGTCGAATAATGAATTATCGATTCATTTCGTTTCGAGATAAATCGATTTGTCAAAAAAATAATGTATTTTTCAATAAATCTATTTTTATACAAAAAAAGCTTGTTAGATAGACTAAAAAATTATATTGTGAATAAAGAAAAAAAATTTTATTAACTGATAAATATTAATATTAAATAAAATAGAAATCGGTTGGTATTAGAACCAAAAACTATAATAAGTGAGTTTAAATAATAAACCCAAAATAAATATTTGCCACAAATGTTCACAGGTATCTAAGATTATTATTATAAACAAACTTTCAACTAGTACTATAAGATTATATATATTTAGACAACAAACAATATAATACCTAAATGAATACATGATTAAATTATAATGAAAAAATCATTTATTTTAAAAATAGTTAAGTTAAGTTAATCAAGATTGACAAGTAGTGATTTATACGAAACTATGGGTTTTCAGGTGTAATGACATAATTCCAAGTGGCATAATGCCATTATCCCAAAAATCAGAAAAAATTTAGCAGATTTTTACCCAACCCAAAAGGAAATCCTCTGCAGAAAAACTTTGGATCGCCAAGCCAGTGTTGGATGGGTTTATTAACTGTTATTATAATGTCTCTTGGTACGGAATTATGTCTCATTATAACTAGTAGTGCTACGCACAGAAGGTATATTAACTTTAGTCGCGTAAGGGTGGTATGCAACGGCATAAACGGATCGAGATAGATATTGACTTATACATATCAAAATGTTCAGGAGGAAAAAAGAAATTGATTAAGCCTCTCATCTCCAAGCGCTATTTAAAACAGGCCAAAGCGGATGATTTTTATATATAGAATATTTTCGAAAATACAAAAAAAAAAGTGATTATTCAGTACAATTCACTTATAAGGATAAAATTTTGCGTGTACATTAATGTTAAGGCAGAAAAGAAATTTTTCTTTTTACAAATAAATTAACGGCGGCCACCGTGGTGTGGCGGTAGTGTTGACGGCCTACCACACCGAAGGTCCAAGGTTTGAGTCCTGTGACAGGTAACATCAAAAGTGGTTCGAAAAAATTTTTCAAAACGGGGTCGCCCCTCGGCAGTGGTTTGGCAAACTATCGGAGTGTCTTTCTGCCATGGAAGGCTTCTCGGCTAAAATGCATCTCCTTTGTAGATACCGTTTAAATTCGGAAAAAATCTGTAGGTCCGCCAATTTAAAGGAAAAAATTCAAAACGGCACACCACAAATTGGAAGGGAAGCTCGGCGCAAAAATCTCTTAGGAGGTTTATGGTGATATACCTTTTGTATATCGCGCCATACATTTATATTTTTTTAAAATTAATTTACCCCTCAAAACTCATAAAGGCGTGGTTTCCTCGAAAGCGATGCCGCTTTATAGCGGCCGTCACATAGCGCTAGCGTAGGTTGTCAAAAACATTGCAATGTGAAAATAATTACGTGTAAACTAAGAAGACGGTGAAGTTCACCCTAACGTAAGATAGCGGAAAGCATAAAATATTACGGCCGTCATGACGATGGCAAATCTTTCGTCAACGTTTTTTTCCACCGTCATATTCAAAACGGTGAGAATTCAATCAAATATTTCAAATATTTTTACTCAAAACAACAGTTGTGACATTCCTGATGTTTTGAAAAAATATTGGAAATAAATAATAATCTAAAACTCATTAAACACGCAGCAAAATAGTGGAAACAAAATCGGCCAAATTGACCGCAACGCTCTTCGAACTTTACAAGAAAGCGGTGCCGCTAATGACGGTAAGTATAGCGGCCGCTATATAGCGAACGTTACATTGTGGCACCGCTTTCCGAGGAAACCAAAGCTTAACAGAAGTGTTTTTATTAAAAACAATCAGCTGGCTTTATAATACGAACTGAAAAGTATTCAAATAGACCTGCGTAAATTGGTATGCCATAATAGATCACTACTAGCGATATAATGTTCGGTTCCACCCGAACTTAGACTTCCTTACTTGTTTTTACTTGCGATTATGACACGTCATCGGTTCTCAGCTGCAGTGTGCACATAGTTTTACCCATTTTAAATTCCAACGCAAAGATAGCAATATTCACAAAAATTAATTAAACGTAGTAAAAATGGACGTTGACCACTCATAAAATCGATCCCAAAATCGATAATTAAAACAAAATAATCGACTAAAGTAAAAATGCATTAAATATATACAACCTTACTTTGCCTTCCCACCACTTTTATATCACTTCAATGACCCCAATTCGCATATTTAAAACACTCAAAATATCAAGACAAGAGTAACTTTACTATAATGGTTATGGTCAAAAACCGCTACTGCAAAGCAATGACTGGCATTGGTCAACTAGGTTGCTATCAGCAGCGTGAAAAAAACATTTTTCATCGTGCGGCCGTCAATAATTTCGAGCACTCTTTAAACAAGGATAATTCCGAAATGTTCTGAGATTGCGATTTTCTTATATTTTATTTTCGTTTTCGGTAAATATAGGCACCAATATTTGAGGCTATTACTCAATATTTTTAAATAAATTTTGGGTGAAAAAATTGTTCGTCCCTTAAAAGTTCTAGTTTGGGTAATGTGATATGGTAAAAGTAGTTCAATGTGCAACAGGAGCATGAAAAGTAAAAATTTCCTTTAACTAGGACTTGGAACGTTATTGACATAGGATTGTCTTTTGCGCCAAGTAAGCATCCGAAAATGTTAGCTACAACAGAAAAGCAAATTGGGTGCATAAGATCAGCAAAACAAGGAAAACCTTTTCTACTCTTCCTGGTTCCGAATCAGCTTGTCACATATCTGAATGGATGCAAATTACCATATTTACAATGTGGCTTAATTATTTCATGCGGTTAATACATCTTTCATAGAAGAGCCAAGTATGTGGTATAGCATATCACATTACCCCCCCCCCCCCCATTTTAACACAACAGCTTTTTTGACTTTTTAGGAGTTTGAATAAATATCTTCCGGAATACTAAATATAAATAGATCTCGTCTTCGAATGTGCTTCACAATACTGGAATCTATCGAATTTTATGATCTTCCACCTGTCTACTTATTAAAATGTTGAGGAGCAGCCGAAAAAGGTATGCCTATATCACAATACCCTAACTTACTCTAACAGCGTTTATTCACGTGTTCTAAAACATTACAAAAAGGCGCCAAAGGTCGGCAGAATATACGAAGGTACAAACACAAATATCGACTGAGGCAGCAACAATGTTACATAGATACCAGCAACAAACACAAATCCAAATCAATAATTATTATCATAATTATTATCATTATCGACAACACACAACAAAAACGTCAACAGCGGCGTCAACGTCAACTTCAAATCCAAGGTTCACATACAGACAGCCAACTAAATTATCAGCCCTTTTAATTCTGAGAAATCTCACAGAAATTCTAGGAAAAATCACTGAAATTCCAAGAACTCAAAACCAGGTAACAAAAAAAATTATTTGTGCATGTGTTCGTGTGTACTATGGGTATTCCCTAGTTCAGTAAGGCAACCGCACGTTATCAAAGCGCTGGCATGTTGTTATTTTTGTTGTGTCTCCACCAATTTCCATTATCAGTCTGTTGCTTCGCACTCTGTTTCTGGCATTTGCTCGTTTTGAAACGATAGGGGTTTCGGGCATTATTGTTTTTGTTTCATTTGTTGTTGCAGTCGTTGCAGGTGTGTGTGTGTGCGAGTAATGGACACATATTCAAGCTGCCAAATAGCTAAAGCAAACCATCAGCCAGCATCCGATGGCAGAGACATCAGCGAAGATTGAAAATGCGGCACTTATCTGCAGCTCAAATAAAACGAAATTGAAATGAACAAAAAGACAGAGATCAATTTGTGGTAGAGTTCAAGCACTGACGGTGAGGTTGCCAGACGTTTTTTTTTTGTTTTTTTTTATTCTTTCGAAGGCGCTTATCGTAGAAAATTTAATTTTTTGATTTTGTTTATTTGCCCTCTGACTCGTTCAAAGCGGCATGGCACGATGCATTTAAAATTGAGTCGAAGAACAAAATGGATGGCTCTACAGACTCAAACCACGAGAAGGAATCACCATCTGAACAGCTCGATACATACATATTTCCATAGGTAAGGGGGCAAGTCTGCAAGGTAAGAAGATTTGTGGCGCCCATTGGAAAGGTGACAGCGGTAAGAAGCTAAAAAAGGTTGTGATATAGAATGTCTACTGAGGGAAGTGTGTGTTGCATGGCATTGGGAAGGAGGATAACGAAAATAAGTATATATGCGAGGGCAGCGAGGATAAAAGAAGAGTGCTGCAGAGGAGCACGGGTGGTTGACGATTGTCGCTGAAATGGTACCACATCAGGCCAACAATCTGCGACGGCGATGGTGATGATGGTAATTTAGACGGCGCCTAGCATCATGTCAACACTAATGTGGCGGTGGGAAAAAAGCTGTGCTGCATTGGCAAGAAATGCACTCACTGGAATCGCAGTGGAGTGAAACTACGTAATGGCGATGTGGGTACTTCTTCTGTTTTTTAATTTTTGTTTGCAGAAATTCTTGCACAATGCTGCTGTAAAAGCTTGCGGTAAGAGTTTCATGTCGGCTAATCGCGCGTTCGAAAATATTTCACCAAATTATTTATTATACGTTCATTATATAGGTAAAATTGTGTATGTATGTAAATGCTTTAGGCAGAAAATACACTGGATCGTGCTTACTTATCACTTGAAGTCTCATCAATCAAAAGGATTTAAAACATTTTCGATTTATTACCCAAGAAGCGAAATTTGAAAATAAATCCCAATTTCAGGTTTCCACATTTTTTTTATAATAGATTTGTTTTTTGACAACTTGCACCCAAAAGCAAATACATATGTAAGGCGAATTTAATATCAGATGGAAGCAAGGCAAATTACAAACATACACACACACATTTTCCATGCATTTTGTTTTTGTAATTAATAGATCTAATGGCAAAATCGTACTGCGGTGAAATTTGCTATTAAATAAATTGATTTAAAACTAATTGAATTAAATTTAAATTGTTTGTTGCAATTAAATTATTTGAAATGAAGTTAACTACAACTGGAAAAATTAAAATAAATTTTTTCAAACTCAAAAAAAAATGTTTAATTAATAAATTGCTAATCATAGAGAAACACAATTATTAATTAATAATTGTTAATTGCGAGCTTTCCAATTGCTTAATTGTTACTTTTAATAACTAGAATTAAAAATTGTTAATTGTAGAAGTTGCAGAAGTAAACTGTTTTAACAATTATAATTTGCCCAACACTGTTTTCAGATTTCGACTATATTTAAAGAGTTGTGATATAGAGTTCCCATTCCATTGGGCGTTGACACCAGCTCGAAACACCAAGTGAGGGTAAGTCCTCCTACATCTGTTTTGTTGTTTTCACCTCCGTCCACGTCTGCCCCTTTTTTGCTCCTTTGTTCATTCGCATAATTTCCTTCCGGGGAACTTTTCTCTCCTCTCTATTCCGAAAGCCATACATCTTTGTCCATGATTCAACACAGATTTTTTTCGCTTCTTTATTCAGGCAAGGGAATTCCTAGCTTGGGCACCTTAGGCCAAGCAAGTACTTCTCACGCAGGAGGGAAAGTCTTAGTCGCCTTTTCTGCAGTCCTGGACAGTGAAAAATAAAGTGGCAGATCGACGGCTTTTCCTCCTCATCCTGGTAACTTCTGCATGGCGAACTTGTTAGTGTAAACCATCTTCGAAGCATCGATACGATAGCACAAGGTCCTGTGATGACAACTGTAATTGCTGTCACCATAGATTTGTCTAGTTTGGGAAGGAAACCAATTCTTTTTCCGTCTAAGTATTGCCATATGGACCTTGAGACTTTGCAATCATCCTTATTAATTAGTCCTTACAAATTCGTTGGATAGGATATTCAAAATGGTGGTCCCAAGGTGTTTTCCGCCTTGTTTATGTCTATGTTGAAGCCATTCCTGGTCTTCAACCCCTCGTATATCACGCTGAATTCTAATGCCTTTAAGAAACTTTGGGTGTCAATGAGGCTATACTCTCCAACAGCAATCAAACTGTTCAAACATTCTAAAGCCTGATTGTTAAGTTCCACCCTGGAAGCATTCCTTGGAACGACCATATTTTTCATAAGAGCTCATGCTTTTTAACAACTCTTTGCCTTTCCATAAGTTCCGGTGCTTCAGTATTTTATTGCCTTCCTCACTTTATCATAGACGGGTTGTCTGACTTTTTTTCATAGCCAACGTCTCAAGCTCCTCCAACCTCTTGAAACTTTCGCCTATAGGTCTAATATTTATTTTTTCTATATATGGCGGCCGCCGTGGTGTGGAGGTAGTGTTGCCGGCCTACCACACCGAAGGTCCATGGTTCGAGCCCTGGTACAGGTAACATCAAAAGAGATTTGAAAAAAGTTTTTCAAAACGGGGTCGCCCCTCGGCAGTGGTTTGGCAAACTCTCCGAGTGTATTTCTGCCATGACAGGCTTCTCAGCAAAAATTCGTCTCCTTTGTAGATGCCGTTCGGAGTCGGCAAAAAACTGTAGGTCGCACCAATTTGTAGGGAAAATTCAAATCGGCACACCACAAATTGGAAGAGAAGCTTGGCGCAAAAATCTCTTAGGAGGTTTATGATGATATACCTGTTGTATATCGCGCCATAAAGAAAAGAAAAGATATATGGATATTTCCTCGACCGCGGATTGCTGCCCTTCGCCACCTGGCTCGGTAGGAGGCGTCCTTATTTTCCGAAGCAGAGCGATATTGAGCAACGTACCACTTCTTTTTATAAATTCGCACATTGTACCTGTTTGTAGAGACTGAGAAATATGCTCCCAGAGCTCGGTTACATTCTTAGATTAAAGATTGCTCTCAGAGCTTGTTATCGAGCTCCGAGTGACAACTCCAACTTCAATATCTCAAACTGATTAGTATGTGTAGACCATGCTTTAGTCAAGTAGAGCAAAATTCGGTTTCGAAAGGTGCTAGCAAAAATTGTGGTGGTGATAATTATTACACGTTAACGCGATATGCCTCTGAAAATATTAAGGCCAACCTTCTTTTCCAATTTCATAGTTTGGTGGTTATAATTTTTTCCTACAAACTGTGGGGACCTACAACTTGTATGCCGACTCCGAACGCCACTAAAGAAATACCCTCGATTTTCCTAAACGATTTTGATGTTACCTCTCACACGACTTTGACCTGGCACCTTCGGGATAGTGTAAAGAACGTAGTCGTGGTTTTGATTTTGATGCATGGTTCTTTACGTGACTTTATTATCCTCACAAACCATGATCATAAATCTTTAAAACAAAAAATGTCTACCAAAATCGAATCGAAAGAGTCAATATACGAGTATATAACGATATCACGATCTATAGCAACAATGTTTAGCCAGCACAAAACAACAAGAGTGATAGAGAGAAAATGTGTAGATACAACAAAAATATCGTGTAACCAAAAATGGCATAATCAAAGTTGCTGCTGTAGTTCATTAACCATATCACTGGTATAAATTTCATTATAACAACAGCCAACAAATTCTTGCAACAGTGCCACAGAGCTAAGCTAAATATGTCCATGCTAGAGATATCTATTTGTTCGACTTTTGCAATCACGGGATTTTCGGCATGTGATTTTACAATACCTGGATCACAGTTTAGTTTGAAGAAAGTGCGGAAATTGTTTGAGAAACTATATAACCTTAAAGCATAGCTGTCATTTATTGGATACTAGCAGACTCGGCAGACGTTGTCGTGCCCAAAAGTTCACTTTGAACCATTTTGCTCTCTCCCTTCTACATTTCCCGCTCTATTTTCATCTGCGCTTTAATCGTCATCTCTTTTCTTATATTTCTTTTTAGACAGTTTTCTCTTACTTTCCTCTTCTTCCTCTCTCCCCCTGCCACTATCTAGTCCTACTATTTTTTCCTACCTATTCACAGTTTTCGGTCTCCAAGGAATACTTTTCTTGTAACCTATTTTTCAGAGTAAGAAGTCGAGAAAATATATTTTTTCACCCACCTTAAAATACATAGAGCAGAGAGGTGCCTCGCCGCCCTTTTCACTTATCTCCTTAAACAATAACCTCATGAAACTACTTCCCGAGTTTTCTGATTCTTCCATATCTATTTGGATTAAAAAAATTTCATTTGTATGGTAAGTTCCATGCCCCATTTTTTTATCGTCCCATTTTGGACATGTTAGAGGGTAATCACAGTTACCTCCTCACTGAATTCAAATTTTCTAACATGAACACTTCCAAAGAGTCTACATATTTTAATTATTCCGGGATCGTTAAGTAAAAAATACTCACAATTTTCGGAACCTAAAACAATTCGGGACTAAGGGATTTGCATTCCTAGTTAATACCAATTGCAAGTTCGTTTAAAATTGAATGCACCGACTGAAGGAAAGTTTTAGTTATGCACCTTATTGGATCGGCAAACACATCCAACTACATTAATATATTCACAACATTGGATCTGCTTGCCAAATTTATAGCAACATTGCAATCACATATGGACTGCTATCCCAGAATTCGCTTGAAGAACCCTCTATATCAGAATTGTTTACAATAACGCCCTATTTCATGATTTGGTTCAAGAACCTTTCCTATCATACAATGAGTATCAAAAAACCCCCATCTTAACCAAAAATTAAGAGAATTATTTTGAAATTATTTTGTGTCATCGAGAATTCAACACTGAGAATGGCACATCGCGGAGCTCAGCTGTCTCAGAACCAAAATTTACGAGCGATGACGGTAAATTGCTCGAAAACAATTCAGTTTGTTTATCCCTTCGGAAACATCAACAATAAAAAAAACGCAATACATTCTCAGCTGAGATAGGGCGCCTTTGAATCGGATACTGACATAGATCGTTTTTGAAAAAACTTTAAGGTAGAGCGATCTTCAAAAATATGGGATGATCTTTCACTACGCGGATATACTCATATTTTCTTAAGCTAGAAAAATTTTAAGATTTCGTGGATAGACAACAAAGGCAAGTTCTCAATGAGCTCTCTCCAAATACAGGGTGTTTTTTTACAGGTTTGTTTTTCGAATAGAGATAAAACTGGCATTTTGTGGTCAAATCTGGTAACTCTAATGTCACTTATGTTCAGTTTGGCTTGCCATTTCATCATGAACAGGTTGACAAAAGAACAACGCTTGCAAATCGTGCAAATTTATTTCGAAAATAATGGTTCAGTTCGCGAAGTTTACCGTGAGCTCCGTCCATCAGAGCAATTAATTCGGTTAACCATGGATCGTTTTCGCACTACGTTTACTCTATGTGATAATACGCATCCGCAGAGACGTCGAACAGTGCGCACCGAAGAAACAATTGCCGCTGTAGAGCAAAGTGTTGAAGAGGACCCGAATGAATCGATTCGCCACCGTGCACAGCAATTGGAGCTTTGTCCATCAACTTTATGGAAGATTTTGCGCAAAGATCTTGGCTTGCGACCTTACAAGATCCAGCTTGTGCAAGAATTAAAGCCGCGAGACCATGCAATGCGTCGTGATTTTGGTGTATGGGCCGAAAATGAGATTGATTTCGATGCTGATTTTCATCGCAAAATTTTGTTCAGTGATGAGGCTCATTTTTGGTTGAATGGCTACGTCAACAAGCAAAATTGTCGCATTTGGAGTGAAGAGAATCCACATGAGACCCTTGAAACGCCATTACATCCACAAAAACTGACTGTTTGGTGTGCTCTATGGGCTGGTGGAGTCATTGGGCCATACTTCTTCCGCAATAATGCTGGAGAGGCAGCTACCGTTAATGGAGACCGGTATAGAGCCATGATAACCGACTATTTTGTTCCCGAATTCGATGGCATGAATGTGGATGAGTTGTGGTTCCAACAAGACGGCGCTACATGCCACACAGCGCACGTCACAATCGATTTATTGAAGGAAACATTCGATGAGCGCATAATTTCGCGGAATGGACCTGTCAATTGGCCACCAAGGTCGTGTGATTTGACACCATTGGATTATTTTCTTTGGGGATATGTGAAGTCGCTCGTCTACACCAACAAACCAGAAACGTTAGGGGAATTGGAAGCCAACATTCGTGGCGTTATTGCCGACATACGGCCCCATATGCTCGAAAAAGTGGTTGAAAATTGGACCTGTAGAATTGGCTTTATTCGAGCCAGCCGCGGCGGCCACATGCCCGAAATCATATTTAAACAATAATGGCATAAAATTATCCTTCCAATAAAGCCAAATTGATGGACCTTAAAACGATTTTCTTGTGTTTTATTTCAATTCGAAGTTCTATACCCTTAAAAAAAACACCCTTTATCACTGAGTTGAGTATTACGAGGCCGCTATCTAGTGAACCCACAGGCATCTCAATAAATTGCTTCAACACTTTCAGTTGGCAATCTAATAGGTCTCTGGAAGTATTTGAAAAAAAAAATTTTCGAAAAATGTAGGGACCTCTACGAAAATGATCTATCTAGCTTAGAGAGGACAGAACCTACTGTGCATTTTTTACGGTTAATGATAGCATATTAATGAGCATAGTGAAATATATTCACCAGTATCAGTTTGAAGAAATCGCTATATACAGCTACGACTTTCCAGAAGCCTTGTTTGGTTCCTAATGTCGCGAAGAGGACCATCCCAGTCCTTAAAGCGCTGTTGTTATTGTTTAAAGACTCTTGCCAAAGCCGTGAAAGCGGTTCAATTCAGACATAGCAGCGCACGGGCAGCTATTTTTCTTCAGATCTACTCTCTTATAATGCGTGATTAGTTAATTTATTATAAGCACCGTCCATAGTTATATGACCAACGACTGTATCTGTGTGCTATGCACTTCAGCTGATAATAATGCAGGAATTTAGCGGCCATCTCCTAGTCGTGGCTTTAATTAATTGTTTTAAAATTCCTAATAGATACTTGCATGAGATGGTAGTATGCAGCATCTTGGGCAATAAAAAATTACAAACATACATTTAGTGTACAAATATATAAACTTTGAGTGCATTTCGCTTTGTACTTTTGCTATTACATAAGTTATATTGTCGCCATTTTGAGTGGCAGTTTCAGTTTTGAATAAAACGCAGTCCAATGCATTTCTAAGCTGACAAAAGGGAGACGTAAGGGAACACACTATAGGGGCCCTCCTCAAGATTTGGGTCCGACTAATAAAGTCCAATCGAGTCCTTGACAATAGGGTTGTGAATAAATAACCGATTTTTACTTCAGTCGATCATTTTTTAATTATCGATTTTATATCGATTTTATTAATGGTAAACAGAGATTTTTAGAAAATACATTATAAAAATTACACATTTTAAATCGGTTTTTGGTGAAAGTGTCATCTGTGCAACGGATAAAAAAATGGGTTACGCTATGTTCACACTACAGCTGAAGACACATAGTTTCGTATAACCCAACTCCATTCAACCTTCATTGTAGTCAAATGTTATGTAACACTGAGCACTTGTGGTAATTATTTATTTTAGATTTATTATTTTATCTCAAAGTGGAAGGAAAATCGTAT
The DNA here is from genome assembly GCA_949987695.1 of Merzomyia westermanni. Taxonomy (NCBI): domain Eukaryota; kingdom Metazoa; phylum Arthropoda; class Insecta; order Diptera; family Tephritidae; genus Merzomyia; species Merzomyia westermanni. The sequence continues at coordinate 36,517,038 of OX465288.1, forward strand.
TGTATTTTTTAGTTTTGAGACCAAATGATTACAAATTTGATTTACTTTAATATTCATCAATTAATTAATTTTAATTCAGTAAAACATCAAACAGCATATGTACTAATCATTTGTGATAGTAAAACAAGTAAGAAAAGCGCTGTCTTCGGCTGTGACGAAGGCGAACGAACTAGTTCAATTGAACGACTCAGTTCACTGTACGAACAAACTATATCGTTCAAATGTTTTCGTTCAGTGATTGGCAATGTTGCACAATCTTTGTGTATGACGCTAACGTAAGTAATTCAAATTCTTCTGTGGCAGCGAGCAATAACAACCGAACTTAAATTTGCTTTGTCAACCCAACTCAAAATTGGTTTGGAAAAACAGCTTAAGTTATTTCGTTCGATCTTAAAATGGACCTAAATCGCCCAACTCTACTTTATACCTTCCATGAGAACGCGGTTTTAGCGTCAGATCTTTATTTACAACTAGCAGACCCGGCAGACGTTGTTCTGCCTAAAATTTGACTTGCCTAGATTTATTAAATTGTACTCTTTTCCCTCCCCACTTGGTGCTTCTTCTATAGGTAATACCTATTAGGTATCCTTATATCTTCTTTTTCTTTCTACTTTCGCTTTCCCTCACCCCCATAAACAGTTACTCTGCTTTACCCTCTTCATTTTCCTCTAACACCACCTTTATATTTCAAATTTCTATCCCTACTTCCCTTCTTCTCGCATTTCCTCTGCGGGTACTGATATGTCCATAGTTCCGAAAATATATCGTATTAACTTTTATTTGATCCTGGTACCGCTTTCTGTTCCCAAGGTTTTTTTGATGTGTATATAGCCTGGGGGCGTGGCACCGCCCACTTTTCCAAAACAATATATAGCCTATGCTTTAAAAGGTGATCCCAAGAATATACTGTGAAAATTTTATTAAAATCGGTTTAGTACTTTGGACGCCTACAAAGGACACACAAGTAAAGTACACATTTCATCTTCTTCTTTAAATGGTCATCTAACCACCTGGGCGAGTGGAAACACCGCGGGATCGCAAATCGGTCTCCACTTGGTCCTTCCATCGAAGTGGTAGTCTCCCTCTTCCTCTCCTTCCACCGGCTGGTGCCGATAAGAATACATTCTGGGCTGGAGCATCTTCGCTCATTCGCACTACGTGACCCAGCCAGCGAAGCCGCTGTGTTTTAATTCGCTGAACTATGTCGGCGTCTGCGTAAGGTGCATACAGCTCATCATTAAATCTTCTTAGGTACTCGCCGTCGCCAACGCGTAGAAGTCCATAAATCTTTCGAAGACCCTTTGTCTCAAATACTTATAGAGTGTTACTTTCGTTCGTCGAGAGAGGACTTTACTTTTCGATTGCCTACTCAGTCGGAAGTAGCATTTGTTTGCAAGAGTGATTTTTCGTCGGATTTCTAGGCTAACATTATTGTTGGTGTTAATGCTGGTTCCCAGGTAAACGAAGTCCTTTACTATTTCGAAATTATTGCTGCCAACTGTGGCGTGGTTGCCAAGACGCAAATGCGCTGACTCTTTGCATGATGACAGAAGGTACTTCGTTTTGCCCTCGTTCACCACGAATCCCATTTTCTCCGCTTCTTTTTCTAATTTGGAGTAAGCAGAAGTTACGGCGCGGTTGTTAAGGCCAATGATATCAATATCGTCAGCATACGCCAACACTTGCATGCTTTTATAAAATATTGTTCCAGCGCGGTTAAGTTCTGCGGATCGTATTATTTCTCCAGCATCAAATTAAAGAAATCCCACGATAGGGGATCATCCTGTCTCGCATGGTTTCGAACGGCTCGGAGAGGTCCTTCCCAAGTCTGAAGGAGCTGGTGGTGTTGCGCAAGGTCATTTTGCATAGCCGTATAAGTTTTGCGGGTAAACCAAATTCAGACATAGCGGCATATAGGCAGCAGCTTTTCATGCTACCGAAAGCGGATTTAAGAGCAACAAAGAGATGATGTGTGTCGATTCTTTTCTGACGGGGTTTTTTCCAAGATTTGGCGTATTGTAAAATTCTGATCGATGGTAGATTTACCAGGGCTCCTTTATTTCATTCTTTTCTGCGTCTCCTTTTTTCGCCTCGAAAAGCCGCCTCGCTTCCCTCTTCAACTCGCGCTAGTGTTCACACACTCCTCGTTGCATTCGATCTCAGCGTTGCCTTGTAGGCTTCGTCCTTTCTGCGCGGCACTCTTCATCATCATACCAGTTGTTTCTTCGCGTTCACCGGAGCCCAATTATTTCTTCGGCTGCGGTACGGAGTGCTCCTGAGATATGATCTCACTGCTCATGCATTCCACTAGGTTGAATTGTGCTCTCGGAGAGCAGGTGTGGGAGGCGATCTGCGAAATATTTGGCGGTCTGTTGCGATTGCAGCTTTTCGACGTTCAGTCTTAGATAAACACTTTAGTTAGGCCATCGCATAAAGTTATAAGATTTCCTATACCACAATTAATTCAACCGAGTCTCAAACGATTGGTATAATTAGAGATGCCAATACCCGTCCAAGGAGCCTATGCTTTAATAAAGTGGACGATGATTCATAGTTTTTATAGTCCAACTTAACTTAGTATTTTAAAGAACCGTATACATATTTTTTTTGACGGCTTACATCCCGAGTTATCCTGAATTTTAAAATATGCATAACACGTAAGGATATCTCTGTCTCCGGCTGTGTGTTTATATACATATATCTTGGATTTCTCTCTCTCTCTATGGCGCGATATACAACAGATATATCATCATAAACCTCCTAAGAGATTTTTGCGCCAAGCTTCTCTTCCAATTTGTGGTGTGCCGATTTGAATTTTCCCTACAAATTGGTGGGACCTACAGTTTTTTGCCGACTCCGAACGGCATCTACAAAGGAGACGAATTTTTGCTGAGAAGCCTGTCATGGCAGAAATACACTCGGAGAGTTTGCCAAACCACTGCCGAGGGGCGACCCCGTTTTGAAAAACTTTTTTCAAATCACTGTTGATGTTACCTGTACCAGGGCTCGAACCATGGACCTTCGGTGTGGTAGGCCGGCAACACTACCTTCACACCACGGCGGCCGCCAATTTGGATTTATCATATAGTAAAATTGTACCAGGCCCATGTATGCACATTGCAAGTATTCAAGAAAACTTTAAAAGAAGAATCATTATTGAGCAGATAGAAACCAAATCAAACGTTTTTGGAATCATTCTCAGACATTCAGTATGTTTGAGCGAGTATTGCCCAAAGACTGCTCAACATCTTCTATTTCGATAACTTGATCGGTTTCGGAGTTATCAACCTATATGTGGACCAGGGTGACCCGCAATGTGTTGGTACAATATGTGTATCAAGCGAAAGCTGGTAATGTTGTTGTAATAGCCCTGCAATGCCATTAGCTTAGGATGCACCTAGGATAAGTCGCAAAGGAGCATGCTACCAATGCCACTTTGGATCTCTTTGTATGGGTTGAAGTGATCCCTTTGTTTGAGCAAGTCCTATGAAGAGACTTATTGTATCCTTTCATGCCCAAACTGGTAGCGTCGAACAAGTTTACTTTCAACACCTAAAAATAGGCTACACGAATTAAATCGACTTATCCCAACTATGCCTATAACGGAATAGTTGGCATTAATTGTAACCGACTGCAGACGAAAAGTGTTGATCGCGGATTATTGTCTTCAGAGATCAGTCTCACGATTTTTTGCAGGGAAGCGATGTGATTAAATTCAACATCTCAAGTGGCTTAGGAGATAAATTGATTAAAGTCGGACTCAAAGCGTGGACGGGGTTTCTAGGTATTTTGGACAAACATCTCCAAACAGAGAGATTAGTTTGCGTTCAAACAGACAGACGGGCATAGCTAAATCGAGGCGCATCCTTCTGATGAACTCGGTTTACTTATTGTTGGGTCCATCTTATATTTACAAACATCGAACCGAAGTGACTATACCATTTTTTATACATGAAATGTAGAAAAACGTAGTCAGATATCCTTACAACAAATCTCGTTTTCGACTCCATTACGAATTTTAAATCCCAGCCAAAATAGTAATGCTCAGGAGATAAGCAGAAAAACCGAAATATGCGTTTTTTATTCGCCAAAGACAATTTACCTGGTGCATACGTGAATGTGACTCTTTGTGCTGCAACATGCGTATCGCCAGCCATACCGAAACGACCAATACTGCTACATATGGGCATATCAAAGATGAAGTGAAACTACATACATATAGCCAACTTATCGGTCATGCAATCACAAAACATCTGTCTGTACGCGTGTGTCTGTCTAGAAACTACGTCTGTTTGTTTTCTTAAGGGGTACATGCCAACCAAAACCGAAGCACAAACAAACAAACTATTCCGATAAGCTCCAACAAAATATTGTAAGTATTTGAAATCAACAAGAAAAGCGGTATCATCGCTGCTTGCACTTACTTATTTAGTTAAGTTGTTTGAAGATTCAAAGTAGTAGAACCTGAGATCGCGCAAACTAACCAAATTCTTCGAAAAGCTGGATGATTAAAACTACCTTTTTAAGTTGGGAATCTTCAACGATAACAATCAATATGGTTGACTTTTAGTTCAGTATTTATGTACGGATTTTTTACAACCAGCATTACTCCATCATGAGCATACATTAGAAAAAGCACGTTGCCATAGCGGCTTAGCACTGCGTATCGAATTAACTTTTCCAGCATCAAGTTAAAGAAGTGTTCCGGTTTTGCATGGCTCAGGAGGCCCTTTTGAATCCTGGCGGAGCTGGCCATTTTGCATTGCCATATAAGTTTTTCGGGAAGGTAACGTTCAGACATACCTGCATCGAGGTAGCTCCAACTGTCGATTCCCTTTTCATGGGCACTCTTCAGGATTTGGGGTCGCGTGTAGATCTGGTCGAGTGTACTTTTACCAGGTTAGAAGCAGCTCAGATAATTAATCAGCTGGCCAAAGATTGGCTTCAGAACTTAAAAATATACACCAGCTAGGAGAATTTATCGACAGTGAAACTTAGGGATGTGACTTCGAGTCGTAAAAATCGATTACTTAAAAGTCGAGATTTTTGGGTTGGATATAAATTTGTGAAAAATTTAATTTTAAAGAAAATAATAAATTTTTCTTCATACATCGATGTTTATACAAATATGCATATCGATGTATTAGTAAAAATATATTATGTATAATTTTTTTAAAAATTTAGATCCTTGAAAATATGTAAGTAACATAAATAAACAAGTATCCAAATGGACAACTTTCGAGCTTTATTAATTCATATTTCAATGGTTCACATACAAATTTACAATACATTTACATATTTTACTACACTAAAAATAATACAAAACAATTAGAGGAAAAAATTTAAAAATTTTAGGTTTCGAAAATAACGCAAATACATCACTAGCTACAATTAAAGTTTATACAATGAAAAAAGAGAATACGAATTGATAAGACCAAATTATCTGTTTACTGTTCAACTTTGGACTAAATTAAAAATAAGATTAACTGACTAATATCAAAATGAATAGATAAAAAATCTAATAATTTTTTGCTTAAAAGTTCAATTGAAATAATAAATCCAAAAAATTGCTAAAAAGGTCCAGTGTTACCTAACATTTAACTAGAATGAAGATTGACTGAAATTGTTTTAATGCGTTTTCAGCTGTAGCGTGGCTATAGTTTAACCCATTATTTCATACGTCGCACAAATGGCACTATTTACAAAAATCGATCTAAAATGTGTAATTCTTACAAATGATTTATTAAAACATCGACAATAAAAACCACCTAAATTAGAACTCGAATATTTATTCACAACCTTAAGAAAGTTCAAAACGGTGTATCGGACTATTACAAGTCCTAGTAACCGACATCTTATTTAAACGGTTTTTTGTAACTACAAATTGTTTACTTTTGAGGCAAATAGTTCTTTAATGGTACAAGTTCCTATTATTTTATATTTTTTTTAATTTTTGACTACCACACATTTTATTATAAACTTGTGAAATTACCTAGCCATTTATCTTTAGAAGCGAAAACCCTCCAAAATAGGATTCAATGTGTTCCATTACATACAACTAATAATTCACAGAGGTTTCACGACCCAAACTGTCAGTCTTCTGCTCAAACATTATAAGCCTCCTGCAAGACACCAATTTTTTGCTGGGCAACGTTGCTGTGTTGTGGTGCAAGTTGCCACAAAACGGGTTTCGTGTTGCATAGCAATTTTCATTGTTGTCCAACGCATTCAAAAGGTGGAGTTAGCCGTATACTGAAACACACAATCGAACGCTGATTGGTGGACGCAATATTTAAAGAGTTTTTTTTTTATTTTCAGTATTTTTTTAATCGCTTTTATTGCATTTCATTAGACGGCTTAGATACTGGCTGCTTTTTGTTTTTGTGTAGGCTTTTAAGGGCTTCTTAATGAAGTTGGGCGATGGCTGCCACATTTGGGCATAAATTTTATTGCATGTCGCGCATTAAAGGTGGCATTGGTTACTGTAAGTGGCGAGTGGTAAGTGGTGGAATTATATTTATGGCGGAGAGCATTGCACGCGTATTACGCATTTAATACCATTATTTTATTACTTATTAAGTGTAAAGCACAAATTTCTTTAATTGAATATCTATCTATCGTTTGTGTGTGTTTGTTATAAACTTTTAATTACCCTGCAAAAAAACGAAAATACTCCGTTTCATACTCCATAGAATACTCCTAAAGAAGTATCAGAGTACTCCAACACATATCCTCATTCATATCAAAACGGTGGTCCAATTTACATGGCAATGTCCGGTGATTGGATCACCTAATCCATCTCGGAGTACTCCGTTTCTTTGCTTTTGAATACTCTATAGACCACCTACGTGAGAGTACTCTCAAAATACTCCCATGGGATTACTCTATAGAGTATTCAATAGCAAAGCGAGAGCGGGAGTAGGTGGTCCTCAAAAGAACACATACTCCCATCTCGCTTTCGTCTAGAGTACTCTATAGAGTAATCTTTTGGCAGCATTTTCAAAGTACTCCAACGTAGGTGCTCTATAGACTATTCAGAAGCAAAGTAAATGGTACTCCGAATAGGATTAGGTGATCCAATCACCGGACACCGCTATGTAAATTGGACCACCTTTTTTATATGAATGAGGATAAGTGTTGGAGTACTCTGATGCTCCAACGTTTTTTACAGGGTAGGAGCTCAAGCGAAGACGCGTTTCAGAGTGAACGCAAACTGCCCCTGTCTACTTAAACGGAAAATTTGTCTTTATTTTGAATATTATTTATTTCAAAGATCACAAAGGGAATCTTGGTTTCGCTTGATGTTTTTATTTTTTACAAAAAACTTTTTAAAGGATGTTTAACTTGATATGACGAAACATTTTTATGATAAAAAAAAGTTTTTAGGAAATCCAACTTTTAAAGTTTTGATGACTAGATTATTCTATACTGAATTTAAGGGGGAAAAAAACTCTGAGAAGCTTAATGCCGAGCTTCTCTAATTTTACTTACAAAATGAAATTATATAGCTTTTACCCCCCGATTCTGTATTCTTGACAAATTGTCAATCTTGATAAATATTCAGGAAAAAAAAAAACATTTGTATCAAGTGTTTTGAATTCTTCGTCAAAAATAAAATAATTTTTCTTGATTTTGACTTAAAATTCAAAAAACATGATACAAATATTTTTTTCTTGATTATTTATCAAGATTGACAAATTATCAAGAACACGGAATATGGGGGTTAGTCTCAATAAAATATACAAATGTAAAGCACCTAAATTCTCTTTACAACATTTTAGTCAAACAATTAGTATTCAGTCCTTTTTATTCGGGAAGAATACATATTAGGTATTATAAATATGAATAAATAAAAGTAGTTTACCCCTCATTATCTATGGTACAAACCCCTTTTGTTATTTCGTGGCACATCCGTGGCTTTTTACGGCAGTTGGCAATATCTTTAGAAATAATATTAAATGCCTGGTCGACTTGACCGAATAGGTTCTCTTCTAGTAATACGTCAACATTATTATCCCTAAAAAAATTTTTTTAAGCAAATCGCTACAAGTTTCGGCAGAATGTCTCCCTGAAAGATCCACCTTAATTGCATTCCTTCCCCTCAAGAAATAGGATGAAGATTTTATGAATATTTTTTTAAATGAAACGATCCAATACCAGCTCAGTCGTTTTAATTGGACCCACTCCCTGACTGGTAAACACTTTTACAAACCCCTATACTGCCTCAACCATATTTCACCGATCAAAAAGTATAGTAAAAGTGAGAGGGCGTGGTTCTTTAGGCATGAGAAAAAGCTTCAGGGCATCCTAATATTTCAGAAAACTTTTATTTGACAGAAAATCCTCAAATAGTCGTTTTGTACTACTCCAGTTTAGGTGGAATCTTGAAAACCCTTAAGTGAAGTAATCGGCCTTAAAGATCACGTCCTTAAATGGTCCTACATGGGGTGTATATCACAAATCTTTCATAAAACTTTTTGTGGAAGCAAGAAGAAATATTTATAGCCCACGAAAGATTGCCCGATCGTTACTATGCGGTGTTTTTCGTGCACTAGCACCTCCCGGTACAGTGCTAAAGTAGCCAAATGGAGGAGGAATAGAAAAACGTTTGTAGTATGCTAAATAAGGCCATGGAAAATGTTTAAAAAAATTTGAAATAGTATTTCTTGATTTCCCTTGATTTCATTTGAGTAAAGTTCTTTAGCGAAATACCACAAAATAATTATTTCCAGAAACTCTTTTAGACTACTACAGATCATCCAACCTCGTTTAACTGCTAAATAAAAGAAGGAAACCGTTGTTTGAAATGTTTCGAAATATATCGACGTGGTTATTGGGGCTCACGTTTGCCACGATTTTTCCGTTTTTACAACACATTCAAGGAAAAACAATACCTACCTTGCATTTGGTGCTTTAGTTTTGTCTCATACATTTTTTAATTAGCCTGAAAAGTTTAATTAATTTTTTTTAATGGTATATGAAAACAGTTTTTTTCTTTCATTTTTCAGACAACTAATATGTGCACGGCTAAACATTTGAGCATAATTTTAAACCAGTCGTCGGTTTAAGCAATTTTTTAAACTATTTTGTAATAAATTCCAAATTTTTCATTTACCTATACCAATTTGCAATTTATTGTAGTTTAGATTTAAAACTTCACTGAAAAAAACATTTAAAACTTTTTAAATGTTCTGTTATTTATTTCTGAAGGTTTTTGCAAGTCCATGAATTTTTCTCATTACAATTTTGTGTGCGCCGTAGCTCAGTGGGTAGAGCAGACGACTCTGATACGGGGAGCGTCGGTTCGAATCCTGCCAACTGATACAAATTTTTGTTATGTTTTTTTAATTGTTAAACGTTTCTGGTTTAAAATTGAAACTCTTTTCTTCATGCTCATTTTCTCGAAAGCTGGCAGAATTTAAATTTTAAACCAAATTTGGTTTGGACATATATGTAGACCAAAAATGTTTTAAATTTAGGCTAAAATTTTTAAATTCATGAATAAAAACAATTAAAAAATTTAAAACCTGCACATAGAATTGTATTTAATCATGTTTAGCAGAGGGACTTTTCGTGCCTTAGTTTTGTCGTACACTGTAAGTGGTGACTTGTTTAACTGAATATTATTTTGTGGCACGAGACACCTATTAAATTACTATTATGCTATTTTCAGATTACCTCTGGGCTCCACCATAATGAAAACCCAACCCACGTGCACAACAATTCAAGGTGGAATAGCTCGAAACAAACTTGAACAGCATGAAGCCAAGAAATGCTCAACTAAGCATAGTCTTTACACCTTCTGTGTATACGTGAGACTAAGGGATAGCGCCCTGTTGGCTCACGTGAGGTAAATATAACTCGCCAGGCAACCTAGTGAAGGTGTAGGTTCTTTTTCGTGGCATTGAAACGGCGAGCTGGCACAACTTAAGTTATAATAAGTTAGATTCCTGTGTATATGCAGGCAAAAATGATGATGATAATCTTCGACTATATATTTAAGGCAAGCTCCTATTTCAGTTTGAGGTTTACTGCTTCAATTTGTATTGCGAATTAGCCCGACCTATGTCGTTTATGTTCTACGTGGTCTCTATATGGCGTTCCCAAGGAAGATACATGTTTTCTAAGAAAGTTTTTTAATGACATTAATACCTATATTTGAAAGGGTTGAGCGGCCACGGCTGAGGGGCGATTTCGTTCTAAAAATATTTTCTATATTTTCTATATTTTTGATCTGTGACCTTCTGTACGATAGGCTAGCACATTGCCAACAACAATGTACGAAATGAAACAGTCTGCAAAATGTATTTAAAATTTCCTTACAACTTTTGAAAATGTATATTCCAATATAATCTACCCATCCAACCCAACTGAGGGAAATAGACTCCATTCGATTCTATAATTTCGATTCTATAATTTTGAATATATAGTGATAGCAAATTCTCTAAAACACTCCTATAATTGAACGTTGCCGCTTATCCGCTCTCCAACGTTTATTTTAATTATTTTTACGCGTAAAACAAAAAGGATCAGAAAATACTCTAAAATAACGGCCCTTAGTAAACTTTACAATTTATCTGCCCGATAAAAACATAAAGGGGTCTATCAGCTATTTCAACGGAACTGTTTGTGATCTCTATCGACTTCTCTCATGATCTATTGCATTTCCACCGTCGGCAGTTCCGCCTATGGCTGATAGACCCCAAATATTTGTTTACCTGGCAGATACATTTTAAAGTGTACTTGAGAAAACAGCTTTAAATCATTTATCAAATATGAGCCTTGTGATTTATCCACTCTACATTATTTTTTTTTCTTCTCCGAAGGCTCCGAGAATCTTCACAAAAAAGGTTCTTTTTATGTTCTCTCTCTTTATGGCGCGATATACAACAGGTATATCATCATAAACCTCCTAAGAGATTTTTGCGCCAAGCTTCTCTTCCAAATTGTGGTGTGCCGATTTGAATTTTCCCTACAAATTGGTGGGACCTACAGTTTTTTGCCGACTCCGAACGGCATCTACAAAGGAGACGAATTTTTGCTGAGAAGCCTGTCATGGCAGAAATACACTCGGAGAGTTTGCTAAACCACTGCCGAGGGGCGACCCCGTTTTTGAAAAACTTTTTTTCAAATCACTTTTGATGTTACCTGTACCAGGGCTCGAACCATGGACCTTTGGTGTGGTAGGCCGGCAACACTACCTTCACACCACGGCGGCCGCATTCCAAAAAAGGCCAAATTGAAAACTAATTTGGTTAGCTAGGTAGGACAGAAACGCCGACAACGGATTATCTGCAACCATTCATACGAAGAAGCTCCAAGAAGCCTAGGAGGCCTTGGCCTAGAAGCTTTTTAAAAAAAATTACGTAATCCCTTTTAGTGTTTCCAATTGCCACCCGTTATTGCTAAATAATTTGTGACAACCATAGTATACATCCGACCAAATTTCGTTAATCTAGCATAAACGGTTTAGTAATTATTGAAAAGAAATTATAATTTTTTAAAAATTGGGAAAATCGTCAATAGGACAACAAACTTAATGAATCTACAAAATTTCATAGTTGTAGCTGCTTTTATTATTGAATTATCTCATTTTGAACGTTTTTCGAAATTTTCGATATCGAAAAAAGAGGCGTGGTTATTTTTCGATTTCGCCTATTTTAAATAGCAACGTACCTTGGCCGAAAAGCAACCTGTGTGCCATTCATTCAAATATCTCAATTTTTACTCAAGTTATCGTGTCCACGGACGTACGGACGGGCATTTCTTAATGGATTCCTCTGTTCATTCATGGAACTCTATATCTATCTCCATTAATTTGTAACGTTACAAACTATCGTTATATGACCAAAACTATAATACCCGGTGTACTAGTACATGCTGGTATTAAAAAAAAATAATTATTGTTTTTAATCCAATCACGACAATAAATGAAAATTTTTTTTAATAATTTAAATATAAAGATTTCCAAAAATATAATAATCAGGGAATAATCATTTGTAGTGATTGTCTTTCAATTGATAGAAAGAAAATCATGATTTAAAAGTTAAAAAAATTTTAATTGATATTTTGTAATTGGATTAAAAACAATAATTATTTTTATGGTAATTGTTGTTGGAGCAGTGCTCGAATTTTTATGTTTGTTTGTTAATTGATATTAGAGGAAAAATTACAACGATATGCACAGCGATGGTATGGGATGACATGCTAGCGTCACGATGCATTTTTCCTACAATGTGCCATTTTTACTTTATTCCTTTTTATACATTCTGAAAACATGTCATCCCATGCCATCTCTGTGCATATCGTTGGAATTTTTCTTTTAATATCAACTAATTAATTTGATTAGTTGTTATTGTTCTCGACTTAAAACAACGTAAGAAGTCGTAGTTTTTGAAATTCTTATGTACCGAGAATTTTTTAGAAACCATATAATCCAAATGAATTACCAATTCAGACTTTTTATAACGGCAACTGATACTATATTAGTTATCCATTGCTGGTTTCTGAAACTGATTGAAAAAATGATTGTCAATTAAAACTTAGATGCTTCTGTTGTTTACTAATTCTTATCTGGTTTGAATAACTCAATTAGAAATATGAAATGAAAGTTAAATTTTATGTCTTAATAAATAGAAAAAGTTCGTTCTTCAAATAACTCAGTTTACAAATCTTTAATTTGACTTGCTCTGAACTATCTAAAAAATCAGTCGGAACGCATTAGTTCCAGTGTATGTATTTACAGAGTGGTTGAGAACCATCGACACTAGTTTGGAACCTACGAAATAGTACCAAAAACGAACTAGATGTAAAATGTAGAATACCTCACTGGTTCGGAACTATACAAAATAATGCAGCCAGGAGAATTTCCATCGCATTTAAAAGAGACGTAATTTGCATTTTCGCGCTTAAATTCCACTAAACTGTACTTGTTTGTCAGCTCTATGCATACATGAGTCCAGTCTATGAAGACAACCCTACCCTTTTCTTAACTCTATTTAATATCTGCAATGTCCATATTTGACGCATTTACACTATTAAATATGCCTCCATGGCGAAACGCTATCAGCCCAACTAAAGTGGGCAGTCCCCAATATGATAGCAGCGTCACACACACCCCACTAACAAACGCTATTGCGCTAAAAACAACAAAAGCCCAGTCTGAATTGCCCGATCAAACCGATGCTCAAAGCAAACATATCTAAACAAAAAATCGTTTTAAATATGGCTAACGAGTGATAAAAAAAATCTCTCTAGTTAACCAACCACAAACAAAGAGCGAAACGAGAGAAAAAGTTAAAAACGATTGCGGTTACACCCACTTCGGGCTTACTTGATGTACACAATTGTTATGCTAGCTTATGTATGTGTGAATGTGCGTTGTGAACGTGAATTGTTTTGTTGATGTGAGTTGCTTGAGCGCTAACAAGTTTGACTACAATACAAATACCGGCAGCTGGTTGGCCCAACTAAAAGGGCCGCAAAAGTTACTCGCTCTTTGGGCGATTGATTCTCTGTATTCGAATAGAGTACAGTAATAGAAAAAAGTCTACATACACCTCATATTATAATTGCATTGAAAGTCCAAAAGCTTGCTTGGGAAAAGGGTTGATACAGATTTATTCCAAACATTTTTTAGACACAATTAATAGAACAAAATCTATTATTTCACGTAAAATAGCAAAACAATTGCAAAAAACCGCGAAACCAACGTTTAAAAGATTCTAGAACACGCGAATAAAAAATTGAGCTTAAATTTCAACCGATTTAAGTGAATTCCAAATCCTTCAAATCACATGCTAAGATTTTTAATATCTTTATGTCTAAATATAAAACATAACTGAATAAAAAAATATCAACTGAAAACTTGCACAATTTGTTTTTTTTTAAGTGCTAAGATATTTCTGGTTTAAAATTTAAGTCCATTCCATAACACTCATTATCTCAAGCTGGACTAGTTTCAATTTTAAGCCAAATTTCAAAAGTAGCTGCTCGTTTGTGTACCTACTCCCAAGCTGTATCAAATTAATGGGCTATTCCATTGTAACGAGTGGGACAGTTTTACATGAAATTTTGCTTTTGTTAAAAGATTTCAATAAAACGATTTCTGGTTTCAGTATAAATGTTGTTAAATATTGCATTCAATTAATGGTCCAATTAAAAGAAAACTTGAATAAATGTAATATTTGTATATTGTATATTTGCGGGACAGCCCCTTGTAACGGGTGGGACATGTGTGTATTTGAATGACTGAATAAAGCTATTTATAATAAATCGGGTATGCCAAAGAGGCAAAAACGAAATCCCGTAATGAGTATATTTCATGGGCCGAACTAATTTCCGTTTCATTAAATATAAAAAATGTTCACCTACTAAAATTTTCACTCAGATGTGAGGGCTACTTTACTAGTATAATTTTTCCCTTGGCTTTTTCTTTTTAATTTTTATTGGATGTAACTAGTATATATGTTTATTTAGTATTTTCTAACTACTTTTGCCCCTAACTGTAACGGGTGGGACACGCGTAATTTTTGAATATTTCTTAACTAACTTCATAGAAGCTAAAATGCAATTGTGGTATATATATGAAACCAAATTCGAATTGGCGGCCGCCGTGGTGTGAAGGTAGTGTTGCCGGCCTACCACACCGAAGGTCCATGGTTCGAGCCCTGGTACAGGTAACATCAAAAGTGATTTGAAAAAAAAGTTTTTCAAAACGGGGTCGCCCCTCGGCAGTGGTTTGGCAAACTCTCCGAGTGTATTTCTGCAATGACAGGCTTCTCAGCAAAAATTCGTCTCCTTTGTAGATGCCGTTCGGAGTCGGCAAAAAACTGTAGGTCCCACCAATTTGTAGGGAAAATTCAAATCGGCACACCACAAATTGGAAGAGAAGCTTGGCGCAAAAATCTCTTAGGAGGTTTATGATGATATACCTGTTGTATATCGCGCCATAGAGATAGAGAAATTCGAATATTGCGTAACTAGCATGTAATACCACGATAACTCCTACAAAGGACAATAACAACTTTTTGACTTTGTCGTAACGGGTGGGACAAGGCCAATACCGCTTATATATTCGTTTAATAAAGACAGAAAAGTAACAAAAGTTAGCATGTAAGCCAGATTCATTGAATAAAGTTGAGTACTGTTAGTTATTTTTCTTAACAATAACTTCATACAGGAATCACAAATTATTTGACAGTCTTTTCAAAACTAGCCAATTCAACCTCATTCAAATAGTTAACCCAGCGGCTGATTTTAAAAAGCAAAAAGTGTTACTAAAAAGTTACTTAAAGCTTAAATGTATTATTGTTTGGCTAATTTAATGTTTCTACAAACTATTTATCGCCATATTTGCTATTTTTATAAACAAAATTATTTTCACCGCAAGGCTCATTTTCTCATGGAACTGCCCTATGTTAAAATTTTGAACAGTGTAAACAAATAACTTACTTTAGAGTTATTGATTTACTTAATACCTGATATTTTTGTTTCTTAGAATTTAATTGGTCCCTATTTAGCAAAAATAACAGATTGAAGTCATCGAGGCTAACAAGTTCGCCAAAGTATACTGTTCCAAGCCTTTAGCATGCGCTTTTTGAGTATAGCAGCGCTTGAAACCAGGTCCTTTCTAATAACCGTACAGACATGTTTAATTATATTAACCATACTAGTTGAAGTATTATTTATTTATTTATTGTACCTTCACTTTATATAAAATGTATTAAAGGAAAAAGTTGTACATATCTACGAAAAACTATTAAATATTATTTTCACTGTTTTAGCTTTACAAGAAATAATATATTTTATCTTGGGGTGTATACGACACGCCGCGAATAACCGCGTCCCAAAACTAGTGAGCGAGTAATGGCGGTCTAAAATCTGGGATTTTTTCAGCTTGTATAATTGGCTTGGAGCATTATGGAGCAACAAATTTCTTTCCAATGTGTGCAGTGTGCTTTGGATCGATATCCTTTCGAAGCCTCCGACTTGCATCAAGGTCTAAATTGTTCACCTGGGGTTTCGAATTATTTTCCAGTAAGAATCTGTATATATGCCGATCCATCAATAAATGTTCTTTCAAATCCTGATTACGACATACAATTACATTATAGGCACTAGGCTTACCGTTGATACGAAATTCTTTGGATCAAGTGCAGTAGTATTTTTACTTCAAACTTTTTCCTCTCCATCGCTGCCGAATAAAGTGATTTTTTACTCATCTGTAGAAGCTTTTCTCAAAAATCAAACGCTAAATAAAATTGGGTTTCTTCTTTCTTTTCACTTGATTTATATATCTTTTCTCAATGTCCTGTTTTTCCTTACCTTATTTACTTAGCTTTATATCAGTTTTCACCTCTTCAGTGCTAATGTCCACACATGTGGACAAAAGTTTTCATAGTCAAATCATTTGTAATGTTTCACTATTTCTCTCAAACGGTATAAAAAAATAAATAAATGGAATTGAAATAACTATAAAACATATTTTAAAATAATTATGAAATTCATTTAATAACAAAGTTGAGGAAACTGTCGGGATTCGACCCACAACCTTCGCAAATGTCTAGTACATATCCATTAGACTACTGGCCCGTTTACAAAGTCGTTGCCTAAATTGTAGTTTTATTAATTATTTTTCAACAAATCCCCACTGTACGTTGAATAAAAGTTTATTAAAAATTGTTTTCCAAACCTCATTTGCAATTGCTTAAAAAGGTATCACTTTCGTTGATTCGACAATTTTTTCCAAAAGTTTTACAAAAATTAGAGTAAACATAAGCTTATAGTAAACGTATTTTGCTTATTAGGTTTTTTCATATATACATATATGTATACATTTCTTTTAATAAAAAACTTTGAATTACCTTTTTCTTTGAATTCTAAAAGCTTATTTTATTTTATTTTGCAATTATATTAAGAAGAATAAATTTCGAAAAATTTTAAAGCTTTTTTTGGTGCGGGATTGAAGAAGTTAAAGTCAGTGGCAGCTCCATTCAAATATATTCTATATTGAATTTTCCATAGAATGGTCTTTTCGACACTTTATATACAAAATGTACTGCAAAAATAATTTTGACGCATACTTTTTGTTATTATCCACAGAGGGAAAACATCTTTACCTCGAGAACTAAAGCAAATACAAAGAAAGTTATCAAGACATTTTTGATGGAAAATTTGGAAACCAACAAACTGTACAAGAAATTTTTTCTATTGATGCAATGGTCACTGATTTTCTTGACCTTCATAACTTTTTTATTCGGCAAGATATTTATTTCACATCTTCATTACAAAACCTTAATAAATACGCTATAAATGTCCTCAAATTAAAAAAAAAAAGTATTTTCATCAGTTGCAAGATACGTCTAAATCAATAGAAATTAAAAGTTAATGTAGGTAATTGAAACGTTTGGAATTCACTACAAACGGGTTTAACAAACTGCATGTAGGCTTTTGCCTAGTTAACCAATTCTTTTATATTATTGTAATTAGAAAAATGGTTAAAAAGTATATATATCACCACATTTTCAATTAACTTTTATACTCTCAATACAACATAAGTGGGAAGTGTATGCAGACTTTTGCCCTCCACTGTAAATACAAGCAGAGGAAAAAGTGTGTGCATAGTCTCTTTTGTAAACTGCAGGCTTGTCGGCTACTTCCTTGCCACGACGTCAATACTTTTGTTATTTTCATTTTACATCTCTATTGCTTTTGAGTTTTCTCTTCGGCTCCATCTTGAAAGCCAAAGCGACAAAAACAGCAACAACATACGAAAAATAGCCCCAACTATACTAACTAGCATGTCTGCGGTTGTTTCTTCGTTTTGTTTTGGGAGGAAAGCTGGAAAACTTGTTCGCCACATTGCGTGTTGTTTTTGTTTATAAACATTTTTGCAGCACTGTTTTTGTTCTTGCGTGGTAGGTGCGCGTGTTTGTATGGAGTTTGTGGTTATTGTGGTATTAGCTTCCTATTTATGGGAGTTTTTTCTGTTTTCTTTTTTTTTTTTCCATATTTTCGTATGCATGTATAGTGTGTTTGTTTGTATTTTTTTTTATAAGCATATCTATGTTTGTGCGCTTTCAATTGTTTGACTCAACGCAAATTGCCAACGATTGCGCCAACGAACGGCGAGCGAACAGTGGCAGCGAAAGCAGTTCGAGTTCGAGTTTGTCGATAAGTAAATACGGAGGAGCTGCGCGCTTGTTTAAATTAACAATTAGCCGACGCATTATTAGAAAAAAGTGTAAATTTACAAATGTATGTGTACGTGTGTGAGAAAAGTAAATATTATTGTATAATAATTGTGCTGTGTGTCTCGTCTATTTTAAAAATCTACACTATGCAAAAATAAAAATAAATTTTTTGTTATTAATTTTATGGCAAACTAGGAAATTGTTTCTTCGGAAAATATTTAAGATTCCGATGCGGAGTTCTGTTTTAAGTGTTTTATGTAAAATTTAAAAAAAAGTATCTACCTTTATGTTCAAGTTATAAATATTTGATTAAGAGAACCTTAAAACTGGAAATAATGCTAATATTATAAAGAAGTGCTTTTGGAACAAAAAATATAAAATATATTTCATATTTTCTGTAGAAGAGCAAGTGGGAGTCAAAATCAGGAAAATAACTTCCTTCTAAGTTAAAAACTTGCTTGAGAAATCTCAAATAACTTAAAAAAAATTAAAGAACCAAAATGAATAATACTCAACATTTCAAAAACCAAAACTCATATGAATTGCAAAAAAAAAAATTCGTAAAACTGAAATGAAAAATGCATTATATATGTTCGTAAATGCAGTAAAATAGAGAATAATAGCTAAACTGGTATTGTAACTTTTTAATTTTTTTGTGTTTACTTCAAATCATTTCCACTCAATCTTTTACACGTTTTTATTTCTTATGTTTTTCCAATGGGTAACGACGGCGAATGTCAATAGGAAGTACTAGTGTTTTTCGAAACTCGCCGGCGGCAAACATGCACAACTCCACGAATCTTCCAAAAGGTTTTCTATTGGAAACTAAAATAGACAACAAGGAGGGAGAGGGGGCGTTGAACTTTTGGATGCTCAGAGAATATTGTGATCTGACTCTACGAAAATTGCACATCGCACTTATGAAAAACTGAAAGAAAATTTACCTAATTTACACGATTCTGCGAGGTCCGAGAGGAAAATAACTATATGTCGCCTGTAGCAGAATCTTGATAACCACGCAGGTACACGTCCAGCCTTAAGCGCTGTCAAGGAGAGTATGATACAATTCGCAGCCTGTAGCTGCCTGCTTATGTCGGAGTGGGAGTGTAACTGCATTATTCCACTTTAGGCCCCTTCCACAATTAGGAAATTTCACGCACGCGCACTTTAAGATGAGTATTCACAATATTAAAGCCCGAAAAACAGTTTTCATCAAAAATTCAGTCCGTAAAACTCCCCCGTACGCACGGGCCTGAAAAAGTTCTATCTCTGAATTTGTTTGAAGAACGCTGCAGCTCAAAACTTCAAGAACACACTATCTTAGAAGGATTTTCAGAACGCCATATATATATGAAAAAAAATTGTATACAGTTTTTGAAAAAAAATTTGAGATAGAGATTTCTTCAAAAATATTTTGAAATAATGAGATTTTTCAATCAGCCGTCGATATATGGGTGAAAATTTGAGCTTGAATTTAAAACCATTAATCAGTTCTAGAGATTTTTTATACTAGTATTTTATATTTTCTTTTTATATTTTTCTCAAAGGTTTTTCAAGTCATTCAATTTTTCTCTGACCAATTTTGTGTTTCGCACCTCAGTGGGTAAAACACTCGACTCTGATGCGGAGTGCGTAAGACTAAATTCTACCATCTGATATAAATATATGTATTTTTTATTGTCAAAACATTTCTGGCTCAAAATTGAGGCGTCTTTTAACACGCTCATTTGCTTGAAAACTTGACTAGTATTAATTATAAAGCATATTTGCTTTGAATATATAGTGGGTAGTCTAAAAAGTATCAAATTTGACTAAATGATTACTGCGGGTATTATCTTGAATGATTGCTGTGTCATAAAGCTGCATTTTAAATTTAGAATAACAGCATTGTGGTTTCTCCACTACTTCGAAAAACATAGATAATTGTTAAAAGCTGTTGATAGTTCCAGGTTTACTCATTTTGCCCACCGAAAAACTTTGAAAAGGTATACAAAAATTAATATAAACTTCTGAAAGTATCGAAAAGCTTATAAACCTGTCTTTCACTTTTCAAACCAGTTTACTAGCTTCTTCTTTCTTCTTTAAATGGTCATCTAACCGCCTGGGCGATTTTGACCGTCCAACATAGCTCGCCAGTCGTTTCTTCGTTGCGCCAACTGGCGCCAATTGGAAACACCGCGGGATCGCAAATCGGTCTCCACTTGGTCCTTCCATCGGAGTGGTGGTCTCCCTCTTCCTCTGCTTCCACCGGCGGGTGCCGATAAGAATACCTTCTGGGCTGGAGCATCTTCGCTCATTCGCACTACGTGGCCTAGCCAGCGAAGCCGCTGTGTTTTAATTCGCTGAACTATGTCGGCGTCTGCGTAAAGTTCATACAGCTCATCATTAAATCTTCTTCGGTACTCGCCGTCGCCAACGCGTAGAGGTCCACAAATCTTTCAAAGAACCTTTCTCTCGAATACTCCCAGAGCCGCCTCATCAGATAATGTTAGTGTCCACGCTTCTGCACCATATAGCAGGACGGGTGCGATGAGTGACTTGTAGAGTGTTATTTTCGTTCGTCGAGAGAGGACTTTACTTTTCAATTGCCTACTCAGTCCGAAGTAGCATTTGTTTGCAAGAGTGATTCTTCGTCGGATTTCTAGGCTAACATTATTGTTGGTATTAATGCTGGTTCCCAGGTAAACGAAGTCCTTTACTATTTCGAAATTATTGCTGCCAACAGTGGCTTGGTTGCCAAGGCGCGAATGCGCTGACTCTTTGCATGATGACAGAAGGTACTTCGTTTTGCCCTCGTTCACCACCAATCCCATTTTCTCCGCTTCTTTTTCTAATTTGGAGTAAGCAGAAGTTACGGCGCGGTTGTTAAGGCCAATGATATCAATATCGTCAGCATATGCCAACAGTTGGACGCTTTTATAAAATATTGTTCCAGCGCGGTTAAGTTCTGCAGCTTGTATTATTTTCTCCAGCATTAAATTAAAGAAATCGCACGATAGGGGGTCACCCTGTCTGAAACCTCGTTTAGTTTCGAACGGCTCGGAGAGGTACTTCCCAATTCTGACCGAGCTGGCGGTGTTGCTCAAGGTCATTTTGCATAGCCGTATAAGTTTTGCGGGGAAACCAAATTCAGACATAGCGGCATATAGGCAGCTCCTTTTCGTGCTATCGAAAGCGGCTTTAAAATCAACAAAGAGACGATGCGTGTCGATTCTTTTTTCACGGGTTTTTTCCAAGATTTGGCGTATTGTAAAAATCTGGTCGATGGTAGATTTACCAGGTCTGAAGCCACACTGATAAGGTCCAATCAGTCTGTTCACATCAGGTTTCAGTCTTTCGCACAATACGCTTGATAGGACCTTATATGCGATATTCAAAAGGCTGATTCCGCGATAGTTGGCGCAGTTTGCAGGATCGCCCTTCTTGTGGATTGGGCAGAGAACACTTAGATTCCAATCTTCAGGCATGCATTCATCCGACCAAATTCTGCATAGAAGCTGATGCATGCGCCTTACCAGCTCCTCGCCTCCGTGTTTGAATAGCTCAGCAGGCAAACCATCAGCGCCAGCTGCTTTATTGTTTTTCAATCGGGATATTGCTATTCGCACTTCATTATGGTCGGGTTGTGGAACGTCAATTCCATCATCTTTGATTGTGGGTTTGAGTTCGGCATCTTCTCTGGTTTTTGGCTCAGTTTCTCCATTTAAAAGGGCAGAGAAGTGATCCCTCCATATTCTGAGTGCTCTCTGAACATCGGCCACCAGGTCGCCGTTCTCATGCTTACAGGAGTTTTCCCCGGGCTTAAAACCTTCTGTCATTCGACGAATTTTTTGATAGAATTTTCGGGCATTATTCCCGCTGGCCATCGTCTCAAGCTTCTTTATTGCACGCTTTTCTGCCTCTCTTTTTTCGCCCGGAAAAGCCGCCTCGCTTCCCTCTTCAACTCGCGGTAGTGTTCACACACACTCCTCGTTGCATTCGATCTCAGCGTTGCCTTGTAGGCTTCGTCCTTTCTTTTCGTTGCAGCGCGGCACTCTTCATCATCATACCAGTTGTTTTTTCGCGTTCGCCGGAATCCAATTACTTCTTCGGCTGCGGTACGGAGTGCTCCTGAGATATGATCCCACTGCTCATGCATTCCACTAGGTTGAATTGTGCTCTCGGAGAGCAGGTGTGGGAGGCGACCTGCGTAATTATTGGCGGTCTGTTGCGATTGCAGCTTTTCGACGTCCAGCTTTCCCTGCGTTTTTTGTTGCACCTGTTTTGTCGTACAGAGGCGGGTACGGATCTTGGCTGCTACTAGGTAGTGATCAGAGTCGATGTTAGGTCCTCGTCTTGTGCGAACATCTAAAACGCTGGAAGCATGCCGTCCGTCTATCACAACGTGGTCGATCTGGTTGCGTGTTTTTCGATCGGGGGACAGCCATGTAGCCTGATGGATCTTCTTGTGCATAAACCTAGTGCTGGATATAACCATGTTTCGGGCACCGGCGAAGTCGATCAGCCTGAATCCATTTGGCGAAGTCTGATCGTGGAGACTGAACTTCCCGACAGTGGGGCCAAATACACCCTCCTTACCCACCCTGGCGTTAAAGTCGCCAAGCACGACTTTGATATCATGACGGGGGCAGCGCTCGTATGCTTCTTCCAGGCGCTCGTAGAATGCATCCTTTTCCACGTCGTCCTTCTCTTCCGTCGGTGCATGAGCGCAGATAAACGATATGGTGAAAAATCGTACTTTTATGCGGATTGCAGCGAGACGCTCGTTCACGGGTGTGAACGACAGTACTCGGTGACGGAGTCTCTCTCCCACCACAAATCCCACGCCGAATCTGCGCTTGTCTTCATGCCCACTCCAGTAGATGTTGCAAGGTGTTTTGATCGTGTTTCCTCGCCCCGTCCATCGCATCTCTTGTATGGCGGTGATGTCAGCTTTTGCTTTCCTCAGGACCTCAACCAGCCGGGCAGCGGCACCTTCCCCATTAAGGGACCGGACATTCCAGGTACATGCCCTTATCTCATCATCCTTATTTCGTTTGCGGGTGTTGTCATCTAAAAAAGGGGTTCTCATATCCGAGGCTTTGTTGTTGAATTTCATTGGAACGTTGTTTTATGTGGTGGGTCCCAAACCCAACGCACAACCCGTTTCACGGGAGGTTGAATTCTATTACACGTTTGTATAGCGAGCCGCTTGATCCAAGACAGACGCCCGCTTGCAGCCGCACCACCTGGTGATCAGACGCTGCTGTTTGAACCCCCCCAGCAAGCCCTTAAACCGATTATGTCGGAGTGGCCTTACCAGGTTGTCGCCTTCTCACGTTTAGCTCACCACCAAACGGGTGTTCGGTGGTTACCCAGAGGATACTTGGGCGCAAAGCCCGGAAGTAGTGAGCTGCAAAAGAATCGCTCTGGCCATTCCCAGGTGAATGGCGATCAGAAACTTTCCCCCCTTGCGTGGACTTCTGCACACGGCCCCACCCTCCTAGCTTACTAGCTTAATATGTTTGATAATCTTTACGAGGCTTTTAGAAGTTTTGAAAGTCGTTCAAAACCCAATTACCATGCAACATAAGGGTGAAGAGCCTTGTTGGGTAGATCGCCGTTTAATATCATACAAACTTGGAAAAAATTTCATATACCGTCTTAGAAAATTGGAGCACAGCTTCTAATTTATGGACAGATTTTACCAATATTTGGAATACACAAACGCCACATTGAAGAGTAGAAAATAAACAAATAATTAGTATTGATAAAGAATATCATCAAATTATTTCAATAGCGAAATCCCACAAAACCATCTCAAAATGGAATTATTCTGTCAAAAGCTAGATGCCCCCGAATAATATTTCAGACTGCCAATTTTTTCAATGTTAGCAATCTAGGATTAGCGGGACGACTCCCAGTTTTTGGATATTCACTACTCTATAACAGATAGGTTTGAAAAAGATGAATCAATTCTTTGAGAAACTATGTGTGGTGGAATTTAATAACTTTTTAACGATATTCTTAACAATAATTTTCAAGATTTTTTTATAAACTAAATACTATTTGTGTCCCTACAATACTGGTTATAAAAATTTTATAAAACAGCAAAAATATTAAAAAATATTATAAGGCGGCTCTTTGTCTAAAAGAATTGAAAACGTAGAAAGTTTTCCACTCCACTTTATATAAAAATAGTAAACGGCATTTGTCATAGAAGTTGTTACATATAATTTAAAAAAAATGGAATATTAAATAAGTAAATAGAAAAATGTGTGAAATTAGGTGCTCGTGTGACTTTAAGTAACAAAATCAGAAAACAAAAATATTGAGCAATAAAAAAAATCAACATATGGTTCATCAAAAAATCACACAAACTACTAAGTAGTTAGTAACATATTGCAAATACATAAAATATCGGAATGGTATGAAAGGAATGTCGTCTTCCTTAGTAAGCCATATTAATGCCAAAAATTTTAAGTTTGTAGGAGGGATCATTATAGAGCCAATAGAATCCAGAGCAAGAGTTTTTAGAATTTTTGTCTGTTCTGTCCGTGTGCTTGGCGCGTATCACTCAAAAACTATAGAACAGAATTGAATGGAATTTTCAACGTAGCATTAATAGAAGTCCAACTTCAAATTAAAGATATCCCTTATTTCGCTAACTCGGCCTTTTTCGGAGATATCGACCAATATGTGGTCTCGGGTGTCCCAAAATGTGTACAATATGGGTATCAAACGAAAGGAGCTAATGAGTGCTACAATAAGCAATACTCCTGCGGGTTAGGGGTTTATAATATGCCCCAGGTAGGCGTACCGGTCGTAAGAGGCGACATATATGCACAAAGGTAATAACATGCAACTCGATGGTTGATCTACGGTTATGATGCCTCTCACCTCTCACTACCCATCTTATCCTTCCTTACGGAAGGAGGGTTGACATGACTTAGAAGGTTTCACTAGTCATAAGTCGCTACCATGACAGTCGGGCAGTACTGCAAGGGAGTACCGGGTTCAAATCCGACCAAGGACTGTCAATTCGACAACACTCTCCAGAACCTTCGGGGAGTGTTTTTGTCGTTACCACAACAACAACAACAATAAGCGATGTGAGTAAGTTCCATGTCTGAACTGGTTGCGGATCAGACCTGTTTAACTTAATTAGTAATAAGTAATCGATTTTAATTGGTAATGATTATTTTAATTGTTTTTCAAAAAAGGGCAATTATTAATTGACCACGATTAGAAAAAAATATAAAAAAATAAAAAAAAAATCAAAACTAATCAAAAAATTAGTTTGAATATTTCAGATTTTTTTTTTATTATTTTGGATTTTTTTTAGTATTATTGACGTGTATATTTATTTGTTTCAACAACAATACTGAAAAAATCAAAAAATTAAATTAAAAAAAAAATTTTAACAAATCAAAAAAAAAAAAGTTTAATCCAAACAAAAATTAATTAAAAGTGATTCAGACAATTTTTTTGTTTAATAATCGTAAGAAATCATGTTTTTTTTGGATACTTTTTTTAATTAATTTGAAAGTAATCATTAAAAATTTAAAGTAATTGGTAGTCAATCATTAAACGGATTCTCAAGAAAGTAATTAATCAAACCGGTAATTATTAGGATTAGAAATCATTATTTAGCAGGTCTATTTTGCATATGTAATGATCCAAATCGGACTCAGTCTATTATAAGTTCGCAGAGAGTGGACGAGAGAACTTTAAAATATGTGTGCTTTGAGCGCAATTGTGCCACTAAACGACGATGCCTGATGCAGTCTGATTTAAATACGACCAACGGTGACCACTCAATGTTATTGCTTTTGCTGATCACCTAAAGGGGTTTGGGAGAATGCTGCCGAAATAACGCTAATATATTGCATGCACCAATCTGATGGTGAAGGTATTTTATTAATTCAGATATATTTATAACCAAGCCTGCTTTTGTAATTTGTATACTCGACACCCATTTAATTTTGAAAGCCCTACAATAACTTAATTACAATAAATTAATCTACTTCTAACTACATATCTACGCCAAAACAGCTAACAGACAGAATTAACAGATTTTTTCATTTTTTTCCGGCCTTGTCACAACACTTCGACTACTTACTCTGCTAGACAAGGCCCTTTCGCCACGCGCTGCTAAGTGACGCCAACGTCAAACCGCTTAGCTACACAACAATACTTTGCATTTAATAACAATAAAGTTATCGCAGTAACTGTTGCTTTATCTTAAACAGTTTCTCCGCCCGTACTACTGCATAGATAACTACATGCATACAAGGCAAATGTATGTATGTAAGCGCACTATTTTAACTTTATATGCGTCTTAAGTAATTAATCATCATCAACGTCAAACACAACAATGAAACAATAGAAGAAATCAAGTCTCAAAGCAAAAAACGGCCATCACAGTCTTCAACACCGACGTTGCGTTGAGTTTATAATCGGGCGTTAAACGAGGCGACCATTATGCGTTGCTGCACAAGTATTTATAATAACCACATACGCATATCCATGTATGTAAACGAGGGGTGTCCGATAACTGCACACACATTGTTTTCACGAATTTTCTTAATAATGGTCTTATAAAAAAAAATCGGACGTGAACGAAGTAAACAAACAAAAAAACATATTTTTTTTAGAAATTTATTAAAAAATTAATTCTAAAGTAAATTTAAGTCATTTTTGCATCAAGCACATCTTCGGTGTCCAGTGCAAACCATGGATGAACCCTCATGAGGGCTGAATCAGTCGAGTTTAGCAAACATTTAAAGTTTTCGGTGCAGTTGTTGGGCAACATTCGGCACCTACTTAGCTCCATTATATTTTCCATAAAGTAAATTCTGTAACAAAAGCTGATTTTTGATGGAGTAGCTAGATTTTGGTAGACTAAAAACTCTTTTTAAAACTAAACACGGCACGATGTAAACTAAAACGACTTTGACCAGAACTCCAACAAAGGCTAAATTGTTTACAATTCAAATCAATCACCCCAATGTACCCGATTCATATGAGAGAAATAATTGTCAGTTTTGGAATACTCTCCAAAACCTTCGACGTCTCCGAGACGTGGAGTCTTTGATTTGAGTTCCGTGATAAAATTGATTAAATTTTGATCAATTACAAAATCGGGATTAGAAACGTTTATTAGCTAGATTTCGGCCCTAAATGAAACGGTTTTTATTAGAATTACACTCGGTGGGTTTAAAAAGAACTAGCCAGAACTAAACCTGCGATCTTGTATACATTATTCATTAACCAATGAAAAATTATCGAGTGGTACTTTTAACTATAATAACGCAAACATCGAAATAGTTGGTATATATGTATACATATATTCATATATACATTTTCAATATAATATATATTTCACATCCATTAATATTCGTTAATTTTCGAAGTTCAGCACCGTATCAGAGTCAAAATCAGCCGGACCTCGCTACTATACCTCTGAACGGAACGTAGCCTCTAAATATTACCGAAGATGGCTTTTCGATCTTTTCGCGAAGCGAATTCTTTTATGATTTGTTTCAAATCTAAAGATCCAGTTTTTTCCTTATGAACATGAAGTAGAGTTGTATGGGTCAGAGGCTTTTGGTTCATTTGCGTACGGAGATAATTTTTGAATCGCCGTAGGGCGCTAAAAGATCTTTCGCAAGATGCTGCTGAAGCTGGAAACGTCATTACCAGACTGACTGGTTTGTAAACTTGATCTAGAAGGATTAGGTTTCCCGTAGTATCTGAAGATTTGCGGAGTTGTTCAGCAATTTCGGTGCCGTTCGAAGGTTTTTCTCCTACCATGTTTTTCAATATTTGGGTTGAGGATGAAGGTTTGACAAAATTCAAAATCATCTCGAAAATTCCCAGTCTCTTCAGATGGAACAATCCCTTTGTATGATTTGGGGGCAGACGCCCCCGTAGCGCTCCTGGTTGCGGCGTCCCTGTCCAGGTCTGAAGGAACCTCAGTCATCCCTGAGGCATGTTTCAGGCATGTAAAATGCTCATTATACTACACATCCCACACACTTGGAAAATGTAAAATCGGAAATGAACACTAACATATTTTTTTTTTTAATAATTTTGGTTGCAAAAAATGTGTTTTAATCAGTACCGTCCGTGACTCACGCGCTGAGAGTTATCAGTAGCACGATGTTGTGTCATCGTTGAGTGATTTCGATGTTAGTCGCGCCGCAAGTTTACGAATTATAAGTTAATATGTAACTAGTAGCTACTAGGTCAACCCAGAGAAGATATCGAATCCGACAGCACTTTCGAAGATGATGCAATTAATGTTCCCCAACCCGACTATGACCAAGAGCAAATAGCAATATCCCGATTGAAAACCAATAAAGCAGGTGGCGCTCATGGTTTGCCTGCTGAGCTATTCAAACACGGAGGCGAGGAGCTGGTAAGGCGCATGCATCAGCTTCTATGCAGAATATGGTCGAATAAAAGCATGCCTGAATATTGGAATCTAAATGTTCTCTTCACAATCCATATGAAGGGAGATCCTGCAAACTGCGGCAACTATCGCGGGATCAGCCTTGCATATAAATTCTGTCAAGCGTTTTGAGAGAAACACTGAAGTTTGACGTGGACCAACTGACTGGAACGGATAAGGTGGCTTCAGACTTGGTCAATCTGCCATCGACCAGCCTGTGAGAAAAGATTTAACACACATCACCCCTTTGTTGATAACACGAAAAGGAGCTGCCTATATGCCACTTTATCTGAATTGGGTTTACCCGCAAAGCTTATACGGCTGTGCAAAATGACGGTCATCAACGCCACCAGCTCGGTCAGAATTAAAAAGGACCTCTTCGAGCCGTTCGAAACTAAGAAAGATGAAATAAAAAATGGGAAATATGGGTTTGGGGGTGAGAGAGTGCAACACGAAGTACATGTTGTCATCAATCAAAGAGTTAGCGCATTTGCGTCTTGGCAACCACGCCACTGTTGGCATAACTTCGAAATAATAAACGACTTCGGTCACATAGAAACCAGCCCCAACACCAACAATAATATCAGCCTAAAAATTCTATAGGTCACTTATCGTACCCGTCCTGCTATATGGTGCAGAAGCGTGGACACTGACAACATCTGCTAAAACGACTCTGAGAGCATTCGTGAGAAAGGTTCTTTGAAAGAGCCTTACACAGACGCCGACATAGCTCAGCGAATTCTAACCCATCCTCTTCGTTGGCTAGGCCGTGTTGTGCGAATGAATGAATGTGCTCGGGGCCAGAAGGTAATCTTATCGGCACTCACCGTTGGAAGCAAAAGAAGAGGGACACCACCACCCCACTACTGTCGAGTTATATTGGACGGTCAGATGGATATGAGCCATTTGAAGAAAAAGAAGAAGCTACTAGCTAGGGCATGCAATCTTTCCTATAACTTTATTTTGGTGCACGATCGTTTGATTAAATGAAATTAGTATCGCTTTTAAAGTTGGTACGATTGATGCGTAGTTGCATAAAAGCACAGTGGCGTGGGCCAATTTTTGGGTAAGGGGAGGCTAAGCCAACTTTTGTTTGTTACTTTTAAATGCGAGTGTGGAGCTCTTCTTCATTAAAGCATGTATAGGAACACTTTAGTCTTTCCTTAATGATCCAGCACTCTGTTATCTTAATGGCTAGCGCAGCGTGTCAAAATTTCTCTGATAAAAAAGGCTAGCAGCTTCCGAAATGGATCGTAAGGAAATCTATGATGGTTGTCTCTAAAATTTTCCTATTCTATTCTAATAAAATATAAACTTTTAATAATTAATTAAAACAAATTATTATAAAAATTAAAACAATAACAGTTTTCATAAATAAAAAGAAAAATTATTATTCTCGGCCTTTGTTTATTTTAAATATTTCTGGTTTAAAATTTCAACACTTTAATCGCGCGCATTTTTTAAAAACCCGGCATAGTTTCAATTTTAAACCAAACTTGGTTTGGACAAATATATAGCCCAAAAACGTTTAAAATTTAATCTCGAATTTTTAGCAGTGTGTGTACTAAATTTTGTTATGATATGTCATCTCCTTCTAGCGTTAGGGCTATCGAAACGTAAGAATAGGCTCGTTAAAAATTTGGTGCCACGCTCTTATTCAAAACTTTATATTTTTTCGCATTTTCTTTAACAACGACACTTCGTGAGTTAAACTCAATTGATTTGAAGGTGTTCCGCTCAGAT
Organism: Merzomyia westermanni; assembly: GCA_949987695.1. NCBI lineage: Eukaryota > Metazoa > Arthropoda > Insecta > Diptera > Tephritidae > Merzomyia > Merzomyia westermanni. The sequence continues at coordinate 36,547,410 of OX465288.1, forward strand.
TAACGTATTTAATATTTCTCTTTGACAGAATTTTGTTTTAATAAAACACGTAAAAAAAAGAAAAAAAAAGTGAATACCCCCTCCAATGAAATTGTTTTTAAGGCTCTGCTCCACTTCATATATGTACATACTCTCTCAAATTAAAATTTTTTATTAATATATTAATGTAATATATATTTGTTACAGAAACCACATAAGAAGAAATTTCAAAGTTTACAAAAATTTCAGGAATGTTAATTAAACTTTAAAAAATGTCCATCAAAATCTTAACATTTTTTGGAAGAATTTCTAGAAAACTTTTGAGTATGCAGTTTTGTAGACCAAAAATTCATTTTGGGGTACTTCTGACTTATACATGTTTGCGCTAAAATTGACTGAGCTGTAAAACTGCGTACTCAAAAATTTTCTAAAAATTCTGCTCAAAAATATTGAAATTTTGATATAAATATTTTAAAGTTTAATTAACTTTCCTGAACTTTGTGGAAACTTTGAAATTTCTTTTTATGTGGTTTCGGTTTTAAAATTCGCTATATTTTAAATGAAAATTATTCATTATTAAACACAGCTTCTTTTTATTTCGTCGAATGATATCCAATTTCATTTCACTACTATTATATTTAACGAAACTGTATATAGCATAAATAACATACACCCATGTATTATAAGTACAATAAAACTGTTCTTTAAACAAAGTAAAACAGAGAACTTTATCTACTTTATGCTACGCGTTATTTTATTCCTTAATTTTTTAATACCATAGCTGCCTGATTATATTACAATAACATAATAAATTATTAGCAAAACAATAGAAACTAAAAATAAATAAAATTAAAAGAGAAATAACAACAAAAAAAAACAAAAGTGCGAAAAAGTCTAAGCAAGACACTTTCAGATAGTTATCGCAGTGAAATCGTGCAAAAAAATATTATAAGATTTGAGTTCTAAAACGTGGTTTCCGAAAATATTATTTACACACATAAATTGCAATAGACATATGCATAAAATGTTAATTAAACAATTATAATTGAATATTGTGTGCACTTTGCTGTAATTAAGCAATTAACACATGCAATGTGAGGAAACAAGTCGGAATATTAATAACAACGTTGGAAGCAAAATAAGTTTTTGCGCTGGTTGCTGTAACAGAGGTGAGTGAAAGATTGATTTCATAATTAATGTATTATTTAATTTAATTTAATTTATAATAACTATGATTGATTGCGAATTTAACTTTGATCAATAGAGTGGGGAACCTTCTGATAATTATGGTGTAAGCAATTCTTAAATTCTCTGCAACAAATTGGTGGAAACTTCAGATTTTTTCACACTTTGAATAGCATGTACTGGGACTGATACCGAGTTTATGCTAAGAAACTTTTCAATCACCTGGTATTCAAAAGAAGGACTTTGGTTTACCGTGTTGTCTCCCAACAAAATGTACGCCGGGAGAATTTGGATGTGCCGGTGTGAAAGTTCTTTGGCGTATACAGATCCTATTTATGGAGGTGTAGATGTCGAAAAGGGAGAGGGGGGAGCAAGAATAGAAAGGTGAATAGGAAATTTGGAAAGGGGGAAAAAGATTAATAGGAAGACTAAGGCCCGGTTTTTCAGTCCATAGTTAAGCTCAGTTTAAACTAAGTTTGTTTAAACTCGGCATAAATTTAAACTCCAGTTAAACTGCAGAGCGGTTTTTCAGTGTGAGTTTAAGGCCGCTTTTAATATTTGCTTTTTATACGGCAACATTGGTTTTTTCTTTATCTAGATACGGCAACAGATAATATTTGTATACATATTCAACGCCATTGCTTCTCCTCAGTATTGTAATAGTTAGCATTTCGCCAATTTCTGCATCACTATAATCACTTTCGTCAGGTGATATATCCAGTATTTAATTAAATATAAAAATATCGTCCTTTCTTGATTGCGTTCAGCTTATTGTTTCACAACCAAAACCATCAAATATGCAAAACAGCTGAAAGGTTAACTAGAGTTTTACCTTGCCAAATTGGCCGCTTAAACTACGTTTAAACTTCGTTTAAAGTTGACTGAAAAACTGCGCAACAAGTTTAAGCTTAGTTTAACTGACAAATTGAGTTAAACTTGTACTGAAAAACCGGGCCTAAATGTAAGATGGAGTAGAGATGGTAAACGAAAATTAAAAGCGTTTAAGAGGAGGAAGTGGATAGTGGCATGCTGGGTCTGCTAGTAATCTATATTATATAGTTGGAGTGAATTAGACAGTTACTCAAATTCCTCATTTCGACATATTGACAGTTCTCGTTTTTAAGTGATCACCTTCAGAAGTGGTCAGCAAAGTCGGCGCGTGAAAATTTCAATTGGTAAATACCGCATAATGGATTTTCTAAAGAAATTTGTGTCAAATCCAAGTGGCTTGGCAACGAACAAAGCTACACCAGCAGAGCAATTTTTTTTTTTACTCAAAAAGAGTTTTTCATCATGCTGGACAGGTGAGAGTTTTTATCCCTTGCTCGTGAAAGAAAATTATATAATCATAAATTTTGTATTCGTTTTGAAATTTCAAAGGTTTAGTTTAGTTTTTATTCAATTAAATTTTTCGGTCCGCTGAAACATTTTTCCAAATTCAGATATCAGCCTTTACCACGGGATGCTGCATTTCTAAGCTTGCTTATTAGCGATTTTCGGAAATCGAATAAAACTGGGTGAACAGAAATAGCGATTGAATTCAAAGCATGAAATAAAAAAATTTAAAAATAACTTACCAGTTTCGGTTTTGCAACATCTTTCGGTTTCGTTTCCGGAATCGTTCTTCAACATTTCGTCCCGGTTTCTAAGTAAACAAGTAAGGAAGTCTAAGTGCGGGTAGAACCGAACATTATATACCTAGTAATGATCTATTATGCAATCCCAATTTATGCAGGCCTATTTTAATACTTTTTAGTTCGTATTATAAAGCCTGCTGATTGTTTTCAATAAAAAACACTTCTGTTATCAATTCTGAGTGGTAAATTAATATATTTGTATACAAGTAGGTTCCCTACCAGCCGCTGCTTACGACATTTTTTAAAAATTCCAATGCATGCACATTTTATGTTTGAAAAATAGTTCAAATAGGCAGACAGACAGACCGACGGAGAGACGGACATTGCTAAATCGACTCAGCTCATGGTCCTAATAATTTCAGTATAGTTATTGATGGGCTCATCTCTTCTCCTCTTACAAACATTTCATGTTCATGAAAGGCATAAAAATCAAAAAAGATATATAACTTCCCTATTGCAGTGAGGTATTAATTACTTGCCCGGATACATATTTTGCTTTTGTGTTATCTGATTTAGAGAATATTTGGTAGGAGTACGCTACATACTATTAAGAATTAGTTAACCAATTTTCATTGGAATATCTAGTTCAAACTACAAGCAATTGCCTTTGAAAATAACAGAAACTGTATGCTGAAAAGTGGGCGGCACCACGCCTACTTCCCCAAAATCCACAAAATTGTTTGTGATTGAGTTTTGCTTAAAAAGCTTATTATGTGCGCAAGATCTTATTGATATAGCTTACATAGTTATAGAAATATGGCATTTTACATTTTACAAACAAATTTTTGAGAACTATGTTAAAAAACTGGGCGTGCCAGTAGACCGATTTCGCTCATTTTTACAACAAACAGTTACCTTTATATATTCAACATTTTCGCCAAATATCGTTTTGATAAATCAATTTTGCCGGAGTTATGGCATAAAAAGTTTTGTGGAATAATCCGGGGCCACGCCCATTTTCGAAAATTTTTATTTTTCGACTGAAGGTGAAATAGAAATGATATAAAGCTTTTGTACGAAAAGTTATTAAATATTAAATATATCTACGATCCTTTTCAAAATTTTTCGTATAAAAGCGGGCGTGCACCTTAACTGATTTCGCCCATTTTTTCGCGAAACACTGCTTGTACTTATATAAATACGATTGCGGAATTTAGTTTGGATATCTTGAGCGGTTTTGGATTTATGATTAATATTATTTCTAAATTTGACTTAATCAAAAGTGGGCGGTCCCACACACATTTTCGAAAATCTCTTGAGAAATTAATTTTCTGCCTTAACATTAATGTACACACCAAATTTTATCCCTTTAAGAGTATTATGTACTGAATAATCACTTTTTTTGTATTTTCAAAAATATTCTATATATAAAAAGTGGGCATCGCTATTACCCGATTTCGCCCATTATAAAAAGCGCTAGGAGATGAGTGCCAAGGAACCTGACCATACCAAATTTTATTAAGATATCTCAAAATTTACTCAAGTTGTCGTGTTAACAGACGGACGGACAGGGCTTATCAATTTCTTTTTTCCTCCTAAACAAATTGATATGTGTAAGTCAATATCTATCTCGATCCGTTTATTATGTTACATACTACCGTTAGGCGAATGAAGTGCCTAGCACTACTAGATATAATAAGTAAAATAATAGTGGAATATGTAAACTAGTCGAATGCCAGCAACTTTTCGATTCAACTTCTATAAGTCGATTAATCCACTAATCGATTAGTCGAATATCAAGAGCTTTAGAACAAACAAATTTATGGTTTTCGAAATATCATCGATGTTAATTATTCGTTAAGTGACGTATGACTTTGATGAAAATTGGTGATCGAATTTCCCGCACTTGTAGTCGAAGTACCTCGAGGGGATTAAGGCCGAGCTTCTTCTCAAATTTGTGATATGCTGCTTCCATTTTTTTTTTCTAAAAATTTTGCTGAAAGACTTTCTCTCTCGGAGATTTGCCTACCACTGTAGATTTGCGACCACCAGGTTATAAAACAACTTTTTTCTGTGTTGCGAAAGCTCACAGCCGAGTATAAAATGCCCGATAACAGCCTAACTTAGACAACCTTCTTGTTTTATTTCTATTTTTTGTTACTTTGGGTGGCAAAATTACGTTGGAAGAAAATATAGATAGAAAAAATAAACCAAAATTTTGTCATATCAACTTAAAAGGTGTAACCCTCTCAACACAAGTTTCAAATATAAGGTTAACTTACATTTTTTTTTTCAGTGATATATAAAATAACGGGTTTTATCTACTAAAATTTTAAAAGCATAAATTATTTAAATACGCGCTAGTCTGCATATTAAATTACAATTATTCATGACAATAAATTTAACAAGTGCATGCATTAACTAAAACTAAATAAACTACGTAGACTTTAAAGCGCAGATTTAGCACTAATCAACAACCGATAATGAAATATGCGTAAACACGACAAATCACTGTGTAATCGGTTTTATTAGCGCGATATAATAAATGTTGAACATTATAAAAAACATATACCAGCAAAAAAGAGTAAAAATAAAAATTAAATAGAAATGAAAGCGCTAGAAATAAACCATAGACGTTGGTCTGCGCATTTGCATATTTTTTTTGCAATGAAAACCTGTACAGCGAAGGGTACGAACTAGGGATGGCAATTCTTTTTTGGGTACAGAAAATTGCGGGATTAATTTCCTCTAACTCTGAAATTAGAAATATGTTACTAAAAACTTAGCTTATGTGCTTTATTAATGAAAGTTCGTAATATAGAAAGTTGTGTTGATTTTATTAATGATATGCAATATTTTTAAATATTTTCATTTTCTGTATACAATTTGATTTTGTTACTCAAAACACCAGATACTTTCTAGCAAACTGGTGAGAAACTGTAGCTTTAATGATCCCAGTTTTAAACTTTTTCAATTTTTTTTACTCAATATTCAATTTCCTAATTTAGTTGTGTCATATTCGATAACAATAGTTGACGGCTATTAAAATTAACACAATTTTTTTTTTCTCTTCTCAATTTGAAATGTATCGTCCGGAGAAACAAATTTTTGTTTGTTTTTTTTTTTCAGAAAAATTGTGTTTACAAAGACGATCGATTTGAAAAATTGCATAAAAAGATACCTTACCAATTCGCTATAAAAATTCAAAGCTTTGAAAAAAATGTGTGTATCTATAGGACTTCTCTTTCTTAAGGTTATTCAGGAAAATTACTTTCATTTTAAATTAAAAAATTTATTGAAAAAGTCCAAATATTTGTTATTTATCTTAATGCTAGATAGTTTATCAAATATTTTTTCACATTTTTCAAATCAAAAAGTTAAAAATTGCGAATACCCAAATCCTGGGACTAAATACCGAATCCGTTGATTGTAAAATTATATCCCGAAAATACCGGAATTGTTAAATCAACAAATTGGCATCCCTAATACGAACTGAAGACACAGAAAATAGAAACAATTTATTCTAACGGCAACCAGCTGTGTGTTAATGCAAATTTTTTTTGGCATACCATTTGTTTTGATATTTTACTTTATTCCTTTTTTTTATGAATTTTGAATTCTCTTTGTATATCTCTCTACATTTTTGTTATTACATCATCGTTTTAAAAGCAATAAAACTACTGCACGATTTATGAATTTCTAATTATTCTACATGCAAACATAGCGACTTGTTTAGTTTTATTCATTTCGCAATCTAATCAACGTCACTCAATCTAAAACACAAAAGAACTTAACACACACATTTCATAAGTGTGAAAAGGAGCCGAAGAGGTAATGAGTGCTGAGGTGCGATTCGACGGCACACGAAGAGATAGCAAATGTTGGGCATCAAGTATGAATTTTCACTTTTCGCTCATAAATTTCGCGTTTTACAAGTACATTTTTCATGTACTAATCATGCAATTGTCTACGCATGCGATCCAAGACACACACATGCATATTAGAGCGGGTCAAATTGTATGGATGGATTTTTTTTCATCAGGGGTATAGCAAAAACGTAATCTACAGATGATTCTAAGAAAAATTTCTGAAAACACCATAGCTCTAAATTCGATTTCGAGTCCCCCACTTTTGCAAAATAGATATTTTGCCATATGAATGTAGGGTTTGGCCAAAAAATCTTCATAGCTTCTGATAGAATTATAGGAAAAATATCATATTGGGCTTACTTTAAAGCTATTTTACGTACATTTCATTCAATCTGTATTAATATCTATAGTGTTTTTGAATTTTAGTAGAGATATCAGGCTTAAATTATGAGAAATTAGCCTAAAATGAACTTTTAAACACTATATTATCATTTTTAACAAATTTCTTATGGAAATTTTTTTTTTCTTTACAGCTTAAAAAAAGGGCAGATCATTTCCAACAACTTTCATTCACAGTTTTTCTTTTTTCGAATTCGTTTTAGTAGAAAAAATATTTCAAAAAAAATACCTATATTTTCAAGTAATAAGCAAAAAACACAAATTTTATAATTTTTATGTAATTTATTTAAAAAATTATTTTTTTACTAAGAATTGATTATTTTAACGTATTTTTCAAAATAAAGTTTATGTTATTATTTTTTAAAATCTTTTTTGCTCTCCATTCGTGGTTGTTTTTCACGACTTTCTGCTGTAACAGCCATAATACCTTCACGTTTTTTTTTTTCTATAACACGTTTGGAAACAGATGTTAACAACTGTACATATCTTTCTGTTCCTCGTATATGCAATGGAATATTAGGATCATCTAGTGTTGGCTCATCATAATCTAAGAATTGTACGAAGGGATCATATGGAATATTTCTTGTGAATGCCGGTTCAGATAGTAAATTATCGTCATTCAGATCAATCATATCAGTATAATCTGAAACATTTAAATGGATATTAAATTTTTGTAAACTCTGAGTTTAGTTGGATCAAGTATTTTTTCTCGATAGTATACAATTTTTTTGATAGCTCTATCCCGTATGGCTTTTCTATCATCAAATAACATTGTTAATAAAATGTTTTCTGGATGAGCGTAATATGAATTATTTTGGATTACACCAACTACAATATTAAGTAAATTACATGGTAGGTATCGTGTCCATGCACTTTACATTGAAATACATTGGCACATAAATTCTAATAATAAAAACTGCTAGAGTTTTCAAATTTTCCGATGGTGTATTAGTTGTTGTATGAAGACGTAATACCCTGCTTGCTTTGGTTAGCCATCGAGAATGTACAACTGGTCCTGGTTTTATGTTAGCTAAATCAACTGAAACAGCACCATTTGAAATTGCTTTGGCCATTTGATATAAATATTTAACATCTGTAGATAATTCTCTTTCTTGTTCATCACTGATCATACCAGGCATATTTTCCAATGCTATTGGTTCAAAATCACTTACAACCTGAAAAATAAATTTTTTAGGTCAATTAAAATTAGTAAAATTTTCCTATTTTAGTTTGATTGAAAAAATATTATAAAATAATTTTAAAAAATGCATACCTGAAATTTTTCACAGTCTTGAATGTCTTTGAATATATTTCCACTTGTTGCTCTTGGTCCACTCGTGACTGTTTTATCTAATGCTCTGAATAAATGACCAAATGGTAATTCATTGAAATGAAGCAAACATATAAACCAGTGCAGTGGTCATTTTAAATGCTTTTCAAAAAGTCTTATAACACCATTTTCTATTCCAGTATTATCTGGTTCTCCATCGCTGCATGTGCCAATTAATTGATCTATAGACAGTTTTTTGCTATTGAAGAATTCATTTAATTTTTTTAATTTGTGTTTTACATTTTCTTCTTCACGCAAATTAACATATCCAAGTAATTCAGCACTAGGCTCTTTTAGAACAACTAAATGGGGTCTTTACATGTACATATATATTTTTACATACAGTTGTGTTCAATATAATAGTAGTGAGATTAAATTGGACATTGTTCGACAAAATAAAATTTAATTAAGTTAATTAAAATTTTCATTTAAAATGCTGAGAATTTCATAACAGAAACCATATAAAAAGAAATTTTAAAGTTTACACCAAGTTCAGCAAAGTTAATTAAACTTTTAAAAATGTATATCAAAATTTAAGTTTTTTTCTGCAGAATTTTTAGAACATTTTTAAGTATGCAGTTTTATATCTCATTCAATTTTAGCACAATAATGCGCACGTTAGAAGCAAATGAAAATTTACTTATAATTTTTAAAACTTTTTTTGTCAAGGAAGTTGGGTATTTTTTCTCATACAAAATTAAATTTTCTTCATGCGTTGTATAGAAGAAATCACTTAACACCCTTGACGCAAAAACTTCTGAAAATTCAGGGGCATTTTTGAGCGAGTTCGAAATTGCACAAAGTTATACTCATTCAGAGTGCAAATTGGGAAAATTGTTAAAAATTGGTTTAGCTGCGCTTGGTTGTGAGTAAGCGCAATTGTAGCAGAAGAAAGTATTGATATCAATGACTTCAATGTGATTGTTTGTAACCTATTCTGCAAAAAAATTTTCTTGGTACAACAATGTGGGATTCTGAAAATCAAATTCCAAAAAAAATTACATCCCCAGTAGAAACATAATACACATAATTAAGAAAAGAATTAAGATATAATGTGTATTTTTGCATATTAAATATGTATTATTAACAGACATCGGCTTATTACAGTTTGACTACACTTATGTACAAAAAAAATGTGTGCCTACTTTTATTGCCGCCACTGTATACAAATATTTTCTTGTCTTAACAGGGACTCTAACCTTGAAATTTGGCTTGCAGAAAACCATAAGAGAAAATTACATACAATTATATACAGCAGGTTAATAGTGATGCGCGTACAAACATTCAGACAGACAGCCAGCCAAACATTTTTAGAACCTATTATTCTTCTTCTAATATTCTTCCCTAAATTCTAATTGTTACAATTTTATTAAATGTAAAGACTACTAACTGTAAACAAACAAAATTAGCCCTATTACCTTTGCCACTACTGTAGATATATTCAAACACAGCCACATAAGCAGATACATTTCTAAGTTTGACGCACAAAATTTACATTTGTTTGTTTGTTTTGAAGGTGCAACTGGCTGAAAGTTTATTGTTACCGATTTGCTAGAAAGGAAGAAGCGTAGAGCAAAAATTGCAAATAAATACGAAAGACCTAAGCAACGAACTTGTTTATATAAAAGTTAATGATGTGTGTATAATTAACTTGATAAAACAAAAATACGCAGTACAACGAAAAATATGCGAAAAGTAATATGAAATAAAAAATGAAAAGCCAAAAACAAAAGCAAAAATCTAACAGTCTCAAATAAAAGTTGCCTCAATGAGAGCGCATATCATTTGGAAAATTTATGATTGCTACCGCTAGCGACGAGTCATAATAATTTAATAAATTCACCGCGTAATCCGGTAAATGAAATTCGTAATTTAAACAAGTATACAAACAAATACATATATGCATATAAAATATCTAATTTTCAGTTGCTTGTACAAACACACATACACAACTAGACATATATTTATGGATACGTTTAACGCTATAATCTACCTGTCCCCCTCTCTATGGCATTTTAATTGTATCGATTCCATAAAGTTGAACTCAATTGCATAGGGGAATTTATAATTTCCATTAGTATTGGCGAGCTGGCACAGTCACAGGTGTAACTTCAGCTTTTTTCTCCTCTTTCATTATTTGCCACCGCTAAGCCGTCTATCATCGTTGAGTAATTGAAGTGTTAATGTATTTATGACAACCGATGTTATTCACAGTTGCTCATACATGGCATGTGTATTGTGTGTGTTTTGTGTTTGAGGCAAGTACTCGTAGCACGTTGGAGCGCAATGCATGTGGTGCGTAGTATATGTATGTTTCGGGTAGTAGTTGCATGGCTTTTATTGTCATTTACAGTAGCCATTAGCCTTATGAAATATGAAAATTTATAGCCATATATTGGTATTGTGGTCAAGGAATGGAGGTTAACTGTTAAGTGTAGCAGCTTTCGAAAAGCAAATTAAAAAAGATTACTTACCATATACTTTTTGAATTTGTAAATAATGGTTATCACTTTTGTTTGCTTATACAAATTTTAGGCTCGAATTCATATTTTCGCTTCTAGCAGCTGCAGTAGAAAATTTTTTTAAATGGCAATAAGGTAATCAAAGTATTTTCTGAAAGTTATAGCTAAAATAAGGCGTATCAAATTAAAAACAAGGAGATTTATTATTATAGATATATGTCCTTTTGGAGAACACATCTATCATCCAAGCCACATTTAACACGACAAACTTATTGTGGTTCTAAAATAAGAAATAACAAAAATTTTTTTTAAATCAATCCACCTATTTCAGTAGCTATAAAATAAAGTACCGGAAAAGAGAAAAAAAAAGATTTGTATCTACTATACTACTCTAGAGTTCGTATGAAAAAATGGCACTAAGCCACAATGGGCTCAAAATACTTAAATTGAAAAATCTTTACTACCCTTATTTATTACGATTCTCGATTTTTCGACAAGTGTACGGTTATTTGATTTTACGTTTTTACTTCGAAAATTTGTCGAAAACGCTTGATTAAAACACCGTCAGTGAAGGATATGGGAATCCTCCACGATTTGTAAAACATCCTGGATTTGAAAGCATGCTTCTGTCTACGACGGATCCTGTTTTACTCCAATCGGTTTAAACTTTTGACCCAATATTCTTGAGATTTTATCGTCATATCGATGCTAGATAAACTTTTTTCTGCTTGCCTAAAAAAATGTTTGAAATGAAAACAAAAAAATAAGCAAATTGTTTAAGCTTTATGGAGGGTGAGTAGTTTTTTTTAAGTTAATGTTTGTATATTATTTGTTCAGAGAGGGGTGCGGAGTACATGTTGCATAGAGGGCAACCTTTGAGAAATGTATTATTTTGAATTATTATAATTTTTATTTGAGTTATTTGTTCTTATTGGACGGGGGCTGCGGGGCACCTGTAACGTCTTGTATTTATAATTGGGGGCGAGCACTATTAGCGCTGAGGCATTGCGCGGGATTGGCTTCCTCATTTTCGCTGTGAAAACCCCCGGTTTGGGATTGCAAAGCATAAACTATATCTTTGGAATATTTCATAAGTTGGTTGCGAATTACAAGAGAGTGCGGCGCAGATGAAATAAGCGAAAGAAATAATTATAGCTTATGTCGCTTAAACACAAGCAGAAAAAATTATAATTATTATTAAAAATTTTGAAAGAATATTTCATTTTGTTGCATTATTCACAAGTTGTTAAGTGCTTACGAAAAAATGAGCTTATGTTAAAAAAAGAAACTGTAAAAAAAATTTATATAATTTTTAAAGTTACCTTAAGATTTTTTTACAAAGTCCAGCTAAAAAAAAAATTTTAACCCTTCCTAATGTAAAAACTATGGCTCTTGTTTACAATCGATTATCCGGCTAATCGATTAGATCCATTCCGACTAATCGACTGATGTTTTAAAAACACAATTTTTAAAATTATGGAACAAAATCTCAACATTTTCTATATTTGCAAAGCATGGAATCTGCTAAGTTATGAAGGTCGTGGAGCTCAGTTCTATGCGAAAAGAGCATTAACTGTCACCTCCAAATTTATTAACAGCAGAAAAGGAAATGTAAAATAAAATAATAGTAAAATATGTAAACTAGTCGAATGTAAGCAACTAGTCGATTAGGGATAATAGAAGTTTAAAACTTGATTGCTCGTTTTCGTGGTGAATTTACCATCCTACAAAACTACAGTGACTCACATTGATCCAAGGATCTAGTACGTTTGTTTGGTTTAGGGTTTTCAAACCCTTTTTTGCTAAGCCTCCCCGGCCTATTAATCATAGTTTCATATCCCTGTCCCCCTTACCTAGTTATTAAAAGCAAAAATTATGCAAAGATAAAAAGAGGTCTCGAGAATTATAGCTTTAAAAAGAACTATAAACAGATTTTCGATGTAGGCGGTTGACAAAGATTTTTCTAGAAATATTACCATTACCGAAATAACTACAAAATGGATAAAATGCATTTTAAATGCATACAGCAAAGTATAATTTACATGTTTTTTCAACATTTTATCGTTAATACTAGTAGACCTCGATAAGCAAATAACTTTCACAAAAAAAAACAAAACATCGAGAGAATTTTTTTTGCTTTTTGTAAATTTTTTTTTTTTTCTTGCTCGCTGCCTTAGTGCTAAAAAATAACGCGTCTCGCCCTCTTGATATATATCTATGCCCCCCCTAGTGGGGAACTCGTTTTCTAAACCATTATGAAACTTCTTCAACTACGATTCCTTCATTAATTTCATTTGATATTTCTTTCCCAAAACTATTTTCAATCAGTGTTTCCAAGAATTTTCAAACCCAAGGCAAGAATTTCGAAATTATTTCTAAACATGTGGTTTTGTAGTCCCAAAAAGTGCATCTGTCAAGACTCTTAAAAGTTACATAAATTTTTCGAATTTTTGTAGTATTTTAGATGGTTATTCAATATGTAAGAAGTAAAACACTATGTGCAAACGAACATTTGATACTAATACAATTGTACAAGTCATTGTAGTACGATCACCAAATACTCAAAGGAACACTTTTGACAAAATTTAAACGACAGAGAGGTAAATTAAAGGGCGCATAATATCTAGATACTCTAGCAGGAACCGCGGAATTTAGTCGGTTCAGAAGGTTAGGGGAAACAATTTCGCCAAGAATCAGCTTATGTAGGAACATTACCCCGAGGAATATTCTTCGATTTTCAAGAGTTGGTAAATCAATAAGAAGAAGCCAGCTTCTCTAAGGTGGAAGATAAAGAGTTGAGTCCCAGTTCACAGCCCGTAGAGCAAATATCAATATGTAAGAATATCAAAAATGGTTTTTGCACTGACTCAATTCGCTTTATATGACTATTATATCTTGGACACCAAACGCACGAGCAATACTCAAGTATCGGACGGACCAACGATGTGTAAAGGACCTTGGTAAGGCTAAAGGGTTTAAGCCCAGCGTTTAACAAAACTAAGTGTACCCATTACTTTGTTTATAATCGAGGAAATATGTGAATTAAAGGTCAGTTTCGAGTCAAACAGGACACTTAAGTCACTAACAACAGATATGCGCTCCATAGGGGTGCCATTAAGCACATAAGATGGAAAAACTGACTTTACACGGTGAAATGTCATAAGCTTACATTTAGAGCAATTAAGAACAAGTGCGTTTATTGTACACCAACGTTGAAATGAGTCCAAATCAACCTGGAGAAGATTTTTGCAAGATAATTCAGAAGGCAAATACGTGAAGCAAAGTTTTACATCGTCAGCATACATTAGAGCTCGATAATGAGACAGAATTAGTGGTAAGTCTTTGATGAAAAGGGTGAAGAGCAATTGACCCAAGTGACTACCCTGAGGTACACCGGAAGTAACGTCAATTGATTTAGCAAAATAATTTTTGAACAGAACTTTTTGAGTCCTATTAGCAAGGTAGCTTGCGATCCATAAAGTCAAATTCTTGGGAAAACCCAGTAAATCAAATTTTTGAATCAGAAGCAAATGGTTTACTGAATCAAAAGCTTTACTGAAATCAGTATAAATTACATCCGTTTGCTTATTAGCCAAAAAAACCTTCCCTGACTAAAGATGTGAACTCAAGTAGGGACTAGAATTTAATAGGCTATAAAATTTAATACTGAGAAATCATTTGAAAATTCTTCTTCACACTTAAAAACTCTCCACGTTTTTTGAAATTTGCAGGAATTTTTCCACTAGCTAAGAAACACTGATTCAAAGATTTCGATGCGTGCAAAATATGTTATAAATTTTGCAAGGGCCCTGGCTAAATTTTTCTTTGAAAATCGAAGCAGAATCGAACCCGGGCACCTTCACATCACTGTAGCCTTTTCTATCCATTGAACAATTACAATCAATGAAATCTTTCGGCAATTGAACAACTTAAATTAAATATAATATTAGTGGAAAAACTAGGCAGGCCCGGTCTAACCCCCCCCTAGATTTTCCAATCGAGGTGTAAGCTGGGAAATACGATAAATTGCCCGTAAATTGGAAAACATATGCTTTCCATGCCAGAGCGCTACCCGGCCCTATATTGGTATATGTAATCAATCAGTTTAGCTGAAGGAGTTTTCATAATAAAGCAAAAATTAGATCAGTGCTACAAACTTTAACTAGCAATGATAGACCTTTCTAAATTAATACTAGGGTCTGAAACTTTTACTGGATCATGTGTGCTCGCGCGGTACTTCCCTAAGAATAAGTATTTTTGGTATAAAATTACTAATGTATAATGGAAGAGATTAAGTTGCTGATATACAAATCTTTATAATTCATAGAAAAAATGAGCAAAAAATTGTTCCGAATAAAATTTGTAAACAAACGATAATGTAGAATGACTACTTAGAGGTCAAAACTTAACCAGCAGCAGCTAGTAATCTCGCAATAACTTTTAACTGAATCCAATGCTTAATAAGTAATCAGAATTTTTTTCTTATTTCATAACGTCTGATAAGTTGGGTACAAAAGAAAAAAAAACGATAAAATATTTCTTTCATATCAGCGGTCACACTCATTGCAAATCCATGTTTCGGTGCACAAAACATATATTAATATCGCTTACCAGATTTTTCTCGAAATAAAACAGCATTCACATCAGCTCAGACTTCCGTTCAAAGCGATAAAACTAAATTAATTATATGTAAATAAAAAACGCAAGCGATTACAAATTGTAAGGCTATCATATTTTAATAAGAATTTTGCCAAGTGGGGAAATCTTAAAAAAAAAATTTCTAAATATATCTGGATGGGGATTTTGTTTCTAAAGCAAGCCCATTAAAAATTTTAGGATCCAGTGTAATATACCAAATATTCTTAGTTTTAAAAATATAACAATTATTAAAAACATGGAATCTAAGAACAGGTCAAACTGAGTATTAAGTATTTAGCTATTTGCTCCAAGAATAGATCAATCAATGCCTTATTTGTCAAATATTTTAAGAACGGTTTCACAAAGACGTCAAAATTTTTCATGTTCTTTTCCTGTAGTGTGTAAAAATGTTTCAGTGTGTTCAGCTGTTATTTGTTGGACACGGGATCACTTTCAATATATTACGAAAAATCCTCATGAAGTTCTCAGTTCTCTGTTCAGGGTTGTAATAATGCTTTCTCTGCCATGATGCCTTATCTGATTTGCACATGCATCGGTGACTATTCATATCTACTATAGTTCTAGTCAAACTAAGCAGTTTCTTGATTTTGTGTTCCAGCAGTCACTACTCTAAGTGATCAGAAAACATATTACTTTATAATGGTATATTTGTTTTGAAAATTGAACTGAAGAACTATCAACTCCTGCAAAACAGCTACTTCGAGGTTATGTTTAATAAAGCCTGACAAAAGGTTGGGATAGCAAGTAAAAGTAAACAATTACTAGCTAATAATTAAGTTTTATTGCGATAAAAATTTAATTTGGCTTCGTTCCACCCATTTAATTTTAAAAAAACACCACCGACAGCTAGCGGATAAGTTCTCCAATTTTTTGCAAATTATAAAAGTTTCCATAAGGTTTGTAAAATAAAGTGTATTGCTTCTATATAAAGTAAATCGTAGTAATTAAAAGTTGCAAAATTACAAATATTTTCTAAAATGGGTCAAATAATTGTTTAATTTTTTTTTAGTTTTTGCAGCATCACAAATTTTTGTAACCTCCATTAACATTAATATTTCCCCCTGTTATTTATAAGCCCCATAAGGGAAAAATTTTTTCAGGCATGCTCTGAAAATCTCGCTATTTGAAATGGTTTCGTAAATAGCAACTTGTGCAGTTTTCCTTTGGGTGGTGTGTTATTAACTCCATTTTTTTACAACCATTATATTTTTATATTTATTTATATGAACTTTTGAAATCTTGCCAAGCCTCCATAAGCAACTTTCCGTCCCGCTGGGTGTCGCACGAATAGAGCTATTTAGAAAATTCCTTTAAAATTCGGAATCATGCCAACGATATTCAACTTACTTTCCAGCTATTTATTCCGCTAGAAGGCGCGCCGATCGAAATTACTAAAAATCTCTGAAAAAACTTGAAACTATAGCCATAATTCAAAACAACATAACAGTGTAATATGTGATAAAAAAAAACAATCCGCTAGGTGTTTAGAGAATTTCTTTCAGTTAGGGTATTTTAATTAACTTCCTGGTGACCTAGGAATATGAAACTTGGCGCAGGGTTCAGTACTAAAAAATTAGGGACTAGCATTATACAAGGTGGCGCAAAAGTAATCCTCCTATCAGAAAATGCTATAAATTTTGCGATTGGCCCCTACAGTCAGTTCTGTTTTGACATTTGTGTAGTAAACACATGCGAAATACACGTTAATAAACAATGTTACGCTACACTGCTCCAGAACGCGGAATATTGCTGACTATTTATTTGACCAATAATCGGTCGGTGAAAAACGGTTACTGTGAATGGTGAGCGCTACAGAGCAATGATCAACGAGTTCTTTTTTCCGCAACTTGATGAATTGGGATTGGAAAACATGTGGTTCCAACAAGACGGTGCAACAGCACACACTGCACGTGCCACATCCGATATGCTGAACATCGGAAGCTTACTTTTGCGCCACCTTGTATTAATGTCGCCAAAAGGCGGAAGAAACTTTGTCCTTAAACAGAGACTTTGACATTGAATTGTTAAACATAGCATTTCTAATCATTTTGTGAGTTTTGAAAATATAAAGTTGTAGTGAAATTAATTGCCAAGATATTTGATTTTGAGAGAAGTTCTTTTACAATTCACAACAGTGGGGGATAGCGCTCGCTGTAATGCGAACATCCCAATAACAAGCTGAGTTATCACATGTTTATTCGGTCTTCGACATTTTTTATGGAAAAAAAGTGAGCTTAGTTTAAAGCAACATACTCTGCATACCGAGGAATACGGATAGGAAAAAATAAGCAACAATTTTTTTTTTTCATTGTTGGAATTTCGAGTTATGTAGATATGTGTAAACAGAGCTGAGTAGCAATCATTACTTTAGGAATCTTATTACCCTGAATTATCAATTACAAGTAATTGGAAATGTAATAAATTCCTTTGCCTCAAACAAGAGGAATTAATTATATTTTTGGTGTTGGTTTTATGTATTATCAGCTGGTCTTGAACTCGTTAAACTTACAAAAAAAGGAATTAATTATATTTCAATTCCAAAAAAAAACAAATTACCAAAAATAATTTCCTTGTCTGAGGCTTGATTATATGGATTTCGTTTCTTGTTATTGACAAAATATACTCTGCGTAAATGTAATTTCTTGGAAAATTTTCAATTCCTTTCCAAATTACTGGAGAAGAAATTGCATTCTACGCATTGCCTCAAAACGAAGAAATTAATTTCTTTTATGTGAGGCAAAGGAATCAATTTTGCCAATTACTCAGGAATTTAATTGTAATTGTAATGGAATTGAATTTACCCAGCTCTGTGTGTAAAAATCTATCTCATTTCTCCCATGGCGTTACAATCTTCTTTAGAAAAAACAAATTATACTTGCCTGTATTTCACTAGTACAACTGGGTATAAAAATATACGTAACAGGTAGTTGACACTAGAGTTACAAAAACAAAAAAAATTACTTTCGCAATTTTTCACGAAGATATATGCCTTAACTGTGCAACAAGAACGCAGCAAGCGACCGGAAAAGTGTCGCCAATTATGTGCTCGAGAGAACAGAAAAAAAAACATTTTTGGCTTAGGCATGGCGGGAGTTGCATTACAACCTTGTTTTCCTCATTGTTATGAATATTTATATATTTACGTGTGCAATAATGCAGGTAGGTCAACTGGGCATGAAATATTAGATTCGTGGAAAGTAAGGCTTAAAACGCATAAAATTTAGGTTACTTCTGTGTCACTTGAACATGCAATCGTCGTTTAGCGCACGCCATGAGGTCAATGCGGTCAAGTGTTGGTACGTAGTCAGAGGTCGGGACTCGAAACTGGTTAGATGATTGCCGCTGAACTTGTTGCAACATGCGGTGTATATATGTACTAATAACTCGGAATGTGGAAATTAAAGAATCCAGTTTCAAATATATTTCTTTAATACAAATAATGCATTTGAAGTCTGTCATAAATGCACTCTTCAAAAATTAATGAGCAAAAATCTTTTGTAAATAAGCCAAAGTACAGTTTCATCCATGGAAGAGCGAAACTCAGAAATTAAGCCTCCAGTCTTTCTGAAGTTAGGGCTTCTTCGTCAATACAGCAAAATTTTGATTATAATTTTTCCTTTTATAAGTTTATGTTGTTGTTGTTGTAACAGCAAAATCTCTCCCCAAATTTCGTATGGACTCGAACTATTAGATTGTATCAATCAAGTTCAAACAACATCTCAAGAAATTTCGTTAGCGGGAAGCTGCTCACGTAACATACAGGTGATAATATCTTTACTAGGCTCTCGTCTCTGAGACCAATAATACAAAATCGTACATTAATGTTTATGCAAAATATGGTGGTACAAGCGTATGGTTCCGGATTGCGTAATCCACAAGAAAATCGGTCTGGCAAACACAGCCAACTATCGAGAAATAAGTCTGCTTAACATGACATGCAGAGGTCTATAAAGCGTACTATGAGTGTACAAGACGAATGGACCTTATCAGCGCGGAGAACACGCTCGAAAAGAGATGCAGGGTGAACCATCAATTTGTCGGTTTTGAAATTACACGAATTTGAACATGCTGTATGCTTGTACTATGCTAGAGTTTAAGCTCTCTAATTGATAATAATTTCATCTATTTGAGTAGCAGGATTAACAACCAAACCTAAAGCTAGAAACCAACGGAGAGTCCATGCTGCCAACAAGGGCTTCATTAATCTCACAAGTAAGGGGATATACACGAGGTAGGGTATGCCTTTCATAAGAAGCGGCAAAAATACTCAACGCAAATGTTCGAGGGTTAAAAAATTATATCTCACGGCAGACGGAATAGTATCAAGATTATTTTATCTATTTACCAAAGAAGTTAAGGGCCTTATTTAATTCAAATATTAAATATAAAGTTTTGGTCAATATATTAGTAGTGAAATTAATTTGCATTTAAAATATTGCGAATTCCATAACAGAAAACACAAAAACAGATATTTCAGAATTTTAACAATTAATTTTAACAAAATAAAACTTTAACCAAGGTTAGGAAAGTTAATTAAACTTTTGATAATTTACATCAAAATTTCAATATTTTTTGGCGAGGAGCTTTTAGTTTTCAGTCAACTTTAGCATAATAATATGCAAGTTAGAATTTTTAAGAATTTTTTTGTCAAGGAAGTTGAGTATTTTTTTTCCATACAAAATAAATTTTTCTTGTATGGATAAAATCAGTCAACACGCTTGACGAAAAAAGTTCTGAAAATTCAGAGAAATTATTGAGCGCGTTCTCTTTTGCAAAATGTTGTACTAAAATTGATTGATCTACGAAACTGCGTACTTAAATTTTTTTCAGAAATTGTGCCAAAAAATTTGAACATTTTGATATCCATTATTATGCCTTTCATGAACATAAAATGGTATTATAACTTTTGTCCGATGTTTGTAAGTATGAGAAGAAGAAGAGATAACCCCACTAATAAGCATAGTGAAATGATCAGGGCGATGAGCTGAGTCGATTTAGCGATGTCCGTCTGTCCGTCTGTCTAGTACTATTAGTTTAAAAGATATCTGGATAAAATTTGGTATGGGGCCGCCATTTTGTAAAGCATTAATCATGTGTCGGAACCAGCAAGATCGGACCAATACAACGCATAGCTCCCATACAATCGATTGTTCCGATAGACGAGTTTTGACCTATAACTATTGGAATTAAAAAGTTAGGAACGTAAAATTTTGCAGGTTTGGTAAATCTATATCTATACTACTTATAAAATAAAGTCGCTAAAAAGCTATGTACGGAATTGGCTTCGCACAGAATGCTTAGATTTGAAAGTAGTTTTTTGCATTTTAAAGCTTAGCTGTGTGAGATGGACTTTTTTTATATAATGTGAAGGAATATTTAAAGGGGGCGTGGCAATCGGACAAAATGTGGTAAAAAACATAATTTTTTGGTTTACACAGCCATACATCATAACCTTATCAACCGATTACAATGAATCTTCCTTGAAGTTAAACTTTGAAATATTTACTTTCGTTCTGCATCAAAAAAATAGTTGATTTCTTTCTAATTTAACCAAAATTGTTTAAACAAAAGCAGCACTTTTTCCAAAAAAATATGTTTATGTGTTTGTCCGCTGCCAACCGAATAGGTCAGCGTTCTTTAAGCGACAGCTGTGGTGTGTCATTCGATGAATTCGCGAAAGAGCTCGGTAGCATTACTTCACTTCGGACGTATGTATGTATGTAATGTTAATTATAAAGTTGTTGTAAACATTATCAACCTGTGTGAAACAAGGTGCGGGTTGCTAGTATTATATATACCAAATATTATATATGTAATGTGAGTAGTGAAATTCACCCAGATCGGACCAACATAACATATAGCTCCCATACAACCGATTGTTCCGATAAATGGGGTTTGGGCTATATATTTTTAAATTATCAGCTTTGCAGAGTTTGTACTAATTGTGAGCAAGGATCAGACACTTATATCCATGATGCGTATTCAAGAAAGGTATAAAGTCTTCGTCACAGTCGAACACAGCCCTTTCGTTACTTGTTTAATGTTTGACTTTTCTTTTTATGTGTTTTCTTTTATGGAATTCGGTATATTTTAATTGAAAATTATTAGCTTATTCTTACTTCGTGGACCGATATAAATTTTATTTTATCACTACTATTATATTGAACACAGCTGTAGCTTAGAACAGTGAAATCATTAATTTTATAGTTATTCCTTGTAATGTTTACAATAACTATCATGCGAAAAGCGACATTTTTCGATTTGTTAACATCTTTTATAATTGATCCC
The DNA here is from genome assembly GCA_949987695.1 of Merzomyia westermanni. Taxonomy (NCBI): domain Eukaryota; kingdom Metazoa; phylum Arthropoda; class Insecta; order Diptera; family Tephritidae; genus Merzomyia; species Merzomyia westermanni. Next base: position 36,569,158 of record OX465288.1, read on the forward strand.
CCCTTCGTCAATGAACTACTATTTTTTTACTTTCGAATGAATAACACAATACCATTTTATGCTTCTGATTTATAATTTTCTTATTTTAGACTAATGACAAAGTGCATTTTTATGAATATACTAGCTTATACCCGTCGGTTTCACCCCACATTTCTATAAAAAAAATTGCAGCTGTATGGGAGGTGCCACGCCCCCGTTTTAGTTATTCCCAGTTTTTTTGGAGGTGGCAGGGATTAACCTCATATAAACCCTTACCAAATTTCAGTGGTCTAACGTAAATACTTCCAGAGATACGGACTATGAAAAATTTCAGCTTTATGGGAGGTGTCACGCCCCCTTTTTCGTTTTTCCCAGTTTTCTTGGAGGTGTTAGGGATTAACCTTATATAACCCCTTCCCAAATTTCATTGGTCTAGCCTAAATACTTCCCGAGATATGGACTATAAAAAATTCCAGTTGTATGAGAGGGGCCACGCCCCCTTTTTCGTTATCCGCAGTTTTTCTGGATGTGGTAGGGATTAATGTCATATAACCCCTTACCAAATTTCAGTAGTCTAACGTAAATACTTCCAGAAATACGGACTGTTAAAAATTCCATTTGTATGGGAGGTGCCACGCCCCCTATGTATATCAAAATATTTTTTAGCCCATGACCATTCCGGTAAGGTATCCAGTTCGTGTTTCAAATTTGGTTACGATCGGTTTATACGTTTAGGACACAAGTTGATCTATAGATACATATATACATAATTTGAATTTTATATATACGAGTATAGATAGATGAAATTATCGGTTAGTGGATTTGAATATTAAGCCTAAAAACGTTGGGTTTTAATTCTTTGGACTATGTCGGTGTCTGCATATGGCTCATACAGCTCATCATTAAATCTTCTTGGGTAATCGACGTCGCCAACGCGTAACGGTCCACAAATCTTTCGAAGAACCTTTGTCTCAAATACTCCCAGAGCCGCCTAATCAGATGTTGTTATTGTCCCCGCTTCTGCACCATATAGCAGGACGGGTGCGATGAGTGACTTATAGAGTGTTATTCTCGTTCGTCGAGAGGGCTTTACTTTTCAATTGCCTACTCAGTCCGAATTAGCACTTGTTTTCTTGAGTGATTCTTCGTTGTATTTCTAGGCTGACATTATTGTTGCTGTTAATGCTGGTTTCCAGGTTAAAAACTCTAAAGAAATATTTTTTTGCGGATTTCTGTATTTGCCTCAATACAAGGTTATGAAGGCAATTTCTTTTATATGAAACAAAACACTTCAGCAAAATGTGTCACGACCTTAAGGTTGACACATTACTGGCTTAAAATTTAATGAACTGCAGAACTGCATACTCCACAAAATTCAAAAAATTGTGAAACAAATGTAACACTTTGAAAAAATTGCTATGAATTTTCGCGAATTTTGGGAACATTTTCAAAACAAACTTTATTGTGTGTTTCAAATTTTAGATTTCGATAAAAAAAATTTCATCCCCCCTTCCACAAATCCTGGCTACACCACTGCATACAGCTGTGTTTAATATAAGAGTAGTGAAATTAGAATGGCTATCGTTCGACGATATAAGAGAAAGCTGTGAGTTTATTAATTTTCATTTAAAATATAGCGAATTCCGTAAAATTTTTTGAGTACGCAGTCTTATATCTCATTCAATTTCAGCATAATAATGTGTAAGTTAGAACTCGCCCAAAAATTTTCCTGAATTTTTAGAATTTTTTTTCCTCAAGACTGTTGAGTGATTTCTTCCATACGACCATGAAGAAAATTTAATTTTGTATGGAAAAAAATACCCAACTTCCTTGACGAAAAATATTCATAAAATTCCGGGGAAATTTTGAGGTACTTGTAACTTACTGAAATTGAATGAGATACAAAAGACTCTCTCTCTATGGCGCGATATACAACAGGTATATCATCATAAACCTCCTAAGAGATTTTTGCGCCAAGCTTCTCTTCCAATTTGTGGTGTGCCGATTTGAATTTTCCCTACAAATTGGTGGGACCTACAGTTTTTTGCCGACTCCGAACGGCATCTACAAAGGAGACGAATTTTTGCTGAGAAGCCTGTCATGGCAGAAATACACTCGGAGAGTTTGCCAAACCACTGCCGAGGGGCGACCCCGTTTTTGAAAAACTTTTTTTTTTCAAATCACTTTTGGTGTTACCTGTACCAGGGCTCGAAGCATGGACCTTCGGTGTGGTAGGCCGGCAACACTACCTTTACACCACGGCGGCGTACTCAAAAATTTTCTAAAATTTGTTTCCAAAAATATTGTAATTTTTATGTAAATTTTCAAAAGTTTAATTAACTTTCCTAAACTTTGTGTAAACTTTGAAATTTCTTTTTATGTGGTTTCCGTTTTGGAATATTTTAAATGAAAATTAATTAAAATCACTGCTTCTTTTTATTTCGTCTACCGATATCCAATTTAATTTCACTACTATTATATTGAACACAACTGTACATAAATAATAATATTAAGTTGACCATATTTGTCTTTTCAGATTTTGTTACCAAAGATAGTTTTTCATGCAAATGCCAGACATGTATATACATTAGCTTTGCTTTCTACCTACACACGTAAAAGTTCTATAAGCGCCTTTGATTTATTGTTGTTTTATGGCACAGTAATAATCAACAACATAAAACAAAATATAAAATTGTATAACGAATAAAGTCATTTGCTCACACCAAAGTTATTTATGCCAATAATCTCTTTATTTATTGCAAAATTGTTTAATGGGTAAATAGTGCCACCGAGTATTGTTACCACTCATGTGCAAATAAGGAGAGGATCTTGATCGAGATTTTTCAATTAAAAACTATTGCAAGTGAGAGAAGTCTCAATTTTTCGGCTTCAACCGAAAAATCTCTTCAGACAGCCTTGACTTGTTGTGAATTCTAAACTAAACGATTACTTTGAAAGACACGCGCTATCGCAATGGGATACTTCAATTTCTTACAACTGACTTAAAATAGGTGAAAGTGAAGACACAATAGGAAGGTCAAGTTGGATATATGTTTCTGAGAGCATTTTACAAAGATTTTCAAATTTTATTTGTATGTGAAATAGATAATTATCATAAATCGAAAATTTTTTCCTTGGCGGTTTTTTCTCGAAATAAAGTTTTAAGCCGCGCTATTAAATAATGTAGAAGAAGTTCAACTTTAAATACCATTAAAGTTGTGAAGGCTCATTTACATCATACATTTATATTATAAATTCTACGTTTATTTGCAAAACTTCTTTATGTTGTCATGAAATTGATCCATATGGCACATTTTTCAATTATGCTCCTAACCTGGTTGGGTTCTATGGTATGGCTATATAGGACAGCAAATTATGACATGTGAAACGTAGAGCTACGTGCGAGTACCACAGACAGCGTGCATAGAGTAGACCCCTAACAAAAAATGACATAGAGAAATCAAATAATTTTAGAAAAACAGTAAAGCAGTTTTACAACAACAATTTAAACACAAAAGGGCAAAAAAGTGGATTTAGTATAGTCGTGCTCGTACCATGAAAATATTAAATTTTTTCCAGAGTGTATGTTTCGCCTCAAAGATCAAAATTGTCTACCGTCAATAGGAGTCATATAAACACCACTCTCCGGCTTTTCCTTATAATTTTTTATTTGAGTCTTTTATGTGCCAATTTGCAGATCAATCCGAAACAGATTCTTACAGGGCGAATACAGCCATTTTATTAAATTTGTTGGAAGCATCACCCTGCAGTCAAATCAACTAGCTGTAATCTACTGCTATGAACACCAAGCCCCACTACTCAGCCAACTATCTTTTAAATATTTTTATTTAGTGGCTTTGGTTGTATTTTGCATTCGCATTTAAGCCATCTTCCCGTTGAGCTAGAATCTTAAAATGTTCATCATCGATAGGTGGCGCACTGGTAGTCTTATTCGATATTAAACTAACTTGACCATTGTCGAGGCTTCGGTGACAATACATTATGCGAGGTGCCTGTCGACATATTGAAAGAAATCGTATTTCCGTAAACCGTATTGCAGTTTGCAGTTTGCAGTAAAATCGCGGCGTCGAAATATCTCACTTTAACCTGTTTGGAGCTCCAAAACGATACATTTGAATAAAAAATCTTTTCAAAAATAGCTTTTGTATGTTTGTTGGTTTGCACGGTTTCTATTATTCACATAAATTGACAAAAGTCACACTTTTTAAAAAAAAATTTCAAAATGAGGAATTTCGCGAAAACGAGCAGCCGCGATTTTACCGCAAACGTAGTTCGACATTTGGGATTGTCCCAAACAACACCTCATTCACACTTCTTGTGCCCATTTTTGTTGAACTTATTCTTCCCAGCAGAGCGGTGTGCTCAACCGATTTTTATGAAATTTTAACAGCATATTCTTGGGTTCACTGGTTACAATATAGGCCATATATAGTTTTGGAAAAGTGGGCGGTGCCATGCACCCAGACTATATAAAATTGGAACTCGTCATAACTCTAAATGTATTAGATCTAAATTAATGATATTTGGATATATCAATCCTTTAGTCAAGATTTACATAATTTTTGAAAAGTTGGCGGTACCACGCCCACTTATTTTGAGTTTTGATTATGCTTCATTAATGTCCACAGTTTATTGTCGATGTCTTTCACGATAGGCTCAGGAGTTCGCTAGGACACAACAAAAAACCTTGGGAAAAGTAACAAGGGAATAAATGAAAAGGAAGTGCCAAGTGGGGAGGGTAGGGAGTACAATTTGTTAAATGTAGGCACGTAAAATTTTAAGCAGGAAGACGTCTGCCGGGTCTGCTAGTTTTTAATATAATTAAGAAATAATTATTTGAAAATAAAAAACAATAATAATTTTCATAAAAAGGAAAAATTATTATTCTTGGCTTTGAGCTCATTTATAGTCATAGTACTTTATAATATAATATGTTTTCGAAATGAATGAAAAAGTTTAAAATATTTTCCACTTGTAAGTCTGAAATTTAAAAATTTATAAATTATACGTTTTTATGTTTGTAGTTCAGTGACGACGGTTGCTGTAGTGTAGCCGAAATGTGGTTTATAAAATACTAAAGCTTAGTTGTTTTATTTACTAAAATAATTTAAAAGACCTTGAGCCAGTACAACACCATATAACAACATTATAAATATAAAGTAAATATTTTTTTTGCTACTACTCCTAACTTGGGGTTTCACTGAAGTGCGATTTCCGTTGACTATTGGTTAGCAAAACGTTTGGGCTACATAGGCAATCTTTATCCGCCTTTCCATGCTGAGCTGAGTCATGTTTCTATTTTATTAACACAAATTTTCCTGAACTCATTTTCATTATATGAATTTTCTTCTTACCAAAAACTATTTTAATCATTTCAATTTTTATAATATTAATACGATTTCTACATAAACAAATTTTACATAATTTCTACTTCCATTAGTGTCATTCACATACATATGTACATACTAAACATACAAGCTTATGCCAGGCGCACGTTATACTTTTTAGAGGATAATCAAAAAAAAAACTGAAAATATTACTAAAAGCTTTACCAAGCCCTTTTCGTGCTATGTTCGTTCTGAGTTCGTCAATTCCACGCTTGTAGGGAATTAGACTGCCACTCTTCGAATTGTATGCTATCCACTACAACAACAAGGGTGGCAATGACGGCAACAACGCCAATAAAAGTTATAACATTTTAATGCTGACCACCGCCGTGTGTGTATGTATGTGTGTCCGTCTGTGGGTTGTGGCACAGAAATTTGTATAACCGCGTGCCGAAATGTTGTCACAACAGTGTGGTCACATTTTTATTAATGTATTGTATTTTTGTTGTTGTTCGACTGCTTTTAGGTTTAACTTTCGACCTGCTTTTAATACCACGGCAAGAATAAAAGAATAAAATTAACAAAGGCAAAAGTAATAACAAAGACTATGAACGGTCAAGATCAAAGAGCCGACATAGACGCCAGTCGATTTTTGTGGCAAGTATTTAATTGAAAAAATATTTGTATTTATATAAAGCACTAGTAGTTGAAATATACGAATTTATGTAGAAATTTTGGGGATTCTAAAAGCAAGAAACAAGGAATATGAATGTATTATAGACTTGGTCGTTCATTGTACGTTAAAAAAGTGTAGGCGCATATTCAGAAATTAGAACGAAAAATGTATCTTTCTAAACACAATTGAAAATTTCTTATACCTAATTAAAAACACCCAAAATCCGATAAAAACTAAAAATGCTGTAATTGCAAGTTTTGAAATGTTTGCGTGTACGTTTCAAAATTCTGAGTCTCAACGATTTCAAGTCTACAGTACAGATTACCTTAGCTTACTTCCATCAACATAACCTAACATATGAGCTAAACAAGAATCAAGCTAATCGGCTCCAGTAAAATAGAACAATTACCTAGGCCATTATGTTGTTAATAAATGACAAAGAAAGAATACTCCTTCTTTCGAATGTGCTCGGATTACAACCAGACCGGTCAAATTTGATTAGTAATTAGGAATCAATTAATTAGACGGCTTTTTTAATTAGTGATGATTATTTGAATAGTTTCAAGAAAAGGCAATTATTAATTGATTAAGATTATAGAAAATCAAAAAGTAATCATGATTTTTTACGATTAATCGAAAACATAAATCAAAAACAATTCCAAAATAATAAAAAAAAATTGTTTTGATTACTTTAGATTTTTTTTTTTCAGTATTGTGTTTCTACAACAATACTGCGAAAAATCAAAAATAATCGAAAAAAAATAATAAAAAATTGAAAATAATCAAAACAACTTTTTTCAATTATTTTAATTTTCTTTGATAATTTTTATAATCGTAAGAAATCATGTTTTTTTTTCTTTTTGTTTTAATTAATTAGGAAATAATCATTAAAAATATTTTGTTGTTGGTTTTATGGTCTGTTCATTTTTACATATTTTTGTAAGTTTAACGAACTCAAGGCCAGTTGATAATAATTCTTAGTTAGTTATTATTATTTTTGCTTAGAGGAAAAATTGAAAGGAACAAACATATACAGGCTATAGTTATAGTACTATTTCGAAAACAGACACGATTTCTCGTCAGACTAATTCGTATAACTAGTTTTGCTATTTTCAGAGAATCGAACCCACTCACTCTGATTGCAAGCGCCCTAACCCATAAGCTATGCTGCGTGTTTTTTCGCAAGCTGCTTTAGTCTGACGAGAAATCGTGGCTGTTTTCGAAATAGTACTATAACTATAGCCTGAATACGATTGTTGCTTTAAATTTTTCCTCTAATCAAAAATACTAATAATTAACTAAGAATTATTATCAACTGGTCTTGAGCTCGTATAGCTTACAAAAATAATCATTAAAAATTGAAAGTAAGGGTAATCAATCATTAAATGAATTATCAAGAAAATTATCAAACCAGTAATCATTATTTCACAGGTCTGATTCCAAAGCAAAGTGAAAATCTTTTAAATAATTTTGGCTTTTTTCTCAGCCAATATTCAGTTGGGTTGCTATGGCAAGTAAAGTCGAGCTGTAAACAGATATAAGCTCCTTAGTTTTCTATCCATTAACTCTTTGACTCTTGAGCTAAGGCGATTAAATAAGCCCGAAAGAGGGAGCTGAGAAAAAACAAAACTTTTTCTAGGAATACACCCTTAAAGTGAAGAAAACCATATTGGTAACAACTCAATTTCGTGCTAGCTCTAATCTGATTTTATTTAGTAAATCTTTATTTTTGGGGGGCATGTACAAACGAGTCCGCTCACAGAGATCTCTATGTTTTGACCGGATTCTTAAACTATCGACGAGCATGTGAAAAATTACTCTATCGTAGGATTTGATTGAAGAACGTCCCATCTCAAAATTATTTCAAACACGTTAAATCAAGAAAATTTAAGATGAGATGAAATATTTAGGAATAGGATCATGAGATATAGCATTGTTGTAAAATATTCCGCTGTACGGGGACTTCCGCTCAGCCGTCGCTTTGCAAGATTTAAAATTTCAATATAAAAGCACAATTTTTTTTTGGCGAGGTGCCCTAATTTATATATAGAGCTTTCAAATCTATGTCAAATCGTCACATAGCTTCAATCAATCCCTTCCGCTTTCAATACAAGTTCGTGGGGAGCTTCCGTTTATAATAAAACGAAGTTCTGGTTATACAATTTTAAAAATTTGTTTTTTTCTAATTTTGTAAATTTAATTTTTTCAGTATTTCAGAAACTACTGTAGTTTACAAAAAAGAAACTTAGGGTAGGTATTTAGGGCAATTTTCACAGTGCCTAGTTCACTTACATTCCACAGTTAACTATCGATTCACAATTTTATTTTAGCTATTTTGATAAATATTTGCTGCCCAATACACAATAGACAACCTTATGAATTCTAACCAGAGGTTAACTCACCAATGTTGAACGGTTAAACTCTAGTTATCTCAACTTGGAAATTTAAAAGCTAGAGTTATTTTATTAAAATTTGCTTTATTAAATTTTTTTTGTTTGTAAATTCCACTTGCACGACAAAAAAATTTCAGTAGCAAAAATTTAGTAATTTTGTGTTTAACTAATTGAACTTGACTAGAAAGTTAAAAAAATTAAAAAAAAAAAATTTGGCCAAAATGAAACATTCTTATATTTTAAAAACAAAAAACACCCTTCTCAAAATTTCAGGATAACTTAAGATATACCAGATGTAACACAAAAAAATTTAGGTTCAAATTCAAATTTTCCAAAATGCAAAATACATTTTTCTGCACCTCCTTTAAATTTGGCAAAGTTTATTTTTTTAACTACAGTACAGTACTTTCCGAAATATTGAAAAAATAAACTTAACAAAACATGAAAAAAAGTAAAATATTGAATTTGCATAGCTTTTGGAAAAAAATTAAGAAATTTTTTTGTTAGCAGAACTTTGTTTTTTGATAAACGGAAACTTTCCAGCAAAATTCATTAAATTGAGAAGGGGTTGACTCCAACTATTTTACGATTTGACATGGGAAGATACAAATATAATATTAATTTTATACCAAACTGTGTTTTTTTTAAATTTGGCTCATCTCTTTGCAAAAAGATTGACACCTTTCATACAAAAAAAGTATACCCGAATAAAACATATCATACATGCAGTGCAATTATCGTTCTAGTGGAAAAACCTAAGTACAAATAGAAATGGTAAATACCGATATGCTCTGATGAATATACTCGTATGTTGTTGTGTGTAGATTATTTTCTTCGTATGTCATTACTAATTCGCAGCTGGGCTTGTGGGAAAATACGAGTACTCATGATAAGCGGAAAAAAGGAAAATACAGCCAAAGCAAGAAGTGTACATGCATGGGGAGTTAAAATAATGAAGACATCCGTAGTTGCACAAGTGGCCACATTGACTGATTGTTGACAAGTTAAACGTTGACTCACTAATTCGTTATCGGCAAATAGTCCATCGACCACGGACAATAACTACCACGATAAACTTCAGACAAACAAAAGAAATTGAAACATTGAGTGAGCGGTTTGCTATCGTGGCATTTCAGTGTTGCTCATGCGAAGTGCGTTAAATTTGAATAACAGTCAATTAAGTTGATAAGTTAAGGTGCAAGAGGGAAAGAAGAATGATAACGCTTCAAAAAGCACCGCAGGTAAGCACAATAGAGTTTCAGCGCACTTATGTAGTTACGGTTAGAAACTCAAACTTTTTTTGAAGTATGTGTTTGCGCCTATGCCACTTGACTATGAAATTCTAAAATAACACACAGTCGCATAAATATACTTACATATGCATACATAAAAAGCTACACGTGTATTTTTTATTTCCATACCGCAACATTCAATCGCTTCACTTAATTTACTCCACATTTTCATATCGCTGCTTATATTTCCCATATTCAGCTTTTCATGTTGCTTTCATTTTTTACCTTTTTTTTTTCAAAGTAATGATGGCGGAAATCGTACATTATACGCGCTCCTGCTCGCATTCTGTCATTAAAATTACGAATTCTGTGCAACACTAAAAATTGTATTATGCAAGTACATTAGACTGCCCCAAATGGAAACCTGAAGTTTGTCATTTATAACAATGTTTAAAATTATATTTCTCTGGCCCACCTGCATAGGAAAAACTATCTTTCAAAATTTTGTGTGGGAATATAATTATCAACAAAACTACATATATGCATCTTAATTTTTTTTAGTTCAAGGGCTAGCAGTTTTAAAGAAAAACCCGAACTATAAACGAGCTCAAGGCCAAGAATAACAGTTTTTAGTTTTTATTTATGAAAATTATTATTGTTTTTATTTTTTTAATATTTATTTTTATTTATTTATTAAAATTTTTGTTAGGATATAATAGGAAAATTTTAGAGACAACAGTTATAGTTTTCTTATAGATCCATTTCGAAAGCTGCTTAAAAATAATCATTAAAAAAAAATAAAAACAATAATAAGTTTCATAAATATAAAATAAAAATTATTATTTTTGACTTTGAGCTAATTTCTAGTCATGGTACTTTACAAATATTTATATAGGCCGTAAAAGCAACAATTGGTTGGTATACAAAATAAAGTCAAAACCCGACAAACTCCAAACCAGCAATTATAGGCCACTAGGAATAATTAGTAAAGTCTGACACTTTCACAATATATATTTTCAAAACAAAAAAAAAATGTGGACCAGTCTAATGTACATGTGTACTCCATAGACGCTTTCGTCTCGGTAGTTAATTAATTTTCCGCATTACCGCGCTATGTATGTGCGACTTGCTTTACATTCTTTTCGTATTTAAAATTGGTGACAACTATCGTTGAAAAATTATGCGGGCGAAAAATGTTGATAAAGCGCCGCCTTTGTTTACGTTGGGAACAAAAGACTGTGGCAACGAACTCGGTTTATCAATTTAAAAATAATAAGCGTTTCCCCCACACTTACTCAGTTAAGAAAACTGAATTATCGTTAAAACAGCTAGAAATGTTACAAAAAACTACCTGTGTTTCCCCTTATTAACGAACGGGTATTTTCGAAAAACCGGGTACAAAAACTCGTACGAAAAACGACAATTTAAACATTTCTTTTAGTAATTTTATTGTTTCCCAAAAAAGTAAATCACACTCCAACTGCCTTATAAAAATCTATAAAATTCAGTTTTTAAATCTTAAAACTAATTCCAATTAAAGTTTTTTTTTTTAGTACTCAAAATTTTTATATCGGATAAAGTACTAAAATTATAGCTTCAAAACTAAAAAAGTACTAAAGCAACTTTAAGTTTTGCTTCGAAAAAATTGCTCCATTGACCTGCAAAAGTTCAATTTCAAATGTTTTTAAGTATTAAAGGCAATCGCTGTATCTTGCCTTGATAATTTAGCAGTTTTAGCAACACTATCCAAATATTAGTACTAACAAAATTATTATTAAACAAGAATTAGTATTTTTTATCACTTCATGTGAAAAATGTGAAACTAGAATTAAAAAGTACTAAATCAGTGCTAAATTTGGTACAATATAATTGAAAGTTAACTTATTCGTTACATAAATGGTGCAAAATCCATTTGGCACCAACAAAAAATAAAGCACACTACAACTGACTTATAAAAATCAATAAAATTTAGTTCTTACATATTAAAACTATTTCAAGTTAAAGTTTTTTTTAAATTTAGTACTAAAATTTTTTATATTGGATAAAGTACTAATTTATAGCCTCTCAACTAAAAAAAATATTAGAACAACTTTGAGTTTTGCTCCGAATAAATTGTTCCAATGAACCGCAAAAGTTCAATTCCAGAAGCTTTTATGTATTACAGGCAAGCTTTATATCTAGCCTTGATAATTTAGCACAATTTTAGCACCACTATCCAAAAATTAATACTAAAAAAAATTATCAACTATAATAATACAATAATTAGTATTATTCAGCACTTCATGTGAAACATTGTAAACTAGAACTAAAAAGTACTAAATTTAGTACCTTATAATTGAAAGTTAACTTACACGTTACATAAATGGTGGAAGATCCTTATCGTTTTAAGTTTCTACTTTGACCAAGAAGTTTTGAAATCTTAGGACTCCTTAAGACTAAGCAATAATAAATTCATTTCAGCTTTTATCTAGCCGATATATCTCCAATTAAACGTCAACGGCTTAGCGGACTTTGTTTGATTAATCTGAATGAAATTAAGCTGAGATGGGCGTTCTTCAACCAAGTTCGGAAATAAGGTGTTTTTGAAAAAAATGTCGATTTCCAAAATTTGTATACGAGCGAAGTCAGCCTGCATAACTGCTAAGCTGAGAGCCTTAGACGTCCTTTATACGACCAAATGTTGAATTACCCAACCCTTAGAGCACTATATATAATCATACCCAACGTACCCTCGACCAATTGGACCTCGGCTTGGATAAGACTAGAGTCGATCTCACGACATAATCCCCAAAACAGGTTAACCAAGCCTACCATATAAGCTGCACCACCACTACTTCCTGGAAGGTATCAAAGTGGTGAAAATATCACATGAAAGACTAAAATCTAGTCATTTTTTGGCGTGGCCTTGAGTTCTGGTGGCTGCAACTTTGAATGGATTATTCACCATCATCTAGTAGTTCAAAAAAAAGTATATGTTTTGAGCAATCGAATCGGACATCAAACCGAAACAAGTTTTTAAGGGCGAACCTAAGAGCGAAGGCGGCACCAAATTTTTTAAAATATAGCCAAAATAATTTAGCTCTACAGGCTTTTAACCCGGTGTGCCTTAATGAGACACTAAAATATTCTATCTAAATATTATAAAATCTTCAGTGTACATATATCCTTCACATGCCTTTAGTAAAAAAAAAAAAAATTTTAATAAACTAATCAATTTGTTCCACGCTCCTTCCAGCTTCCGTGCACGGTGTTCGATGATAAAAATCTCATCGTCAACGCCTTCCTGGAAGGCGCGTGCCTTAACCAAAGCCCAATCAGCTACATACGTGATATTGTTGTTGCCGCACTGGCACACCAAAAGTCAATATGACCGCGTGAGTGTATTGTGGTAGTATTTGATTACTCGATTTTGATTGCTCACCTGCGGTGCACGTATATCACCTTGTTTAAGTGGCGGATTTCATTTAATTTTTTTATGTTCATAAATTTCTATTAGCGTTAAAAGTGAAATTAACACCTATTAGCGCACAACAGGATGCATAATTGGTATGAAATTATTAATAATGTTAAGTATGTGTGAAGTGATACCTTGATACATAAATATGTATATATGTACGTGTTCATAATGGATGGAAGATGAATGTGTAACTTTATTTTTTATGTATAAAGCCATTATTTTGTATGAAAATTGTAAAAATTTCTTAAGTCATGTGTACTGGCAGGAGTAAGAATGTGGCTTCGAGTCGGAAAAATCTATAAGTCAATTATCGATTTCTTTTTGAGAGATAAATCGATTTGCGAAAATCCTATTCTATGTATTAGTAAAAGCATATTATGAATAATTAGTTCAAATGCAAGTCACTTAAGATAACAAGTGTAAAAATTAACCAAATGGACGATTTTTAGTTCTTTTAGTACTGATTCGAATTATTAATAATCAATCAATACTCCCAAATATATTACTAAAGTAAAAATAATCCAAATAATAAAAGGAAAATATATAAAAACTCAAAACTAAAATACAAATAAAAACAAAAAAGCCGTGCGTTACGCGAATGCGGCCCTTATCTCGGTTGGGTGGGATCTAGTTATCCGTTGGGAGTTATTGTTTTCTTAATATTACAAACACGAATATTGGGATGTGAATTTGTGAAGAAGTCCAGGGGTTTTATCTGTCCATTAATCACACGAGAGCGGCTAAACCGATTTAGATAATATTAAGTATTATTTAGGTAAAACTTAGCCTAAGAGGAAGAATAGAATTTGAAAAAAATTAGGGTCGCGGGCCTTTACTTTTTGAAATTATTTTATTCGATATATTAATTTGGACTTTGTTTCATTTCGTTACATGAATCTATAACTGAGATATCACTCAAAATGTTGTTGCATCAAAATCTCAATATTTGCATACAATATTTCTATCAGACGAGAGGATCAAGAATCCACAATTTTTTTTGAACTTGGTATTATTTCGATAAATTGATTGATAGTGGAAATATCGGGAACGAAAGGTTGAAGATTTAAATTGAAATTGCTTTTATTTCGATACTTTAATTGACTGGCTTCATCAGTCCTTATTATTTGCATACAATATTGCTATCAAACGAAAGGGCTAAAAAGTTACAGATTTTTTTTTAATAATAATAATAATAATAATAATAATGCGAAAATGCGTCTGGGCTTCCAATGATTTTTTATATGATCGCTATAGCTTCACCCGTTGATGAGAATTTTCCAAACGACATCGTAATAAGCTGTTGATGAAGGTTCTCATAAAAGTATATACCGTGAGTATATTTGGTCTATATCAATAAGTTTTGGTGTATGGGTGCGTATAGATGGAAAATTGGTCAGTGTGTTGTACTAAACATAATGGTTTTATTAACCTCATCACAAACGATAAACTTTACATCCGTCGCACAGATGCCACTATTTACTCAAATATATATAGAATGTGTATTGCAAATCGATTTTTACTATTAATAATTTAGATAAAAAGAAAACGATAGTTAAGAAATAAAAATCGATTAAAGTAAAAATCGATTATTTATTCAGAGCACTAGGTGGGTGTGGAATACCAGGAAATATGTATCTCAATCTTAATATCACTTTTTAAGGGCCGTTTTTCAAGTAAATTTTTAAAATTAATCTGCCCTCTAAACTCCTTGGTTAGCAAAAAAAATTTCTCTGATGAGTGAAGTCTAGCAGCTTCCGAAATGGATCTATAAGAAAAGCTATGGCGGTTGTCTCTAAAAAAAGTTTCCTTTTCTATTCAACTAAAAAAAAAAACTTTTAATAGTTAAATAAATTATTAAAAAATAATAACACCGCGTTACACAAATTCTGTCCTATGAACCAAATATACTTTTCGGAAGGGGGAGAAAAATAAAAATACACGTTCATCGGCGATTTTCATGTACACGTTTTCTCTCCTTTCCGAAAAAGTATATTTGGTTCATAGGACAGAACTAAAGCTCGTTTTTGTAACGCAGTGTAATTTTCGCTATAGAAAAATTATTAGTGGCCTTGAGCTCATTCATAATCATGATACTTGAAAAATGTATAGGCCGTAAAAACCAACAAATTGTTCGAATAAAAACCAATAACTTATCTGCCTGTTATATCGTGCACTATGCGCAAAAAATACGTAAGAGCCATGATTTTCGATTTTAGCTTTTTGATGAAAATCGATTACTTATTATCACACACATAACCTCCCAAAGTTGCGTGAGTATGAAATGTACCGTAATGAATTTAGACCAAAAGCAATTTAGACGTAAGTACACATTTTTACTGAGCGCAAAGTGGCTGTTAAGTCTTTTTTCCTTTTGAAATTAATGAGGAAATATGATATTTCATTATAAAAAGCAGTTAAAGTGGTAAGATTGTGTATATACTGACTTTATCGTTCTATTAAAAATTTTTTTTATAAATTTTGGAATGTGGGCATGGCACTGGCTACATATGAATGAACAAATTTTCAAATTTCGAATGTTAATAACTATAAAACCATACACGCTAGAATAATGATTGTTGGGAAAAGTACACCTACTGAAAATAAGTTCAATCGCTTTTCGGCCATGTCCACATAAAAGTCCGTAAAAATTTACTAAAAATTAGGTAGCAATACAGAGCATGCTATTTCTCATTAACTTATCCAGATAAAATGCTAAAATTTGGGAACTACATTGTTCTTTAATCCTATTATAGCTTTCTGTGAAAATTAGCTAAATCATATTTCTACCACGCCAATTTTCATAAACGTTTACTGAAAAGGAGATAGATAGAAATACAGAATATGCAAAATCTTTGGTGATATCAATCAATTTTAGTAAAGGTACTTGTTGTTGGAGCAGTGCCCGTTTTTAATTTTTATTCGTTAATCGATATTAGAGAAAAATTACAATGATTTGCCCAGCGATAGTATGGGATGACATGTTTCGGGTTCACCAACTTCTCATCAGACCCCTTCGCTAAACACGCCATCCCATACCTCGGAAACACGTCATCTCATACAATCGTTGTAATTTTTTTCTAATATTAGCAGATATCAATTTCATTCCGTTGGTATACTATTTCCAAGTAGATATTGTCAAAATAAGCAAGAAATATATTGATTTGTAAATTCGTATAATAATAACATAATATAAATACGTTACATTATACCTCCTATACCACAATGCATATCTGAACGAAAACTCAAGAAAGTCAATGCATATCTGAACGAAAACTCAAGAAAGTCAAGTAATAAATATTGCCTCTCTAATATAATGTCTGTTTGTAAACCGATATCGGACATTTCGAAAAACACATAAAAGGGAGTTTACTTACTTACTAACTTAAATGGAGAGTAACCGTTTAAATGGTTTCGGCCGTGCAATATATCACTCCAGTCATTTCTTCGATTTGCAAACTGGCGCCAATTGGTGATCCGATTCCAAAGCCGGTTGCCGATAAGAATACGTTCAGCGCCGGAACTTCTTCATTCATCGCCTAGCCAACGAAGCCACATTGTTTTAATACCGCTCATAATAAAAACTTTTTTGACGTTGCCGCAAATCTTTCGAGGAACATTTCTCTCCAATGCACCCAGAACCCTATCAACAGATGTTGTCAGCGTCCAGCTTTCAGCACTGTGCCGAAGTCAAGAACACTCAGCACCATGCATTTATCCTACCATATTCTGTATAGAAGCTAATGCATGCATTTTATCAGCCTCTCGTGGCCGTGTGTAAATAGCTCTTCAGGCAATCCATCAGTACCCCTTGATTTTTACATATGTGAGGACAAATAATTTTAAATAACGAAAGAAAAGTGCAGAAAAGCAACTTTTGCAGGTAAAACTTAGGCTTCGAGAGTTGGAAGTCTGGAAATAGCAGGAATAGGAATGTTTCAAAAGATTGAGAGCCCGTTCATATATTTTGCATTTCACGAATGAATCCAAAATTATCCGTAGAGTAGGAGCAGGAATATTTGCTATACTCTCAGTCCCGTCCATATCTATGCGTCTCCCAGACTGAGGGAGTGTGTTTCAATCCGTCAGCTATGTAATCCAGGAGATATGTAGAGCATTACCCCGTGCGGTCATGACCGTTAATAAGCACTGATAACATCGCGTCGACCGCTGAATGGAACATAGCCTATTTCAAAATAATTTTCCACAATTCTGTATTTCAGAATTTTTTTCAAAAACTCCATATCTCAGATTTTTTTCTCAATAAAGCACTATTTCAAAATGTGGTACAAGAGCGCCCTATCTCAGAATGAGTTTCAAAAATATCTCATCTTGATGGAAATTCAATGTATTTTCAGCTGAGATAGGGCTTTATTGAATAAAATTCTGAAAGATAGTGTTATTGAAACAAATTCTGAGATATCGCGTTTTTAAAAAATATTATGAAATAGGAAGATCTTCCACTCAGCCGTCGGTGTGTGGTTAGTCAGTGCATATTGTGGACTATGGTCCTGGTGAATCAATATATCGTTTCTTTAATATGGGAGCAGACGCATTGTAACATACAGGAAAGGGGGATGGCCGATGAGCTGACTTGGAGTGGATATTTTTTTGATGTCCCAGAAGAGGACGAGAGAAGGTCCTGTGAGCCGTATCTCTCAGCACTGACTTAACGAGGTTAATACTGTATTGAATCTATTGAAGTTCTTAAAAGATCTAGAAGTCCACCACAATTTCACAATAAAGTATGACATTCAACCATTATCAAAATTATTAGAAGTAAATATTCAGATTTGTCGCAGCGCCGACCGTGTAGTAAAGAAATATTTTTGCGAAAATTTTTTTTACTTCATAAACCATGTTCAATAGGGGATTTATTATTGTAAGGTTGTTGTTATATTAGCGGCAAAAATACTCCCTGCTGTTTAAGGGAGTGTTATCGATATGGCCAATCGTTTGACTAAAATGACTGTGCTACGCTCCCTTCTTAGCACCTTGCGGTAACGATTTCTTTAACCCCGATGAACCTTCGGGTCGCGACTGTCCACTACCTCGGCTTTCCTAGTTGGAATAACGTCCTGTTGTAGATATTTTTTCAAATTCAGTCTATATTTTTTTATAGGTTTTATCTTCGAATTCTTTCGGCTTTGTGAGCGGTGAGCACTACATGCAAGAAGCACATTAGCTATGCTAGGGTTTAGTCTCGGGTAAAACTTAAATATCTTAAAACATGGCGTTTTCGACAAAAAAAATCAAGCGAGGCGTTCTTCAACTGTTTGCTGAGATAGAGCGTTTTCGTTGACAGAAGAGATATTCTTTTATTTTATATTTAAAACTTAAAGCCTGCAACAGTTTTGAAGTTAATGAATTCGTCCTCCCTTCTCAAAGCATCCTTAGAAAACCGCAGGAGGCACGATAACTTTGGTATAGCCCTTTTTATCCACATCCGTGAGTGGAAGTGAAGGCTAAAAATTAATGGCGAAGTACTATTGCTACAAGAACAACAATATACTACATATTTCACAAAGAATCCACTGAACTATTTCACTGCTGGCGCTTTGCTGCCTCTCATAAGTGCTTTCCTTTAAGTTATAATGATAAAATTAATAAATTGTCAAATGGCTATCATTGAATTATCGATCATCTGTTCACACTAAATGCATATAAAGACAGCCATCTACAAAGATGGAAACAAGTGAGCGCGCGCCAAGTACTCAATCGCTTTCTCAACACACAGCCTCATCAGCAGACAATCGATAATTGTTTTGGCTCCAATTCATTTTTAACTTTTTTTTATTCATTTTTATTTGATTTCCTTTCTTTATCTCAATTGAAATGGATAGCAAGAATATTTAGAAGAAAGCAAAGCCATATAAGTAATGAAGAGCGGCGGCAGTAACAATTAGTTAAAAAACAAACCAATGTCATGCCACAACTAATTTCAATTAATCCCAGACCAAGTGCTACACGTTGTGGTTGGAAGGGTTTGCCGCCACAGGGAAAAAAATTGAATTGGATTTATATGTTTAAGTGCTCCAACGCACACGAATGCTTTTCATATTCTATTTGAAGTGATATGGGGTTTTTGGTTTGTGGATTTCTTGGTTTTTAGTAAATAAATATGTGATTTACCGTCGGTGCTTACTTAAAGTACTTTTGTTGTTGGTATGAGCGCAATAATACTCGTGGTGGTTTTTGTGTTAGCGGCGCTTACCACTTTCAGATCTTTTTGTTGACAAGTGGATTTGGATGCTAAGACCATATGCGTGTGTGTGTATGTGTGTCTGAGCAGAGCCCTCAACTGCTAGTGACATTATCCCTTTACAGTCCTTCTTTCTTCTTTCTCCAACTCAAGCTGCTCCATTACTTTGAACTTTTCTTTCACGTGCTGCACCACTTTTGCGGCGCCTTTTGGCTTTCTGAAATTCAGCCTTCTCTTTGTGTGTATGCATTTACATATATATACTTTTATTTAAGTATATAAACAATAGCGTGCGTTAAAACAAAAGGTTTTATACCCAATTTGTTAGTATTGTATTTATAAAACAGATAATTAAAGAAACAAAAATTTTTCAACATTTTCAAATAGCCCGATTGTTTTTAAATCAGTAATTAATCATTCCATTCCAGCAATTCCACTGCTGAGTGGAAGATCACCCTATTTTAAAATTTAAATTTCCAGCTCACATATTGAATTTTTAATCTAATAGGGAATTATTGAAGAAAAATTTGAGTAGCTTCATTTTCAAAAATATTTCTTAGCTCCCAAAAATCACATTTCAAACAAAATAAAATTTCAACAACAATTTATAAACGCTCACCATTTTGTTTGCTCAGCTTTTTATTTCAAAAGGAATTTCAAAAAATTAATTTCGTTATATTTATAATAGTTAATTTTTTTCGTAAGCGCTTGGTGACTTTTGTATAAAATAAAAAAAAAGGTTTTTTTTTAATTAGAAATTTTATTTGAAAATCAAATGTGAACTTGTCGCTTGTGAAATAGCAGCCAAAATTGTTAGCGTTTATAATTTTGCCTGCTTGCTTATTTCTTTATTGCTGTCAGTTCAACAGCTTCTTTAGGTTTATTTTCGTGTTTACTAAAAAAACGACTATTATTTATTTATTTAAAATTCGAGCGGCCACCTCAAAATGTTGAGTATAAACGTTCTATTTTTTTCAAAAGTTCTTTTTATATGAAAAAAAAACATTTCGAACCACCCTAATATACGTATACAATACATAATGCACTCCATTATCGTTCCACCACTGCCTAAGTAGGTGGATAATGCGCACGGTTCATTACCTCGAAAGTTGAAAAAAAAAAAATTGGAATGTACAAAACAACAAAGCAGAGTTTTAACTCAAATACAGTGCCAGTCGGCAATCGCATTGGCACCTCTTAATCTGTGAGCTCTTGCCCGCTTTCTGCATTTTACTCCTCAATGCGCTGCTTTTTCCCTGATCTTGATTTGTATCCATGAATTAGTTAATCTTTGCGGTTGTGCAGCTGAAATGTAACTTAACTTTACTCTCTCAGTTTGTCGGCAACTACAAAAATAAAATCGATTTGATTTTTGTGATCATTTTAAGTGGATTCTGTGACCCGATCACGGTCAATTTAAGTTGTATTTAAGCGCATGCGTATACAAGAATACACATACTTGAAGTACATGTATGCATATTTATAATATGTTTAATGCTTAAAGGTGCCCAAAAGTGCTTTATTGAGTTTTTATTGCCATTTTATTGAGATTTTATTAACTTTGCTGTGACTTGCCCACTCGCGGACAGATATATTTTTTATGATTAAGTAGCTCTTAAGAGAGGAGATATTTCCTTATTAAGTGGTAATTTAATTTAATTTTGTAAGGTGTCATTTAAATTTTGTAAACTGCAATAAAAATTTATTTCTAGACCGAAGTGATGTAAGGGCCTGCTACTTCCGGTCTGTGACCCACGCCGTTCCTGCATATGCCACCTTATGTTGGATTTTTTGTCAAGAAATTCTTCCCATACAGCGATGGCTAACGATATTGAAAGAGATAGAGCGACTGAAAAAAAAGGAGAGGGGTTGGGAAAGTGAGGTTCAAAATCGGCTCTCAAACATAATTTATATTTTTAAATTGGAAAGATACAATCAATGTTAAAGTAAATTTTTATCCTGGCGGATAAATTTTTATTTTGCCAGCTTAAAAAAATGTCGAATTTAAAACTTTCTCCAAGCCGACCAATTCATATTTGATTTTTGAAGAAATTTCCAAGTTTGTGAAAACAAATTTCATGTTTCTATTTTATTTTGTCTCCAAGTGCTTACTTAAAAAGCGGCTATTATATCTTATACAAAAGACTTAAGCAACGAACTTGAAGCTTACAAGAGAAGAATAGAAAGTTACCATTTAGACTGCAACTTATACTTTTTGATAACATCAGCTAAACATATCTGCATTACACTCAGCTGTATAGGTCACAAAGTGTTATAAGTTTGTCCCCAATACGGGGCCTTGTAACGGCATTAACGGATAGAAACAGAAGAAATTTACAAATTGGACAAATTGTGGAAATTTCTAAATAATTGGGATAGAAAATAAAAATTTGGTAAGATGAATATTGTTCTCACAGAAAATATATATCGAGCGGGTTCTCGAAAATGGTTAACAGAGACATGCACTGTTTCAAAGTAGTTTATAAAAGAAACTTAACAACACATAAAAGTTTGAAAATGTTTATGACCCAATTTCTTCAATTAATTGTGTCAGAAACATTGCTTCGAAGGGTATGACTTGAAAAATATTTAATAACTCATAAAGAAATTTAGCACGCACCAGTTGCGTTAAAAAAAATGTAATGATGTGACAATTATATGAAAAGTGAAGGCGTTTTCTTGTGGAAGAGTAATCAAATCTTTAACAACAAGAATATAAAACTGTTGCTCTATAGCTGGAGAACTTTTTTAACAAATGAAATGCACTCTTTCAGAAGCTTTGCTCTGTGAGGCTGAACTCGATTTTGTTCATTTCCAGTTATAAAAAAATTCACCATCAATTTGTGCGGTTCTGCTCCCAATTTTTCCTACAAAATTACAAAATTGGCGGGGCCTACAGTTTCTTGCCAACTCCGAATGGTATCTGCAAATGCAGATTACTTTTTACTGATAAGCCTTCCATGGCAAAAATACACTCAGAGAGTTTGCCAAACCATTGCCGGGGGTCACCCCTTTTTGAAAAAACTTTTTCGAACCACTTTTGATGCTACATGTCCCA
Source organism: Merzomyia westermanni (assembly GCA_949987695.1). NCBI lineage: Eukaryota > Metazoa > Arthropoda > Insecta > Diptera > Tephritidae > Merzomyia > Merzomyia westermanni. The sequence continues at coordinate 36,591,500 of OX465288.1, forward strand.
GGACTCGAACCTTGGATCTTCGATGTAGTAGGCCAGCAACACTACGGCGGGAAGTATTTTTATTTTTTCTCCCCTTTCCCAAAAAGTATATTTGGTTCATAGGACAGAACTAAAGCTCGATTTTGTAACGCGAAACTAAACGATTATCTCCAGGTGTTATCGTCGAGCGGAACCTGTCATTGTCACTGAGGCGGCCCCAGCAGGTGAACAATGAATTAGACATCCAGGTTGATGGCATCAGTTCTCACCTGCTTCGCTTATGCAATCCCGATTGCAAGCAAAGTTCAAAGCCCGCAAAAAGTTCTCCAGCCAATGTCTATTAGAACTCGGGAAAAGATAAAGAAACTTTGCTGGCAACTTCCAAAGTCATTGGCCAGCCGGTGTTGAGTTAGTATTCTCTAATATAGTTTGCGAGCCTTTAGAATAAGCTTCAGGCCTGCCAGAATCCCGCACTCAAGACAGCTACGGGATGTATTCTTATAGTGCGTGAGCAGGCCACTTTTACTGAAACACATCACTGAAATACTAATTGTGTAAAAAGTTTTTCCAATTCCGTCTCACGTTGAACAACCTTGAGGCCTTGAAAAAATATATCTTACAAATAATTATTACTCTGAGACTTTTATAGTATAAATAACAGTCTTTGAAGACTTTTACAAAAAAGAATTTCGGACAATTATTATTTCACTTTCAAAATTATAAAAGTCTTTCAAAAGTTATAGTGAACGATTTTTCTTTTTTATTGCAAAGTAATAATTTTTCAAGACTAAAAAAAATATATATTGAAGTGAGATAATTATTTTGGGACTTTTATGAATATTTCTTATAACAGTTATGTATCTGCTTCAAAATCAAAATTTGTTTTTCTTTAAGAATAATTATTAGTATTGCCAATGGATAGCCCATCATATCCCGCTCAACCGAAACGAGGGGTGCATCCGCATAGCTAGCGTTTTTTGAAATATATTGAAGAGTCGTAGAAAGGCAGAGTTTGTTAAGTGTAACTAAAACTTCTCAGCTACAGAGAAAACCTCAATGGCTAAATAAAATAAAAATTAGAGCATACAAGTAAGTCGTTGAAAGAATCGATTTTATAGTTATTATATAGTTATTACTGATTAAGTCAGGATTATTTAGGATTTTCAGTGCTGAAAAGGGAGGCAGAAATATCATATGAGCTATAACAAACAAAGGTTATAAACTATTCTTATGGAAAACAGGTTTCAAATGTATTGATGGCCGAGAAGAAATGTTAAAGTTCACTTCGCCAAACAGAAATTTGCTAGAGAACAACTCGTTTAATTATTTCATCAGATCATAAAATAGATCCCATGACAGATCACTTAATGCGAAAAGTATGAAATATTTTTGAACCGATTTTATCCGATCTACTTGACCTTGGTACCTCGGATTCTCAAGAACTGAGCCATATTTTAATATTAATCTTACTAATGTCGTAAAAAGGCCTTTAGTTACCTAAGAGTCACTAATTCTTTCGACCATCGCTTACCGAATCATAAAACACCTCTAGCTTTATTGACAGTGGCATTAATATGAAGATTGGAGGTAAGTTTTCAGTGCATCGTAACTTCGACGTCCACAAAGTTAGGAAAATGTTCAAGACTATGATTGATGATTGTGTAGGAAGCTGGCTGTAAAGCCTTGCTAGAAAATCACTTTAATTTTAATTTTTTAAGATTGAGTGGCATAAAGTTTAAGTCGCACCGAGTACCCAAATTTAAAAGATCTGATTTTTGTGAAGCTTTATCTTCGCTCAAAGTGTAAGACATAAGAATCGTAACGTCGTCAGCGTACATACATTTTTTTTTAACTTTATAATACTACAGAAACTCCAGAAGATACGTCAATAAATCAGTGAATAGATACAATCAGTTAAGAGATGGACCTTAGAAGACTAATTCGAAAATTAAACCTTTTCGAAAGAAAATGTGAATGCAGCACATTATACAACCCCATTACTGGGTATATTATGCACTTTATCAGCTTTAAAATAATATTTATTGCAGTTTTTAATAATACTTTTGAAAAACTAAATTATCTTATCCTTATTTATAACTTATTCATTCACAAGTACTTTTTTAAGATTTTGAAAATAATTTATTTAAAATCTCTTCATTACACAAGAAGTATGAAAAGAGGCGATTCCCTAATTATTTGTAAGCAACAACCTACTTTCATACCTTTCACACAAAGTATTATCCTCTTAAACAAACAAACATACAAACAGCTTAGCTACCGTTGCACACATTTTAAAAGGCACTCCAGATTTAAGTATCCTTTAGTGTTTCTAAGCACAATAGCTCAACAATATCCTCAATGCAAACAGACAAATTTTCATGGCATTCAGCGGTTAGAAGCCTTGACAACTGCTTGACGCCAAATTTTTTTTTTTTTTGTGCGCCTGGTTTGCGGGCTTGTGGATTCACTTTAATTTTGACTCTCTCTCATAAATGTGCTCAAAGAAATAAACCTGTTCAATGCACACCAAACCAGCATTAGTTCCAGTCATGGGTATGATGAGTTAGTGTACCCTGCAAGCAATGCAATTAGCATGGATTGTGTTTGGAACTAGTCGCAGGAAACCATGCGACTAAGAAATCAAAGTTCAGAACAGTTTTAGCTGTCTGTAGGTGATCAACCGCATCAGTCAGGTTGAGTAGAAAAGGTCTACTATGGTATGGCGATACGCTTTATTCTAACTTGATTCATTATGCGAAAAGCCAAAGTATGCTCGGTACCATGGCATAGTAAAACAGTTAATAGCACGGCGGCCGTTTTGAAAATTGTTCCTCTAAAACGTCAAAACAGCACAGTGCAAGTTAAAATGTAAACAAACCGATTGAAAGCAAGTTTGACAGTTTAGAGAAAATTAAAATGAAAAAAATCGAATCAGCTGTTGAGTTTATATTACCTGTATTGGTATGCCATGCTCTGTACCTTTTTTTCGGAAACTTTTCCAAACCCAATTCGTACATGTTTGCCTAACTCTGCGCCATTCTTTTTCTTATATGGGTACTCCACGAAGAACAGTTTTCGTGTAGGATTCGGAGGAATATTCTTGTGTTATGTTGCCTTGCGAGTTCATGTGACATGCATAGTTCTACTCCGAAATCCTTAAATTTCAGTGCTTTAAACCAGACGTTTACGATTGGGTCTCAAGGGTAAGGGTATTCCATTCCTTTCCAATCGTGGTCATATTTTTTTTTTTTTGTTATTAGCATAGAGGTATGTACATCACTCTCTAGAATCTAGCCCCATTGAAATTACTCAACAATCCAACTGTCAATCTCATTCGCACGACAGTCAATCAACCAGCAAATTTGAAAGCGAATAATCATTTAGGAATGGCAGGAAGTTGCTCTGAATCCTCCAATAAGCTAACATATTAAGGTTTAACTTTTGGTTAAGACGCAAACACTAGATCTGTATGCTTGTTGTTTCACTGGAATCATACCACTTTGCTATGTCAATGTCTTGTCAAGGAGGGGTCTATCAACCAAAGTTTTTTCTGAGAGACTCAGGCTTACGGCTTTCCGTTTCAACTTAGAAAATAGCTGAACTAAAAAAAAAAGAAGTAAAAAGTAAGAGACAGAGTCTAGAGGAGACAAAGAAAAGAGGTTTAGAAAAAGGAGCGGTTTGGTTTGGTGGTGACAGAGTGCAAAAGAAGAAGAAGAACTCAGGTCTTAAGTAGTGAATCGAAAGAATTTGAAAATCTCATCACAACATCCCTTCACGTGTGAGCCCTGTGTGTATATGTGCCGCTCTACCTCAGGCTTGAGTAACAAATGAGGTGTCACTGACTAATCAAATGTCTGCACATCAAGATCATCCGGCAGGGCTCTTTCTTAAGAGTTTTGATTCTTCTTTACTACAGCTCAAAATTGATCCCAATACTAAATGTAATATCTTAAGTGCTGTGGAAAGTTTATTTTGTAAGCGATCCGCATATGATCAACTGGGCCCAGAAAGGCTAATAAAAACAATTTCAGCCAGTGTATTTATCTAGTCAATCTGATAAGCAAATGTCCGTAAGCATCTATATGTATTTTCAGGCAGATTAAAAATCTAAAAGAATGCCAATAGTGGTCTCATTCTAAAAGAATATATATGAGACTACTCTGTTGAGTAATTAGTGCCACAAGTTTTTGCATGGAATATTCAAAAGTATTTTTTTTAATTTTTATGTTCGTCTTCTTTAAAATCTGTCACTGCTGAGTGGTTGTATCCTCGGCCCAAAACCAGATTGCCCAATTTTGTGTAAGCGCCGTTCGTTATTATTGTCACACATTGTACATACATACATATAATGCACCACAGGCGATACTCCATTCGATCCTTTTTAGCCTTTTTTCCTGCGCAGTGTTGAACACCTATACCAAAAGCGACATATATAGTGCGGCATCCATACATATAAAGTTACCTGTCGGTTGAGTCAGTCCTGCTTTAACAACACTACATACACATACAAACATTATTCTTATATGGGCATCTCACTTGCTCCTGCTCTTGTGCCTTGTTATTGTTGCTGTGTAAGATAAGGCACGCATACTTCTTTGCTTGTGGCGCTGAGGCTGACGTCGTCTGCCACGTCTAAATGGGTTTTGCTTTGCTGCGCTCATACGCTGTTGGGGCCATTGATGAAATTGACTTTTTATGTTGACTTTTGCAGTGGGAACTCTGTGGTGCGCCTGCCTGCCTGCCTGCTTGCCTGTCAATTCGTCGTCCAGCTGTGAGTCCATTAAGGTGTATCTGTCGTATTTGATTTTGTCGTTTTGCTTGTGTTGGCCTCTTCCGGACTGGATTATCGGATTAAGTTTTTGTTTACTTTAAGCGGTTTTTTAGTTTGTTTGCACACCTCAAGGCAATCAGTTCAACGTTGTTCAGTACGCCGTCGTCGTTGTTGTCGTTTCGATTTATACGCCTGCTATTAACCGTCGTGCTATTGTTTTCAAAGACGATTTCATTTTAATTACATCAATTTGTAATTGTTGAGTTTGATCACAAGTGATTTTTTAAATTAAATGAGTATATTTAAAACCGGTAGACGTGTTTCAAAATATTTTTACTTTTCATGGCGGTTATAAAATTACTTTTTTAGGCATACAACAGTTGTGATTTTTTAACGCGACGGCTGAGTGAAGTTTTTTTTTAGAAAAATAATAAGCCAAGTGTGATTTGAAAATTACTATGTATGTACATATAAAATATATATATTATTAAATTACTTTAATACAAAAACCAAACTCTGGTGAGAAAGAACTACCTCAAAAATATTGGAATAAAATCGCAAATGCAAAAATGGGTATACTAATGATTGCAAACGATGATAATGTAAGTGAAAAACATAAAAAAAGTATTTTAAAATTCATTTTGGGTGCTTATACAGGGTGGCGCAAAAGTAATCCTCCTATCAGAAAATGCTATAAATTTTGCGATTGGCCCCTAAAGTCAGTTCTGTTTTGACATTTGTGTAGTAAACACATGCGAAATAGACGTTAATAAACAATGTTACGCTACACTGCTCCAGAACGCGGAATATTGCTGACTATTTATTTGACCAATAATGGGTCGGGGCCAAACGGTTACTGTGAATGGTGAGCGCTACAGAGCAATGATCAACGAGTTCTTTTTGCCGCAACTTGATGAATTGGGATTGGAAAACATGTGGTTCCAACAAGACGGTGCAACAGCACACACTGCACGTGCCACAACCGATATGCTGAACATCGGAAGCTTACTTTTGCGCTACCTTGTAATATAGACCCCTGCATGAATCTATTAAAAACAGCAAATGAATCATTAATATTGAATTTGAATGAGATTGGCTCTGAATTTTTCTGAATTTGAATAAATATATGTCTGATGTGATTGCCTATGACTCAATAACTAGAAGGTTAGCTCTCTAGTGACATATTTTGACAATTGCAGCCATCTTGCTGCCTGACAAATTGTCATTTACATTCTGGGTTACCTTTTATCGAAATTATATAAAAATAGTAGTTAGAAATGTAATATTATACAAAATTTTAAATAAGTTGGTTCCAGAAAATAGATTAATTTGCACTATTATTCAGATCAACTGTTGGGGGTGTAGTGTAGTCGTGGACGTTTAAAACTCGGGACATTCCGTATGTAGCAATTTTTTCCCTGCATACTTATATACTTACCTATTTCTCTCTTGACTTCAAAGCTGTTCCTTATGTGATTCGAAGTCTTGTTTTTAACAAAACTTTACTACTATTCTCTGGGTTTGATAATGAGTTCTGGCTTAACTTATGTATAAAGCAACAGTTTTAAGTCAACTTCAGTTTTAAGTTTGCATGAATAATAGGAGCCAATCCGATCTTATTGAAACTTGTCACTGTGTATAGTAAACTTGGTAGACTATGTGCGTTTGTCTTTATTCCCTGAAAAGCTTCCAAAAACTATGAATCTTGTCGATTTGTCATTATTATTAAAAAACATAGTCCTATTGTCAGAAGCACGAATGTCCAATTATTTAGAGTTTGAGTTGGTAAGTTTACTGTATTAGCCATTGAAGGTTCTAGTGTTGACGAAAATCCCTGGTATCATGCTTACACCGAAGCCACAATATATTGCAGTCCATGTTAACCGAATGAGCCGAAATCAAACGTTTAATCTTGTTTTACCAACATTTTCATTTTAGCACATTCATGATTCTGGAAAGAGGGTACATATATATTTATTTTAATTTTTGTTTGAGCAGTGACCGTTTTTTATTGTTTTTTAATTGATTATAGAGAAAATTTACAACGATTTATACAGTGATAGTATGGGATGACATATTTTTATGTTGTATTTAGCTGACCTTACAAAATGTATTACCACTAATTTCCTACTTTTTTTATTTTCCTTGTACCATTTCCTTGACAAATGAAAAAAATACTCCCACTTTTATTTCGTTCGCAAAAGAAACCCAGAAAATGGAAGTGTCAAAAGTAAACGTCAGTTTGAGAGCTAACCTTCTTGTAATTGAATTATGTGATTGCCGATGTTAATGTATGGAAGTGCTTGCGGTAAGCTGGAAAATGGGGTAGCATTTACTACAGCCACCAATTCAGGGTACTTCTTGGCCAGAGGTACCTTTAACAATGCTAAATGTACCCCTTCTTACACTTACGATGTATTCCCCATTACGAAGCTTTTCCTTGATGTCAAAACGGAAATTCTCTAATTACAAATGAACGTTATTATGAAACAAATAAACGGTTAGCATTCCAAAAGAATAATAATAATACTTACACTTGGCATTTTTTTAATATTTATTAAAACTATCCACAAAATTGTAAACTGTACAACGCGTCCCTAGGGTTTGAATTAGAATAAATACATATATATTTTTTCATTCATGTTTTCAGATTCTTTTATTTGAATTTGAAACACTTTCAACTCTGTGAATATTCATTATATAAAGATTCTGAAAACTGAGTGTTTTGTATTTCAAATGGAATATTAAAATCTACTGTATTCTATTAAGCTCAAAGTTTAAATCAATTCATGCAGAGGTCTATTATAAAATCGAAAAAAAAATTTACTTTATTTAAACTATACTGTGGTTTAAACGAAATGGCAGGTTGATTATAGGTTTAAGGGGAGGCTTTTAAAAATGTTTTTCTACAACTTTAACTAAACGATATTTTGATTCTTCTTTTTCCATTGCAATTAAATATCATACATTACCCAATTCTTAGCAATTTTCATTTACAAACTTTTATGAAAAGGATTTAAAACATTTTATGTTGAAAGAAAAGATATTGGGGTCTATCAGCTATTCCTACGGAACTGCCGACGGCAGAAATGTAATAGATCATGAGAGCAATAAATCGTTTTAACCGGAATTTTCGCGGTAAATTTCGATGAAGTCGATAGAGATCACAAAACTCTATTACAATTAATCCCCGATGGCAGCTTCGCCGGAAAAGCTGATAGACCACATTATTAAATTGACTTATTCGAGTTCAATACCAGTTTTTCTATATAAAATGGTAATTTTTACAATTGTTACATGAATGGTATTTAAATAGAAAATAAGAAAAATATAGAAATAACACTGTAACTATTCGCATAAATTTATTTCGGAAACTAGTAAACTTGCTGAATGGTGCCGCTTATTTGCTTGCTAAGCCTCACTTGCACGACGGCAAGTTATCTTTTTAACTCAATTTAGAATAATTTTAAATTTTTCACGTTTTTTGTATAGTTTTATGCACAATTTATATGAAAGTGGAACTCGCAGTGAAAAATTATTGAGAAATGGGCTGACGGTGTTTTCTGTATTTTTGTAAACCTTTGCATTTCACTTTTAAGATTTATAAAAACTCTTGCTGAAAGTTTATAAGAACCTTCTAATAAATTTAAACCTAAAACACTTATTTATGTATATCTTATATCAAACTTACTTACGATTAAAAACATTCACAGAAATACTTGTTGGCTAAAAGTTTTGTATGGTAAATTTAAGTCTCTATAACAAAAAATTATAAAATATTATACTAAAAACTAAAATTTAGTTGAAGTAGTCCTTGAACGAGAATGATTGAAATTTAAACCTTTCGTAACAAAAGCTCATGTCTTGATCAGCGTGACCAGGTGATAGAAAAAAAGAGGCTAAATGGGCAAAACAAAGGTTAGAAAAGGTTAAAATTAAGAAAAAAAGAAGCTAAAAAAATCAGAAATTTTTTTACGAAATCCATTTCAAATTTTTTATTTTAATTTAAATTATTTGTATATAAAGCTGTAGACATAACTTAAAGGAACTATTCTTGTTTCAACACATATCAGGCACATTTTTCTTGACTAGGAATGTTTTCAAAGAAGCGTATACTTTAAAAAAATCACTACAAATTAATTAATTATATAATATTTGCTTCGTCTGTTGAACAGAAGAGCTTGAGTCTGAGCACAAAGTTTGTGTATTTATCATAGAGATGAGATCATCGATAATTTCAAAATCAGTTCCACATTTGGATAAGCGTTTTAACAAACGTCTAATATTAGGCAGCGAGTTAAGCATTTTAATTTTTAATCTGTTCCTTAACTTAGTTTTTAAAATGTTCATGGCACTAAAAATTCTTTTAACCTCCCCATTACTGAAAGGTAATACCAAAAAGCTAAATACGAATTCGACCAGTTCTAAAAAAAAGGGTTCGTTTAGTGAATTTTGATGTTCTCGAACTTCCGCCTAAAATTCTATTGTAGAGGTCATACTTGTCCACTGTGCGGTTATTAGTTTTCGCCACTGCAGCTTAATCAATGCTACTTGACTTGGCGAATGCCTAGACTTTTCTTCTTGAAAGTGAGAAAATACAAGGTGGCGCAAAAGTAAGATTCCGATGTTCAGCATATCGGTTGTGGCACGTGCAGTGTGTGCTGTTGCACCGTTTTGTTCGAACTACATGTTTTCCAATCCTAATTCATCAAGTTGCGGCAAAAAGAACTCGTTGATCCTTGCTCTGTAGCGCTCACCATTCACAGTAACCGTTTGGCCCCGACCGATTATTGGTCAAATAAATAGTCAGCAATATTCCGCGTTCTGGAGCAGTGTAGCGTAACATTGTTTATTAACGTGTATTTCGCATGTGTTTACTACACAAATGTCAAAACAGAACTGACTGTAGGGGCCAATCGCAAAATTTATAGCATTTTCTGATAGGAGGATTACTTTTGCGCCGCCCTGTACATCGGGCTTTGTAACTTTCAAAGAATTATCAATTAAAAAAAAAATTTTACTTTTGTAAAGAGTTTATATTAGCAGGTCGGCGAGGTCGCAATTGGGTTATCAACTCCATTAAAATAGTTGACAATTTTTACGAATCATTTTCTGTGTTTCGTCACCAATACTACCTTCATTTAAATTTAATTTTATATGAAATATATGCTGTTGGGACCAGAAAAGGTTTGGGTAAAAAAAGGCTAAAAAAGCCAGGAAGCTAAAACCAAAATTATGATGCTTAAGGACAAAAAAAAAGGCTTAATCTAGCCTCGAAAAGGCTAACCTGGTCACACTGGTCTTGATAATAAAAAGAGTTGCGGAATTGTGAAGATTTTGAAATTGAGTCACGAACATGAACCAATAACACAGGTTATGTTATTAGACCAGCTGATTTTTACTTTTCCTCAAATTTTTACAGTACGCTCATTTCTCAGTGCGATTGTGACAATAAACTCACAAATAACAAAAACAAAACAAATGCAAAGTTTATGTATGGATGTATGTATGTCGCAATGCTTCCTTCCACCTTACTAATTCCGCCATGGTCACGAAAAAACTCAACTTTCATACTAAGAAAAAAGGCGTGAGAATAGCAAAAGACTTTAAGCTCTTGGTAATTTTTGAACACACAATATTAGCGCACTAGTGGCCAACTGCCAGAGCTTGTTGTATGGGAACACAGAGCTTGGCTGCTGAATAGCGCGGAAGATGACGAAACCCGAAATCGGCACTTTTATGAATAAATCTTAAATTTATGGATTAAAACAGTTTGATTTCATATAATAGTTAGTATGAAATTAAAATTTGAATCCAATTATTATGCGAAGAAAAAATTTCCACGTGGTTCCATGCAAAAGCGAAAACTTAATTCTTGATATATTCATCATGAGCATGAACATACTAACTGACCGTCGGCAGTGAAACTCCTATGAAATAAAATAAATTTAAAGCTTTATTGAAAGAACTAATTAAACTTAAAAGTGTCTCCTTGCATATAATACTTATAAAAGCCTCCAGCAACTATGTACTTCTACAAACCAACGGTCTTTGGCTCTTTCGTGGCATGGTACTTCCAAAAGTGACAATTTTACGCCGAAATATACACTAATTTTGCTCTACCAGTTAAATTTTTTCATACGAACTGTTTGAAGAAAATTGCATATTTAAAAACACAGTTACAGAATTTCCACTCCAAAGAAATAAGAAATGAAAAAAATAATTATTTGAAGTGAACAAATAAACCTTAGAGAGGGAGCTGAGAAAAACCAAAACTTTTTCTAGAAAAGAAAACGCCATTTGATACTGGTTGATTTTTTTCAAGTTATTCGAAACTCTAGCAATCGATTAAATGAGCTTTCTCATGCAGTTCCAAAATTGAAAAACATAGTCCGATTTTATTCAATACATCTCCGGAACCAGTAAAGATATGGAACTTAATCACATCGCCTATAACAGCACTCAAGCACTGAACTACGTTAATAAAATGTTAAGTAAAGTTCGGAGAACTGCCTGTGCTCTGTAACATGCCACCGATCGATCTCTTTCAAGGAAACAGCATCCAAGGGTGCACTCAGGCTTCGGGAGTTGGGACTCTGGAAAGAGCCCACTTACGGCCACGGCCGTATTCTGCTGAATGTAAATGACTCCTATATCAAACTAAAACGGATTACATCTGTGCCAAGACAGTTTTAGACACGAACTTCAAGATTATATTCCATTCTAGGAAGGACTGGAAGGAAGAGGAATTCTCTCAAAAATTCGACATTTCAGTATTCACGGACGGATCAAAAATGGCCTGCGGAGTAGGAGCTGGCATTTTTGCCGCACCCCCGGCTATGTCATCGAGCCTGGTTAGTCAGTGCAGGGATCGGCATATCGTTTCTCTAATATGGCTGCCGGTGCATCGTAACATATAGGGAAACGAGATGGCCGATGAGCTAGTTAGGCGTGGATCGGCTCTTGATGCCTCGGAGGCGAAGGAGGTCCTTGCACCCCTGGGACTCGTCAAGGTCCGGATATCTTAGCACTGGCTTAGCGAGGCTAAGGATAGGTAGAAGCGTTTGCAGTCCTGCAGAGTAGCAAGGAGTATATGGCCCTCCTACAACGAAACACGCTCTTCAAACCTTCTGAGGGTGAGCGGAAGGGACCTTTTCAGACTAGTTGCGGTGCTTACAGGGCAATGGACTATTGGGACGCACGCGTCGGGGATGGGTTGGGAACACAACACCTCGGGCCGAAGCTGCAACCTTTCGGGGGCGGAAGCTACGGTCGAGTCCCTGCTGTGCGATTGTCCAGCGCACTGCTGCAGCAGAATGATATTTTTAGGGAAACCCCTTTTCGGGAACCTCTTCGAGCTTGGAAATATTAAGCCCGGGAAGCTTTTAAAATTTTTAAACTCAACGTCATGGATATAGGGGGACGGTAGTCCCACCAAGGCTCCTGAGATTTGCTATCTTTCTTCTATAGTTTTTTATTGGTTATTTCACGAGATGTGATATCAAAACGGCGCATTAGCGCTAATTGGAGTCACATGGGACTCCCCACTCCAACCAACAGCACTCAATAGCACCTTTCGTTTCATACCCATATTGCACTAACATATTTTGGGTCACCATGGTGCACCTATTCGTCGATAACTCCGAAGCCGACTTTTAAGTTAGACGTCTTGTAATCCAACAGCACAAGCATACAGACAGACAAAAATTCTAAAAACTGTTGATTTGGATTTTTTTGGTTGAAATATGATTCCTCCTATACATTTTTCTTGAATATCTTCAGTATACAGACATCGACCTGTTACAATTTTATTATATGTAGCGATATATATTAGACTGGGTCGATTTATTAACTGATATCGCGCCATCGAGTTATCGATAGGTTTTGGGCTCAGGAAAAAAGAGTTCCACTACGCATACCCAAAAAATAATTTTCGAGCCTGCGAAATTTAATTTTTTTTTTTGTACTTATTTCGACTTTGATTTTTAAGGTTTTTTTCATGACCTACTAAAAAAATGTTCATTTGATTTTAAAATTTTCATGTATACCCTGTCCGACCCAAAAATGCCCGCTAAAAACGTTGGCGATAACGGTTTTTTGAAAAAAAATTTTATTTTCGGGTTTTGGGACTTGTTTTGGTCGAAAAATCGACTTTTCCACAACCCGAAAATAAAATTTTCATTTCAAAAAACTGTTATCGCCAACGTTTTTAGCACATAATTTTAAGTGGGACAGGAAATATGAGACAAATTTGTTTTCATCGAAAACATTTTTGTATTTTGACCAAAACACTCCCAAAAACCCAAAAAATCTTCTTTTTTTTTAAAAACTGTTATCGCCAACGTTTTTAGCGGACATTATTGGGTCGAACAGGGTATATATGAAAATTTTAAAATCAAATGAACATTTTTTTAGTAGGTCATGAAAAAAACCTTAAAAATCTAAGTCGAAAAAAGTCAAAAAAATGAAGTTTCGCAGGTTCGAAAATTATTTTTTTTGGGTATGCGTAGTGGAACTTTTTTTTCCTGAGCTCAAAACCTATCGAAAAATCGATGGCGCGATATCGGTTAGCTTCCGTCCATACAAATCGACCCACCCTAGTATATATATTGTTCTAATAAAAATATTTGGTCCATTACTCTTCTAACTAAAAATATAAAAATGTGTATTATCGAAAGATTGGACCAATAAAAAATATATAGTCCTTATAGAATCCCCTGTTCAGATAAGCGGTGTTTGAAGTCAAGAAAGATATAAACCCTTCGTCTCAGCCGAAAATTCTTTTTTTTTTTTTTGATCGCAACTATCTCAGCGCAAATTCAACATATCTTCAGCTTTGATATATATTTTCTAAACGAAAACTTGTATAATAAGAGTTGGTAAGAATCTGATTATGTAGAAACTCAAAATTATTTTTTTTTATTCCATCACCGCGCTAGCTACTTAATTTCTAACACTTATTTATTTTTTAATTGCATGTCTCTTTTCTGTAACTATGTACATACGGCTGCGTTCAATATAAAATGGATATGGGTCGATGAAATAAGAAGAAGGATTTATTTTAATAATTTTTATTTAAAATATAGTGAATTCCATTACAGAAACCACATAAAAAGAAATTTCAAAGCTTACACAAAGTTCAGGAAAGTTAATTAAACTTTAAAACATAGTCAACAAAATCTTAAAATTTTTTTAGACAATTCCTAGAACATTTTTGAGTACGCAGTTTTGTAGACCAATCTATTTAGTATTACATTGTGCAAGTTAGAACTCGCTCAAAAATGTCCCTAAATTTTCTGAATTTTTTGCGGCAAGGGTGTTGAGTGATTTCTTTCATACAACGCATGAAGAAAATTTAATTTTGTATGGAAAAAAAATACCCAACATCTTTAACAAAAAAAATTCTAAAAATTCAGAAGAAGTTTTGAGGTAATTCTAACTTGCACTTTATGATACTAAAATTTAATGGGCTATAAAACTGTGTACTCAAAAATTTACTAAAAATTCTGTCCAAAAATATTGAAATTTTGATTTAAAATTTTTAAAAGTTTAATTAACTTTCCTGAACTTTGTGTAAACTTTGAAATTTCTTTTTATGTGGTTTCTGTCATGGAATTCGGTATATGTTAAATAACAGTTAATAAATTACAGCTTCTTTTTATTTTCTCGAACGATATCTAATTTAATTTCACTACTATTGTATTGAACACAACTGTACTTATACCGCATTTGATTAAAACGTATTCACATATGTACTTTATTGTATGCCAATAAACATTTTATGAGCACACCTAAACAAGCGTGTAAGCTAAATCTACTTAAAAATGCAATGAAGCACATGCTCTATTAGTCATCCGGTTGCAAGCACAAACGAGCCAACGGTCGCGTGAACGCAGCCAACGCAACCAGCACACGAAACAAGAGCAACACCACACACAAAAACACATCCTTCAACAAGATCACCCAAATAGCCGTACTTCCTTTTCAAGCTTTGCGCCCCACTTTGACACATACACAAACACCACAGCAAAGCTTAAAGAAATGCCGCGCTGCTCAGCAGCAGCCGCAACAGCAACAGCATTATTGTTAACAGCCATACCACCTCATTTTTAGCGGTGGCAATAAATAAAGTCCCTTCGCAATGGAAATGCAAACGCAAAAAACCAGCCACCAGACAAATTGATCCACTCGAAATTGCATTAAAATGTGCTTTCAAAGCGAAATTCCGCTCTAGGTCCGTGCGGACTTAAGGAAGGGATGCAAAGTGTTGATATAGCTATACATATGTATGTATGTTTGTATGTAAATACAATCTCAAATGTACTAAGTATATTTATATAGTGGGCCCTGAAAGCAATCGAAGCGCTGTTAGCGGCATCGGGCTTTGATTGCTGCGAAAATGGCGATAGCCACGGCAGCGACGTACAGTGGGAAATTTTAAAAGGCAACAAATATAGATTAAGAAGTTCAGCGGAAGCCAATACCTTAGTTATAGTTTTTCAAACAGAACTGTGACTAAAAGCCGATTTCGGAATTTTTGATATAGCAAGAAGTAGTGATTACCAAGTCTTCAGTACAACGAAAGATTAAACATCTGCGTTACATTTTAGCGGCGGTATTTGCGGAGATGTCCGTCAATTTGGTTGGAGGCGCTTATGAATTTGTCGCAACATCTTCTAGTTAGTGTCAATTCAATCGATGGTCTTGTATATTGGAAGCGTCTCTTTGTCTTTTCCATAAGCACTGTCGGCTAGTGGTTTTACGATACTTAACGAGCAGAACGCTATAGACCGTTTTGTATACGATATGACTATATGAATAGGAGAAATGTTCAGCAATTAGTTTGTTGCTTTACCTTTCGTGGTACCGGTGCCTGGCTTGAAACAGGGCCTGTAACTGTTATGAGGTGTATTATAAAACTCGCTATTTGATCATTATTTTCAGATTTTTTTTAATAAAAATCAACAATAATAGATATCTTCAAGTTTTATTTTTTTGATTAAGGCTAATGTTAATTTTTTGAGTTTTATTTTTAACGAAAATAAAACTTATTCATTTAGCGATATTTATCCTTCAAGAATAAAAATGTAATTTTAAATTTGAATTTTTTTCAGGGATCGAAAAACTCAAAAAGCCGCTGCGCCGTTTTGGCAAGTAATTGATCATAAATATTGCTTGGTATAATCTCGTCAAGATATGTACTCAATAATTAAAACCTATTTATAAACACATACATACGTATATGTACATAGGTTGGCATGCAAAAAGGCTTTTTGAGTTTTTCGAACTGTGAAAAAAGTTAAATCTTAAAATTAAATTTTTATTCTTGACGGATACTAATACCGATCAAGGAATAAGTTTTATTTTCATCACAAAAAATAAAACTCAAAAATTTTGATTATTTTTGATCAAAAAAATAAAACTAAAACAATATTGATTAGCGGTAATTTATATAGGTTTCGCTCAAATTTTCTTCGATCAATGCAGATTTCTGTTGAGCATGATAAGACATGCACGTTCATATACTTTAAACTGTGCTTTTCATTAAAAATATAAAAATAATCATTATCGGGGGTCGCTTGTTTAAAATTGACGCAGGGTGCTGTGTGTGAACTCCCTTTTTCTAGGGTGTTTTCCAAAACTACGTGAAGGTCTAATTCGTCCGTTCACGGTGCGTTTCACACAAAAATCTGATTTATTAATAGACCCCGGAACCGAGCTCAATGTGAATTTTAGTCGCCTCTTGCAACAGGCACATTCTGAGCCCCCAAGCCGCACAATGAACTGTAATTCCAATACTCGCATTGGTCGGACTATAATCTCGATAGTAGCTTATGTATAAGCTTTACCAACACTCGGCTGCTGCAGTTGAGTAGTTCAGCTTCAACAAATTAATTACCACATTTCCAATATGGAAAGAGTGGTCCAGAAAGTGGTCCAATTTCCCCCCTTCTTTGGATAGTCCGAACGAAAGAGGTGCTTTGGAAGTTGCTTAACATAAATAAAAAATACTCTGGTAAACTATTAGCGGGGTTATTTAACGAGTCGTTAAAGATTATAAATAACATCGAGTAAGGGAATCTGTGTTTGGGTGTACGCTATCATTTTCACCCAGCTATGAGCTTTAGCAATAAAGTTGGAGTTAAATTTTTCTAGATATATAAATAATATTTTTTATAAAACTTGGCTTGGTCCTTAACCGACTGCACACATTTTTCTTGGCTTGTAATAAGCTCAGCTGTGTGCCAAGTTTTGATATGATATCTTAAACGGTTTCGATACATAAAAGGTAGGCGTGCATATTATTCTAATTAACTAATATACTCTGTGAGTTATGCTGGGTCACCTGAGTACATATACAAATGGAAAAATAACATTTTTTATGCTGTGTGGTCCTTCACGTTCTTTGTACAAAAATTTTGTTTGAAAACACCCGTTTTGAAATTTTTCGGCGAGTATTTTTCTGCAACATTTGAAGCCTTTAGTGATCAATTGACTTGAACACAAGAAAAAAGGTCCCAAACCGGCACTTTGCTGATGAAACATAACGGATTAAAATTTAATTTTTTCTATTATTTATACAAAAAAAAATTCTAAAATCGTCCACTGTGCTTGCGGTGACAATGCGGCACCTTTAATTCTTGCTCTATATAATACAACAATAATGCAAATTCATTCTGATTTTTTGATTGCGATAGATTGTGTATTATATTTTAATTATCACAATTTAAGCGCTTCGCTTATATACACTCGCAACTCGCTGTATTAGCAATTGGTTCATTACTGCGATTCTAACTAGTGTTAAGCTTTTTAAACGCTATTCTACAGCTACTTACTATACTATAATAATAGCTCTAACTATTTGTTAATTAGCACGATCATCATCATCATATCAGCCACATCTACTCCCATTCAACAGTGATATTATAGCGTTCGCATTACTCACACGCCCGCGCTGACGATGTTCTACCCTGCTCCACTTACTCGACTCTAGAAACATGCTCCACTCAACATTTGATTTTATGCTTAAGTGCTCTGGCGCTGTGTTTTTTCAACTGCCAGTTTGCAGCAGCACCCTCATCAGCGGCTCAATTGCCGATTACATACTCTTCGCCTCGTCTCTCATGCTGCCACACAAACGATCACTTACTCGATCCTGCATTAAAGCCACTTCACTCTACTACGTGCTTAAGAATGTATCTGATCCTTTTTTTGTTTTTATTTCACTTAGCTGTGTGACAAATTATTAACGATCAGCACCAGCACTGACTCTGGCATCACTTCGGTACCTTTTTTATTGAAATTTTATTGCTGTTTGCTTAATACCTTTGTTGGGTTTCGCATCGCTACTTTTGTTTTTTCGATTTTTTTATATTTTTTTTTTTTATTTTTTATTTTCCTTTTCTTCTCTGCTTATTTAAATTTCTTTGCTGTGTGTTTGCTTTTGTCGTTGCAGTTCCCGAACCACCAGCGTTCGTCTATCATCTTGCCACTTTTGCGCTTTGCGTCAAAAGTTTGAAAATTCTTTTTCTCTTCTTTAATAATGAATTGCTTTTCTACCTTTGCATGTTGACAATTTTTATATATTTGATTCTCACAACATTCGTCCCTCCACATTCCATACACTTTCTTGTGGTACGCATCGCTGTTGAGGTTTTGAAGTTGGCCGCCACTGATCTTGCGTCTTGTAGGCAAGTTGGGCGCTTACTTTGATCAAATGATCTTACCGGCCGGCGACTGACATTATGATGCACGCGTGGTCAATGTGTGTTTTTTGTGTTTGTTGTATGAGGTGTTGTTGGTATGTGGATTGTGTAACTGATAGAGCTGTTTTCCTTTTTGACTGGGTTTAATAAAATAAAAGAATCATGCTATTGAAATATAGTACTTACTTAGTAATTAAGAATATAAGTTAATATTTATATGACAACTTTTGTCGGTCGTGCGTATTTTGATGAATTTCACTACGGTTTTCAATTTATTTTATTTCATCTCTTCGTGTTAATTCCGTTCATTCTTGTAGTCCTTTCCACGCTGTCTTTACTTTGGTTTTGCTAAAATCAAAGCATTCGCCGCTATTCTAATTGCACTGTTGAAGTTTTTTAAATTGTTTCATCGTACAGAGGGACTATAGGTATTTTCTATATAATTCGGAAACGCTGAATTCAATGAGGTTAACCGGTTTGCAAAGTTAGCTGAAAAAATTATTTATTTCCTTGAGACTTTGGTGGTTTCATGGGGTTTTTTTAAAGAAAATTTGTTTATTTTTTAGCTAACTTTGCAAAAGGGTTAACATCATTGGATTCAGCATATCCAAATTAGCTAGAAATTATCTATATAAGGTATCCCGAATTATTCAACTACAACAGTGTTATTAGCACCTTAGAGAATATCGTTTTTCAAGAGGTGTTGAAAGCATAGACATTTGGTACACGGTCAATATTTACTAACTTGCGGACCGTAACACCGTCAATAAATATTGACTTTGTTTCATGATACGTCAGTATGGCTTGTACCACGGATACCGTTTTCTAAGTGTACCAAATGCCGAATATGTTGACACCACTCATATTTTCTTAATAAGAATAGCCCCTAAGTTCTGCTTTCGTTTTCACCGACGGGAGTTTGAAAAAAGGTAGCCATAAAGCGAACGATTTCTCTATTTTAATTAGCAAAAAAATGTGGCGTAGCTTTTGTGAATGCAGATTTTACGAACAACCTTAACGGAAAGAAAACATTTATTCAGATTTTTTTTTAAATCATATTTAATGGATTTTTTTCGTTTTCTATTCACCGTTATTAGTTTTCGCTTGACTGGATAGGTGATTGTTCTCGTAACGTAGCGAAGCACGTCAGTCATCCCTTATTAGCTCCCACATTTACACATCATAGTTCCAACTCAATATTGACCAATAGCACCTCGTCTTCTGCTGCCAAATAAGGTGTCGAATACCTTCTAAACCGCAACGCCTTCGTCTATTCCCATACAGTTGAACTTATGAGTTCTCTCGGCTTTCCAATCTTCGTTATATGTTTATAGTTAGCAGTGCCATCAAACGTGGGGTACAGAGAAACATTTCTTCTGGATTGGGTGTAGCACAGTTAAGCTCCAGTCTGGCGGTTGCATGCATTTTAGTACTCTTCAAGCTCCCTGTTTGAACAAAACGGCCAGTAGTCAGTCATTTCCCGCCACTTTAATATTTTAAACTAGGACATTATCAGTCACATTTCATCAAATTCGGGTGGGGGAAGGTATTCTCCATCATCAGGGATTGTAGCCTCGCAAGTTATCAATAAAGAGAAGTGTAACGTCCATATCTTGCGCATGCTCTGTACGTTGTTTACCAGATCGCCATTATTGTCGCTGCAAGACTACGCCACAGTTTTGAAACCTTCCATCATTATCTGGATCTTTATGTAGAACCTTTAGGCATTATTCTTGTAAAACAGCACTCACGACTTTCTTCTCCGCCTCACCATAACTCTTTCTTATTACACGGGTTGCGCCCGTTCCCAACGTAGATCTGCAGTAAGCGCCATTTTCTTTCAAGGCGAAGGGACACTTCGTATCGCAAAAGTGTTTCTTCCGCTGAAACTCTGTAGTGCCCACACATGCGGTAAGTGCTGAGTGAGAAACATGCTGTCACTGCTCGGTTCCATCGTTAGTAGAAGATTTCTCGCAAAGAGAGCTTTCTTTCCGTTGTAGGACGGTGATGTCAGCCTAGGACATTCCAGCCAGCACAAGCCGGGCAGCTGTAACGTATTGATATTCCAAGTACATGCCCAATACGCATAGTCTTTAAAACGTGATTGGGAGATATTTACAATTTTAAAAACTTCAAGACTAACAACTAATGAGGACTACTCGTCAAACGATAAAGTGAGAGTCTCAAAATTTAAAAAAATTTTATCCCCAGGTCCGACGTAATACCCAAAATTAAATTCCCCAATGGGGCATGATTGTAAAATGCGATTCATCTTTTGGTGCAAATGAGAATGATAGGTTTTATAGGAGCAACGGAGATTTCTACGCAGAGATACTGTAGATCGCGAAGCCGGTGTTGGATCAGTAAATCAGTTTTAAATAAATTATGAAGTTAAAAAAGGTGAGATCGAAGAGTTTGTTTTGAGGATTTTGGTTTATAGATTTCGTATCTCAATACTGACTCAGGGATACAAACATACCCAATTACACTCCACGTAATACATATTGACATTAAATAAAATGTTTATTCTAAATTTACAGAATTTTATTCATGATTAAATCAATTAATCTAGTGATTGCATCCAGAGTTTTATAGAAGTCAAATTGTATCACACATTCTCTATCAAATATTAATCTAATACAAATTTGAAAACAAATCTTTCTCAATGTCCAATTGTTTTCACTTCATCACTTTGCTGGGTGAGAGGCCACCTCATTTTGATTTCTTGAAAATAAAAAGAGAATGTATTAAAGATAGTTTCAAGATCCTAGTGTTCCAAATGCCAATTACCTGAATTTCTCTTATTAAGCCGTATTAATGGCGATCGATTTAGGCCCATCAATACCATGGTCAAGGCTAACAACACCAAACGGATTGGTGACATCAATTCAGCATAATCATCACACTTGAAAGGAAACGGGCCTTCGATAAGTTTACGCGGAGGATTCGCTTTCTTAGACAAAGCAGTTGTGACAGATAAAAGTAGTACGAGTTGGAGTGTAATTGCGCGCATTCTGCATAAATCAGTTGTTATCCTTCGATTGATTCTGAAACACTTAAAAGTTCTTTGAAGCTGTATTATGAATACTAGAATTTCTTCACAATAGGATGAGTATAATATTTTTTAATTTTTTTGAGCTTATGTGTTGCTGAATATTATATTTACAAATTGTATGCTTTGTTTTTCAATAAAAAAAATTATAAATTAATAAAATTTGACTGATTTGTGACAGTTAAATCCAAACAATTTTTGTAGCACTGGTAATTTCATCGATCGATAGCTACAAATATTTGCATACGATATGTAAGTGCGTCTTTTCAGAGTTTATTATATTATTATTCTTTTCATTATAAATTTCATAAGTAAACTGTCGGTGAATACAAAATAATCTGCTAATGCAATCAAGAACATCTCAAAACCCATTAGCACACTCCGGCTGGTCGGCCAGTGGGGCATCTGTTTTTCTCTTGCTTCACTGTGCTTTAAATACATTTCAACTGTTCGCTCTTCAATACGAAACAACCATCGATGAATTTTCATACATCATCATTATTTATTTTGGATAAGATAAAAGCATTTTATTACTATTGTGGATTTTCATTTAACAATTCGTGGAATTTTGTCAATCAAACGCGTGGACATAGGAACAATTATGTAGATAGAAAATTAAAAAACAATGTTCGACAAGCATAAGAAATTCCTGGAGGACGTCTTTTGGGATACTTGTATTTTAAGATTTTAAAGCACAGTTGAAGCTAAGCAATTTTTTGAGCTTTTTTTAATAAATTTCAAGTCCTTCAAAGCACTACTTCGATTTTTAATTTTTTTCGGCCTCAACTTAAAAACTTTAAAACTTCGTTAGCTTAATGGTTAGCAGTGTGTGCCAAAATTTCTCTGATGAGTGAAGTCTAGCAGCTTCCGAAATTGATCTATAAGAAAAGCTATGGCGGTTGTTTCTAAAAATTTTCCTTTTCTATTCAATTAAAAACTTGTATTCAAATAAATAAATTATTGAAAAAATTTAAAAAAAAGCAATAATAATTTTTCTGTAGCGAAGTGGCCTTGAACTCATTCATAGTCATGATACTTGAAAATGTATAGGCCGTAAAAACCTACAAATTGTTGGAATAAAAAGCAATAATTATAAAATCTCAAACTGAGTTTTTAGTTTAATTAAAAAGTTAAATCAGGAGCAGAATTACAGCATACCTTCCGTGATCGTAAACCGTTTTTTAAGTCACTATAACTTTGAAATTTTCCAACATTTTAAAGCAGCAATAATACATTATTAAACTGACTGGTACTTCCAGAAAATTGCTCACGTATAACGTCATTCCGAATTACGACTTAGAGCTATTGCGATTTAATTCCCTTTCGATCACGGAACGTGTAACGAAATTCGACCGTAAACACTTTTTCAAGTCATTGAATTTTTCTCAAAACATTTTTATGGGTATCGGCCTTAGTTGCTCTACCCTTCTGCTAGGAAGCACGTCAACCGGGTCTACCGAAATTACTCGGGGTTTACCCTGCTAAGGGGTTGTGACTACAACACAACAACACGCGGAAACCTAAAACAAGCGAAAAGAATTTTTTTTAATTGGTGGGGTTGACAATTTTATTTTACAACTAATAAACCCGGCCCGATTCGCAGCGTCTCAGAACTAATAATAGACTGAGTCCGATTTTCATCATTATATCCCATACCAGATAAGATATAGATCTTAATTACATCGCTTATTGCAGCACTCATTATCACCTTTCGTTTGATACCTATATTGTACAACCATATTTTGGGTCACTTTGGTCCACAAATCTGTCGATATCTCCGAAGACGGTCGAGCTATGGCTACATCTTAAAATTTTAATTAAACGTATAGTAATGCATTGGTAAAAGTTCCATTCATACTCGACCAAACATACAGACAGACCGACAACAATTCTAGAACTGTTGATTTGGCTTCTATTGGTTTAATAATGATCCCTCCTATCGACTTTTCTTAAATATCTGCAATTTTATTTTATGTAGAGATTATGTAAAATGATTGAACATTTCTTTCATCTTATTTGGTTTCATGAAAAAAATATTCTTAAAATTTAAAACAAAAAGGTATATTTAAGTAAGGGGATCCCTATTTAGTATTACAAATTTCAGAAATATTTTGAAGCACTCTAATATAGGAAAACCGCTAAAACCTCCATTATTTTTCAAAAGAAAGAGAACACATTTAAAGTTGTATTTAGGTAAAGCAACTGCAAGCAGTAACTGGTATTGCAAGAAAGTAAACATTCAAGTTTGGCATTCGTTCCGGCATAAATACATTTTGACAAGCACAGCAGGAAGGCAAAAAGGCCCATAAGTCAATTGCTATTACAACCGTATCAACAAATTAATGCATCCAAATACATATTGTACCTATGTTCATACAAGGTGGCGCAAAAGTAAGCTTCCGATGTTCAGCATATCGGTTGTGGCACGTGCAGTGTGTGCTGTTGCACCGTCTTGTTGGAACCACATGTTTTCCAATCCCAATTCATCAAGTTGCGGCAAAAAGAACTCGTTGATCATTGCTCTGTAGCGCTCACCATTCACAGTAACCGTTTGGCCCCGACCGATTATTGGTCAAATAAATAGTCAGCAATATTCCGCGTTCTGGAGCAGTGTAGCGTAACATTGTTTATTAACGTGTATTTCGCATGTGTTTACTACACAAATGTCAAAACAGAACTGACTTTAGGGGCCAATCGCAAAATTTATAGCATTTTCTGATAGGAGGATTACTTTTGCGTCACCCTGTATATACATACACACTTAAGTATATGCAGTTACTTATATACCTGCGTGCGCCAGATGATATCAGGCCAAGCCTTTTTACCTACATTGGTATGTATGTATGCCCTTAAAAAAGCAACGAACGTATGGAAGGAGAATGAAATGAAATACAAAAATGGTGTAAATGCTGTCTGCTTGACTTTACTCGGGGGGTGGTTCCAATTGTTATTGATGTGTTAGCCAATCATAATAAAGCATTTCGTTCCACTTCATTTCGAATGTTTCGAAAGAGAGTTGTGGAGCTGAGTAATACACTTAACAAAATTGAATGTGTGTTGAATGCAAACCTGTTAAATTTGATTAGTAATTAGTAATCAATTAATTAGACGGCTTTTTCAATTGGTAGTGATTATTTTAATTGTTTTTCAAGAAAATGTAATTAGTAATTGATTATGATTAGAAAAAAAAAATAATGATAAAAAAAAATCGAAAAAAAAAAAATCATTTTGATTATTATTATTATTTATTTTTTTTTTTATTTTTTTTAGTATTGTTGATGTGTATAATATACATATCTATAATATACACTGTATATTTATGTGCTTCTACAACAATACTAAAGAAAATAAAAAATAATCAAAATTTATCATAAAAAATCCTAAAAAAATAAAAAAATTTTAAATAATCGAAAGTAATCAAAACAACTTGTTTTCGGCTAATTTAAATTTTTTTCAGTATTGTTAATCAAACAACTTTTTTTTTGATTGTTTTTGATTTTTTTTTAATGATAGTAAAAATACATGATTTTTTTTATTATTTTTTTAAATGGTAAAATAATTATTAACAATTTTATGTAATTGGTAATTAATAATTAAGGGATTCTCAAGAAAATACTTAATAAAATCGGTAATCATTACAATTAGTAATCATTATTTAGCAGGGCTGGTTGAAGGTTTTTAATTAACTCCATAACAAATTAGATAAATATTTTAGAGGTGGATGTACCGATTTTCAGAAAAATTTTTCTTAATTAAGAGTTCGTGAAAAATTGAGCTATCCTTAATTTGTTTGACAAGATGACCAGATTTTATGCAAATTTTATGCCGACTACGAATGACATCTGCTACAGTATTTTGGATGTTCCATCCCGGTACTTTTATAGGCCAGCACGTACCATCATATGGACTGAAAATTGCTTAAGAATATTTTGTTGAGATAAAAGCTTTAATACGAATTAATAATTTTGAAAAAAAGGTTAGAAGGCCCTTTGTTATACACGGTATGACTTGAATTTGAAACCGTTTCAAACTTAGTAGTTCAAACTTGGCTCACATTTTTAACCGTGTATAAATAATAACTGAAAAATAGGCCTGTACAAAGTCTAGCCAGATACTTCAAATAACCACCAAGAGCAGACGAAGGTATTGAAACCATATAAGAATGGTAAAACCCCAACCATTCAATTGAAATTTTGTATATTTTTTTTTGGAGAAAGATCGCCGAGAAAATAAAACCCAAATAACTCACTTAGATTTTCTGACAGGACAAAAGCTGTTTGTTCTATAATAGGAGCGTAAACTATGTGGTTGAGTCCAGCCCTTGGATTAACCCACTGCACTGGTTCGGTTTGGTAATAAAGCAAAAGGAACACTGGGAGACTTTTTAAGCTTACTTTTTTGACCCGGATTTTTTTGACATATTCTTTTACGAAGTCTTCAGAAACTTTCTTAGAGACCTTCTCTACATTTTTCCAACATATACAAGGTGGCGCAAAAGTAAGCTTCCGATGTTCAGCATATCGGTTGTGGCACGTGCAGTGTGTACTGTTGCACCATCTTGTTGGAACCACATGTTTTCCAATCCCAATTCATCAAGTTGCGGCAAAAACAACTCGTTGATCATTGCTCTGTAGCGCTCACCATTCACAGTAACCGTTTGGCCCCGACCGATTATTGGTCAAATAAATAGTCAGCAATATTTCGCGTTCTGGAGCAGTGTAGCGTAACATTGTTTATTAACGTGTATTTCGCATGTGTTTACTACACAAATGTCAAAACAGAACTGACTTTAGGGGCCAATCGCAAAATTTATAGCATTTTCTGATAGGAGGACTACTTTTGCGCCACCTTGTATTTATGTGTTCTTTTATCTCGATCGGGGTCGAAAAAATTATCTTTTTAACTACTCCGCCGAGCACTCTTCTTAACTGCCACTTTTCCAGAACGTCAATTAGAAAAGACTGATTACGATTCCGGAATTTCACGTGTGGACTTATCGATTAGTAATATCGAGGTTCTACTAAAACAACAAAAACAAAAGAGTCCAAGTCTATGTATTGTCGGTGACACTGAAAAGCCGCGTAACACACAAATGAAAAACCGCGTGAGTCATATCTCAGTTTGGCTGTTTTTCCACTACAAATTGCTTAATTTAAAGGCGAATTATGACTATATGGAAAAATTTCCCATCAAGATAGATGCTTTTAATTATTTTCCCAGCCAACATGTAGTTTTCTTGATAATAAAGAAAGAGATCTTAATGGCAGGTGCCTATAAAAGTTTTTGACGCAAAATGTAGCTTATGTGGTTTTGCAGAAGTCCGTTGTGCGGTTTTGCACTGTTACCGACGGTATTTCCCTTTCTTTAAAAAAAAAACACACTTTTTTATTAGCTTTGACATTTATCATCCGCATCTTCGGATGAATTAATTTCCACATCAGCGGCAACCCTATTAAAAAAATGTTCGTTAAGGTCTTGCTACTCTTATAAAGATCTCTCATATGGATGTTACTAAGGCGGAGTATTCAAGTAAGTCGAAGTTCGAGCAGTGGAGAAACCAAGTTCTCGGTAGTAACTCAGTTAGCGGCGTTCTGCAAACAATATCCAGAATTTGTTTGAAATATCTCTGAGTATCAAAAAGCTCCAGAATCTAGTGAGAAGTTTTATCTCAAACAGTTTTAGAAAATCGAAAGTCTTAGGGGTATATCAGCTATTCCGACGGAACTGCCGAGGGGCATATGTAACAGATCACGAGAGAATTTCATCGATTTAATCGGAATTTGGAAGTGAATTTCAATAAAGTCGATAGAGATCACAAAACTCTACAATTATTCTCCGCCGGCAGTTCTGCCGGAAAAGCTGATAGACCTCTTAATTATTACATAATATTTATTAATATATTATTTAAAAAAACGTTGGACCTAATTTTATTGCCACAACTGTATGAGGCGGGTAAAAATATTTTCCTGCATTAAAAGGGATTGTGAACTTTAAGTTACACACTGAACAACACATCTATGAAAATTGCAATGAATTACACCCCGCAGTTTTTGAGTGATGCACACACAAACATACAGACAGACAGACACAAATTGTAAAAATTATTGGTTTGGCTTCCGCTACGGTTAACAATAAACTGTGACACTGGCAGTTACAACTACATTATGTGGAAATGATAGAAAACCCGTGGGCGCTGCGTCTCAGAACTTATAATAGACTAAGTTCGATTTTAATCTATATCTCTGAAATCAGTTGAGATATGGAACTTTATTACATCACTTAACGCAGCACCCATTAGAACCTTTCGTTTGATACCCATCTTGTCCTTACACATTTTGGGTCACCCTGGCTAACATATTGGATAACTCCGATGACAGTCGAGCTTTCATTCCCACAACAGCCGGTTCTATCGCACCGGAATGACCCGGGTTTTTTCACCCGGCCAAGGGCTGTTATTTCAGTGTAACCCCCTGTCCAATCTGGGGCAGGGCGAAGCACTGTTAGCAACAACAACAACAACAGTCGAGCTTTTGGAATAAGGGATATCTTAAATCTTAAGTTGGGCGCTTAATGATGCAACGGTGAAGTTTCATTAACTTCCACTGAGCAGTTTTTTGAGTTATGCGCGCACAAACATACAGACAGACAGACATTCCAAAAACGGTTGCTTTGGATTCTATTGGCTAAATAATGATCCCTCCTATCAATTTTTTTTTTTTAATATCTGAATGTGTATGCGTTTATAGCTCTTATACAATTATACAAGCTCAATATAGCTTGTAGGATTTAATCAATTGAACCTATTAACATTCATTTAATTTTTACAAATTTCCCCTTTCTCATTGCAGACCTCTCCCATAACACCACAATCTTCACCCAGTGATCCGTATTCCTTGCAAACACAATTTCATAGCCATCAATTGCCACGTCAAGCGTACAGCAGTCATTTGCCATTTGGTCAGGTAGCGCCATCAACAGCACAACAACAACATTTACCCACCAAAATGTATCACTCCAGCGCTGGCTATGCTGATCTAACAGGCGGTGCTGCCGGTAATGGCGGCTATCATCATCAACAAGCTATGAATGCGCCCGTCTATGTGCCTTCAAATCGTGCACTCACCCAAAGTCAATATAATCATGTGGCCACGCACTTTGGCACCGCAGCTGCACAGAACGCTTGGACAACAGATAGTTTTGGTACAGCGCATGCTCAATTACCAGCACAATTTTATACGATGGGCTCATGGCGTGCAGCTTACGATCCCACCGGTTTTCAACGTTCCTCACCATATGAAAGTGCAATCGATTTCCAGTTTGGTGAGGGGCGTGAATGTGTTAATTGTGGTGCGATCAGCACACCATTATGGCGACGAGATGGCACCGGTCATTATTTATGCAATGCTTGTGGACTTTATCACAAAATGAATGGCATGAATCGACCGCTTATCAAGCCGAGCAAACGTTTGGTGAGTGTAGTGAGTTTACAATTATTTCATTTCGCTCTAAAACTTACTCTCGATTTCGTTTTTTTCTTGTTTTGGCGGTTGCATGCGTATTTTTTTTAAATTAGATTTTATCCTTGCAGACGGCCACAAGACGGCTAGGATTGTGTTGCACCAACTGTGGTACGCGTACTACAACGCTTTGGCGTCGCAACAATGAAGGTGAACCGGTGTGTAATGCTTGTGGCTTGTATTTCAAGTTGCATGGTGTGAATCGTCCATTGGCGATGCGTAAAGATGGCATTCAGACACGTAAAAGGAAACCCAAAAAATCGAATAGCTCGTCGGATGTTTCGAAGGATTGCAGTAAGGAAGACGGTGAGTTTTGTTTGCATTAAGTACTGGGGTTAGTGGTGAACTAATAATAACTTATGTAATAGTGAAGAATTATACTTATGCGCCTAGTGAACACTCCATATTAAACATTAGGATGTGCCAAAAAAACACTGTATGATTTCTTTCTTGCTCTTAGCGCAAAGTTGAGTAGAAGCTAAAAAGCTAAACAACGGAGAATTACAAATTTCAGGCTGTGTAAAAACTCAAATAACGAAAATAAAAATTCCACTCGTTGAGAGTTTCTATCAACATTAAATACTTTATAAGGTTTGTATTCCCAGAGGTTACTGGAAATATATTTCATACTTGTTTTTCTAACTACAAAGAGCAGAAACAAGAAACTATATAACGTTCGTTCTCAGACCGAAGTTGCAAATTTTTAATCAGAAGATTTTGGTAAATCTGTCAAACGATCAGCTGACGATCAGCTCTTAACCATTTGAAAATGAGGTTAGAGGAGATTTCAAATCTCTGACTACTGAGAGCACAAAAATTAGAGTAAATATTGTTCTGTCTCGGATTATTTTTTAATTAATTATTGTGACGAATTCGATGATTCCTTGATCGATCACTATAAAGTCGAATAAACACACGCACAGATAATGTAAGTAATAGCTAGTTTTGTTTACTAGTAATAAACGCAATAAATAAAATAAAACAATTTTAAGAGTTTGATAACTTTACAGTAGTTCACTATTGAACGCTTGAAAATAAACTGATCAGTCTGCCTTGCTTGGTCACTGCCTTATATAGTCCGACAGGGTGCTTGCCTACGCACCGAGAACTTTCTTGGTTGTTCGCTTTTCGTGTTCTGGAAGGGTCGGTGTTATTTATTGGCATCTCCTCTTTGCATCGTATTCGCAAACACTCGCGCCATCTCTCTTCCTCTTCCTAGTTACACGCTTGCATGTATAAGCGTAGCCATCGTTATCTCGGTTGTGTTAACTAGTGGTGGGAGTGTGATTGAGTTAGGGATGGTACATGCTTGAGAATAATCGCCACATTATTAAAACTTTTTTAAATAAAAAAGGAAAAATGTATTGAATTGAATTGTAGTTTTTACGGACTGTACATTTTTAAAGATTTCCACTGTAAAGGAGCTCAAGCTCAAGAATAACAATTCCTTATAAAATTTCTTAAGACTATTGTATTATGATTAATAATTCTACCTCCTCATTCTACCAACTTAATCCCAACTTGTTTCTTTTCTTTTTGTAGACTTAAAACCTTCACTCGCTCTGGACCGGCATAGCTTGTCTTCGTCTGTGGCGTTATCCGCCAAATTGCAGTCTGATATGGCGTTAAAGGGTACTGCCGGCAGTCTTAACAATTCACTTTCCGGCATTAGCGGTGGTGGTAGCATGAGCAACAGCAACCCTTTGCATAACCTCAGTTTAGGCGCCATTAACTCTTCATCCTCCCCAGGCAGTTCATTGCACAACCCCATACATCACATGCATTTATCTTCGGCAGCTGCGCAGCAATCACGCCACTCCACCATTTCACACACACATCCACACACGCATGCGCATTCATCTGCTGGAAGCACGCCTTCGATACACTCAGCATCCACGCCCTCATCATTAAGCTCCACAAATCTTTATTCGCCACAAAGTAATGCCAGCAGCGCGCAACATTCTGCTTCCACATATGGCAGCGCCTCACACAACGTCTCCAAATATGAACACTTGTTAGGAACGAGCAGCAGCGGTGGCGCCGGTAACATTGGAAATCATAATAACTCCTCCACAAGCGCTGTTTCACTTTCCAATGGAATTTCCGCTAGCACGCCCAGCCCGAATTATCATCA
Source organism: Merzomyia westermanni (assembly GCA_949987695.1). Classification (NCBI taxonomy): domain Eukaryota; kingdom Metazoa; phylum Arthropoda; class Insecta; order Diptera; family Tephritidae; genus Merzomyia; species Merzomyia westermanni. Next base: position 36,622,659 of record OX465288.1, read on the forward strand.
TTCAGCCGCTTCAGCAGCGCATCTTCATCATCATCATCACCATCATCATGCTGCAGCGGCAGCGGCGGCGCATCATGCAGCCTCGCATCACACCTCAAACGCATTGAGTGGTCAACATGGTGGTGGTGGTGGCAGCTCACATATTGGTAGCGGTGGCGCGGGTGATAGCAGTAATGTAGGTGCGGGTAGCTATAGTGTAAAGTCGGAAACGAATGCTAGCAATTATGACTATATGGGTAACTGTTACTTCAGTGGCTCCTTCCCACCACTAAGCGCCTCATCAGCGGCGGCGGCGGCTGGCAGTGGCATGGGCATGGGTATGGGCGTAGGTGTGGGTATGGGTGTTGGTATGCATGGCATTCATGGCTCAGCGAGTGAATTGGCGGGTTATCATCATCAACATAATGTTATTCAAGCAGCCAAGCTCATGGCGACATCTTGAATAAATGTGAATTTGACTGATTGTTTTCTTGGTGAAGAAAATTTAAACTGTCTTAGTGTAAAGCAGCAACACTTAAATAGTAATGATGATTTCAACATAATTGTACAAAAAAAAGTATTTTATTATTTTATAGTATAAACTAAGCTGTAAATTTAAATTGTTATTTATAGGATGTCAGCTGTGGTAAAATCATAGTTGGGCACAGTGCACTAAATATTTATTCAACTGATTTTTCGAGTTTACAACATGTTTTTGTTATTTTTGTAAAATTGTTATTTTTACAATTTTATTTGAACTATAAACTTGAATATAATAAAGTAATAATTATATAATTAGACCTGTTAAATAATGATAACTAATCCTAATGATTAACGGTTTGATTAATTACTTTCTTGAGAATCCATTTAATGATTGATTACCAATTACTTTAAATTTTTAATGATTATTTTCCAGGTAGTTAAAAAAATAATCAAAGAAAATCACAAAAAATCATAAAAGATCATAAAAAATCAAAACTAATCAAAACAACTTATGTTTGATTATTATTTTTTTTTTTTATAGTTGCCTTTTCTTGAAAAAAAATTTAAATAATCTTAACCAATTAAAAAAGTCGTCTAATTAATTGATTACTAATTACTAATCAAATTTAACAGGTCTGTATGTAATATAATAATTTTTATCTTCACCAAAATTGAAATATAAATTTAAACATTTTCTTATTAGTGGTCAATAATTGTAGTGCAATGCTAGTCCACTATGCCCACAAAAATATAATTTCATCGAAAGAAGAACCACCTGTTAATATCTGAAATCTCAATTGAAATTGAAATTGTTTGTATTATCACATAGTGCACTATGTCCAACTTTTGCTAACACATTCTCGACCTTTATAAAAATAAGCTTTCTTAAATGCATATACACATTAGACTGGCCCAAGAAGCATTTTAATTGTTTTTAAATTATATTAATATTTGGCCCTGTTACGAATTTCACTTGAACAATATATTGTCAAAATTTATGAAGCACAACAAAAACCAAGTGTTAAAAATTGTGACAGGCCCAATTATTTCCAAGAACGGCGAGAATACAATTCTTTAAAAACTGCATTCTTTAATAATAATTTTTAAAGGTCTGTCATTGCTAGTTTGGCTTTTTTGGACTGATTGAATTCTATTTTTAAAACTGTAAAGCAACAAAAGCAAAAAAAATTAAGCTAAATATACAAAGTATTGTACGGAAATCCTCAAAAAAATGTTCTTAATGACAATTTTCGTCTGGTCGGTAAAAACTAAATAAAAAAAAATTAATACAGATGCTTAAAGTGAAGTAAACGCTGAATTTGACATCAGAATTTAGTAACGGCTCAAGGTTCGCCTTAACCCCCCAAAAAATAATGAATTTGGATTCAGCGCTTCAAAATAATTGCAATCGAGTTTTTGTGTAATTTTATGTGATTAAAATTACGTGCTCGCAGAGTAAACCGCTATTGAGCAAGAATAAATTTGAATGCTAAATGAGAAGCATAGCATGTATTTTAGTATTAATATTTATAAAATAATTCGTGATAGACGATATATATTAATTCCAGTGAGTGAAAAAATTGGGTCAAGAACAAAAAAAAAAGCCGAAACGTAATTTATTTCAACATCAATATTAAGTTACTTTTGAAAAGCAAAATGTTTAAAGACTTTTGGTTTAAATCATAAGATTTCCTTTAAGAATTTGTGTTAATCTTTTTTATATAAATTTTTTCGTTTTTGACAAATTTCTATCGTAATCAAAAAACGATACCAATGGTTATGATCTGGAGACAGATAAAAAATTTTATACTAAATGCAACAACAACGATTTGGGCCAGATAGATCTATATATATGTTTGGGTTAATTTATGAGCCAGATAATTTTGATTGTTTCTTATCTTTAGTATAGACACAGTACCTTTTGATGAACCAAGTTTCTTAGTATCAGATGTATATTATTAACTGGAATACATATATATATATATATTATTTCAAATATCGTATCCTTAAAACGATTTTCTTGTTTTTTAGAAAAAATATTTTGGTTTTTTTCTTTGAAATATTGTGGATGTCCTGGGTCCGCTTGAAATGCTTCTGAAGTCTGCTTATGATCCATAGTGGTTGTGAAAATTAGACGGGATACGGAACTATATAACACACCGAATGCCGGCAATGTTTACAGTTTGATTCCAGTGGAAGGGCTCACCTGACGAAAATTTCCATTCAGAACTGTTCTGAAAAGGTTCTGAAAAATCTAAGCTAGCTATGATAGAACACTAAAAATTAGATCTGCAACTTTCAGATAATTTTTCTTTATCATTTAAAAAAATAGTATAAATTAAATTTCAAAAAGTTCTGTTTTTTGGGCTAATATAAAGCACTTGTATTGAAAAGTAAAAATTGTATTCCAGTATCTCTCAAATTATGTATAGAAATAGTGTAAATTATAAGATAAACTCCAGTTAGCTAATTAAGATCCTATTAGGTCTGACTAATCTATAAAATAAACGTAATTGTAATATAATATTTAGCTTTTTAGATTTAAAAAAAAAAATATTATCGTATCCTTACCATATAAGAAAACAAAATTGTATTAAATATAGAATAAGTGCAATAAATTTTATTGAAAATTAGAATGCAAATTGAGTCGTTATTTGATTATGAAAAGGATATTATAAATCATATTAAGTTCATGTTGGTTTCCAAATTAAGTCGCTCGCTGACACTCTCTTGCCACTAGACCGATAATACAATTGCACGCCCTAGTAAAACGTGGGTTCTAAGTCTTCTCCTCTTCTGGCCCGATTTCCTATACCTTCATCAAGTTAGAGTTGCCGCAAACCTCATTCGCTCTCGAAGAGTCAAGCGTGTAGTATCATTTTGAAGATTACACTTCATCGTTTGTACATCGCTACCTTTCGTTGCGAACGACTTAAAATTTTTTTTCTAAAAATTAAATTTTGCTCAGCGTGGCACTTTTTCTTCTTAACAGTAGATGACACGAATGCTACCAGTTTTTTCACAAACCACAATCAATGGGTATAAATATGACAGCTAGGTGGCGCGATTAACATAGCGCAGTTTCATATTAACCCTTAACTAGCGTAAATCAAGCCGAATTCAGAAAAGAAATCTTAATTGCTTTATTACTTAGTTACGATTGCGATATCACGTATATTCATATCTATTAGTGCTACGCACACAAGCTATATTAACTTCATTCGCCTAACGGTATTATGTAACGGCATTAACGGATCCAGATAGATATTGACTTATAGATATCAAAATGTTCAGGAGGAAAAAAGGAATTGATTGAGCCACGGTCTGTCCGTCTATTAACACAATAACTTGAGTAAATTTTTGAGATATCTTAATGAAATTTGGTATGCACGTTCCTTGACACTCATCACCAAGAGCTATTTAAAATGAGCGAAATCCGATGATAGCCACGCCAACTTTTTATATATAGAATATTTTCGAAAATTCAGAAAAAGTGATTATTCAGTATATAATACACCCATAAGGAAAAAATTTGGTGTATACATTGAGATTGAGGCATAAAATAAATTCTTCAAGAAATTTTTGAAAATGGGTGTGGCACCGCCCATCTTTGATTAAGTCCTATTTAAAAATAATATTATTCATAAATGAAAAAACTAAATCGGTTAAGGTCTACGCCCACTTTTATACGAAAGACTTTGAAAAGGATCATATTGTACTTTGCGTACAATAACTTTATATCATTTTTATTTTACTTTAAAAGTGTTCGTGAACGAGGCAAGTCGAAAAATATTAATTTTCGAAAATGGGCGTGGCCCCACCCCTTGTATAGTGGGTTATTCCACAAAACTTTTTATGCCATAACTCCGGAAAAAATTGATTTATCGGAACTACATTTGGCGAAAGTGTTGAGTATATTAAGATAACTGTTTATTGTAAAAATGGGCGAAATCTGTCTACGGCCACGCCCAGTTTTTTAACATAGTTCTGAAAAATTTGTTTGTAAAATGTAAAACGCGATATTTCTATAACTATGCAAGGTATATCAATAAGATCTTGCGCACATAATAAGCTTTTTAAGCAAAACTCGTCTGGAAAAAAGATTTGTAGAGTTTTTGGAAGTAGGCGTGGCGCCACCCACTTTTCAGTATAAAAATGCTGATATTTTCAAAGGCGATTGCTTTTAGTTTGAACTAGATATTTCAATCAAAATCGGTCAGCTGCTTCTCAATAGTATGTAGTATACTCCTGTCAAAAATTTGGCAAATCGGATAACACACAAGCAAAATATCCAGGCAAGTAATTAATACCCCACTGCAATAGGTAAGTAATATAAATTTTTTGATTTTTATACCTTTCATGAACATGAAATGTTTCTAAAAATGAGAAGAATTTGAAATGGGCCCATCAATAAGTATGCTGAAATGATGAGGACGATGAGCTGAGTCCATTTAGACATGTCCCTCTGTCTGTCTATCCGTCTGTCTATTTCAACGCAAATTTTTCAAACATAAAATGTGCATGTATTGGAATTTTGAAAAAATGTGGTAAGAAGCGTTTGATAGGGAACCTATTTATATACAAATAAATTAATTTACCACTCAGAACTTATAACAAAAGTGTTTTTATTGAAAACAATCAGCTGACTTTATAAGACGAACTAAAAAGTATTGAATTAGACCTGCTTAAATTGGGATGTCATAATAGATCACTACTAGGTATATAATGTTCGGTTCCACCCGAATTTAGACTTCCTTACTTGTTTACGTTAGTATTGTCTAATGAAATCTGAAGCTGGACACAAAGCATAGACTGAAACCTAAATCGGAGTCGATCGTTTGCCGCACTCGCCTCCGAAATCAGAAGCTCCACCGAAACGTAAAATTACCCTCATCGAAACCGAAACACTTACGGCTGTTTGGGATTGATTACGCGTCGGAATAAATTTTCAACTCAGATTTAAAATGGTGTTATTCAATCCTATTGAAATCGAAGAATTCGACTATATTCCAACCATCAACAGTCTGTTGTTTTGTTTTTGATTGCAATTTTTGAACTTGTGAAAAAATTTATTATTCTGAAAAATTTAGGGAAAAAAAGAAGGGCTCCAATAGTTAACGATGACAGAGCGCGAAATAAGATGGAACAAATGAATAGGCAAAGAACGTAGATCCTAAAGAAAGCAGGGATGCTCAACGAACGAAACGACTCCATTTCGCGTTTTCAGTTCACTGAACAAAACTTATCGAAATAATTTCGTTTCAATTATTCAAAAAACTAAATTATCAAAATAAAACCGGTAGCGTTGAAACGAAATAAATCATCGAAAAGATTTAATTTAAAATGCGCTGTCAATGCCTTTATGAGGCGCATTCCTTGCTCTAGTTTAAATCAAATCAATTCGTGCAAATATTCACTAATTTTTTAACCACATTTTAGAATATTGTATGAAAAATTTACAAAATTCCAAAAATAAATTTTTAGCTTACATATTTTTAAAAATAAAATAAAATTTAAGAAAAATAACATAAAAATTTAATTTTCGCAGACCCTTAGTTCGAACCTGCAATGCACACGTTATAGTCGAGCTGATACTGCAACATGCACAATGTTGTTTCAAATATTAGACGTCATCCGGTCGTCGGAATCCTGAGCCAGTTAAAAATTTTTCCATCTAACGGTAATGTCTGTTTCAATTTGTGAGCAAGATACTTTTCTTATTTCTTATCTTTAGTAAGTAGATAAACCAAAATTTTCAATAACAAATGCAGCTAGTGAGCTATGATTAACATGCTTCATCACGGAATGTTCATATTGTTGTTTTTTTTTTTTTAATGGAATTCCTGCTAACCGCAATAATATTTTATGAAGTTGTTTCGGTCCCATGAACATGAGATATGCTATTGATTTCTTTCATGTGTATATTATTAACTGGAATATTTAAAGGGTGTTTTTTTTACAGGTTTGTTTTTCGAATAGAGATAAAACTGGCATTTTGTGGTCAAATCTGGCAACTCTAATGTCGTTTATGTTCAGTTTGGTTTGCCATTTCATCATGAACAGGTTGACAAAAGAACAACGCTTGCAAATCGTGCAAATTTATTTCGAAAATAATGGTTCAGTTCGCGAAGTTTACCGTGAGCTCCGTCCATTTTATGGTCGACATAATCGTCCATCAGAGGAATTAATTCGGTTAACCATGGATCGTTTTCGCACTACGTTTACTCTATGTGATAATACGCATCCGCAGAGACGTCGAACAGTGCGCACCGAAGAAACAATTGCCGCTGTAGAGCAAAGTGTTGAAGAGGACCCGAATGAATCGATTCGCCACCGTGCACAGCAATTGGAGCTTTGTCCATCAACTTTATGGAAGATTTTGCGCAAAGATCTTGGCTTGCGACCTTACAAGATCCAGCTTGTGCAAGAATTAAAGCCGCGAGACCATGCAATGCGTCGTGATTTTGGTGTATGGGCCGAAAATGAGATTGATTTCGATGCTGATTTTCATCGCAAAATTTTGTTCAGTGATGAGGCTCATTTTTGGTTGAATGGCTACGTCAACAAGCAAAATTGCCGCATTTGGAGTGAAGAGAATCCACATGAGACCCTTGAAACGCCATTACATCCACAAAAACTGACTGTTTGGTGTGCTCTATGGGCTGGTGGAGTCATTGGGCCATACTTCTTCCGCAATAATGCTGGAGAGGCAGCTACCGTTAATGGAGACCGGTATAGAGCCATGATAACCGACTATTTTGTTCCCGAATTGGATGGCATGAATGTGGATGAGTTGTGGTTCCAACAAGACGGCGCTACATGCCACACAGCGCACGTCACAATCGATTTATTGAAGGAAACATTCGATGAGCGCATAATTTCGCGGAATGGACCTGTCAATTGGCCACCAAGGTCGTGTGATTTGACACCATTGGATTATTTTCTTTGGGGATATGTGAAGTCGCTCGTCTACACCAACAAACCAGAAACGTTAGGGGAATTGGAAGCCAACATTCGTGGCGTTATTGCCGACATACGGCCCCATATGCTCGAAAAAGTGGTTGAAAATTGGACCTGTAGAATTGGCTTTATTCGAGCCAGCCGCGGCGGCCACATGCCCGAAATCATATTTAAACATTAATGGCATAAAATTATCCTTCCAATAAAGCCAAATTGATGGACCTTAAAACGATTTTCTTGTGTTTTATTTCAATTCGAAGTTCTATACCCCTAAAAAAAACACCCTTTACAAGTATTATTTAAATTATCATATTGCCATTGTATCCTTAAAACGAATTTCATGATTTTTAGTACTAAAAAAAAACATGTGGGGTGGTGACATCTGCTTGTGAATTTTGCTAATGATTCGGAGTATTGCAGTGAAAATTGAGCGGGATACGGAGCTCTATAACCCATCGGATGCCGGCTATTGTGAAAAATCGCGAATCAGCCGACTGTTCGTGACGGCATTGCCAGCTTAATTACAACATAAAGTTGATTTTAATTTCGTTTAAGTTAGTTTTGATAATTTCTTTTTGTTAATTAACGAAATAGTATTATTTTTATAAATGCCTAAAAGATCAAAAAACTGAATCTTTTTAACAGAAACGATTATTTTTCAAAGTAAACGATAATATTAACGGCACGATGCATCCTTGAAAAAAGGTTCAACGCGTCAAATAGCGGGAAATTTAAAGCATCAAATATTTATTTATTTTTACATAATATTCACAATTGAACGTTTTTATAACTATAAATATAATTTTTTTGCAAATATTCATTGAAACACACTGAATTTAAGCATTTCGCGGGCAGATATAGTGTTGAATTATCTACTATCGATTTGACAGCGGCCACTGTCATTCGCTGTTGGACCTTCTTATTGTTCTACGTCCTTCGATTCAAGTCTATGTTGCAGTTTTTGAGTAATGTGAATACAGCCAGGCAAACTAGTTAAAACCATATTCAAATACATTTTTTTTTAAATTTTCTTAAGTCAATTAAATAAAAAAAATTTACCTAAAACGAAAAAGATTTCGATGTTCTACTTTATAGGTAGGGGTCTTTCGACCAAAGTTCGAACTATGCCACTCCAAACAAAGAAAGTGTAATTATTGTTAGAAAAATGTGTAAAAAAAAAATCACTAAAATATACTACTTATGTATGTATGTATCTGTTGCACGATTTCCAATTGAAAATACTGGCTTCCGCAGTTGGTTGCATGCAACTTAGAGAGAGTTTACTCTCAAGCGTTTTAGCCGTAACACTCGTCCAAGTGCAGACAACTTACGCTTTTGAAGCTTCAAGGCAGGTCGGTTTTATCAAATAAACTGGTAAAACAAAAATGTGCAAAATTAGGAAAATAGTTAAGCATAACAATTAAAAAAAAAAGACATTTATAGGCCTATAACATTGGAATGTCAACCGGTATGATATAAACATGCCAAAAATATAGCGAATATTAGTAATAGATCGTAAAAAGAAGCGCCAAACGTGACTTGGAATGTCAAAAAAAAAGCAATAACAAACACAAAAGTGATAGAAACTAAAAAAAACTGCACTGGAAGTAAAGTAATTAAAGTAAACACGCAGCTTGTGAGAGATAAAAACCGGTCGTAAATAACTGAGCTGCGTTTGCATTATAAACACAAAAAACAATAAAAACAAATAAAAATCGAAGTGCAATAAATATAAAAAAAAAAAAAAAAATAAAACTGAAAACATAATTGCATAATATGTTGGCGCCAACAGCGGTAGTTGCTGCGGAAGAGCAACTGGTTAGGTGAATGTTTACGCTAGCTTTACCGGTACGTCATAGTTGTTGTTTTTGTTGTTGATTTGTATAGTTTTGTAATTGACTGTTTGCTACTGCACAAACAATTCATCAAATCACACTTTTTACTATTAAGCAATGACTTAATTATAATAATAGTTTGACACAAATACATATATAATGTTGAGTTCATAATAGACTTGCCTGGAGCTTACATCGCCCTTTATTTTGTGTTTTACTTGTTTGTCAATTTGTTAGTTACTAAAAATACAAAAAAGAAATGGATTCGAAGCCTTGATTCCACAATACTTAGTGTCCAACTCATTAATTGGCATCGACTGGCTTAGGCAAAAATGTTTTGTTTCTCGGGGATCGCACTTTGCAATTATTAGCCTTCCGATAGCTTCGTACCGAAACCAATCTGGGACATTAGCAGACTCATTTCAAATAAGCCCAGCGCATCCACAATATCTAAAAAAATACTCAAAATATTTTTGTTTAGTACTAGAATTCATGAAATTTGTTTTAAGGATACGATAATAATAGGATAATTTAAATACTATACATACATTCCAGTTAATAATATACAAATCAAAGAAAACAAAGTATATTTTTTTTTAATTTTTCAGTAGAGCGCTTTGAAAATTTAAATTGTAGTGTGAATGTATGGAGTTGAAATATAGTTTTTTGTCCATAAACTCCAGAATTTTTGAGTAAAAGCCATGGAATTTAGTGTGATTATAGATACTAGGACGGAAAACTCAATTCTCAAACTCGTTTTCGACCAAACTTGAGTTTGGCTTTTCCCCTTTATTGCCACAGAAATATTAATGCGTTTAGCACTAGATCCAAAAAACAGTCCGCTCATAAACATGTAAATCATGGTACAGCAGCGACATCTGATACTTAGAAATTTGATTTATCAAAAATTAGTGTGGTCATACTAAAGATAAAAAATAAGCAAAATTATCTGTCTCCGGATCACGATCACCAGATGATGACTTATACTTTCATTAGGAATATTACGAAGCTTCGATTTTGATTCCGAAATATCGGAACTTCGGGTTGATTAAGTCTTCTGATTTCGCTTTCGACGTTATGAAGGAAGTCAATCAGTAAAAAGAGCCTGTGCCACATGACAGAAAAGGACCTTGGATTTTTGACAGTAATGAGGTGAATATAATTTGGCGTACTCGTAAAATAGTACCAGAACATTTTTGCACCAATATAGAAAAAAGCTGTGCACGGTGATGATAAAATTTTATGAAATTTTTATAGAAAAATGTTCGGTGACACAAAACATATGCAGTGAGAGAGCGCATTTTGACATTTCATTTGAAGAGAGTTGTAAGTTTCTGCTGGGGGAATTTCACTCAGTAAAACTTGCAAGTGAAAAACAGCTGATCGTGACATAGGAAAGCAACAACAAAAACCTAAAAATTTGATCAATTAACCAATCAGAAAAACAACAGCTGTTTTCCTTGCAAGTTTTCAGTGATTCCTTTTTGGTGGTAATTTTTTACTTTTTGCGTTTCGAGAAAGTTTTAGGTCACGGACACTTTGCAAGTTTTGTCACCGAACAAATATCTTATTCAGACCTATTAAATTTGATAAGTAATTAGTAATCAATTAAATACTGCTTTTTTAATTGGTAATGAGTATTTTAATTTTTTTTCAAGAAAAGGCAATTATTAATTGATTACGATTAGAAAAACTCAAAAATAATCAACAAAAAAAAGTTGTCGAAAAAAGTTGTTCTGATAACTTTTGATTATTTTTGATCATTCTTGATTTTGTTTGATTTTTTTTTTGATTGTTTTAGGATTGTTGATGTGAATATTTATGTCCTTCTACAACAATACTGAAAAAATCAGAAATAATCCCAAAAAATCAAAGTAAAGCAAAAAAATTAAAAGTAATCAAAAGTAATCCAACCCACTTTTTTATGTTTTTTGATTTTTCTTAATAATTGTAAAGAATCATGATTTTTTTAATTGATTGGAAAATAACACAGGCCGACAAAATGAGACCGATTTTTTTGACCATAAACCAGACCATACTTTCCTAAAGGTTTTCGATGCGAAGAAATTTGACCATAAACCAGACCATACTTTCCTAAAGGTTTTCAATGCGCTGAATTCAAATCTGGACGCAGAATTGCTATATCACGTCAGGATTTTGAGATATCCTAACCTAAATGTGCAAAAAACACCGTTTTTGCCTATTTTTGAGGTTATATATAAGCGACAGATTTTTTTTTTTTTTAAAGCACACATAGCATTTTAAAGAAGAAGTCTTTCTCTTACGAATGGCGTTGAGTTTGCTCAAATATCTTTTTTTTTCACTAAGATAGAGCAATTTAAAGTTTATAAATTTGCTAATTTTCCTATAGCTGAAAAACCACTGAATTAACGTAGGTATGATGCTATGTGTGCTTTTTAAAAAAAAAAATCTGTCGTTTATATATAACCTCAAAAATAGGCAAAAACGGTGTTTTTTGCACATTTAGGTTAGGATATCTCAAAATCCTGACGTGATAGAGCAGTTATGCGTCCAGATTTGAATTCAGCGCATCGAAAACCTTTAGGAAAGTATGGTCTGGTTTATGGTCAAATTTCTTGTCGGCCTGTGTAATCATTAAAAATTGAAAGTAATATTAATCAATCATTAAATGGATCCTTAAGAAAAAGCCTGTAATCATTACGATTAGTAATCATTATTTTACAGGTCTTATCTTACTATAGTTGTATAATATGTCATAGGTCCTTTAAGCTAGCTTTACATGGCTCGATATCTGTCGCTTGAAAAAAGTACTAGAAAATCATTTCAAAAAGTTTGTAAGTCCTCGTGACACTTTGCGTCGCAGCCACTCACTTTCACCTTCACCCGCATGTAACAACAAACAAATTCAGAAACCCACTAAAATTTACTAGCAGTCACAAAAGACAGTGAACCTCTATATATAATAAGAATTTTTTTTAAACTTGCTAGGTTTCAATTGCGATAAAGCAAATTAGAAAAATCCGATTATGCTTTCGGTGCCGATAATCTTACGTGCATTCTATAATATCCCTAAGGTCACCAGCAACAAAAACAATAATTTATTTATATTATTTTTTTGTGCGAACTACATTTTTAAGCTTGTACTTATTTGCCCACCAGTAGATTAATCGGCATCGGCATCATCCAAAAATAGAGATACGGTCGAATTCTATTGCTCAAACAAAGGATCAACAACCAAATAATTATGCCACGCTTCGTCAAACACGACTCATGTAATTTATTGCTTATGAAACGATAATTGTTGGTGTTGATCCCGAATGCCGAAACTCTGCGATGGCACCTTTCCATGTCGTGACCTAACGAATACAGCTCCCAGTCTAGAAGAAACATTGTCCCAAAACAGGAGATAAGTGCTTAAAACCCTTACTTACTTATTTTGGCTGCCAATACTCATGACGATCTCCCTGTCTAAAACTTATTTTAGTTGCGAAAGTTAGGAGAAATACTTCCTTTGAGCACAACTTTTCTAAATTCCCAGCACTGCAAACCATTTTCAGGATTAAATGCATTAATTACCACAAATAAAGCCAAATACATAATAACGAGCTTGTAGTATACACACATGCGATTGGTTGATTTACATTTTGGATGGCTTGGGATTGTTGAAATAATGACTTATAGTTCACGCCAATACATTTGAATGTGTGTGTGTCTATTAGGTAAGTGTTTCCAAATTTTTAACTATCGATTAGCCTTGGTTGTATGCAATTTGAATTTAAGCATGAAGCGAAAACCCTTCAAAATGTATATACTACAGCAATTGACGAACCAAACATTGATGAACAGCCTCATAAAAACGAAAGACTTAAGAAAAGAACTTGAAAAGGTTTTGAAATTTATTTGTGTGATTTTGATTTATATGAAGCGTAATTTTTGATAACGCTGGAACCAATTTTCAAAGACAAACATCATGTAACCAATGTATTTGTTGTTGTTCTTATTATAGCAATACTTTGCACTGCTTAACCGATACGTTTATTCCAAGAGTTGTATTCGATCTCATCTAACGAAAGTCAATAAAATTTGCAGTTTCAATAGGGCTGGACCACAATGAGTTTGCTGTTGAAAGAGTTCATATGGGTATCCTAATATTAAATGGTTTACTGTAAATATTATTATTTTTTTGGCCTTTGCACCTAAAAAGAAGCAAGAAAAATAACTCAATCGAAAAGCCGAATAGTTGCAAAATTTGTAGATGCGGAGAGTAGCTAAACAACCATGACATGTATCATTATGTTAATACCGGATGGCTCAAATACATGTTTACATTTCATATTTGTTGTCTTTCTTTTACTTACAACTTGCTTTAAATGAAAATAAACAAACGGTGCAACAGCAAACGGCATGGACCACTAATCTATGTAAAGGCGATGCTGGCAGCAACCGCTTTTATGGTTTTGTAACAACACAACGAAAGTATTTACACTAAAACAACAAGAAACATTTTTGTAATATTTTCGACAAGTTGATTTGGAAGACTTTGTTCGAAGTGGTCATCAATGCTGTGTAACATTTCGCTACGAGTTGTCGGTCTTAACGGTTGTGGCTGTGTTTCAAAAAAGGCAAGCGGGCGCGCGAAATTCGTCTACCTCAGCAACAGATATTGAAGGGAGTTTTATTAGTGTATACTACGATTGCATAATCAAAGTTTGATTGCCAAGTGATTAATCACAAAAAAATCCAAAAAAAAAAAAGTTCAAATTTTTAAGTTATAAATAACTAAAAGGAAAATATCCTTCAAAAAATGTTACATCAAATCGCTAGTTGGAAAATCGTTTACAGTTTATATATCTTCATTGTGATATGTGCGCTGCAAGCTGCCGCTGCATATACCCGCGAAATTATAAATAAAGCACCACAGCTGCAGGAACGACGTAAGGAAATCCAAAAAAAAAAAATATTGTTTAAACTTTTTTGATTCCAATAATATCTTCAAACAATAAGAAGAAGCCTCCCTATGCGACAATTGAAATATAAATGTCCTGTTAACTCTTATAAAAAACATATTATTTTAGTTTCACGTATTATAGAAGGACAATTAAAAAAGCTAAAAATGCTTAAAAGAAAATGTTGGGAAAACAAGTTTTAAAGTTTATTATTTTTAGAAAATCATGATTAATGATTATTTTATTTGTTTTTCAAGAAAAGGCAATTCTTAATTGATTACGATTAGATAAAATCAAAAATAATAAAAAATTATAAAAAAAAGGTGTTTTGATTACTTAAGATTTTTTTTTGATTATTTTAGAATTTTTCAGTATTATTAATGTGTATATTTATGTGTTTCTACAACAATAGTGAAAAAATCAAAACTATAAAAAAATATAAAAAAACAAAAAAAAACAGCAAAAATAATCAAAAGTAATCAAACCCACTTTTTTTGATAACTTCTGATTTTTTTTAGTAATCTTAAAAAATCATAATTTTTTTATTGTTTTTCTAATTAATTGCAAAATAATCATTTGAAATTGAAAGTAATGGTAATTAATCATTAAATGGATTTTCAAGAAAATAATTAATCAAAACGGTAATCATTAAGATTAGTAATCATTATTTAACTGGTCTGGCTGAATGAAGTATTTTAGATAGCCTTCTATTTTCCTCGTACGCCTGGTACTCGGAATTTTGCGTCAAATGTAGAATATTCAATAGTTAAGCCCGTTTCATGGTTCTGGAAGAGAGCGATGATACATGAAATTTTAATATCAGGTCAAGTTAGAGAAATTATAATACGATCGCGTTCAATTTAAAAAAAATAACGGGTTAGACTGGACAAACAAACAAAATTTTGTTTGAAAATTATATTGATAATAATATTTAGAATGTGCTCAATTCGCGTAGACGGGTGTGACATTTCAACTTACATGTTGGGGTTTTACTTTTAAGCCATAATAAAAACAAATCCCTAAAAACAGCTACTACCAAAATAAAAGTGGTGAAATATGTTGATCCAATTAAGTTATATCA
Organism: Merzomyia westermanni; assembly: GCA_949987695.1. NCBI lineage: Eukaryota > Metazoa > Arthropoda > Insecta > Diptera > Tephritidae > Merzomyia > Merzomyia westermanni. Next base: position 36,637,925 of record OX465288.1, read on the forward strand.
ACTCTAAGCACTGGGACGGCTGTAACGAGTACTAAAGAAAAGTTTACTACTACCAATCTTTTGAATCTATTTTCTGCTAAGTGTGTCATCTGTTTGTAATACATTGTATAGTTAAAGCAGCGTTATTTACATTAACTGCCACAATGCTCATCTAAATTTGTGATTATAACTTATATGCTTCAAAGTCAACTGGGACGGGTGTGGCAATACTTTAAGACTGGTGTGACAAGGCGAGTTTGAATAAGGAAAAACAGGCTATTAAGCTTGCATTATTTATATTAAAAAAATACGATTACAAATGGGCAAGACATGCCATAACTTATGGACGGGGTAATGTTTGATCGTATTCCTCATCCCTACTTTTTTAATATTATTCCTTTCGCATTTCATACAATTTACCTTATTTTTAAACATGAAAAATTTTAATATTTTTCTCCAGCTGTACGGATATTTTCTTGTAGTTAATCCCATTCTGGCCAAGTTTGTTTCAAATACTTGGTGAAACGAGAATTGAGTGAATTTGAACTAGGACGGGTGTGACCTGAAAACAGGCCTATTCGAGCAGACCAGTAGATGGTACATATACAATTGTAGTTTAGTCTTCTTTCATGTTTTCTTTGCAGTGGGGACGATATGTTTTCCTTCAATATACAACTTTTGTGTGTGTATCCTAAAATGGGCGTGCAATAGATGTATGCAGTGTTTCAACAAATAATAACCAATTCTGCACCTGGCCGAAAGAGCCCAAAGCTATACTGATAACAAGGATTAGTGGGCATGTTCTGTAATAACTATGGGTGGACATATGTCAAGTTTAGCTCACCGGGAGCTACTCAAAATTCGATGGCAAGATTCGAGAAATGAATTAAAAACCGATAGCAAAGATTCACCCCGTTTTTTAGCTACAAATGATGTTATAATCCTTCCCTGAACTATACGCTAAGAATTCAAGTCAACAGGAGTTAGTTAAAAATTAATCGCAAGATTCAAAATTTCAAAAGAATTTTCACAATAGGCAGATCCGTGCGCCACCTAGCGAATTTGTTTTGATCAAATATTGCATTGTCATCGGGTTCTGAACTATGTGACAAGTTTCGAGTCTTTACCTCACAGGAAAGCTACTCAAAAGCCGCTCGCAAGATTCCCCCATTTTTCAGCGCTTTTCAGTTATAACGATAACCCCGCCACCTAGTATGATTTTGATTTCTTAAAATTATATTGTCATAGTGTCTAGAACTATGTGCTAGGTCACCAGGAAGTTAGTTAAAAATCGATTGCAAGATTTCCAAATTCAAACGAAGTTTCTAAGACTGCAAAAACTACATATTCGCCGAATAAACATTTATTGAGCAAGAATAGACGTAAATGTATTATGAAATTCGCATATTTCAGTAATAATGTATATAAAATAATAATTCTGGATGATGTACACTTTATGCTATTAAGTGAAAAAAAAAATCCCACGAAGAAAAACAATAAAAGAAATGCAATTTTTTTTAACTACAATGAAAAAACTTTCGAAAAGCAACTTTATAAAAAAAATGTACATACCATACAATTTTCTTTAAGAATGCAAATACAATCGTGGAATCAGAACACCAAACATACGAGTATGTTTAAAGGTTGACTACTCTGGTGCTGCAGAAAAATCTCTTTGAAAAAGCTAACTCGCAATGATTGACCACCACAAATAAATATTAACGTCTGAAAAATGTTCTGTATTTTAAATAAAAAAAGCATGCGTGTAGCACAGTACACGTGATGGAAGTAAAGTTTCTACTCTTTCGGTATCATTTTAGAAAGCCTCGAAAACCATCCCGAAATGATCTTCAAATTATACCAAAAAACTACCGAAAATGATTCTTTAATAGTTCCGAAATGGTATCGAAAAGGTCTCAAAATGTTCCCAAAATAGTTACGAAAACATTTGCGAAATGATCCTGAAAAAGTCCCGAATTGGTCCTGAAAAAGTGAGGAAAACAATCCCGAAAAAGTCCCGAAAGCAATCCCGATATGATCCCGAAATTATTCGAATCCTGCCTAATTATGCAACAATTAACATAAGAAACACATATTTACCGAAAAGAATTTTTTTTTTAATTAGATAGCTGGTGGTCCAACGCTTTAGACAGGGGGAAGAGTTGAATCCTCCAGGTCGTTAATGAGTTGCGCATGAGTGACCGTGTCGAAGGCTTTCGACAGGTCAAGCGCAACTAGCACGGTCCTGTCATTTGGACGATGTTGGTTGAGACCGACACCTATCTGAATGGTGATGGCGTTTAGCGCGGTGGTAGTGCTATGCATTTTACAGAATCCATGCTGATGTTCGGCTAGTCGCAAGTTAGCGGTGTAGTAAGGGAGCAAGACTGTCTCCAAGGTCTTCACTTCTGGCGAGAGGAGTGATATCGGTCGATGTGCAGGTATTTAATAAATCAATTTGCTCGGATTCAGTTAATTTTGTTTCGAGTAAAAGTCGATTTTCTTCGCAAGCAGTCAGCGCACATATGAATAAAATAGCAAAATGAGTTTTCGTGTCGAAATTTCAAAATTTCTGTGAAAATCAAAAGTGAAGTTGTGTTGTGAAGTAGTGCTACGCACACAAGGTATATAGCTTTAGTTGCGTAACGGTATATTAACTTTAGTTGCGTAACACGATAGCTTGAGTAAATTTTGAGATATCTTAATGAAATTTGGTATCCGGGTTCCTTGGCACTCATTTCCGAGCGCTATTTAAAATGGGCGAAATCGGACGATAGCCACGCCCACTTTTCATATATAGAATATTTTCGAAAATACAAAAAAAGTGATTATTCAGTACATAATACACTTAGGCCCGGTTTTTCAGTACAAGTTTAACTCAATTTGTCAGTTAAACTAAGCTTAAATTTGTTACGCAGTTTTTCAGTCATCTTTAAACGAAGTTTAAACGTAGTTTAAGCGGTCAATTCGGCAGGGTTAAACTCTAGTTAACCTCTCAGCTGTTTTGCATATTTGATGGTTTTGGTTGTGAAACAATAAGCTGAACGCAATTAAGAAAGGACGATATTTGTATATTTAATTAAATACTGGATATATCATCTGACGAAAGTGATTATAGTGATGCAGAAATTGGCGAAATGCTAACTATTACAATACTGAGGAGAAGCAATGGCGTTGAATATGTATACAAATATTATCTGTTGCCGTATCTAGATAAAGAAAAAATTGCGTGGCGTCGCCAACTTTTGATTAAATCAAATTTAGAAATATTATTAATCATAAATCAAAAACCATTCAAGATATCGAAACGAAATTTAGCACACAGATTTCCATGAATACAGGGAATATTCCGGAAAAAATGTGTCAAATCGGTTAAAGTCCAAGCCCACTTTTATATAAAAGATTTTGAAAGGGATCATAGATATAATTAATAGGCAATTAATTTGCGTAAAATAGCTTTATAACATTTCTAGAAATTCGAAAAATATAAATTTTCAAAAATGTGTGTGGCCCCGCCCCTTTTATATTGGATTATTCCACAAAACCTTTTATGCCACAATCCTGACAAAAACTGATTTGTCACAACGAAATTTGGTGAAAATTTTGAATATATAAAGGTAACTGTTTATTGTAAAAGTGGGCGAAATCGGTTCAGGGCCCCGCCTAGTTTTCTACCATAGTTCTGAAAAAATGTTTGTAAAATGTAAAACGCGATATTTCTATAACCATGCAAGCTATATCAATAAGATCTTGTACACATAATAAGATTTTTAAGCAAAACTTGACCACAAATCAATTTTGTGGATTTTAAGGAAGTAGGCGTGGCGCCGCCCACTTTTCAGCATTAAAGTTCTGCTAATTTCAAAGGCGATTGCATGGAATTTCAACTAGATATTTTAATGAAAATTGGTCACCTGCTTCTCAATAGTATGCAGTATACTATAAATTTCAAAATAACAGTGTAAAAATTATGCAAATCGAATAACACATAAGAAAAATATCCGGGCAAGTAGTTAATACCCCACTGCAGTAGGGAAGTTATATATTTTTTTTGATTTTCATACCTATTATGCACAAGAAATGTTTGTATGTATGAGAAGAAGAAGAAGAGATGGGCATATTAATAAGTATACTGAAATGATCAGGACGATGAGCTGAGTTGTTAACAGTGCTTCGCCCTGCACAATGGGCTCGATCACTCTAAATTGTCATCAGGCTCTTCTAACGGAAGTCCGAGGAAACGCGCAGTTTCCACAGGGTTGGACCAGAGTGATGTAGGTGTTAGAAGAGTGGGTTCAACTGAACAGGAGAAGAGATGCATGGTATCATGAGGGGTCATACCACTGTTAGCAACAACAACAACATGAGCTTAGTCGATTAAGCCATGGCCGGCTCTACGTGCGTCTGTCTATTTGAACGCTAACTAGTCTCTCAGTGAACAAAAGAGTTTTTATTGAAAACAATCAAGTGGCTTTATAATGCGAACTTAAAAGTATTAAAATAGGGATACCGCAATAGATCACTACTAGGTATTTAACGTTCGGTTCTACCCGAACTTAGACTTGCATACTTGTTTTTGGTTGCTTTCTATTCAAAAATTGTTTTTAGCATCGATAGGACGAATAAAAAACGACCAATAAAAATAGAATTAAGCGATTAATCGCACATCTCTTGTGATAGGATTACTCCTTCAAGTATATTGATGAAACTAAAAATTCTTTAAGGACTGCAGTTTACATTTATTTAGTTTAAACGACTGCTGTGTAACTAGAGCCTTACCCAAATCTGTGCCGCGTATATTAATACCGAAGCACACTGCTTAGTCCACCGTGTTGTGCCGACACCACGATTTTACCTTCGTTGAACTGGTACGTAGAAGTTTAAGACAGTTTATAAAATAGACATAAATACTTGGTAAGCCTCTAAAAGTGTATTTCTGCCATGAAAAATTATGCAAAAAATTCTATTAGGTCTAACAGATAAAATTTGAACTTTAAGAAGGAATCGCCTTATAAACACGTCGGAAGAAACTCTACAAACTGGCAAGCACGTAGAAAATTGCAATGAGGGTTTTTAAATACGATTGACCTTTTTACTTGTCAGGTTCCAAATAAAAATTCTTTAGGTAGTCAAATACCTGTGGCTTGTCATGAATGTTTGCAATTAAAATACTTAAATAATTCGATCTAAATTTAATAAAACACTGATTTTTACTTTTTCTTACAACAGCGAAATGGCTACAAACGTGCAAACGCTCGAATCCCAATGAGGACAAATGCTTTCGGAGACTATTTGAAGGTTGCTTTCCCGCTTTTGCCGCTGGCATACCAGAGATTGGCGTAAGCAGCTTCGAACCATTGCACATAGATCAGGTGTCAGTGTCGAAAGGTAGCGGCAATTTGGTTTTATCCGGTGGTTTTCAAAACCTAATCATACGCGGGCCATCAAACGCCACTGTGCGACACGCCAAGTAAGCGAAGCAGTAGTGAAAGACAATCAACAAAAATAGAAGATTAATAAAATGTTGTTCTCAATTTCTAATGCTATTTAGCTTAGATCTTAACAAGATGTTGATGAGCTTCGAGCTGGACATACCTTTACTGCGTATACGCGCCAAATACAATTTAAAGGGTAATATATTATTGTTGCCACTCATAGGAAATGGAGATGTGCGTATGGCCTTGAAGGATGTAAAAACTGCGGTATATACAAAAATACATTTAAGTAATGAACCGGAGGTGGGTGTGTATGTAGAGCACTTTTGCTCTCGGTGCTTCACAACTATCAATGAAATTGGTTTTATATATATATATATATATTTTTTTTTTGAATTTAGGAAGTCATTAGAATCGATGAGATGAAGGTCACGTTCCTGGTGGGTGCCATGCGCATACAACTGAGCGATTTATTTAATGGTAATGAAATACTAGCAACTTCCATTAACAATTTTCTCAACCAAAATGCAAAAGATGTGATTGGCGAACTGCGTCCTGATTTGGAATTGGGTCTAGCTGATATTTTCCATGGCCTATGGAATAATGTATTCTCGAAAATGCCACTCAAATTATGGTTGCTGTGATTGGCTGTTAATATGTATACAAATTTTTCTATCTTCTATATCTGTTTTTAGATGTATTTATTTTGTAAAATATAGTACATTGTTTAGTTATATAAATACTTATACATACATACTTACTAAAATGAATATGTCACAACTAATGCAATAATTAGATCAATCTTACTTGGCAGCGTGTCGAAAGCACCCTACCCTATCTCAGAACTTGTTTCAGATTTTTTTTTAAAGTGTTCCATCTCCCAACTCGTTTCATTTTTTACTGACATAGGGCGCACTGCGGGGAATTTTGGAAAAAGTTATCTCAAAATCTAATTTCTCAGCAACGGTACAAGCTAGGGCGATCAAATAAAAAGTGACTGAAAACTCAATTATTTGTCAATATGAGATTATGGAGCATTCATCTTGCTCATCTCCTTAAGCGTTGCTGCAGTTGTTGTTGTCGTTGTTGTGATAACGACAAAAAAAACTCCCCGAAGGTTTTGGGGAGTGTTGTCGAATTAACAGTCCTTGGCCGGTATCCCTTGCGGTACTGCCCGACTGTCGTGGTAGCGATTTATGACCAGTGAAACCTTCTAGGTATTGTCACCCCTCCTTCCGTAAAGAAGGATAAGATGGGTAATGAGGATGAGAGGCATCATATCCGTAGATTAACCGTCGAAATGCACGTCATTTCTGTAAGATTTCTACTGCAGGTCCCTTCAATGTCACGAACTATGCAGCGACTTTGTCTTTATATTCACAGCTGGCGTCTTCTCAAACTGTAGCTTAAATACCTGGAGAACCATCAAAGCATAGAGTTATTACCTGGGGGATGGCTGTTGATGCAATTGGACGATTCAGTTGTAACTCCGGGATACGAGCCTTAATTTTATTCAGAAATTTTGCAAAATTTGTGCATATTGCAATTCTAGTTTTGACATAACCATCGCTTCCTGTGCATTCAGGCACCTTGCACAGATAAACGCTCCTCTTGCGCTTCCAATTTTGACGACATTCGTGTCTCCTGCTCTTCCAGTAAATGAGTAAATGAAGCAAGATGAATAGGCTTTTCCTCTCGTAATCGTGACGGTAGCTTCGATTTATTTCCGGTACTGTTTAATCCTCGTTGTTCCAACTCATTTTTTACTCAGCATTTACTCTTTGCCTCCTATTCCTTAATACTCGTGGTATCTCCCTTTCTCCTGCTTACATGCATTAGTGTAGCCATCGTTATCTCGGTTGTATTAATTAGTGGTGGGAGTGTTATTGAGTTAGGGATGGTACATACTTGAAAACACACAATAACGACATTGTGTAAAAGTTGTCAAATTTACGCATATTGTCACTTGCGAAGCGAATGAAAATTTTGTCGAATTTCGTGGTCTCGAATTGCGAGATGCGAATCTCCAGCGAATTCGCCAAAAAAAACCCCAATGAGTGACGAAGATGAATTTTCCGAATTGCCAAAAGCGAAAAAATCATATTCGCTTCGCCAAATCTGTCAAAATTTGTCGAATGCTTATTTTGTTCGCGCTTGAAAGTAAAAAGCATGTATTTGAACGTTTTCAATTTAATAAATTAAATAAATTGAATAAATAAATAAAAGTGAGTAATTAATTTAATTAAATTGAGTTATTTGTTTGAATAAATGAAGTTTTCAGAATGAGAAGAACAACGCCGCAGCAAATCCAAAAGCTGGTCGAGCTGATGGAAAATAATCCAGACGTAGGCATAGGCATGGGGAATTTTGGAGAGACCAGTAGGAGCAGGGCAGAATTGTGGGACCATTTCGCCACGGATTTTAGCTCCATAGGTCCTCCAGTCCGTAACGGGTGCGAGTGGAATAAGGTAAGAAGAATAGACCTGCACGAATAATACAAAAGTATACATCGCAGAATCGTGGCATCGTAGCATCGTATGGTTACTGACTGGAGTCACTTTTGATACTTAAGGCTGCAGGCCTCTAGTAGTAACTGAATTGTATTCTGCATGTCAGTTCATACTTACCAATATATTTGTCCTAGGTTTGGTTAGATTATAAGTTGAAGCTTAAAAAAAGGTTTCTACAAACCGCAGCGAGACCGTAGCCACTGGAGGAGGACCGTACGCCCAGCGAAGTTTATCTGCGCTAAAGTGATCCGTGGATGAGCTGCTGAACCTTCAAGAAGCCGCCAATAAATAAATAATAAATGAAATAAAAGTTAAGCAAATGTCTATTTTATTATTTTAATTTAATCTTATTTTCATAGGAATTTCAATAAAAACTTCATATTTTAAAATTTATTTTTTTTTGCTTTGAGTTTGGAGTTTTAGCTGAGCAGTTTTTATCGCCGCCCTGCAAATTTCTCTCTGTAAAATTGGTAGTATCTCCTTTAAAATGAGGGAAACTGTGGGTTGTCCCAATTGAAACTCATTCCCTACAGCTTGCTGATAACTGCCATGGGCAAAAAAACGGAGTGCGCAACACAATTTTAGCATTGGCGTTACAGATGAGAACAAGCTGCAGTAAAAATTTTCCTAGATTTTATCCAGCACATACATAAATGCATCTTTGCTTAGCCGGAAATTTGCTATGAATCTATAAACACATTTATATAAACAAAAACTTTACATCTTTTGAATAACCAATATGCACTGCACTTACACTGTGGACGGAAGCTCCATGGGATTGGAGTAATCCCTTATAAAACGGCGCTGACGAAGAAGATCAACTCGCGGCTCAACATTATAATTGTCTTCGAAAAAAAGATCAACGTTATAAAACATTTTTAACTTTATTTATTACTATTTAATTAAACTTGCTTTTTACATTTCTGTTTGTGCACAAATAAATAATAAAAACAGATGACAGAAACGTCAAATTTGGATGAACTAATTAAATTTGTTTGAATGGCAACGACACATAGCAGTCGAATAAGTTCATTCGCCACTCACAATGCAAATTTGATGTGAGTTCGCCAATCTGTTCGACTCGCCAAATACATTCGCTTCGCAAGTGACAATATGCATAATTATTTTATTCCAATCCCTAAGAGCATCTGTCAAACACAGATGAAATATAATTTCCCGTAAAAAAAATACGACGATATGACTATCCCACAAGCGCGCAACCCTTTAAAGTGCTCAAAAACAATTTATATAATGTAAGGTTTTACATAAAAACGGACTTTTGTAAATATAAATGTTTCAAAAAAAAAATATAATTATAAAAAATATATATACTCGTACACACATGTTTTTTTTGAGAAAAATTATATTAGGATTAAAAACGCCGCAGATGTTTTTAAGGCACCCTTCTTCTTGTTTGTTTGAGTAGGGGCAAAAGCAGTTTTCGAAGAACTTGGAGTGTTGTCGAAAGGACAGTCCTTTGCCAGATTGCAACCCGGGACGCTCCGGTACTAGCCCGACTGTCCTGTAGCGGAATTCACTAATTTCTATAACGACATTCGCAATCGATATTTTATCTCACCGATGACTATAACGATTCCGGCATTCACTAGCAGTTTTTCATCGCTATTCGTTTGTTAACGATCACCTGTGTCGCTAAATAAACAACAACAAATTTGAGGTTGGTAGCGAAAATTAAAATAATATTATTATATTAATATTATTATTAAGAAATACATGGTGATTGAGTACTTAGCGTATGTTTTATAGCGGGAGGAGAAATCTCTAAACCCGAGTCGTTATAGCCCAGTTAGTGGGTAGCACAGTCGATAGTGCAGGCGACAAAATCGTTAGTTAAAATTTCGAAAAATCGTTAGTGAATTCCACTATTGAACGATTTATTATGAACACGTCGAGCTTACAGATTATCCTAACCCTAACACCTCCTCTTTTCGAAAGGAATTTAAGGTTGGCAGATAACCTAAATATGTGTCGGCCGCCGTGGTGTGGCGGTAGTGTTGCTGGCCTACCACACCGAAGGACCAAGGTTCGAGACCTGTAATGGAATTTACCAACTTCTACACCGACATTCGCAATCTACGTTTTATCTTAACGATGACTATAACGATTTCGGCATTCACTAACCATATTTTATCGATATTCGTTTGTTGTGTCGCTAAATAAACAACACATAATTTGAGATTGTTAGCGAAAACTAAAAAAAAATTAGTATTATATTGATATTATTGTTATGAAATAAATGGAATTTGAGTACTTAGCGTACGTTTTTTCGCGAAATAAGGAATCCTAAGCCCGAATCGTTATAGCCAAGTTAGTGAATAGCACAGTCGATAATGCAGGCGACGAAAATCGTTAGTTAAAATCTAGAAATTTCGCATAGTTATAAGTTAGTGAAATCCACCACTGTTGCAGGTAACATCAAAAATGGTTTGGAAAAGTTTTTTCAAAAACGGGTTCGCTACACTGCAGTGGTTTGGCAAACTCTTCGAGTGTATTTCTGCCATGGAAAGTTTCTCAGCAAAAATTCATCTCGTTTGCAGATACCGTTCGGAGTCGGCAAAAAACTGTAGGTCCCACCAATTTGTAGGAAAAGTCAGAAGCAGCACACCACAAATTGGTAGAGAAGCTCGGCCTTAATCTCCTCAGGAAGTATATATAGCGCCCATTATTTATTTATATTTTGTTTTAAATATGTGTCGTATGCATTCATATTTGTAACAGAATTCACCTTGGGTAGGAGAGGTTGGTAATTTGATTTTAGAAGCTAAGTCGCTATAAAACGATTTGCCTAGAGGACTTCTAGTCAGACTCTCTTCTTGGTAGTGCGAATGGAAATCAAGATTAAGGAAAATAAAACATGAAACACCACAGAGTTTCATCCCATCTCCGACAACTCGAAGATCCCTTCTCCAGCAAAAAAAGTGTTCATAGCCCAGTACGCTCTGGTACTCCGTAGCGGTACATGCTCTGACTGTCCCGGGAGCGATTTGGTATGAGCAGTGTAACCGTCTAGGTCAATGTTACACGTAATTCCCTTTTTGCATTTTAGTGGCCTCTTACAACAAGCAGCTTTACCGCCCCCAACCCGCAGGGGGGTCAAGAAACATCTCGCAATATTTAGGATCATTTCGTTAATGGGAGTGCCGATTAGGCAGGGTATCAAGTACTGCTACAACAACAACAGCAACTGAGAAAGCAATTGAGAAGCAGCATCCACTCTCGGCGAACAAATATCACGCTCTAGAAGTCTCTCATCATACCGGTCCTGATGATGGATAAAAGCTCAACGATTTCGCTGACTAAGGGCACCTTTGTAAATGAACAAAGAAGCTCCATCTGAAAATAAATATGTACTGGCACTCATCAAAAGCAAGAAATACATTAAAACGAACTATAAGCCTTGTAATTAACGCCACGCTTACTATTTAAGTCTTCTTAATTTATTAAAACCATCATTCGGGCAACAAATCATCCAAACTGTAAGTATCAAATAATTTAACCGCGGAAGAGCGTACAATATTTGCTAACGCATCCTCCATCAATGGACTCAACTCATTCGATAGTGAACTCCAATTCTCATTTAAAAATGTATTCATACGATCGCCCAATGCTTTATCACCATTGAAGAGATTGCTCAAATGGACTTGCGCATTTCCAAGCGTGTACTGCATTTTAACATCCTTCACCTTGGCATACAGAGAATCTTGTCTTTTGTAACGTTCAGCGGTAATGACTGAATTTAGCCCAATATCAGCTGGCAAAAGGAAATTTAATGAATGCAAAAAACAAAACTCTATAATTGGAAAATGCTTCACTAAAAAGTTAACTCACTCAGATTGGCTTTAAAATGACCCTCGCCCACAAGTGGCATCATCATTATTTTTCCTTTCATTGTGTATTTTGCATCCAGTGTCACTTTTGGTATGCTAAACGATATCTTCATTCTCATTTTCTCTGGATCAATGTGCAATTCGTTGAGTTTAAAATCGGACAGACCATTCACGGTGATATCTTTAAACGTGGAGTGTAGATATATGGCGCCAGAGTCTTGATCCATTTTAACTTCGGGCACAACCAATGGTGAAATTGGTGGTATGTAAAGCTCTGGTATGCCATAGTTGAGATGATCTTTCATGGCGAGTAGTGACTTGCGAGCGCACTTATCTAAATTTGGATCACTGCGACGGCATATCTTAACAAACGAAGCTAGACGTGGGAGTTAGAAAGGGAGAGAGAGAGAGAGACAGTAGATGATTAAGTGAAGTGAAATACAAAAGTTAAAGTAAGTAATACTTACGTATTTGAGCTCGCTCCTTGTTCCGTGTAGGCCCCGCCGCTACCACACCACAGTAAATGACCAGAATTATGAAAAAGTTATAAACTTTCATTTTCTTTTTTCTTATTACGCAGTACTAATAGAACTTAACGCCGACAGTGCTGAGCAATAACTGGATTGGTGAAAGTTGTTAATGCTCGGCTTTATAAAGACAATTTTTTTGCTGAGCCCTACAGTTTCGCTCATAAACTCTTCCAAGGTGAAGTTCAACCTGCATGTCGAGCCAATCATTGACATACCTTTTTATTTATGTCTGCGTTTAAGACGTGTTTAATTTAAAAACAATCAAAATTACAACACCCGGCAGATAAGTCCGATTTTTCCAATTTGGATTTTTAATTTCTTGAGTTGAGTCACTTAGAGTACGTAGTTGTCAGTGATGCACCTTGCCTAATGGACACGATCACTCTGAGAATCGTCATCAAGCTCTTCTAACGAGAGTGCAAGGAAACAACCAGTTCTAACAGGGTTGAACCAGAGTGATATTAGTGTTAGAAGAATAGGTTCAATTGAACAGTCAAGAAGATGTTTAGTATCATGAGGCATACCGCATGCAGGGAAAGTATTTGGGGTGCTTGGGTTGAGTCTGGATAAGTAAGAGTTTAACCTATTACAGTATCCAGATAGTAGTTGTGCCAGTACAACTCTAGCCTCCCGCGAGAGGATGCTCTTCGCTTAAGCAATTTTTTTTCTCAAGTGATTGGCTGTCAAAACGGGGTTCACAGGCCGAGATGTAAGGGATCTGTCTACCTACTCGCTGTAGAGGTCTGTGGTTACGCAGATCAAACGGCTGGGTAATATGATGCTGGATTTCATCATAGTGCTTACGGAGAAGCTTCCTTATGTCTCTAGCCGGCGGAACTTCATCCAATAGATGTCGGTTTGCGTAACTAGGTTTATATCAGTTCAATAAAAACTGCCTTCTTAACAGTTCCGCATGCTCTCTAACATTGAGCATTTTTGTCTCTTGACGGAGGTGAGAGTCAGATGACATAATGAAACATCCCGTAGCAGTTCTGATAGCGGTGTTTTGGCAGACTTGCTACTTTCTCTAATTTGTGTCAGGAAGATTGAGCGCGAACATATTGGCGCAGCGTAATCAATTACCGGTCGGCCGATAGCCTTATATGTAGCAACCAAGGTTTCTCAGGGTCAGATTTCGCTCGATGATGAAGCTGCAAGGGTTGTGGAGATATCTGTAGCTCCTTGTTCAGAGTTCGTCAATGGAGGGGGCCCTTGCCCGAAGCCATAATAGTAGTCGTCAGCGTAGAACACTATAGAGACTCCCGCGGGTGGGGAGGGAAACCTCGATTTATAGATATTGGACAAAATGGGGAATAGGACACCATCCTGTGGCACCCCTGGCCTTATATTTCTTGATTTGGATGTTGAGTATCAGAATGAAACTGACGCTATCCGACCGTTAAGGTAGGATTAGATCCAATTTTGTAGGCCGGAAGGGAGCGATGCCTCTTCCAGGGCTTGAAGGAGCGTGGCATGGTCGACGGTATCAAAAGCGTTTTGATAGGTCAAGTGCCACGAGCACCGTCCTGTGGTTTGGAGGGAGTCGACTACTCCCCTTTTGACGGGTTCCGGGGATAGGTACAACTTGTAATATTAATGGTAAATTCAGCATATAATGAACAAACACTTAAACGCTGGATAATCGGGGTATTTTAGGGGACCAATCAGTTCAAAAGGCGAGCATGTTAAAAAATCAATATTTATTAAAATTTTGTTAGTTATAAAACAAAAAAATTCACCCTATCGTAAGGCACTTTTACCTACATAGCTAGGTAGCACCCAACGTATTTGTTAAAAAATTAATAAAAATAAAAATTTAACCAAGAAGTTTATGAAAAATCAAAAATTTTCCATACAAGTATTATACCTACTTCATTTATCATGAATTTGGTGTTCATTCTATACAAACGATTTCATTCATTCATACTTCTTATGTATTGAAACATGCAAACACAAAAAATATTATTTCTTATACTACTTTCAGGCAACTAAATCGTTAAATATATTAGTTGTTGTATTAAAATAAAGAATAAACAAAATTGTGTTCAATATATGAGCACAGACTCTAACTTTAGACAAACTTTGGCTCCACACTACATAACTATAACTATGTTCCATTTTTTTTAAGAGCTCCAGTGTCTTTCGAGTCTACCACTAACGTTAGAGCTTATTGAAAATGTGCATATTGTTGGACGGTTTTTAACACATTTAGCGAAAATCTTCATACGGTTTCAATACGACTCTAAGATACATCTTTTTAGTTTCTTAGGTTACAAAACTTCGATTAGTAATAAAAAAACTGTTCAAGCAAGGTTTATAAATCATCTGATAAACACAACACTGGTGTCAGAATTCGCTGAGCAAAACTTAAACAACTTTGTTTAACAAGTTAGCAATACGATCTTTTTCAGGTCTTTAAGTTTTTTTTTTACATTGACTCTAGCTCTTACAAATATTTTGGTCGATTTATGTAATTAAGCAACAAAAGTAATTATACGAATTTCCAAACTGATTCTGATGCTTAGAGGAATATATTTGGTGATTTGAGCTATTTTGCAACAAAAATATGCATTAATTTCACGATTACTTATATTATTTTTATATAGTTGGCTAACATTTTCCTTTAACAATTTTATACGCTTTTTTCGCAGCTCTAAAATTAGAAAATGAGATGAAGCACCCAGATTCAAAACCAAATATTCGAAATTTGAGTATAAAATCTCAGCTAAGTACTATCAATGTTAGAAAAACATCGAGAAATATGTATGTATTAAACAAAAAAAGATGCGATAAATCCCATATGCATGTACGTTGCGTAGCAACAAATGTATAAATGAATTAATTCAGAAACTAACTAACGAAAATTCATACGATAACCAAAAATGTATGTTGCGCAGCAACAAAGTTACAAATTAACTAACGAAAACGTATGTTGCTTAGCAACCAAGTTATATTTAGCATAAGCTTTTCTTTCAGTTTCGATGATCTGCTTTTGAATTTGGACGATTCAAGTTTTAAATACAAATACGACTTACACACGTACTAAAATATATTAGATTACTTAGCTTCAGTAAAATATAAAAATTAATATCATACATTGCAGTTATGCCGACACATGTACTATTTAGAGCTTATGATTCTTAACAATAGTAAAAATTAAGTATGGCTTAAGGTTAGTTGCAATTTTTTTTGCCAGATAATGCATATAAAGTTGTGCCAAAGAGCTGCAACTAAATATAAGTCATGCTTAATTTTGAGTATGAATGTATATAAAATAATAAATAAACATTCACATAACTAACAAATAAACTTGTTATCACAATCTGTCATGTTTCGCTTAAATATAATCATAGTTTTATAAGAAAATGCTGATGGGATTCAAACAACGAAAGTGCGATGTCAGTCACTCTTCTATTGTAGTTGGAAGATTATCATTTTTATGCGTATCTTCATCAATGTCCATTCTGTAATGATAGAGGAAAAATTAATTTGTATGAAAAGTCAAACACGTCATCCACATTACACTACTTTATATTCCACTGTATCAAATCTCATGTCCTTTCATATCTTATCTCATGTCCTATCATATTACCTCTATACAGCCCGTATTCATAAATTGATATCACATTTACAAGTTTAATTTATCACCTTATGTCACATCACCACGTCACATCGCATCTCAGTCCGTGTCATTCATCACATCGCTGCTTTCAAATCATCTAATCTCCACAAAATTCGGAAACACATTGCATTGCTAAGATTTCATCATATCACATCTCTATCTCATGTTACATCTCGCCTTATCAAATCTAATCTAATCTTATGATACGTCACATCGCATCTCAGTCCGGGTCATTTCATCACATCGCTGCTTTCAAATCATCTAATCTCGACCACATTCCGCAACACATTGCATTGCATAGATTTCATCACATCACATCTATCTCATGTCACATCTCGCCTTATCTAATCTAATCTTATGTCACGTCACATCGCTGCTTTCAAATCATCTAATCTCCACCAAATTCGGAAACACATTGCATTGCTAAGATTTCATCATATCACATCTCTATCTCATGTTACATCTCGCCCTATCAAATCAATCTAATCTTATGATACGTCACATCGCATCTCAGTCCGGGTCATTTCATCACATCGCTGCTTTCAAATCATCTAATCTCGACCACATTCCGCAACACATTGCATTGCATAGATTTCATCACATCACATCTATCTCATGTCACATCTCGCCTTATCTAATCTAATCTTATGTCACGTCACATCGCTGCTTTCAAATCATCTAATCTCCACCAAATTCGGAAGCACATTGCATTGCTAAGATTTCATCATATCACAAATCTATCTCATGTTACATCTCGCCCTATCAAATCTAATCTAATCTTATGATACGTCACATCGCATCGCAGTCCGGGTCATTTCATCACATCGCTGCTTTCAAATCATCTAATCTCCACCAAATTCCGCAACACATTGCTTTGCACAGATTTCATCATATCACATCTATCTCATGTCACATCTCGCCTTATCTAATCTGATCTTATGTCACGTCACATCGCTGCTTTCAAATCATCTAATCTCGACCACATTCCGCAACACATTGCTTTGCACAGATTTCATCACATCACATCTCGCCTTATCTAATCTTATCTCACGCCACCACGCCACATCACATCGCCGCTTTCAAATAATCTAATCTGGACCAAATTCCGAAGCACATTGCATTGCTAAGATTTCATCACATCACATCTCTATCTCATGTTACATCTCGCCCTATCAAATCTAATCTAATCTTATGATACGTCACATCGCATCTCAGTCCGGGTCATTTCATCACATCGCTGCTTTCAAATCATCTAATCTCGACCACATTCCGCAACACATTGCATTGCATAGATTTCATCACATCACATCTATCTCATGTCACATCTCGCCTTATCTAATCTAATCTTATGTCACGTCACATCGCTGCTTTCAAATCATCTAATCTCCACCAAATTCGGAAACACATTGCATTGCTAAGATTTCATCATATCACATCTCTATTCTTGTTGTTGTAGTAACGACAAAAACACTCCTCGAAGGTTTTGGAGAGTGTTGTCGAATTAACAGTCCTTGGCCGGATTTGAACCCGGTACGCTCCGGTACTCCCTTGCGGTACTGCCCGACTGTCGTGGTAGCGATTTATGACCAGTGGAACCTTCTAGGTCATGTCACCCCTCCTTCCGTAAGGAAGGAGAGATGGGTAATGAGAGGTGAGAGGCATCATATCCGTAGATCAGCCATCGAGTTGCACGTCATTACCTTTGTGCATATTAGTCGCCTCTTACGACCGGTATGCCTACCTCGGGCATATTCTAAACCCCTAACCCGCAGGGGGTATCCCGGTACTCCCTTGCGGTACTGCCCGACTGTCGTGGTAGCGATTTATGACCAGTGGAACCTTCTAGGTCATGTCACCCCTCCTTCCGTAAGGAAGGAGAGATGGGTAATGAGAGGTGAGAGGCATCATATCCGTAGATCAGCCATCGAGTTGCACGTCATTACCTTTGTGCATATTAGTCGCCTCTTACGACCGGTATGCCTACCTCGGGCATATTCTAAACCCCTAACCCGCAGGGGGTATCACATCTCTATCTCATGTTACATCTCGCCCTATCAAATCTAATCTAATCTTATGATACGTCACATCGCATCGCAGTCCGGGTCATTTCATCACATCGCTGCTTTCAAATCATCTAATCTCGACCACATTCCGCAACACATTGCATTGCATAGATTTCATCACATCACATCTATCTCATGTCACATCTCGCCTTATCTAATCTGATCTTATGTCACGTCACATCGCTGCTTTCAAATCATCTAATCTCGACCACATTCCGCAACACATTGCTTTGCACAGATTTCATCACATCACATCTATCTCATGTCACATCTCGCCTTATCTAATCTTATCTTATGTCACGTCACATCGCTGCTTTCAAATCATCTAATCTCGACCAAATTCCGCAACACATTGCATTGCATAGATTTCATCACATCACATCTAACTCATGTCACATCTGGCCTTATCTAATCTAATCTTATGTCACGTCACATCGCTGCTTTCAAATCATCTAATCTCGACCACATTCCGCAACACATTGCATTGCATAGATTTCATCACATCACATCCCGCCTTATCTAATCTAATCTTCTCTCCCGTCACATCGCTGCTTTCAAATCATCTAATCTCCACCAAATTCGGAAGCACATTGCATTGCTAAGATTTCATCATATCACATCTCTATCTCATGTTACATCTCGCCTTATCAAATCTAATCTAATCTCATGATACGTCACCACGTCACATCGCATCTCAGTCCGGGTCATTTCATTACATCGCTGCTTTCAAATCATCTAATCTCGACCACATTCCGCAACACATTGCTTTGCACAGATTTCATCACATCACATCTATCTCATGTCACATCTCGCCTTATCTAATCTAATCTTATGTCACGTCACATCGCTGCTTTCAAATCATCTAATCTCGACCACATTCCGCAACACATTGCATTGCATAGATTTCATCACATCAGATCCCGCCTTATCTAATCTAATCTTCTCTCACGTCACCACGTCACATCACATCTCAGTCCGGGTAATTTCATTACATCGCTGCTTTGAAATCATCTAATCTCGAACACATTCCGCAACACATTTCATCACATCTATATCTCATAGCACATCTCGCATTATGCAATCTAATCTAACCTGATACTTTCAGCGTAACATTACAATATCTCTCAAATCACGTCGGATCACATCATCACATCTCATATCATATCGCCTCCCTCTAGCCAGAAACATGAATGTGTAAAAATCAAAATGCTGGAAAATCAAATTTAAAAATTTTTTATTTTTGTATCTTAACTTTCATTCAAGCTCACTCAAAATCGAAAAAATTTACGTTCATTCTTCTGACAAGAGGGTTACGATAGAATCCTATTTCATCTCACAAAGCATCACAAGTTATATGGCATCCCATATCCAATCGGTAATGTTATTTTGAAACTTACTTGATCATCATTCCCATAACTTCTTCAATTAGCGGGCTTACTGGACTTTGGAAGAGTTTGTGAATGTTGTTGTGGCTGTCGCCCTTCACCAACAATGATGAAGCGCCATCTTGCAACAAATTGTTAGTTTGCGATTTAGTACCATTGTATATATCAAAAATATTATGATGGAAATCCATCGTGCTCTGAGCTAAAGCATTGCTTAATTCATTTAATTCTCGAATACTATTGTAAACTATTCCTTTCAGTACGTTGAACTCTATTTGTACTGATGTTATAGTGGAATAAGCATATTTCAAATGTTCGCTCGAGATAAATTTCTCTCTTTCATCCAAGCAATGGTAAACAGCCATACGGCATAACTCTAAACGCTGTTTCTCACTGACTTTTTGTAAATTTTTAAGATGACTACGAAATTCCATTCTGAAAAATAAGGTAAATTATGTAAAGAATTATAAAAAAAAGGTGACACAAGCAATAATTATCCGATGAGTCGCGTATGATAATCGAACAATAAGATCTTTGAAAAATATTTTGGGGAACCGAAAAAAAGGTGTCATATGTATATCTCCGCATTTGCCTTTTCGGCATTTGACTGCAACGTTTAATTGCCTGAGTATAACTTCTAAAGACACCGCTCTGTAGCTCTTGGAATTAAACTTTGTGACTAGAGTTAATCTTAAGGATTTCGTATGATACATACAATTTCCTTGACTTTCGAACTTTATCATTTATTTAGTTAAACCAAAATAAAATGCGAATCTAACTCTCTGGTAAATTATGGAAATATACTAAAAGTATGAATATTTGCTAAAATATCACGTTAACAGCTCAACCATATATAAACGCACAGCGTTTGCTGAGGCACAAAAGTTTTGAATTGGCTTCAATCAAGGCGGATTTATACCACGTGATATCACAGCGAATTGATTGCTGTATAAACATACCTGTGTGTTTGCTTTCGCGGCTTCTCCTGTCAAATTGCATAGAAATTTTGTATTTTGACACTAGACGCCGCTGCTCATATGTTCTTATGAGATCACCTGTAAGTGAATTCGCCTTGGCTTCAATTCAATTTCTATTGGCATGACAAATTTTTGACAAAAAATTGACGCTGTGCATTTGTATATGGTTGAGCTGTAAGTGTTTTGTTAATAAACTTACAACTTATACACATCTTTGCTTTTGTACTCATCAAAAATCGGGCTTAATGCCATCTCTTTGGCGCGACGCAAACCCGATTTATAATACCGGTTCACTTTACTTTTTAAACTATTTATTGTTATGAAAAAGTTCTTAAATTTTTCCGATTTTAAAATCCAACCATCAAACATTTTTCCATTCTACAAATAAAACACACATTAGTTCAATGCATTAATTAAAACAATTAGCAAGTGTTACCCGTGTTGTGCATGCTTGCTTTGCTGCATTGATATTCATGCGGAATTGTTCAATACGACCATTCATATCGGCAAGAGCATTCCAATATTGTTGTAACATGTTGCCGTTATTATCTGTATCGTATTGAAACATTTCATGCTCTATAGTCAAGGCATATTCTTTCAAACCATTAACAAATGCTTCCAGATAAAATTGTTCTTTGTTTAGCAAGTAGTGGGTACTTTGTTCAAATGCTTTCAAAACCCAACTCGGTAATTCCGATTTAATGCTCAAATACTTTTTTATGCAAGCAGAAATTTGCGGAGCCGAAGCAGTATATTCACAACTGGTTCCCGTGATATATAGCATGACTGGTGGATTATCGCCATCACGATTGTGCTGCCATTCTTCAACGAAGAAATCTATTGGTTTATAAGTTGATGAAAGTACAGGTTTTGGATGGCCGGTTGGAAATATACAAAATACATTTTGTATGCCTGTTTCTCTTCGGACTAACTCTCTAAACTCCAAGAGGGTCATGTCAGCAGTAATTTCCCATGAATATAATGTTAGTGTCGACAAGCAGAATACTGTCAATATCTTTTGGGACAGAATAGCATCCAATTCAGTATAGAAAGTGAGTATGCGTTCGGATTTTTGTGATGATGGCCGCGTTCCGCGTGTATGATAGTTTTGATCTAAAGCTGTTGTTAACCAATGCTCAATCTTATTCAAAAATACTGCACTCATACGATTTTCAGCTGGTATACATTCATGAAATATATACTTCTTTTCAGGAAAATCTTCTGTGATGGCAATGCATTTCGGTTGCTTCTTTCTTATATTCGTGACTATGGCGAATAGTTCCTGATGGGGTATAAATGGTAAATTTCCACATATAAGCTCATATGCAATTGATCCCAAAGACCAATAATCGGCTGTATTTTTATATTTGGCCGTGTCTAAAACCTCAGGAGCTACATAATTTCGCGTACCAACAATGCTTTTGAGCATTGTATTTTCCGTACACGTGCGTGCAAACCCGAAATCAGTAAGCTGAAAAGCATACAATTTGAGATTTTAGTTAGGTAAAATATTGTGCGTAACTAATATCTACCTTATAGAAACGACGGCCGTCCTCATGGTGTATCACCACATTGTCCGGCTTTAGATCTCGATGTTCTATGCGACATTTGTTATGTAAGAAGTCGATCGCATGACGTAGCGCTTGCAATACCTCGCGTACCTCAAATTCAACTAAGCCATTTGTGTTTTGCGGTAATTGTAATTGTGTTCTTAAATCACCGCCATTGCAGTATTCCATTACAATGGGCTGTAGTGGTCGCCAAGCATGCTGTTGTGTTAGGTAAGTCATAAGCTGTTGATCGATCTGACCGTTTAGACCGCGCACGATGTACGGCGTTTGTAATTGCGCCATCCATTTCCCTTCTTGTTCCCAGCGTTTCTTTAATTTGTCTATCTCATCTTGGCTGAGGTTGTTATTCTCCTTCAAACTTTTCGTAGCTGGAAAACATTTTCTTTCTTAATTTTATAGCACCAAACAAGTCCTAGGAAACTAGTGTAAGATTTCTTATAATTACTTTATATTTTTTAATTTCATACTTTCAACTTTGTACTTTGTATTTTGTACTTAGCATTTTTAAAATATTTGAATAGTGTTCAATTTAGTTAATGAAAATTTTTGAAAGTTAAAAAATAATAAGTCATTCAAGTGATCAATAAAAATTGTTGGTATAAAAAAGCGATAAATTAAATTAAAAAAGAATTATTTCAATTAAATATATGTGGACTAACTCCATATATATGGAGGTGGTCCATAACTAGTACTTTCAATAGGGTTGGACCAAAGTGAAATTTTCTTAGAGTATTTAAAAAGATTGTTGGTTTCATGACAACAGTGACGTGGGAGCAAAGACGCAGGTGCAAATTTTCTATTAATGATACCAAGTATGACTTGTCTTCTTTCACCGCAAGATCCCGCTCTCTACTCTTTACCTAGCCAACCATATTCTAAGCCCCTTAACCTGCTGGTTTCACATGCCCCCATACAGAGATGTGTATGCATCATTAATGAAATATGTGCTCATGTATTTATGTATGGAAATGTTTACTTTCCCCTGAAGTAGATTTACTTAACCAGTAAGCAATAACTGCTCTCTTATTTATTATTGCAACATACTTTTCATATATTTTTCTTGAGGTTTTCTTATTGCCAAAGAAAGAAATTTGAAATTCGATATCCTACTCGAATAAATGATTATTACCGCAAGTATAAACAAAAACAGGCCCGTTCAATCCAAATGGATTACAATCAAATCGTTTGCTTGGGAGTACTTCATACTTCATATGGAAGTTTACCGCATTTTTCGTTTTTAATGTGTTATTTGCTTACAAACAAGATTAAAAAAACTAAATATTTTAAAAGTGGATTTATACAGTTGTGCATGTAGATACATATGCACATTAGGGTGGGCCCTAAAGGGAAATACAGTTTTTTTCGGCAATACTGCGTTCAAAGATATCACTTATTACTTTTGGTGTAGATTGGAGACGATGACGTTGAGATAACACTGTGAAGAAATCTTAAATCTGACCCCTGCGCAGGGAAAAGTTGAGTTCGCCAAACTACTTATTTGATTTTTTAAGGACCACCCTAACGTTCATACATAATTGTATGTATTGTTTAAGTTATCTGGACAGTTTTTTAATCATTGTTTTTGGAACACTAAAAGGAAGATGACGAACACGAACGCACAATCGAAGATGATAAATTTCCAACAACAACAGGGTCTACTTAACTTAAATATTTAATTTCATCTATATGCATCAATGAGGAAACAGAGCGAAGTATCTCCTGTTACTACAGGAACATGATTGAATTAATGGACCCCCACCGGCTGAGACGAGGAACAAATAGCCATTAGCGATGCCTATTCTTTTGACTTTAACAGTTCCGAGATTTTCTATATCTGATTTTGTAATCCCGGGATTTGCGTAATCGCTGTTATCCAGGAGTTTAAGGTGAAAAAAGTGAAGAAGTTGCTTGAGAAACTATCTGACCTTAAAATATATAACAAATAACTAAATTTATATTATGTCAAGCGAAATTTATTTCATTATTAACTGAGCAATAGCAGATATGTAAGTACCCTAATTTTTTAAGGAAATTTTTAAAATTGTTAAGGGATTTTTTGATGCAACTTTTAAAATAGCTCATATTGATAAGCATAGTTTTTGTGAAGAAATAAAATTATGTTCTTGGAAAAATTTTATGTTTAACCAGCTGATATATTTAAGTATTTATTATTTGAGAAAAGGGCACTATTTTTAACTTTGAAACCCACGTTAACTCTGGTTTTTCTTTTAGAAGATGCTACATTTCCATAAAGAAAATCGAATTGAGTAAACAATCAACAAACTCAAAATAGTGAAAGATATTGCACATCAACAAAACTTTTTACATAATTTTGGTAATACTATACATCCAACGTCAACTGTAAAAACTGCACTAAAAATATCGAGGAACCCTAATTCCATGGGGAAACACAATGTTTTTAGTAATTTGCAAGATATTTGCTAGAAAAGTTAACAATTTTCTGTCATTTTCATGTGGTTGTTGTAGGTAAAGATATAGGGTGTTCTGAGAAGTGTGTTTTGCGCAAAAATACTGGGGATCGCGTAGCCGGTGTTGGATCGGCTTAGAGTTAGTTTTTTAAAGCGCGGCCGAAGGCCGACTACGCAGAAAGGTGTTCTGCCCATAAATACTATGAACAGGTCCCCTTTGGGATCGAACCTGAATAATTTTTTGGTTTTTTGCCAATTACTTTTAAATTACTAAAAAGAATGGTTTGCCCCCACCCGGTTTAGGGTTCCTGGGACCGAAACGCTTCTTTGGGTAACAATATCGACATTTTTAATGCAGTTTTTACAGTTGACGTTAAGTGTATATTATTATTATAATTTTCGTAAATAAAAACACATATTTATCTTTAAGTCAAATACATATATTTAATCCCGAAAATCCCGGAGCGAGAAATCCCGGGATTTTGGCATCTTATCCCGGGGTTGGCATCCTTTATAACAATATCAAATCAAAGAAAACAAATCCGAAGAGGAAAAGGACGGAATGCCTTTTGAGCTATTCTAATATGGTGAATCGCATGCATCAGCCAGACCGGAAGACTGCATGCTTGGCAGTGTTCTCTACCCTATCCACAAGCAAGAAGATCCTGCAAAATGCGCCAACAATCGCTCAAGCATCCTTATTAATATCGCATATAAGGTACTACTAAAGGTGTGGCTTTTTTTGTAGAACCTTAGAAAGCAGCAAACGGAGCTGCATACGGTGCTATATCTGAATATCGTTCGAAGTACTAAAATCATACTTAATAATCCACTTATTTGGTTTCTGTGGCACTGCTTCGCTTTGCCCAATGGGCACACCCATTGTCACTAATCTCATCTACCAGAAGTTTTATTACGGCTGGACCATATTGAGTTTGTTGTTAGAAGTGTGATCTCAGTTAAGCAGCTAAAAATATTATTGGTACCCTGGATGGACATATCATATGCCGATAAAACATTTGGTTTGTCGGGTAGTCTGTATAGATTAGAGTTCAATCTTTTTCAATATCTAGGCCCAAGATGAGACAGCTACGGGTGGTATATTATAAACCGAGTATAATAAGTTGTAGTTGTTGTTGTTGTGGTAACGACAAAAACACTCCCCGAAGGTTTTAGGGAGTGTTATCGAATTAACAGTCCTTGGCCGGATACTCCCTTGCGGTACTGCCCGACGGTCGTGGTAGCGATTTATGACCAGTGAAACCTTCTAGGTCATGTCACCCCTCCTTCCGTCAGGAAGGAAAAGATGGGTGATGAGAGGTGAGAGGCATCATATCCGTAGAAATTGTCGTTACCACTACCACAACAACAACAACAACAACAACGTATCCGTAGATCAACCATTGAGTTGCACGTCATTACCTTTGCGCATATTAGTCGCCTGCTACGACCGGTATGCCTTGCTCGGGCATATTCTAAACCCCTATCCCGCAGGGGCAGTATAATAAGTAATTTATCGTACTAATTCATGTGTGGGAAACAGCTATTACCGAATACTACTTTGCAATGTCTAGAAGCAAATAAATCGGGCCCGACCCAGATCGATGCACCTTGCTGATGTCGGCGAAAATAGTCTACACCTTTTTCAGTTTATATTCAGAAAGTTACAATTAATATTCAGAAAACTACAATTCGTATTCAGGAACTTACAATTCATATTCAGAAAAGTTCAATTCATTTTCTTTTGTTACTTTCTGAATATGAATTATAACTTTCTGAATAAGAATTGTAACTTTCTGAATATGAATTGCAACTTTCTGAATATAAACTGAAAAAGGTGTAGACGATTGATCAAACATTTAAAACATGAACAGATAAGCTAATGAGTATTGGATAGATGTAGAATTTAATGAATACATTTTTGCTAAATCTATTGATATTTATAACTTTTTGGAAAACTTACATTTTTATTTTGCATATAAATTGGTTCACACATATTATATTTGAAAATTAAAGTTGCAGCACCTATAAATTTATATTTGTATGTACATATTAATGTTCATATGCTAGTTTTGCCTAATGTTTTGTCTACAAAATGTTAGCCGCTACTTCGGCACAGATCTATTTTAGTCTACTCGGCCAGATGCCAACACTTTTCCACTTCCTACAACTATGCTAATCGTATTGGTGTTATAAAAACGATGCCCATTGCAGACGCGTCGACGTCACGAATTGGTTCTATACTTATACAGAAATATGCCACTAATTATGAACTATTTATCGGAGAAGTCACTATAAGCACGTTCAACGCTTACTCAAAAAAAAAAAAAAAACTTCGGCCCCCCACCAAGAATACTGCGATCAGCTCCACTATCAGTAAAACCACGTAAACTTTTAAAAGCATTAACGAGTTCTCAGAATTCGGATGCTGACTAATGCAATCGCTTTTGTTTAGCGTTTTTAATGCATTGGTTATCAGAATGTTTTCTTGTACAGATGCAAATATATACAGAAATATACTTTCATATCATTATTTACAAACAGTTAGCCCCAAGTGTCTCACTTATAGAAGATTGCAACATTGGCTTGTAGCTGTGCTCAAAATGTACTAAAACATATTGTTTGTGTTAGTGTGCAATAAATAAATTATAAATAAATGTATAAATTACAACGAAAAACTTGAATAATTATGCCACTTTACCTATCCGTTGTCCATTCTCCATATTTTCCCAAAGGAAAACTTCTCCAAATCCTCCAAGACCCAATTGCCGCTTCTGCTGCCATGGACCGAACGATCCCCTCACACTATTCATTTTATTAATATTTTAACAAATATAAAACAGCAATTCACAATTTTATCAACGGGCTTTGCTTCCGCGCAAGCTGGCACATCTGACTTTCAAAAATGAATTGTCGGCAAATAATAAGACCTAGTTCATAGTGTAATCAATAAGGTGAAGTTAGCTGTCAGTTGTCTTGCTCTAATTTCTTCTTTGTGCTGTCATTCGGCTATCTGAAAATTTTGAGGCAATGTTGTCCCCGAAAACAGTGTTGTTGTTCTATCAAGGTGTTGCTTTTTTCAGATTTTTACGTGTATGAAAAAGGAATTTCTGGTAAATTTGAGCAACAAACTTTGTATTGCAACATTTCAATATAATTTGACATTCCGCTGCTATTTCTCAAAGAAAAAAATCGTTAAAATTAAAATTTTCCCGTAAAATTATTAATAATGCCAAGACCGAGCTGCGCATTGTGCAAAAAAACTTGGACGGCGGAGGGTTTCAGCCTATTTAGTGCTCCTGTGGAGGAGAAGAGGCTGAAAAGGTGGTGTAAAACCAGCGGGGTAGCACTCACACACAGCTCTAGAGTATGCGAATTGCACTTTTCGAAAAATGATTTTCAGCAAACGAAGAACCGACGTTTGTTATGTAAGGAAGCGGTGCCAATGGCTGTGGAACTGCTGACGTCTTGGGATTAGCTGAGGAAGTACTGCAAATAGTGGGCAAGGCAACACAAGCTAAGTATGGTGATTTAAATATCCATACATAATTGTGTTCACTACAGAGTAATAGACACGTTCAACTCGGTAGAACAACAGTACATATTTGTATAATGGTGCATATGTTTGCACAGTGCAGTTTTCTTTAATTTATGGCTTTTTACTTATGTTTTATAATGCTTATCTTTGCAAAATGCATTCACTTATTACCCTTAATTAAAACTTGTTCTAAAAGTATGTATATATGTATTAACAACACATGCATCTAGTTCTCTTTTGGTCCAGTCTTGGGGCTAAATGGCATAATCTAATAGGTAGTGCTTAGTATTGCACGTGCTGTGTTCAGTTGTCTCGCTTACTTTATAATTGAATACGTCTCACGATTTTCACTGTGCGATATATCTGAAACTGAGGGACTTGTTTGCTTACAAACAGATAAACAAATAGGCGGACATAGCTATATCGACTTAGGTCGATTGCTCTGATCTTCTTCTCATACTTACAAAAATCGGACCAAAGTTATTGGACAGTTGCATATTCCCGAATGGTAAAAAAAACATGTATTCGTGTTGTTTAGAATGTCGGTGTGAAGGTAGATTTGTCCGCACAAACAACTCGACAGGGTTACCCGTACACCGAGTCGGCAGACAGATAGCTCAACAACAACACAAACAATACAACAATTGCATAACAACGAATATTTAATGGTAACCTAATTGCGTGTTATATAGTATATGGTTAAACTTTTTCTTTCTGAAATCAGTCACTTATTATTCGTTTCTCGTACCAGACCCTCCATTTCAAGCCGTGTTGCTTTTTAGTCTGCCAAACAAAATATAACTTATCCAGTCTTTTCGTTTAACTTTTTATTGAAAAACAACGCATTTTATATATATTCGGTAAGTGGTCCTAAAATCAAGAGATCTAAAGTCGATTTTAATATTAATGACTTCCAATAGGTATTGACCTCAAGATACCATAGTTGAGCAATAAAATATCTGCAAATGTAGTCGTTTCACTTTTATATTCACGAATTTTTATTTAATTGTAATCACATCGTATAAATGCAATATGGGTTTCATTGGCTAATTTTTTATATTTTAAGAAAAACCACAAATGAAATATCATTCAATTACGTTAATATGAATTTTTTAGCTGTGCTAGTCATTTTTTATTGCACTTAGCATATTTTTTTTAAATCAAATACAAACATGTTTAATAAATTATTTTCCCCCCTTTCTACCAAAAAGGGCAAAAACTGTTTGGCGTTTCACCCTATTCTCCCTCTACAAAATACATCCCTACCGTTTCAGAGAGCGTTCATTTTCATTCTCTTTTTATTTACTTCACCTTGTGATTCCACTATGACCAAGTTCAAAAGCATGATCCAATAATTTATATGGTCGTTTCCTTCGGCCAACAACAAGAAATTACCGTGTGACGTCGGTGAATTCTTATATCAAAATGCACATGTGAGAGGGAACGCGCAAAAACGATTCGCCTATTTTCTAAGCTTTTCACGTATAACACACACATAAATCACACATTTTCTTAAAATGTTATCACAAAGCACTCGTTAAATATCAATTCACAGCGAATTTTTATTAAAAATAAATAAAACACGAAGCGAACTCAATAGCTTTTCCAAGAACTGTAAACAAAGAATGTAAACAAAAAACAAAGATATGATAGTTTGACATAAGGGGTGGATGAGAAAGAAGAAGAAGCTATATCAAGTGAGACGACCATATAAATTATTGGATCATGGTTCAAAAGCACTGAAAATATTTGCCAGCGCCGAAAGTTGAAACCAAAACAGAATGGACTAACACCAATGTGAATAATATGTTATTGACATTCTCTGTAATGGCATGACTAAATAATTTATATGGTTGTCGTACATGACATAGCGTCTTCTTCTTCCTCATCCACACCTTATGTCAAACTATCATTCATTCATTTTCATTCATTCATCTATTGATTATCAGTATTAGCACAATAAGATCCTGGTTGATCTTTAATAGTGCAACATAAAGTTGGGTATAATTCTTAAAACTGAAAACTTAAAAATTTACATACTATTACAGGTACAATATTGAAAACAACATATCTTTGTTTTTTGTTTACATTCTTTGCTTACAGTTCTTGGAAAAGCTATTGAGTTCGCGTCATGTGTTATTTATTTTTAATAAAAATTCGTTGTGAATTCATATTTGAGTGCTTTGTAATAACATTTTAAGAAATTTTGTGATTTGTGTGTGTGTGTGTTATAGGCGGAAAGCTTAGAAAATGGGTGATCGTTTTTCCGCGTTCCCTCTCACAAGTGCATTTTGACATAAGGATTAAACGACGCCAAATAGTAATTTCGTGTTGTTGCCCGATGGCGTCAACCATATATTATTGAACCATGCTCTTTGACGCAGCATAAACGATGCTTCGCGTTGCCACTTTTCTCAACAGGCGCCATCCGGTGGGTTATACAGCCGTATTTAGATCAATTCTCAAGGGCACAATCCGCTGCATTAACACATGTCAGAATCATTTTAGGTAGATCGGGAGTATCCAAATTATATAAGAAAATAACCCGAACAATATAATAAAATGAAATGTTAAAAAAATTTATAAAATTTTATGAAATTTTTACTGGAAACTGTTCGGTGATACAAAACATTTGCAGCGAAAGACAGCATTTTGACATTTTATTTTGACGATTTCACTCAGTAAAACTTGCAAGTGAAAACAAGCTGATCGTGACATAGTAAAGCAATAACAAAAATTTTAAAGTTTTAGCTATTAACGAATCAAACAAGCAACAGCTATTTTTGCTTGCAAGTTTTTACTGAACATTTGGCGTTTCTAGAGATTTTTAACGCCATTCTCACTTTACTGACACTTTCTTGCAAGTTTTGTCATCGAAAACAACTACTATTCGCCAAAACAAATTTACTTGAAGATAGAATCAAATCTTCTGTCAAAATAACAAACTTCTTTGCAATTTGACATAAGAAGCCGACAAAGCAAAAAATAAACTAATGCTTTGTTGGAGACATTGAACAAGCAATGTAAAATACAAGCAAATATGTAAACTTCATTGCTGATACCTACAAACAGTGTTTACAAAAACAAAATAAATGATTATTCATAAAGAGTATTAAACACCGATGTTTGTTTTGCATTTGTGTTGTGTGAATTAAATAAAATAAAATAGAATAAAACAAAGCTTATTAAAAGAAAGTGAGGGGAAGGACAGGAAAGGTAAGGAAAGAAAAGGTAAGGAAAGAAAAGGAAAGGAAAGCAAGGGAAGGGAATGGAAAGGAAAGAAAGTGAAAGTAAGAGAAAGGAAAGGAAAGAAAAGGGATTGAAAATTAATGGAAACGAAAGGAAAGGCAAGAAAAGAAAAGGCAAGGTAAGAAAAGGAAAGGAAAGGATGGGAAAGAAAAGGAAAGGGAAGAAAGTAAAGGAAGGAAAGGAAGGAAAGGAAAGAAAAGAAAAGAAAAGAAAAGAAAAGAAAAGAAAAGAAAAGAAAAGAAAAGAAAAGAAAAGAAAAGAAAAGAAAAGAAAAGAAAAGAAAAGAAAAGAAAAGAAAACAAAAGAAAAGAAAAGAAAAGAAAAGAAAAGAAAAGAAAAGAAAAGAAAAGAAAAGAAAAGAAGATAAAAGAAAAGAAAAGAAAAGGAAAGTAAAGCCAAGGAAAGGAAGGGAATGGGAAGGAAGTGGAAGTAAAGGAAATGAAAGGAAATAAAAGGAAAGGAAGGGAAAGGAAAGAAAAGGAAAGAAAAGAAAAGAAAAAAAAGAAAAGAAAAGAAAAGAAAAGAAAAGAAAAGAAAAGAAAAGAAAAGAAAAGAAAAGAACAGAAAAGAAAAGTAAATAAAAGAAAAGGGAAAGGGAAAGGAAAGGAAGGAGAGGGAAATAAAGAAAAGGGAAGGGAAGAATAAAACAAATTTAAAATACATACTGTAGAGAGTAAAAGAAGGAATCAAGGAAAACGAAAATATATTAGAGGAAAGGAACGGCAGAGAAAGGAAGGGGAAAAAGGCGAATGAAGGCTATAGCAAATATTTATAACTAATAAATAAAACTAGTAGGAGTAAGCGGCCGCCGTGGTGTGAAGGTAGTGTTGCCGGCCTACCACACCGAAGGTCCATGGTTCGAGCCCTGGTACAGGTAACATCAAAAGTGATTTGAAAAAAGTTTTTCAAAACGGGGTCGCCCCTCGGCAGTGGTTTGGCAAACTCTCCGAGTGTATTTCTGCCATGACAGGCTTCTCAGCAAAAATTCGTCTCCTTTGTACATACCGTTCGGAGTCGGCACAAAACTGTAGGTCCCACCAATTTGTTGGGAAAATTCAAATCGGCACACCACAAATTGGAAGAGAAGCTTGGCGCAAAAATCTCTTAGGAGGTTTATGATGATATACCTGTTGTATATCGCGCCATAGAGAGAGAGAGAGTAGGAGTAAGCAATGGTGTATACACAGAGAATTTATATATATATATATGTATGGATCATGGTATACAGCAACGAATTCACAGTGCTACCACTTAGTGTGAATTCGCTTTGACTTTGTTTAAATTCCCTCTGTAAAAGCACAGATGGTAACCACCCTACCGGGAGCTGTTTGATCAGTGACAACTCAGCTTATACTCAGGTCTAAGGTAGTGAGGCATCAGAATTCGTATAAAATGGCGCTAGTGAAAAATCTGATCATAACATTCCTGTACGTGTGAGTTAACATATTTTTGCGGTAGTGCGCTTCACAATTTATTTAGTTTCAGATATATAGGGCTTCAAATTTTGTTATTCCGCTATTAGAAGATGTACTTTAAACTCTAACGGCTTTTAAGTAACGTACGTAGGATTTCTTATTTACCGTTTCCAGTTCATTCCATTGTGCCTTTTATATTATGGGGCTCGATGTTTCGATAACTAATTTGCTTACATATTGTGGAGCATACTTCCACACAACAAATGAAAACTGTACACAAAAAAATTTTAAACCTGAAGTGGGAAAAATTTATATTTTAATTACTTTAACTTGCGGTTACTGGCAGTTAGTAGACTGCACGATAACGACTACTTGCTATTCGATTTTAAATCAAAGATGTTATTCGAATAATTAAATATGCGGAGAACCCATTGTATTTAAGCGAGCTATTCATTATGTAAGTAAATAAAACCAGAGCATTTATTAATACTAGAGATCGCCCAGTGGTTGAAATTCAACCACCTTCCTTTCTCTGCCGTTCCTTTTCTCTAATATATATTTGTTTTCTTTAATTCCTTCTTTTACTCTCTACAGTCTGTATTTTAAATTTATTTTATTCTTCGCTTTCCTTTCCCTGCCTTTCCTTTCTTTTCCTTTTCTTACCTGTCCTTTCCCTTCCTTCATTGTCTTTCCTCTCCTTCCTTTCCTTTCTTTTCCCGTCCTTCCCTTTCCTTTCCATTCCCTTCCTTTCCTTTTCTTTTTTTCTTTCCTTTTTTTTTACTTGCTTTGTCTTCCTTTGATTTCCTTTCCTTCCATTCCCTTCCCTTCCTTTCCTTTTCTTTCTTTTCCTTTTTTTTCTTTTCTTCTTTTTCTTTTCTTTTTTTTTCTTTCCTTTTCTTTTCTTTCACTTCCTTTTCGTTTCCTTTCCATTTCTTACCTTCCATTTCCTTTCCATTCGCTTAACTTCCTTTCCTTTTTCTCTTCTTTAATTTTCTTTTCTTCTCTTTTCTATTCTTTTCTTTTTTCCTTTCCCTTCCTTTCCTTTCTCTTCCTTTCCTTTCCTGTTCTTTTCTTTCTTTTCCTTTTCGTTTCCTTTCTTTTGTTGTTGTTGTTGTTGTAACGACAAAAGCACTCCCCGAAGGTTTTGGGGGTTGCTGTCGAACTGACAGTCCTTGGCCGGATATGAATCCGGTACGCTCCGGTACTCCCTTGTGCTACTGCCCGACTGTCGTGGTAGCGATTTGGTATGACCAGAGGAACCTTCTAGGTCATGTCACCCCTCCTTCCGTAAGGAAGGAGAGATGGGTAATGAGAGGTGGGAGGCATCATATCCGTAGATCAACCATCGAGTTGCACGGCATTACCTTTGTGCATATTAGTCGCCTCTTACGACCGGTATGCCTACCTCGAGCATATTCTAAACCCCTAAGCCGCAGGGGGGGTTTCCTTTCCTTTACTTCCACTCCCTTCCCTTCCCTTCTTTGTCTTTACTTTCCTTTTGTTTTTTTTTCTTTTCTTCTCTTTTCTTTCCCTTCCTTTCCTTTCATTTCCTTCCTTTGCTTTTCCTTCCCTTTCCCTTACTTTTCTTACCTTGCCTTTCCTTTCTTTTTCCCTTCCTCTTCTTGCCGTGCCTTTCATTTCCATTCCTTTTCAATCCCCTTTCTTTCCTTTTCTTTCTCTTACTTTCACTTCCTTTCCTTTCCATTTCTTACCTTTCCTTTCTAATCCCTTTTTCTCCTTTCCTTTACTTTCCATTCCCTTCCCTTTCTTTCCTCTCGTCTTACCTTTCCTGTCCTTCCCTTCACTTTCTTTTAATAAACTTTGTTTTATTCTATTTTATTTTATTGTATTTTATTGTATTTTATTCTATTTTATTTTATTGCATTTTACTCTATTTTATTTTATTTCATTCACACAACACAAAAACAAAACAAACTCCGGTGTTGAATACTCGGTAATTCTATACGCCCGTACGTAGCTGCTATCATACGTCCAAAATTATCGGGAAAGGTATCAAACGACGCGTTTTGATCTCTGTATCAATAATCCGAAAGCAGAAATTTGCAAATATCTCTGAACAGACATAAAATATCGAATTTCTGCTTTCGGATTATTGATACGGAGGTTAAACCCCGTCGTTTGATACCTTTCCCAATATTTTTGGACGTATATTAGCACTTACTTACGTCGTATAAAATTACCAAATACTCCTTATGAATTTCTTTCTTTTCCTTTCCTTTCCACTCCTTTCCTTTACTTTCCTTTCCATTCGCTTCCTTTATTTTCCTTTATTTTGTTTTTGTAAACACTGTTTGTAGGTATCAGCAATGAAGTTTACGTATTTGCTCATATTTTACATTGCTTGTTTAATTTCTCCAACAAAGCAACTTTTCGTGCTCTCAGGCATTGTTTACGTCCATGATCCTATAATTTATATGGCCGTCTCACATGACATAGCGTCTTCTTCTTCCTCATCCACACCTTATGTCAAACTATCTTATCTTTGTTTTTTGTTTACATTCTTTGTTTACAGTTCTTGGAAAAGCTATTGAGTTCGCTTCGTGTTCTATTTATTTTTAATAAAAATTCGCTGTGAATTGATATTTAACGAGTGCTTTGTGATAACATTTTAAGAAAATGTGTGATTTATGTGTGTGTTATACGTGAAAAGCTTAGAAAATAGGCGAATCGTTTTTGCGCGTTCCCTCTCACATGTGCATTTTGACATAAGAATTCACCGACGTCAAACAGTAATTTCGTGTTGTTGGCCGATTGCGACGATCATACAAATTATTGGATCGTGTTTACGTCTACCAGTAGCGCGATTCACTAACTTTAAACGTTTCGGCAATCGAGATTTTTACCGTAAACGTATATTGCTTTCATTACCGATTGTGCGATTCACTATCTCAGATTTAAAGCTGCCTGGCGACACGCAAGCATATGCTGCTGTAGCCATAGCAACGGGTGGTTGTGTGCGTAATCGGCGCGAACGACGGGTAGTCGTGCTCACACGTACTTGTTGTCGGCTTTCGTTGATGAAAATCAAAAATTTTAGATATTTTCGCTTGACAGCTAGTCTATTTGATCGTTGCCAACGTGTTTGACAAGCATTAGTGTGTTAGTTTTGTGAGAACGTGAAATGAGCAAGCTCGCGGAAGAAAAAGATTTTACGTTGCGGTTTATTGAAACCTACGAGTGCAAGATGCTTTTAACTCTTTTAAGAGGTTCTCATGCGTAAACTGTTTACGTTTTGCATGCAAACTTTTCATCCACAATTTTTATTTTTTTCTTTTTTTCCGCCAAAACAACTGCAGTTACAAGCAATAAAAAATCGTCATCCGATGACATGTTTACGTCCGCACGCTACGAATTTTCAATACATATGGCGCTTGATACTTTATGCTTGTATGGTGGCCGGGCAAACGACAGTCACCCGATTACGCACACAACCACCCGTTGCTATGGCTACAGCAGCATATGCTTGCGTGTCGCCAGGCAGCTTAACAACACTTGTATCAATGTTTTCAATTTGAGAAAAAGTGGCATCACTGATACTGAAATGTCAAAATTTACGAAAAGTTCAAAGAGGAATAGAACAAAAATAATTGTTCGCGCCGATTTTTTATGCAGATATTTCAGCAAAGGGAAGTAGGACAACTGCTAAAACATGCCCAAAAATATCGGGAGAGGCATCAATCAACACGTTTTGACTTCGGTATCAACAATCCGAAAGCGGATTTTCAATTTTTTGTTCCAGTGAAAAGTTATTCGCAAAAAACCCAAAAATGACCCAGGTCCAATCCCAAATAAGGGGCTTGATCCAAGGTATAGTAATTCTATACGACAGCACGTAACTGCTAATATACGTCCAAAAATCTCGGGAAAGACGCGTTTTGATCTCTGTATCAATAATCCGAAAGCGGAAATTAAATAATTTGTTTCAGTTATTAGCAAAAAACCCAAAAATGGCCTAGGTCCGATCCCAGGCCCCCTGATCTAAGGTATTTATGTGCACAACACCTTTCTGCGTAGGCTGCCTTCGGCCACGCTTCAAAAAAATAACCCTTATCCGGTCCAATACCGGCTGCGCGGTCCGGATTATTGATACGAAGGTTAAAACCCGTCGTTTGATACCTTCCCCGATAATTTCGGACGTGTTTTAGCAGTTATCTCCTAAAGGAAACAATTGCCATTTATTGTGATAACAACAACCACATGAAAATGACAAAAAATTCTCAACTTTGGTTGAAAATATCTCCTCACTGAAACCAAAACTAAAAAATGCGCTTCCGGATTATTGTTACCGAGGTCAAGTCGCGTCTTTTAATACCGTTCCCGATAATTTCGGACGTGTTTTAGCAGTTGTCTCCTAAAGGAAACAATTACCATTTATTGTATTTTAGTAAACAAAACTTTAACAGCACAAAAAGAATCTGTGATAAAATAACAATTTACCAATTGACAACGATAAATTATCGAATTTAAAGTAGACAAAAAGTTAGTGAATAGCATAGTTTGTTAAAATTGTTGTTAAGTTAATTTATCGTTGACAAATTGTGTTAAAAAAGATAGTGAATCGCAAAACTGTTAAAATTGTTGTTAAGTTAATTTATTCGTTGACAAATCGTGTTAAAAAAGTTAGTGAATCGCGCTACAGTTGGCATCTTCTTTTGCGAATCGGAGTGGAAGGTAGTGGATGAATGTACTCCGAGAGAGTGGAATGAAGGAAATCGCGTTCGGAGTTGTTTCAAAGTATTAATTACAACTAAAAACTTGAATGTCCGTGTTCAAACAGAGAAACTCGGAGTTGCTTTTATCGGCAATTCTCTTTTGGTGTTGCTCAAGTGTTTCCGATGTTGTTCAAACACGGGAACGAATTGCTTTGGTTGATTATGTTTTGTACTGACATTCTCGCAATACATACATATGTACTAAGAATTTTTGTACTGCGTTGTATGAATATTTTGAATGAAAAGATGTGTTTTCGCTCAAATTAATATAATTGTATTATTTTCTTGGAAATAAACTTTGAAAATCTGTTGATACAATTACTTTTATGTCGTTTAATAATATGTGTGCATGCTAATGTAAAAAAAGGTATGAAGGAAAATGTCAAAATTAATCTGCGGCCAACATAACATAATTGAGACGAACGGTAACACAAAGCGTGTTTCGCGAGCACAAGCAACTCGGTACCCGTCCCCTTCCATCGTCGCCCTCTCTCCCACAAAAAGCAAAAACGCAACTAATTGACGTCAATTTGTATCTGTGTTTGAACACGGACAATATAAACTGAAATTTACATTTTATATTAACTGATAAGGTGTTATAACTACTTTATGTTCACTAATTTGGGAGTTTTATATCTTCACGTTCAATATTGCAGTATTTAAATTTGATTGTTTTATTATTAAATACTTGCAGATTCGGAGTAAGTTGCGCTATTAGTAGACATACACTATGCTCTATAGTCCGTGTTCAAACACAGATACAAATTGACGTCAATTAGTTGCGTTTTTGCTTTTTGTGGGAGAGAGGGCGACGATGGAAGGGGACGGGTACCAAGTTGCTTGTGCTCGCGAAACACGCTTTGTGTTGCCGTTCGTCTCAATTATGTTATGTTGGCCGCAGATTAAGTTTGACATTTTCCTTCATACCTCTTTTTACATTCGCATGCACACATATTAATAAACGACATAAAAGTAATTGTATCAACAGATTTTCAAAGTTTATTTCCAAGAAAATAATACAATTATATTAATTTGAGCGAAAACACATTTTTTCATTCAAAATATTCATACAACGCAGTAAAGAAATTCTTAGTACATATGTATGTATTGCGAGAATGTCAGTACAAAACATAATCAACCAAAGCAATTCCTTTCCGTGTTTGAACAACATGGGAAACACTTGAGCAACATCAAAAGAGAATTGCCGATAAAAGCAACTCCGAGTTTCTCTGTTTGAACACGGACATAGTGCGAATACTTGTTTTTTTCATTGGTCCACTACCAACTCTTCGCACTGACAGTGAGAGCTAGTCACACGAGTAATACAAAAACATGCATGACATGTCTACTCACACAACTACGGCCCTATAGTGTGAATACATGTTTGGCATTTGGGTTAGTGCATTTTTAAACTAATTTTTCTGTATTATAATACATTTTTTTTAAAGTTTTTTTGTTAGACGGTACTGCAGTTTGGCCATACCTTTCCATACATATTTAATTGTTAATACTTTAAATGTATAGTTTGGCCATAAGGTGGGACAATTTCCCCACAACTTGGGCATTTATATTATAGATTTTATTGAGAGCTATCCAATAAAGTTAGAGATACATTTTTACTTTGGGCTGTGGTTATTTAACTGTTTTAAATCTTCAAATTACTATTTTTTAGACAAATCTTCAGCTATTGTATAGCTATATTATGATATTGTTTCCGTGTACTTTTGAATGGTATGAGCTATTGTAAATGTGTAGCACAATTTCAATATACATATAGGTATGTACATTTAAGAAATATATTTTGAAATTATTTTAGTCCTTATACATAATACAAATGTATATATTAGATATTAAAAATCACTAAACAAATAGATAAATATATAATTTAATTTTTTACAGAGGAAATAGTTCATTATATGTAAAGCTATCCAAAATTTTACTTGCGACACTGCTAAATTTCTTTTCCAAAGCGCGCTCGATGGGCTGAATAACTTCATTAGTGAATAGCTCGAAATTCTGATTGATTGTCTCGTTGATAATATCACCAAGCGTTTTATCATTTCCAAAAAGGTTTTGTAAATGAATACTTCCGCTGCCAGTGCGTATTTTCACAGCTAAATCTTTGAGTCCGATCATTTCAACATCTTTGACGGTTCTTACATCAAAACTCACCTTTACAAAGGCATAAAAGTTAGCTGTAAATATAACGGAATCAACTTTTTAGTCTCATTGTGGGCAACCTTATTTTGTAAGGAGAAATTGGTTTTAATCTCTCAAAAAAGATTACAAGGGTTTCTTAAGTCCTACAAATGTGTTCTGGGAGAAAATTCGTATATCGGATAAGGAGATTCGTGGGCTCAATTTTTTTCTTAAATTCAATTGGGGCATATGCTTAAACTTCATCGAAATCAATTTTTGCAAGATGCAGCGTGGGTATGTTTAACGATTATGGCATCAAGGCGTGAGTTCGCCGATTTTGAAATTCTGGGTGATAGAAATAGTGCCTGCAATTCTGCCAAAAAATCCCTCGGATGACGAAGGGTTCAAGTCCAGGAGAATTCCCGCAGTGATATTAATAGCGACCTGGTAATCGGTGTATATACAAGCCGTTATCCGGTCGTCGTGATTCTGAGCCAGATAAAAAATTTTACAGGTAAATGCAATAACAACGCTTTTAGCCAGGTTTTATTGTGGTTTAATTTGTGAGCCAAATAATTTTTTTTAGTATGGACGCAAAACCTTTTGATAAACCAAATTTTTCAATAACAGATGCGCTATTAACATGCTTCTGCGCGGGGTGTTCAGGTTGAGGTATTTTTTTGGATTTCAGGAAAAAGATTCAAATTTATATAAGTTGTTTCGTTCCCCTGATCATGAAATATATTATTGAGTTCTCTTATTTGGATATTATTAACTGGAATGAATGTACCTATATTATTGAAATTAACATATTACCATTGCATCCTTAAAACGTATTTTCTGATTTTTGTACTAAATACAAGTATTTGGGGTATTTTTTTTTTTTAAATTCTGGTTGACCTGGGTCTATATGCAATGAGAAGCAAGCGCGCTGACATCTGCTTCTGAAGTATATTAATTCATTCATTTTTAATAATATTTAATCAATGGATGGGAAAGTTTGCATCCTTCCTAGTTAGTGATAGAGATGGTAAACCTGATACTCCAAAGAAGTAAGGAAAATGCCGAACTACCCTCCCAGCAGTTCAAATGCGAAATTAAAAATACATCAACTGTTTAGATTGGAAGTAAAGTGTGCTCTTCCTAATCTTCACATCGACACCCAATATTGGCAGCAGAGAAAGGCGGGACCCCACTCAGTTGGGCGCCAGTTACCGGAAAACGCTTATCAATGATCGTTCTGATTTAAGTTGGAGATTCTGCTCTATTGAACAAAGCAGCAAAATAAGGAGCATCCTTATGTAAGTATGCATTTTAAAGAACCAAGTACTTATATATGCCGTCTTAACTTACTAAAGTTTCCAGTGAATGGACCATTACCGCGCAGCGTTAAACCCAATAATTGACCATTAATATTGTAATTGCCTTCACCATGCAAATACGGCAAAATCAATTCAAAGTCAAAACGTTTTGCATCTTCCGAAGCTCTGAAATAATTTAAGTAAAAAGTTATAAATTACTTACAACAAAATAAATATTTAACAATTCGAAACAACAAACCTAATTTTTTTAATTTCAAAATTCGAAGAACCCCATACGTTTAGCTTTTTCACTTTAACATTAATACCATTGGAGCCGCCTTCTAGTATATTCAGATCCCCAATAAAAAGCGGTTCCATTGCGGGCACACTCAATTCTTCTATACCGTTAGCCAGGTGTGGTCTTATCGAATGTACTGTTTGCTTAACACATTCTGCTATCTTTGGATCACTTCGATGGCATGTTTTTATATAGTCAGCTGTAAGCAAATGGGGAAAATTAATAGTTTAGCTGAAAAGATATTCAGTGCTTACGAAAGTTGACTTACGCATTTTTGCAGCAAATGTAGAACAAAAGATTGCACCGATCAATACTATGCTGAATAGTAAAACTTTAGGTTCCATGGCTTTAGGTTTGTATGTATGGGATCTGTAAAAAGGAGTTTGTTGCAAAAATAGTTTTAGAATCAAAACACTTTGCTTTATTAATAGCACTGCCAAAATAAAATGTAACCGCAAAAAGCCTTTCTCACCAAAACTATGTGCACTACAACTGAAAACACTTTGTTTCGGATAAATTTTCTTCATTTAGTGGCGCTTAACTGTCTAAGGGCCGTTTTGTTAATGCCTGGTTAAGGTTAATCGGCAGTTTAATTGACATATTTTGTTTGATTAATTTTCTAATTTTAATTTTCTAATTTTCACATAGCTCTAAGAAACTTAATGCAGATGCTGTATGGCGGTATAACCCGCGGACATAAATCGCTAGTTGTGTTCTGGCAGGGAAGGTTACGTGTAAATACGATTTTCGATAATTTTCGATATAATTTAGAGCCGACACCTTGTCATAGTATATGTCTACTAGTAGCGCAACTTACTCCGAATCTGCACACACACACGAACCACACAGGGTGCGTTGTATGCAATAATAAAATAATCTAATTTAAATACTGCAATATTGAACGTGAAGACTTAAAACACCCAAATTATTGAATATAAGGCACTTATAACACCTTATCAGTTCCTACAGAATGTAAGTTTCAGCTTAAATTGAAATTTTTAGTTGTAGTTTTTACTTTAAAACAACTCTGAACGCGATTTCCTTCATTACACTCGCTCGAAGTACATTCATCCACTGCCTTCCACTCCGATTCGCAAAAGAAGATGCCAAACTACATAGTACGGGTAAACAATGCACCTTATTTATTCCTACTAGTTTGGCATCTTCTTTTGCGAATCCGAGTGGAAGGTACCATAGTATATATCTACTAAAGGGTGTTTTTTTTAGGGGTATAGAACTTCGAATTGAAATAAAACACAAGAAAATCGTTTTAAGGTCCATCAATTTGGCTTTATTGGAAGGATAATTTTATGCCATTAATGTTTAAATATGATTTCGGGCATGTGGCCGCCGCGGCTGGCTCGAATAAAGCCAATTCTACAGGTCCAATTTTCAACCACTTTTTCGAGCATATGGGGCCGTATGTCGGCAATAACGCCACGAATGTTGGCTTCCAATTCCCCTAACGTTTCTGGTTTGTTGGTGTAGACGAGCGACTTCACATATCCCCAAAGAAAATAATCCAATGGTGTCAAATCACACGACCTTGGTGGCCAATTGACAGGTCCATTCCGCGAAATTATGCGCTCATCGAATGTTTCCTTCAATAAATCGATTGTGACGTGCGCTGTGTGGCATGTAGCGCCGTCTTGTTGGAACCACAACTCATCCACATTCATGCCATCCAATTCGGGAACAAAATAGTCGGTTATCATGGCTCTATACCGGTCTCCATTAACGGTAGCTGCCCCTCCAGCATTATTGCGGAAGAAGTATGGCCCAATGACTCCACCAGCCCATAGAGCACACCAAACAGTCAGATTTTGTGGATGTAATGGCGTTTCAAGGGTCTCATGTGGATTCTCTTCACTCCAAATGCGGCAATTTTGCTTGTTGACGTAGCCATTCAACCAAAAATGAGCCTCATCACTGAACAAAATTTTGCGATGAAAATCAGCATCGAAATCAATCTCATTTTCGGCCCATACACCAAAATCACGACGCATTGCATGGTCTCGCGGCTTTAATTCTTGCACAAGCTGGATCTTGTAAGGTCGCAAGCCAAGATCTTTGCGCAAAATCTTCCATAAAGTTGATGGACAAAGCTCCAATTGCTGTGCACGGTGGCGAATCGATTCATTCGGGTCCTCTTCAACACTTTGCTCTACAGCGGCAATTGTTTCTTCGGTGCGCACTGTTCGACGTCTCTGCGGATGCGTATTATCACATAGAGTAAACGTAGTGCGAAAACGATCCATGGTTAACCGAATTAATTGCTCTGATGGACGATTATGTCGACCATAAAATGGACGGAGCTCACGGTAAACTTCGCGAACTGAACCATTATTTTCGAAATAAATTTGCACGATTTGCAAGCGTTG
Source organism: Merzomyia westermanni (assembly GCA_949987695.1). Classification (NCBI taxonomy): domain Eukaryota; kingdom Metazoa; phylum Arthropoda; class Insecta; order Diptera; family Tephritidae; genus Merzomyia; species Merzomyia westermanni. The sequence continues at coordinate 36,681,328 of OX465288.1, forward strand.
TTCTTTTGTCAACCTGTTCATGATGAAATGGCAAACCAAACTGAACATAAATGACATTAGAGTTGCCAGATTTGACCACAAAATGCCAGTTTTATCTCTATTCGAAAAACAAACCTGTAAAAAAACACCCTGTAGTAGCGCAACTTATTCCGAATCTGTATACACACACAAACCACACAGGGTGCGTTGTACGCAATAATAAAAAAACCAAATTAAAATACTGCAATATTGAACGTGAAGACATAAAACACCTAAATTATTGAATATAAAGCAGTTATAACACCTTATCAGTTCCTGCGGAATGTAAATTTCAGTTTAAATTAAAGTTTTTAGTTGTAGTTTTTACTTTAAAGCAACTCTCAACGCGATTTCCTTCATTACACTCTCTCGGAGTACATTCATCCACTGCCTTCCACTCCGATTCGCAAAAGAAGATGCCAAACTAGTACGGGTAAACAATGGAAGGTACTCCGAGGGATTGTAATAAAGGAAATCGCGGTTGTTTTAAAGTAAAAACTGCAACTAAAAATTTTAATTTAAACTGAAATTTACATTCTGTAGGAACTGATAAGGTGTTATAAGTGCTTTATATTCAATAATTTGGGTGTTTTAAGTCTTCACGTTCAATATTGCAGTATTTAAATTTGTTTGTTTTATTATTGAATACAACGCACCCTGTGTGTATCGTGTGTGTGTGCAAATTCGAAGTAAGTTGCGCTACTACCCAGTAGGACGCCGAAGCTGCCAATCATTAATACTTTGAACACTACTTTTTATGTGCGGACTTCTTTCCATGACTATTCCCCATGACAACGCACGGCGATGGCCGCCTTCGAATGAGTGACTTTCGCTATAAAAAATAGCAATGAAGAAAAATCGTTCGTAAACGATCGTGGCTACATGCTTACAAAGATGCTTTTTTCATCTGGTAGTTATGATAGAAGAGGTAGGTAGAAAGAAGGTATAATTGGGCATTTATGAACCAGCTCAGTATATGGCCGCTTTGTTGCTGAAAAGGCACGAGATCTCATTTCATAACTGGCAGCTTCACGTATTAGTTAACAGTTTTGCTTTTCTTTGTATCTAATATTTGTTTACGTTATGTTTATAGATTTATTTAATTTAAAAAGTTATATTCTCCAATTAAAGTAGATGTAAAAAAAAATATAATTAAAAGTATTAAGTAAAAATGTACAAAAAGGTTTTTGTAGCGGCACTTTTCACGATCATAACTTTTGCTTTCGTTTCTCATACTTGTCATTAAGATGCTCAATTCGCAGCTGCTCACTGCCTTCATTTGTTATCTGATAATTTCGGCTACACCTATTTTAAGGCTGTAGTAAGTTGGAGATTTGTACTCAAAGTTTTGATGACGAGGCAATACAAATACTTGCGATCAATCTAACATAATTATTTATCCTGGTATGCATAATATTCGCAGGACCTAACAAAAAGTCCTATACTCTGGCCGACAGAGATTGATTGTTGATTTCAATTTTGTTTTCGAAATGTTTTGCGTCAAAAAAGAATGAGTTCGAAATTATGATTGTATGTAAATATTTTTTAACATAAAATAAATAAGTTACCTAAACATGAATTTTTTCAGTTTCGTTTAGTTGATGGCTGACTCAGCATCGAAATACGTCAATTAAACCCCGGTTAGTGTTAACCGGCTTTTGTGAAAGCGGCCCTTAAACTGTTCCAAATATGTATTTTTCGCAATTTATTTTATTATATTTAATACTTTATGTCTATATTAAAGGTGGTCATGCTTAATAGTATGCGAATTTCTTATTACTCTTTATCACATACAATTTTAACTATTTCTTACATCGTTGCCTGGTTAACCCCACTACATGCATTTTTCGGTATCAAATATTGGCAAAGAATATATAACTAACACAGAATATGGGGGATAATGAAAACAAAGATTGCGCAATAGAGAATAAAATGCAAACGCGAACGAAACTCCTTGTAAAAAAGTGCTTATATTGTTTATTAATTCTTATGAATTAGTATGTGTACAAAATTTTAGGTATTTTCTGTCCACAAATATATCTACAAAACACGTAATTCTTCGCGGTTACGCGACGTAACCAGCTATTTTGGTGGTTACGAAATTGAACTGCAACTTAAGCCGGAAGAATACCAAAAGAGTGTAAAAGTTCCCAAACTATTTATTTGCCGGCAAAACGAATGTTGTTACCACACTAAAATTAGGCCGTAAGTGGTATATACTAAAAAAACCTGAATGTAATAGAACATTTATACAAGCAACATCAAGTATCTATTTTGTTAGTTCAGCCAAAGGGATGTCATCGTCATTGAACCTTTTTATTTTTATTAATGGCTTTAATACTTTAAATTATACAAATTTATCATATTTTGACAATAAATTACAATAAATATTTTTAACGGTTTTACGCTATTTAAAAAAGAAGACCCATTTTTATCAGCGATTGAAAAGTCGCATAAATTTAGATTGGTTAAATTTGAGCCCCAGAAATCGATCTCCATCTGTACAAATTGTGTTTGAACATACAATTTGTAAAATTATGGTTATTTTAAATACCGGCCACAAAGAGGTTTTAAGCCTTTTGGCATATGTTAGGGCTATAAAGGCCATATATAAACTATCAAATTAGGGAAGTATCAATACAGATTTGTTATTATACTTTTATTTTAGAAGACTTGATTAAAAATCGTAATTCGCGTTATACAAAAAAATCGCTAAGAAAAATTTAACCCAATTAGCTGTAGTAAAAACAAAAGAATCAGACGAAAGGGCCGACCCGTCTAATAGATCATATGGATTTTTAGATAATTCTCATCAAGATCTTCGATTTTAAGAGGAAAAACATGCATTTCCGTCGCTTGCGTTACATACCGAAAATAACTCTATATATTTATTAATATCTTCGGAACTATAAGTAGTCTGTTGATGAAACTTTGTCAAATTTTTTATCGAGATATCAGTAGTTATTACTATGTTTGGTGGATTGCTAGTATTTAACATGGCATTTGTGTCACGGATCAGTTGAATGAGTTGTTTGTGTATATATGTGTGTTTATAAATGTGTGTCTGTGCTACCAAGCAAATAAAGGTTGGCAGTCAAAAAATCTACTGCAAAAAACTAAACGAACAGAGCTTCTATACGGGTCCGAAATTGATGCAGATAAATATCAAGATCACAACGTTGTTATTGCATTTACATGCAACATTTCTTTCTGGATCTGGATCACTCCTGATTAGAACACGCCTATTATTACTTGAAACTGTTCAAATGGAAGTTATGCGCATGAGCCGGCTTTGATAGTGGTAATGCATTCTAGTAGCGTGTGAAAAAAATAGTATCAAAGGGTATCACAAGAGTCACTATCCCCTTTGCACAAATTGTGCATAAAAGTTATAAAATCACAGTTTAGTGGTGAAAAGGCCAACTAATAGAATATAAGGCTTGATGTATTTATTACTTTAAATGACAAACAGCCATTCAACTTATACTATTCACAAAAATGCTAGAAAAACAATAAATTGATATTGAATTCTTAAAATAGTACAAATTGTATTATTTTGAAGGAAAACTTTAATAGTTTTTTTTTATTTTTTCCGAATCTCAGGGATATTTTTTTTATATTTTTTTTGACTGTTTTGAATTCGCGAGGCCCGAAACAAAAAGTTGTAATTTTCGATGTTCACTTGATGCCAAGGACCTTATCTGTCAAAATTCTGGTTGCTTTGAACTTTTTGTGAAATATTCGGACACTTAATTCATCAACAACAGTCAACGATATTCGAAATTTTAAAACTACCACAATTTCCAAATTGTATCTTTTTTGTTTTTTTTTTTTTTGTTTCACGAGTGTTATTAATAACAGCTCCTGCAACTGGGGGTTTTCACTCCTAAACCTAATTTATTTTAAAAGCTTATAATCTTTCTAATATTTCTCAACTAAATACATTTTTTAACCTTTTTTTTATCAATCACTCACGTTTTTATAATTTTTTTTTATACAAATTTGTTTCACAGCAAATTAAACAGATAGTTTGTAATTTCGATAATTTTGTACAAGGCCGAAAACGAGACAGAAATTAAATGTATAGAACTCGCAACGAGCGCGAGCTTAGCTTGAGAAGAACCCGTCGTAAAGAACACCGCAACGAACTGAAACGAAACAAGTGCGAAACTTTGCTTTTTTATAGAAGTTCTAAACGCGCCAGAGTGGGGTTGTGTGGCTGAACACAGTATCAATAACTATCGTGTGGCTGGTTGTAATACAACTTGGGTGTATGTAGTATGGCTATGTGTACGTGTAAACTTAAATGCATATGTTTGTGTGGATATCAGAGCTCCCGGATAACTCTCAAGCACTTCAAATTTGAAACACACGCTTGCTAAAAATCAACTCGAGAGTATATGCTTGACGATTAGAGAACGTACTTGTACCGAGCCCAACACATGGCTCCGTCAAGCTTGAAAGTTGCCTTTCCGACACATTCATAGCACGACAAGGCTTTAACCTGATAACGGTAAACAAAGGAAAAACGAAAAACTAGCTGTCATGAAATAAAAAATTTAAGCACATGCCATGACACTGTTGATAGTTACGAATTTGAAATCATAAGGGACTTAATATTTTTGGGAACCAACGTTAGGGCTGAATGCAGTTCGCAAGAAAACGCTCAAACATTTTTATTTATTTTTTCACTCTCTCTCTCTATGGCGCAATCCTAAGAGATTTTTGCGCCAAGCTTCTCTTCCAATTTGTGGTGTGCCGATTTGAATTTTCCCTACAAATTGGTGGGACCTACAGTTTTTTGCCGACTCCGAACGGCATCTACAAAGGAGACGAATTTTTGCTGAGAAGCCTGTCATGGCAGAAATACACTCGGAGAGTTTGCCAAACCACTGCCGAGGGGCGACCCCGTTTTGAAAAACTTTTTTCAAATCACTTTTGATGTTACCTGTACCAGGGCTCGAACCATGGACCTTCGGTGTGGTAGGCCGGCAACACTACCTTCACACCACGGCGGCCGCCGTGATGCCAAATTTGAAGTTATTTTTATTTGAAAGTTTGTAACTATATGGATTTCCCTAAGGATTTTCTTTATAAAATGTTTTTCAATGTGCATCCCGCATGATTTAATTCGAGTCGGGAAGGTTTGTTTGATCGTTTTCTTACGAACTGCATTCAGCCCCTTAACACCAAAAGTAATGCCAGCCGAAAAATTGAACACAGGATCAGGAGTAGCTAACTCTCTCATCACACTTGAAGAATTTGAGAGAAAAGTTCTCCCAAAGATTTATAGTTGCCAATGGCAATTATCGAAGGGCATTTAAAAATGAAGGGCGTTTGAGAATAAAACAGCGAATTGAAAATCCCAAAGTTTCCACTGGACGAATCGTATTATGCGAACGAAGGCTTAAGGCAGGTTTCTACCTTGTGAGATCAAAAAAATAGCTTTTTTTTTTTTGCCAAAAGAGCCAACAATTGATTTTTTTTTTCAAAAGCTCATAATTTTTGCATTTTTCACGTTTTCTTTTTCGTTCTAGTTCCACGGATGCGGAAAGGTGTACAGATTAAGAAAATATTTTTTGTTTGCGTTTCAGATTTTATTTACGGACACTAGGACTTCCACCATGAGGACGAGTAGTCGCCGACCTGCCGCCATCATTTAGTACCCCTTTACTTGGATCAACAACAACAAACTTGTGAAGCTTCATTAAACTTAAATTTCATCCTTCTACCTATTATACTTTCCGAGAAAAAAATTCCAGAAAAAAACATCAGGTTTTCGGGCCAACAAGGTAGAAACCTGCCTTAAAACGGTTGATAACCGATACTAGATGGCCCTGATATTTTTACCATTGTAGTGCAGTCACGTGCGTCCCTTCTCCTTTTGGTGGGAAAGCGAGTTTCGATTTCCAGGAATAACCAAAGGATACGATAGGAGACTAAAATATGGAACTTATTTTGCATTATCTTAGATTTGATGCTTTGTTTTTGAACTACACAGATGCCTGTCAACCATTCATATTCCCGTGCCACGGGAATAGTCCTATAGTTTAGTAATTTTTGACTGTGTTATTACAAAACAAATAAACGAAATCAGAAATATGTGTTCCTGAAGCAAAAACAAATAGATTAATTTAAATATTACTAATAAACGAACCATAGCTTGTCTGTATAACCAAGGATTTAAACCGAATCGTAACCTATTAGAACCGATTAATTTTTCAAAACTAAAACTGCATCCGTTATTTTGATTTGAAAAAGAACAAAACCGAAACTGTTTCAAAAGGCGGAGCCGGTTCCAAACGGGGTTGACTTTTTTTTAATATTTAACTTCATTTTGTGGACACATATTTTCTTTTACCAGATGGTACACTGGCTTATTTTCATCGAAGATTGTCGAGCAAGGTTACAAAAGACGGACTTTCACCTCAGTATCAAAAAACTGAACAGATAGAGTTATTTTTTTAAATCACGACCGAAGACCGCTGGTGCATAAGGATATTCTGCCGAGAACTACTATGGACCACATTCACTGTGACTGAATACAGATTTAAAAAAAAAATCTAATATTTTTCTAACAAAAAAATATGTTACTTCTAAAAATTTTTTTTGGCTAAATTTTATCCATAGATGGCAACGATACTGGCATCGACGCCGAAACGTGTTACAAAACCGTAACGGAAACCGTAGCGTTATTTAAATCGGTTTGATACCTTGTGAAACCGATTGTGACCGATTATGACAAATAATTCATAACATAACCTTTATATAGCAGGTTGTTAGGGCGATAGAGGATCTTTAACAGGGTTAATAGCAGTTTTCGATCGAATATGTAGCACAGAAGATTTTTGAATAAAACGAAGCGCTTTCTTACTTTTTAAAAACTATAACTTCGCGATATCTCAAAACCTATAGCGTTTTTTGAATTTTATCTTCAGAATCGGAATCTGAAAGTTTTTTTGCGTAATAAACATGAACCAAGTTTATGGATATCAGTTTTTTCATACATACGTACATATATTCGGCTGCACCTGAATGCATATGATTGTCAAAAATTTCAAATGTGCTAGTTATGAAAGTTATCCAATTCGAGTGAAATTTTGCACAGCTTATATTTAGACCATAATATATCATATTCTGCCCGCAATTTGTGATATAACAAACAGATTAGTTAACACATTTGTAGTTGTCACTTCGAACCATAAGCTGACTTTAATATACACCATGATTAATGCCAGAAGTTTCCCTCGATCCATTTATTTATCTTCTTTTTGCTTTTGGCATAGGGTCATACTAACAATTAGCGGATACAGGGGGGGCGGGGCGGAGATGGGGGCGATCCCCCCTCAGACCTGAAAAATATTGGACATGCTAATTTGCCCGAAATTCAAATGCATTTTTTTTAGATTTCCGTAAAATTGAGAGCGAATGAAATCTTTCTTCTCTTCTTTTGTCTGCGTGCCTAGCGTTAAATGTAAATGTATAATAAGTGTATTCTCTCAAAAAAGACCGACAAAAAATCAATACCAAAATCCGCTGTAGAAGTTTTAGATCACTGCGACGGAAATGCTTTTCCACTGATAAGGCTACACTGCCAGTCGGTAATGCTTCTCCAGAAAGAAGTTTTTCTCCCCCTCTGCGATTAAACACATGGTTACGAACAACTATGACTGAAGAGAGGCTCATTAGTTTAGCACTTTAACATGTACATTAGGATATTAAAATCGCCGTTGAAAACATTATAGAGAGATTCGAAAAAAAAGGAAGCGAAACATTGATTTTATAATGTAGAATTGTATCATAACAGCTTGACGCTAATTTATTAAAAATAATAATGTATGCTGTTTCAAAAACATCTTTGTAACAAAACTACATTGTCTAAGCTTTATGGAGGGCGAGTAGTTTTTTTGAGTTATTTTTTTGTATATTATTTTATTATTTGTTCAGAGAGTAGAACGGGGGGTGCGGAGCACATGTTGCATAAGGGGCAACCTTTGAGTAATATTTATTTAATTATTTTATTTATATATTATGATTTGTTCTATATAGAAGTGGGGTGCGTTGCACCTGTTACACCTTGTATTTATTAATTGGGGGCGAGCACTGTTGGCTCTGAGGCATTGCACGGGATTGGCTTCCTCATTTCCGTTGTGAAAAACCCCCGATTTGGGATCGGAAAGCATAAACTATATCTTTCGAATATTTCATTAGCTGATTGCGAATTTCATGCAATACAAATGAAATAAACGAAAGAAATGACTACAGCTTATGCCGCTTAAACATACATATTTAATCTGTCGACGAACAGATTAAAATTTACTTAATTTCACTAAACATTATTGTTCATCTCTTGTTTTTTTCATTGCTCCAATAAATATAGATTCAAGATAACTCCACTTAGTTAAAAGACACAAGTGAAACTCGCTTATCAGAAAGAACCTACCTTTACCTGTATAAAATCATTTCCTGATTGCTTTTTGTTCGAAAGCTAATTTGAGTGCTTAAAGAGAAATTCCTTACGTTTATTCGTAATTATGTCAAAATGGTGTTCTGAAATTAATCATTCATTTATATTTATTACTGACTTTCATGGCAATTTGGATTTTAAGCTTTCAGCCATGATCGCCCCCCGCCCCCCCTCAACTGTATCCGCGCCTGATACTAACTAATCTTATATAGCAATAGCTTAAGCTGCAGACAAACTTCCTTATCCAAAAATATATAGTCATCACTATGACATGTAGTTAACCATTTCTAATGTCATTGATTTTTGTTGACTTAACCTAAAAAAATTGGTAATTTCATTTGAAGCAAGAAAATGCAAACAAATTGCTAATGACATACACAGTGACTTAATCAACTCAAAAATAGCAGACAACCAAAAAACAATTGATTTGCTAAGGTATGGTTATGGTATGGCACCACTTTACACTCTTTCACTTTTCCGGTTACCTCTTATTTTGGAGCACTGGTTACACTTACGCTACACACGTACGCGCTACAACTGCAATAATGCAGTTACATTGATGACGGTTGAGGAGATACCTAGAACGTTGGTAATAACAATCGCTAAACTTAGCCAAAATTAAATTTTGCTAAAATCAAAGCAAATATTGTGCACGCAAATAATTCTGTAAATAACTGTATGTGTGAGCGTGTACTACAACCAAAATATTTCACAATACATAAGAAAGCATCATTCAACTTGTGCTGATGAAAACAAGTAGGTAAGATTTATTTCTAGCTTTTGAAATTATACAATTAAATGAAATGCATGTTAAAGTCGAGTCATTGGATGCTCCATTGCACGCAAACACCCACACACGCACGCACACATATACACATGCACTTATGAACCTAAAATTGTCAACGCAATTGACAAATTGATTTGTATTTGTTTTCGCTTTTTATTTTGCTATTTTATAGCATTTGCGTAGTACGGAAGCTGCACGGGATTTACGATTGGCGGCAAATCGCGCTCCCCACCCACAGCAAACATACAAATGTACACATTTTTATACACAGCTGAGCGTACTAATTTTATTAGCCTAACGGTAGGTTATGAAGACAGTACCGAAACGAGATAAATATATAAGTAGACTAGAGAAATTGCCTAAGCCATATACTTCCACCGTCTGTGAACACTATAAATTGAGCAAATCTTATTGAAAGTGGTATGCAGCTTCCTTGGCACTTATTCTCTGCCCAAAATGAATAAAATCGGATACAAAGCTCCGCCGATTTTTTATTCTTTATAAATCCAATGGAAAACACAAAAAAAAGTGATTATTTAGCACATAGTTCACAAATAATAACTATATTGCAAAGATTGAAAGTGTGTAATGCAACTAATTGAAATCGAAAAAGAAGAAGCATACGAGCGCTGCCCCTGTCATGATATCAAAGTCGTGCTTGGCGACTTTGACGCCAGGGTGGATAAAAATGGTGTATTTGGCCCCACTGTCGGGAAGTTCAGTCTCGACTTCGGTGGTGCCCGAAACATGGTCATATCCAGCACTATGTTTATGACCAAGAAGATCCATCAGGCTACATGGCTGTCCCCGGTTCGAAAAACACGCAACCAGATCGACCACGTTGTGATAGACGTACAGCATGCTTCCAGCGTTTTGGCCGAGATTTATGCCCACTTGCAATGTTTTGAAACAAAAATTAACTCAAGCAAAGTGGATCTAAAAGCTTTTACAATTGACATACATATTTAAAGAAAAAATTATTTCAAAATCTCACAGCTGAGTATATAATTGGCGGTTTCCCCCGAACTTAACCTCCCTTACTTGTTTCTATATACGAATTAGCATAGTCAAAAAAAAGAGTATTCAAAAGGTGTAAATATACACATGGCTTTAAGCCTCTATTTTTGTTCAATCTGCTGCTGTCCCGCTTTATTTGGCCTTAACGCTGCAGCAGTGCGAATGGGACTTTTTGTGTTTTTCGCTGGCAACAACGGCAATTAGTAGCTACTTTTGGCACATAAACTCAGTAAATTTGCTAAGATTAAATTTGTTAAGTGCATAGCAAAGATACATATACATAGTACATACATACATACGCATAAATACATATGTATGTACATGAAAATACGAAAATTCAAGCCATTTGCTTTGATCGCGCTTGGCATTACAACGAATTTGGCTGGGGTTGTAGGGCGTATGAGTAACATTTGAATAATTTTGTATGTACTTTGCTATGTATTTCCTGTGGTATGCATGCAAATATGTAACTTGATGCGTTTGTTTACGTTTATATCCCATTTTAACAAATTTATATGGTTGTAGAAGTCCATAAATGTATAGGACATTATAGTTTTACTAAGCTTTTGGCAAGTTCTACTGCTGTTACCTTGTAGGAGAATGCCTAGTTCCGAACTTGTATATTCGGAACCATTACTAGTTTTTTCTCCCCCTTGCTTTAACTATTTATAAATAAACTAGCAGCCTGTCCACGCTTCGGTGCGCCTCAGAACTTATAATAGGGGAGTGCGAGTTTAATCATTATTTTGATAAAATTAAAGAAATATACACATAAGTAGAAAACGTATTCATATATTTACATTGAAAAATAACATTTGTATGGAAGATGGCACGCCCCCTTTTCTTATATCCCACATTTTCCTTGAGGTGCTAGAGATTAACCTCATATAATTCCCTTCCGACTTTCATTGTTCTAACATAAAGACCATATTTATTTTCATAGAAAAATAACATTTGTATGGCAGCTTTTCTGTTATCGTCCATTTCTTGGGATATGTTAGCGACTAATCTCATCTAGTTCCTCACCGAATTTCAACTTTCTAGCATGAATACTTCCAAAGATATGCAGTATCAAACAATTTATCGGCCTAACGATGCCACGCTTCTCAATATATTGAAATAAAAAGTATCCTATATTTTCATTTGAAGAATCTTTTAAGTCGGCAGAGTCCATTCGGTCAAAGTTTGTTACACAAGAAATATATATAATAGATAAAAAAAAAATATTTGGCGCCATATACCTATGAAGAGGTTAAGACCGAGGACTTCTACGAATTTGTGGTGTGCTGCTTCGAATTTTTCCTACAAAGTGACAGGACCTACATGATTTATGCCAACTCCGAACGGCAGCTGCAAATGCAGATACATTTTTTTGCTGAGAAACTTTTTCATCGCAGAAATACACTCGACGAGTTTGCCAAACCACTGCTGAAGGGCGACCACGTTTTTGGAAGTCCTTTTTACAAACATCTTTGATGTTACTTGTTCCATCACTTGAACTTGGGACCATCGGTGTGGTAGGCCAGCAACACTACCACCATACCACGGCGGCTGTCTTTAGCTATTAACTAACTAATCAAATCGTGTTTAGTTTGGAATTGGTTAGCTTTCTGGAACTATTTCGTTGGTTCCGATCCGTGCCAAATTTTACATATCCGTTCTCTAACAATTACACCCTGTACTACGACAGTTCTGACCCATTCCATAAATATAGATATTGGCACTACTGCCTCGTGACAAAATTTTTCGATAGACTAGTAGAACTTAATTCCTTAAACGCATTTGGAGACTAATTTATTTGATGACAAAATCATTTCATTTTATCAAACATGGGGTCTATCGGCAATTCCGACGGAAAAACCGAAGGGGTAAATATAATAGATCATTATAGAATTCAATCCATATAAACGGAGCTTGGCAATGAATTTCGATAAAGTTGATAGATATCAGAAAATTCTATTAAAATTATTCCCCGCCGGCAGTTCCGTCGGAATTGCTGATAGAGTCCCATAACATTTAACTTCATAGTTTACTGTTAATTTTTTATTTGTTAAAATTTTTTTTAATTTTAAAAACATATTTTTTGCTTATTTTTTGTTTAACCCAAGGGGAAATAATCATTAAAAATTAAAAACAGTATAAATTAATCATTAAATAGTTTTTAAAAAAACCCATTATGTTTAAAATTTTTTTTATTTTTTGCAAGAGTGAGAAGAAATAACAATTTCAATATGAATACATACATATATACATTTGTTCCAAGACTTTGAATTTTATGTTAGCAAGAAATGTCGAGCAACTAATTGGAGAAGAAACTTTTGAAACGGCTGTAACATAGCAAGCAAAAGGAGAAATGAAATAACACCGATTCGTTATCGATGAAGCCCTTGAATAAGATGAAATGTATGTTTATGAGCTTGACTACATTGCTGGATATATGATCGGAAAACTGGATCTTACTCGCTATGAGGAAGAAAATTTAGTTGGATAAACAAGGTCTTGGTAAACCAAAGCATGCATTTTTAAATAAAATTAAATCTACGAAAATGGTATTCACCGAATGCAATAATGGCCAAGAAATTTCCCACCGAAAAAATTTAGTGCCCAAACTTGTAAAGCTTTTTAAAGCCATATGTATGTATTCGAAATCGTTTATTAGAGACGGGATATTTGTTAGAATGAAACACTTAAGCGAAAAATCTACAAAGGTCATTATATAAAGTTTTTTCAGTCACTGATGCCCATAAAAAACTTTAGGAGAAACCAAGTCCTTATCCACCAGTTTTTTCAACACAGTGGGGATCTCCTTCATGCGGTGTTACCGGCGGGAATCGACTAATATTGTATACTGTCATAAAGCAATGGCCCTTAAAGACGAAGATGGCAAAGTAGCACTTGGTGGAAAAAGTAACTCCATTTCATCTCTATGTTGGAGCTTTTTTTGGCTGGTAATGCTGGTTCCCAAATAGGATATTTCCCAATATTAATCATTTTGCGGCTTCAGCAGATCCAAACAAATTTTTTAATAAAAAAAAAGTTGTATGGGACCCATGCCATACCAATACAGGTAATATACATTCAACAGCTGATTCCATTTTTTTCATTTCAATTTTCTCTAAACTGTCAAACTTGCTTAAAATCGGGTTGTTTACCTTTTAACTTGCACTGTGCTGTTTTGACGTTTTAGAGGAGCGATTTTAAACAACCGATTTCGGCCGCCGTGCTATTACCTGTTTTACTATGCCATGATGGGACCCAAATATTGGGCTCGGACCACAAAGTGTTAATACGCTTGTTTATATTTTTTTGAAGTAAGAATTCCTACAAAAACAAAATATTTCAGTTGTCAATTCTACCTTGTTTAATTTGCCTTGGTAGGTACTAAAATTAATAAAATTAAATTTGTATATTTACACTCTACATATCAATATATAATGATCGTAAAGGAATCAAAAAAGCTTTTTTGGTTATTGAAAAATCGATGACACCATTTTGAGATAGAATATTAAATTCTCGCATTAATTTATGTAGAGGCGCGGTGCTGGCAAATTTTGTTTTAACCTTATTGCAATAAAAGGGGTACGTGACGCGAAGATTACGCCTAGGAACATTAAAAGTAATCATTTCCAAAAGATAAGGGCAATCTATAACCCCTTGGATGATATTGATCATACAGGACAATGTCTGAATTGTCCTACGAGTTTCCAAAGATTGTAGGTCGATTAGGATGAGACGAGATGCATACGAAGGGATAGGATCGTCAATTTTTAGCGTTCGTAACGCGAATTTAAGGAAAACCGTCTGACTATGTTCGATTCTATTAATTGAAGCTTGGCTGTATGGCCTCCAGATGAAGTCTGCGTACTCAAGTTGCGAACGAACAAATGTAATATACATATAACATTTTTAGAGTGTAAGGGTCACAAAACTTGGTCGAATTCCGACGGACAAAACCAAGTACCGAGTAAGACTTAACAATGATGAAGTCAACATGACTGTTAAAGGACAGCTTCGGATCAAAAATAACCCCTAGGTCTTTAACTTCAGCAACATTTTGTAGCGTGGTATTCGAAATGTGATAGCAAGTATTGCGAAAGTTCAGGATTTTAGCAAACGTAATTTGAAAACATTTGTTAATATTTAAAGAGAGGTGTGAGCGTACACACCAAATATGAATAGCGTCTTAATCACATTGAAGCATTACTTCATCAGAATCGTCTTTGATTATTGCAAATATTTTAAGATCGTCGGCGTACATTAAAAAATTAGCGAATAGGAAGCAGCTACTAATATCATTGATAAAAAGAACAAATAGTAGAGGGCCCAAGACACTGCCTTGCGGGACACCAGATGAAGCAATGAAGTGTTCTGGGAATATACCATCAATAGTAACAACACAACGTCTATTAGATAGGTATGATTTGATTCACTCCAGAAAACAGGAATGTAAGCCTAGGCGTTCTAGTTTTTCGAGTAGAACTTTATGACAGACTTTATCAAAGGCTTTAGAGAAGTCTGTATATACACAGTCGACCTGGAATCCAGCCGAGGTGGCAGTATTGCAGTAGCCTGTGAACACAGCTAAATTCGTGGCCGTTGTCCGACCAGACACAAACCCATGTTGGTTATGGCAAATAAGCGACTTAGTTGCAAAGTAGAGTTTATGCTTTCCAATGCCCTCAAAGAGCTTCGAAATAGTAGAAAGCCTATAGTTCCGGACATAGTTTTTCTTACCAGATTTTAAGATAGGAACTATGAAAGCTGCTTTCCAATCATCAACAAAAGTGCCTGAAGCGAGAGATATATTAAAAATGAGTTTCAAAGGTTCAACAAGAGCAGGACATTTTTTAAAAAGAACGGACGAGAGGCCAACAACATCAGTTGCATATGAGGGCTTAAGTGAGTCCAACCCCTTAGCAATGTCTTCAGAAGATATGGTAAGACTACCAAAATTTTGATTAGAGGCAAAGATTGGAGAAAAGTTAGTCGAGGGGGCATCATTGTCGGCAGCAAAGTTTGACTTAAAGAAGTCAGGTGACTTTATTATTTCTTCTAAAAGGCATTTATTTTTAAGTTAAAATCAAAAAATATAAAACTGAAATTGCTACCAAAATTGGTTTCATCAAAAGGCGTGAGAAACATTTTTTTTCCATGGTTACTCAACTGCACGTTTTGAACTAGTGAAAATCTAGTTACTATCGAACTAGCTCTTATTTACCATTTTAGATCTTGTTCTGTACTAAGAATTTGTCTCAATAGTTACTAAGAGGCCTGCGGGGCATGCTCTGTGACTATGCTTTCTGATAAAATATTAAATTCCCGCCTAGAACTTTGGCTAGATAAAATGGGTAAGACACGAAGATTACGTCTAGGTACATTAAAGTTATTCTCGATCCCTAAACATTTTTTTGCAAACCAATCTAGAAAAGTTGGTAATCGATTGGCAAAGATGTTGTTATGGTAACACATCCAAATTCGTGTTCCTGGTGAGTGTCAAGCAAAAGATTAGTAGATCAAGACTCAACATTAGATACGACATTAACTTACTGCACCTACGGTAGTTCTCATGCAAAAGTACATACGTATTTACCGATTCATAAAACTAGAGACAATAATTTTTTGACTCAGTCCCTGTAATTTCTCGCATGCGCCCAAAAATAAACACCAAATCCCCCTATCTTCCACACGGAAGAGTTATACAAAATGTCATCAGCTCGTTAACATTACAAAAACTTTGTCATAATTTTAGCGTGTGAAGCCTAGCTTTCGTTTTTTGCAGAAGCCGCCTACAAGCTGTTGTTGTTTGTGTGCTGCTAAAGTTCATTGTTTGCTTGCATTTTACTTTGTGTTGACAGTTGATAGCGCAAATTATGGTTATTTTTCCTTATGTCAGATGCATGCAAACATGCATAAATGAATGAATTCATCGCGTAAAAAATTACACAGGTTACTTACCTGGAGATAATTAAAGGCAAATTAATTGTATTTTTTAGTTGGGAAATCAACTCGATTAATAATTTGTATTTCCTTTTTAGTTTGAAATGTTAAGTTATATAATGTTATTACCCATTATTTTGTAATTCAAGCAGGCTATTGTCAATTTGCGTTGTTATAAATTCTGCGTAATTTTTTTTATTACAGACATTTCTTGAAAACTCAACTGAGTTGGGTTTTACAGTTGTGAAATAAGCAAATTTCTTTGCATTCTACCTACTTCGGCTTATTCTGTGGAATTTTCAATCAATTGTGGTTGAAATCTGTCGACTAATAATTTCAAACTTTCTTTCAAGAATTTGTCTTTATTTGTAAGTACTTGTGGTGCAACCCAACTAATTGTTGATATGTAAATACTTAGCAAACGAGCAGGGATGTTACGGCGCTATGATTCCGATTGATTTAGATTTCCAATTCCGACCTGTTGGAATCGGATTTATAAAATAGAAAATATTTGACAGTTATGAGGTGATTATGAGTTTATGACGTCCAAGATTAGTATTAAAAAAGGTTTCCAACATAGGAATAGATATCCACCGTGGTGGTTTGTTATCATTTGTCATAGGTTCTTTAGTTTTCTGATTCCGAGTTCGGTTTCGACTTTTTGCAATCGCAGATTTAGCGGCATAAGGTGAATATAATTAGTAATAGGAAAATGCTTCACAATATGAAATGTTTTAAAACCCAAAATATATTACACAGCTTCCAATCTGTTTGATTTAGGTTTCTGATTACGATTTTGGTTTCGAGTTTTTGAATTTGTAATTATGGCAATAAGAAATTTTTGACAGTTATGAGGTAAACATAATTCACGTTTTGCAAACTAGTATTAGAAAATTATTTCACCATAGAAATAGAAATCTCACCATGATGTTTTACTATCAGTTGACATCGATTCTTAAAGTTTCCCGATTTCGATTGCTAATTCCGATTTCGGTTTCGACTATTTACAATCGGAATTTCGCCGTCGAAAATTTTTGACAACTATGCGGTGAATACATGATTTATTCTTGCTATGTAATATTACAAGTCTCGATTCTGTCGAATGAAAATTCTCTCGAGAGTGTAACGACGAGTGTAAAAGCAACGGACAGCCGCCGTGGTGTGGCGATAGTGTTGATGGCCTACTACACCGAAGGTCCAAGGTTCCAGCCCTGGTACAGGTAACATCAAAAGTGGGTTGAAAAAGGGTTTTCATAGCGGGGTCGCCCCTCGGCAGTGGTTTGGCAAACTCTCCGAGTGTATTTTTGCATTGAAGGCAAAAATTTATCTGCTTGGCAGATGCCGTTCGGAATCTGCAAAAAACTGTAGGCCCCGCCAATATGTGGGAAAAATTAGAAGCAGCACACCACAAATTGGTAGAGAAGCTCGGCCTTAAAGCCACTTTTAACACTTTGTTTGTTTTATTTTAATCCACACGTTCCTTACATTTGACTAGATATGTATCTTGTGTATCCTGCTTCGACTTCCGGTCCCGATTCCATTAAAGAAACATTTAACTATTCGATTTCGCTACCGGTTTCGTAAGCTCAATCCCGTTACAACCCTACCGTTCGTTATACAATTCCCTCTAATTCATTGCGCATTCAATTTTTTTTATAATTTATTCAAATAAATAAGTTTCACTAAACGCTAATTAATATCAAATTACTGCTAAAACACTTAATTAACTGCTAAACTTTGCTATTTTTGATGTAATTTCTGTCACCTCAAAAACAAACTAATTCAAATCGATCCATTGGTCCAACGGTATTTTCGCGAAAATCCGATCCATGAAGTTGCGTATAACGAGTGTAAGTTTGGTGCGTAATGACGGCTTCATTTCCTTTAACAACTCCTGGGCGTTGGAATTGATGAAGAGATTCAATGCTGCTTCTGCAAAAGGGAAATAATGCAAAAGTGAAATAATGGATAAAGCTTTTATTAATAATAAAATTTTTATCAACATCTATAGATACTGTAACTATATAAATATACTCGTATATGAAATAAAAAATTAAATTTTAGTAAGGACAGATCGTTTATTATTCAAGCTTTTTGTGCTTAGGGACCAGCAGTAAAGTACACATCGCTCTTTTATCAGCGATCAATAACTTATGTCGGGGAGTTGTACCACGTTTCTGTTTCGTTATCGTTCTACAGGTAGTGACAAAAATGATTGTTTTGATATATGCTACACCGAAAGAGATAACAAAGCTGTGAGAAAAGGCACTCACTTCTATAAGAACGAGTAACAATATCCTGGAAACGGATTCAGCGGAACAAAACCCCTACAGAAACAGCCCAAAACAATCATCATAAGAACAGAATTTTAAGCGAAGCGTGGGATATCGAAACCAAACTAGTTTCGTTGCTGAACAGAAACGTGTCGTACGATTTCGTTACTCAGGTAACGTTACAGGTTTCGTTTCCATGCGCAGTGTTTAGTACCTGCTAAAGTTCCCAGTGGTTTTGTTACTTAAAGTTGCGTTACTCTACTGTTACTCATTGAGAACTATTCCAATAATTCCGTGTGTAATTATGTTTCAATATTTCTATGTTATTCGGAGCAATAACAACAGAAACGATGTTTCAATTCTATACGAGATTTCGTTACATGTTACTACTATAAGTTCCCTGTGATAGGATTGGGTAGTTTTGAACTAAACATTTAGTGAACTAAATCTTTTATTTGAACTAGTTCACTAATTCTTTGAATAAAATGAGCCATCTTTTCTTGGGACAACTTTGGTGAAAATTAAAAAAAAAACACGCTTAATTAACAAATTAAATTAAAAAGTCAAAAGTTATTTTTAATATCGTCGAAACCGGAAATTTTACAAGAGATGACGGAAAATCGTTCCAATATACATTATAAGTTTCGTACTTATGTTAATTATTTAATCTATTTCTGATAGAATTTAGTATAAATCACTACTTACGTATCACCGAATTGCCATTAGCAATATTATCCACTCCCATTTTTATTTCCTTCACATTAAAATCCATTTTGACCTGTTCGGCAGTTAGGTATGTGCGTCCATCTTCAGCTGTGTTGGGTATAGCTTTAAAGTATATTTTCGCTTTGACACCATCTGTGAAGATAATAATAATAATAATAAAAGTGAGATAACTATTAGTAAGGATATGTTTTTAAAATAATTTTTAACCCATACGCTCAATTCTTAAAAATTAATAAAGGCATTAAAGTAAGGTACAAGAAAACCACCTCATTGGACGCTAGTAATATTTCGATGGTGCAGAAATTAAACAGTTTAAATTAGATTGTAACTGATAAATTATTTAAAAAATTTTTTTAATTCGACGCCAGATTATTTTTTTCTGTAAAATTATTATTTTTACATATTTCATTTGAGTTTTCAATTATAAATGCAAAGTCGCTATTTCGGAAGCTGCTAACTTTCACTTATAAATGAGCTTCTGACGCCGATTTGTCATTCACTTGAGCATCTGGCGGGTTTTCATTTAGTTGCTTAGACGCCAAATACACCGCACAAATTTACTTGCGCCATTGACTGATTTGCACAAAGATTTGCGTGGTGTATGTCGTGGTTGTGCTATTTGCGCAGAGAACTGTGCTAAAATCAAAAGAATTTAGATTTTTACGCATGCCCGCAAACATTGCGCATGCTTTTTCTTCGTGTGTGGTGATTATTACTCAGTTCACCTGTATTTGCTGAGATTGAAGCATTGCTATCGCTACCATAAATTTGTGTTTATTAAAAAAAAGCAAAAAGTAAATCAGCACTTACTTCTTAAATACAATTATAGCACGTTTCTTTTCCTGCGCTAAGTTAGAAATAAATTTTGTGCAGTGTTTTTATGTTGTGTATGTGAAAATTCTGATTTGCGCCAAAGATTTTGTGTGGTGTATTTGGCACTTAATATTTCCTTTTCTATTTATTATTTTGAGAACGCGTCTTTCCAGTATTCTGGCTTTTTAACAATTATACTTATCATTAAGTAAGAAAGCGGGCCTTGAATTTAAACTTTCAAACAGTATGGGGGTCTTTTCATGTCAAATCGTCAAAAAATTTAAATCGACACCTTCCGAATTGAATGACATTTTGTAGGGAGTTTCCTTTTATCATAAAACCGAATTTTGTCAAAGTACAAAAAGTAAATTTTTTTTTACTTAAAGGTACAAAGAACAAATTATTTAAAAAAAGAAACACTTTTTAGAAAATGAAAAATTTTTCGAAATCGCATAAATTAAAGTTCGCTATTGAATTTTGGACTCAAATTTTTTTGTATCATAGCTCTGGTATATCTTTTTTTGTATTTTAAAAAATATGAATTTTTTTTAACAAAATTTTTAATTTTTTTTATTTTTAGCTTTCTACAAGGCGAATTTATACCAGGTGATATCGCGGCGAATTAATTGCTGTATACACACACCTACTTCATTTTTAAATGTTACAAAGTTTTTTTAACTAAATTAGTTTCCGTAATGTTGGAAAAATAAACTTTACAAAACAAGAAAAAAAGAAAATAAAGGAAACTTTGAATTTGCATAACTTTAAAAAAAATATTTTTAAATTTTTTGTTCTTTTGCAGAACTCCGTTTTGTGAACAAAGGAAGCTTTCTACAAAATTCCATTTAAATCGGAAGCGGTCGATTCTAACTAGTTGACACGCAAAGGGTCATAGATAACTTTCAGCTTACCATATTCACCCCAATAATCACCGGCTCCAGAAGCTTTGACTAAAATCAGCACACCCGATGAGCGATATTGGGCACGAACTTTAATATGTGGAATTTCACAGGTCAATTGAAATTGTAAAGTCTCCAAGTCAGAACTGCAAAAGAAAAGAACAAAAATTTCAAATTTAGAATCTATGCTTTTAAAATGTAAATATTTTTTGTAACTAATCGGCGTTGGACCCAGAGTCCGGTTATATACAAGGTGGCGCAAAAGTAAGCTTCCGATGTTCAGCATATCGGTTGTGGCACGTGCAGTGTGTGCTGTTGCACCGTCTTGTTGGAACAACATGTTTTCCAATCCCAATTCATCAAGTTGCGGCAAAAAGAACTCGTTGATCATTGCTCTGTAGCGCTCACCATTCACAGTAACCGTTTGGCCCCGACCGATTATTGGTCAAATAAATAGTCAGCAATATTCCGCGTTCTGGAGCAGTGTAGCGTAACGTTGTTTATTAACGTGTATTTCGCATGTGTTTACTACACAAATGTCAAAACAGAACTGACTTTAGGGGCCAATCGCAAAATTTATAGCATTTTCTGATAGGAGGATTACTTTTGCGCAGTAACCGTTTTTCACCGACCGATTATTGGTCAAATAAATAGTCAGCAATATTCCGCGTTCTGGAGCAGTGTAGCGTAACGTTGTTTATTAACGTGTATTTCGCATGTGTTTACTACACAAATGTCAAAACAGAACTGACTTTAGGGGCCAATCGCAAAATTTATAGCATTTTCTGATAGGAGGATTACTTTTGCGCAGTAACCGTTTTTCACCGACCGATTATTGGTCAAATAAATAGTCAGCAATATTCCGCGTTCTGGAGCAGTGTAGCGTAACATTGTTTATTAACATGTATTTCGCATGTGTTTACTACACAAATGTCAAAACAGAACTGACTTTAGGGGCCAATCGCAAAATTTATAGCATTTTCTGATAGGAGGATTACTTTTGCGCCACCCTGTACATACTAGATAAAATCACATTAACACAACCATATGTTTGACACCCGTTGTAAAACAGACCGGTCAGACGATATCCTTCCCGGCAAAATTATACTGTTTCTCCTTCTTATATCTCACTTCCCCTTTGAACTAGTTCTCATCATTGTTTACTTCTTTCCCTACCTGTTAATCTTATTATTACTCTGCCTATATTACTCCTGCTCTACTTTATGATATTTTCGTACTTCCTCCTGATCTTTCTTTTCCCCTTCGAATTATAGATAAACTTGATACTTGATACTAATCACAATTCAATTGAAAGATACCCCTATATATGTAACTATACGGCACGCATTTGTCGTTCTAAAGCTTGAGTTAGATATATCGACCCAGTAGATTGGCTATTATGCTGTTGGATCAAAATTTTACACAAACATATATATATAGCGCTTAAGCAGCTAAATTATTATAAAATATTTTTTAATGCGTTTAATAAGCCATAATTCATTATCCATCAAACGGGTCATGGTAGTTTATACTTGGGACGAGGGGGGGGGGTAGAGCTCCGTTGAACTGAGTTAAACTTTTCGCGTACTATGCCATGACCTAAGAAAACACGACTCGGCCAACTGCAATACATAAGCATCTGTGTTGACATTTCAATGCCTACAAATGCGAAAATAAAACAAATGAAGAACTGTTGTCCAAATTTGTCAGTGCTGCACTCTTCACCTTGATACCAATTGGCAATGCTGCTTGGTGTCCGTGTGTGCGTAATGTCGATGAATGTACCCTGTGAGGAAAATCTCTAGTTCTAAACTGGTTCGCTTCTAGTGCGTACGTAACCTCACTTTTTCGCCTTCAATCTCTTTTGCATGTAATCAACTGGCGAATTTAACAAGGAGATGTCCTAGGCGGTTCAAAACGTTCCCCGCTGTAATTTAAAATTCGACAGTTGGTTTATTGCTACTATTTATATAGTTCTGGGGGTCAATTCTGGTTTGGCGTTATCGTGAAGGGAAAAAATCTTTTCACTTTAGTTATCACTTGACGTTTTCCTTTCTACACTTCACTGAGCTCTAAAATGCTATTCTGATATTTGCTGTAAAACTGTTTGTTGAAGAATCTTTACATATAATAAAATTGTAACAGGTCGATGTCTGTACATTGAAGATATTCAAGAAAAACTGATAGGAGAGGTCGTTATTGGACCAGCGGAACCCAAATCTACAATTTTTAGAATTTTTGTCTGTCTGTCTGTCCGTACGTGTGATTGTGCGCGTATCACGCAAAAACTACTGAATAGAATTGCATGAAACTTTCACCATTCTATCACTTAACGTCTAACTTAAAATTTAGGACAACTTTCATTTGGATATCTCATCCAGTTCCCGAGTTATTGACCAAAATGTGGGGAAAATGTGACCAAAAATGTGGTTTTTTTACCATAACGCCCGCGTCACACAAAAATGACTGCATAGAAATGAATGAAACTTTCAATAATCATTCTCTAGACGTTTCTCCTAAAATTTAAGATATCTTTCACCTCGATATTTTACCCGGGTCCCAATTTATTAACCCAAATGTGGACCCAGGGTGACTGTATGATTTGTGCTTTCAAGGCGGAACAAAGTTCGGCGGGTCAACTTCTTCTTCTTTAAATGGTCATCTAACCGCCTGGGCGCCGGTCTCCACTTGGTCCTTCCATCGGAGTGGTGGTCTCCCTCTTCCTCTGCTTCCACCGGCGGGTGCCGATAAGAATACCTTCTGGGCTGGAGCATCTTCGCTCATTCGCACTACGTGGCCTAGCCAGCGAAGCCGCTGTGTTTTAATTCGCTGAACTATGTCGGCGTCTGCGTAAAGTTAATACAGCTCATCATTAAATCTTCTTCGGTACTCGCCGTCGCCAACGCGTAGAGGTCCACAAATCTTTCGAAGAACCTTTCTCTCGAATACTCCCAGAGCCGCCTCATCAGATGTTGTTAGTGTCCACGCTTATGCACCATATAGCAGGACGGGTGCGATGAGTGACTTTTAGAGTGTTATTTTCGTTCGTCGAGAGAGGACTTTACTTTTCAATTGCCTACTCAGTCCGAAGTAGCATTTGTTTGCAAGAGTAATTCTTCGTCGGATTTCTAGGCTAACATTATTGTTGGTATTAATGCTGGTTCCCAGGTAAACGAAGTCCTTTACTATTTCGAAATTATTGCTGCCAACAGTGGCTTGGTTGCCAAGGCGCGAATGCGCTGACTCTTTGCATGATGACAGAAGGTACTTCGTTTTGCCCTCGTTCACCACCAATCCCATTTTCTCCGCTTCTTTTTCTAATTTGGAGTAAGCAGAAGTTATGGCGGGTCAACTAGTCTATAATATAAATGCACAAGTTGTGGGGAAATTGTTCCACTTTTTGGCCAAAGTATACATTTAAAGTATTAACAATTGGATATGTACGAAAAGGTATGGCCAAACTGCAGTACCATCAATCAAAAAAACTTTAAAAAAAATTAATTATAATTTAGAAAAATTTGTTTAAAAATATACCAACACAAATGCTAAACATGTATTCACACTATAGAGCTGTAGTTGTGTGAGTAGACATGTTATGCATGTTTTTCTATTACTCGCGTGATCGGCTCTCATTGTGAGTGCTAAGAGTTGTTAGTGGACCAATGAAAAACTAGTATTCTCACTATATAGCCTCTGTTGTGTGAGTAAACGTGCTTTGCTTTAGTTGTTTTTATTGTTTTGATAACTGGCTACGATGCCCAGTGTCAGCGGCTCTCCTGAGAGCACGAAAAGTTTCTTTGTTGGAGACATTAAACAAGCAATGTAAAATGCGAGCAAATATGTAAACTTCATTGCTGATACCTACAAGCAGAGTTTACAAAAACAAAATAAATGATTATTCATAAAGAGTATTCAACACCGATGTTCTTTTTGGATTTGTGGTTGGGTTTATGTTAATTGAAATAAAGTAAAATAAAATAAAATAAATGAAATAAGATAAAAAAAAATAAAACAAAGTTTATTAAAAGAAAGTGAAGGGAAGGACAGGAAAGGTAAGGAAAGGAAAGAAAAGGAAAGGAGAGGACATAAAGGGAAGGAATGGAAAGGAAAGGAAAGTAAAGAGAAGTAAAGAAAATAAGAGGAAGGGAATAGAAAGGAAAGATAAGATAGGGAAAGTAAGAGATAGGAAAGGAAAAAAAAGGAAAAAAGGAGAGGAATGGAAACGAAAGAAAAGAGAGGAACGGCAAGAAGAGAAAGGGAAAAGAAACGAAAGAAAAGGAAGAAAAACGAAAGGGAAGAAAAAGCAAAAGGAAGGAAAGGAAATGAAAGGAAAGGAAAGGGAAAGAAAAGAAAACAAAAGGAAAGAAAAGATAAGAAAAAAAAGAAAAGAAAAAACCAGAAAAGGAAAGTAAAGTAAAGAAAAGGATAGGATAGGAAGGAAAGGGAAGGAAATGGAAAGGAAATGGAAGAAAAGGAAAGGAAAAGAAAGGAAAAGAAACGAAAAGAAAAGAAAGGAAAGGAAGGTCAGGAAAGGAAACGAAATTGAACGAAAGGAAAGGAAAGGTAAGAAATGGAAAGGAAAAGAAAAAGAAAGGAAGAAAAAGGAAAGGAAAGGGAAGGAAAGAAAAGAAAAAAAGAGAAAAAAAAAGAAAACTATAGTCTGTATATGTTTGTTGCTTCGAATTTTTCCTCTAATCAAAAATAATAATAATTAACTAATTATTATCAACTGGTCTTGAACTCGTTAAACTTATAAAAATATGTAAGAAAATATTTTAAAACTTTGTGCAAAAGTTGCGAAATCGGAAATCATTTCAAAAACTTAATTACTGTGTGATAATGCCAGTTTCGAACTAGGCACTTTATCTCTAGTTATGAGTCAGTTATTCTCACTAGTTACTGACTTACCCACAGGGTGTAAATACGTTTGTGTAGAGATGGTTAAATCAGAACTCGACATTCCGCAATGACAGTGAGTTTTTGTTCAGGAAAATTTTAGTTTTGCGGTGTCTACCTTTTTAAACACGAAGCGATTTGCCGTTCTCTTTACTTGATTTGGCGAAATACTGAAAGGTCCATGAATGAGCCCAATGCACTTCTGGAGTGTTTCTTTATACCGAGTAGTCATTTTCGCTGTCGATATTGAAGCATATTGCGAGTGCGCGGAAAGCATCTTCTATATGGAATTATCTTGATGCTATAGAAGATAACTTGAACAGAATAACTAATCCGGTCAGGAACCTTATATTAAATAATGTGAAATCGGTGGTAAATGCCAACGGAATTCAAAACAATGATCGACTTCAATCAACACCAGCGTGGATAGCATATTCTATCCGAAAGTTCGACGGTCTAGTACCAGAAGGTGGAAATGCAGGATGGTGAATTATCCATATCCGTCAAAGGACTGTCTACTTCCGTGAAACTCCGGCCGAGTTAATATTCACGATTTTGCAACTTTGAAGGACTGTCTAACTGGCTCAAAGCTTTACCACCGAATATTAGGATGGGTTGGTTAAGGTAAGGTTATGATGGCCGCTCCTCTGCACAGCCGAGAGGCCCGTAGTGATACCATTAAACAAGGGCTAAACCCCTTCCTCCTTCAGACTTACATTTATAGGTAATTTGAGGCCACTACCTACATATGCTTAAAGCCTAGGGCTGGTATAGCTCACAGTTAAATTCTCTTCAATACTACCCGTTGGCATGACGGGCAGAATCATAAATATTCAGAATATGTTGAATTTTGTTCGTGTTTTAGAGTATCTACTGTTCTCAATTTGAGATTTGTT
The DNA here is from genome assembly GCA_949987695.1 of Merzomyia westermanni. NCBI lineage: Eukaryota > Metazoa > Arthropoda > Insecta > Diptera > Tephritidae > Merzomyia > Merzomyia westermanni. Next base: position 36,708,057 of record OX465288.1, read on the forward strand.
AAGGTCTGACCAGGTCTATGGTATTTACTAGGTGGTCGTTCTTCGGGTCGTAAAAGTAACCTTCTCGGTAGAGAATATCGAACCAAGTTGCCGCACACTTCCCATATTAAATCGTAAAGGATGGTATATTAACATTTTGGTCAAGGACACATTTTTGATGTAAAGCGGCACATTTCTTTGTTAGACTCACTCAGGTCAAGTAATAAATTTTGAAGACGAAAAACGTAACCTAAAAATTTATTAACCTTGCATTTCTAGAATTTTACACATTATTTCGGCATGTTGTTGTTGTGTTAGCGATGATTCGCGCTGCCTAGTTGTCACTTTCTTTTCCTAGCATTGTCATCAAGCTCTTCTAACGGAAGTCCCAGAAACCGTGCATCTTCAATAGGGTTGGGCCAGAGTTAAATAGGTGTTAGAAGAGTCGGCTCAGTTGAGCAGATAAAAAGATGGTTAGTGTCATGAGGGGATTCACAGCATGCTGCAGAGTCTCCCTAGGCAGTTCGCATTCTTCTTCGGCAACAAGTGGAGCCTTGGAATATGTTCCGAAAGTTCTTTCAAATTAGGCGACTCCAAGCGTGACCAGAAAAAGTTGTTTGTTTCCAGACTTTCTCACAAAAATATAGTTAAATTGGATCTAGACATAATCCACCGATTTCTCCCCCCACCCCTAGACCTTGTGCGATAAGGCTGGCGGCGATTAAGAATTTTTTTTTAGTGTACTTAAAAGTGGTCCGAGACTGTTATGAATATTTCTGACTTAGGACATCACAATTTCTAAATTATAAATACATTGTAAAAAGAAAAGACAGTAGGATTTATAATAGTTGAGAGGTAGTTGACCAATGGTGCACCTCGACAGTATCTAAAAGTGATGAAATTGAAATTTTGTTCAAATCAAATCCGTATTTTAACTCGCCACTTTTTGTGTTTTCATAAACTGGGTCCAGTCCCGGTTCCTGGGCTTAGCTTATGCACCTGCCTAAATTATATATGTAGTAAACGGTCCACCAAACCATATAAAACGAGCAAACGTTGCATGCAACAACAAGTCGCACCAAAATGTGCAAAGTAAATGACAATTTCACAAATTTTTCAATTGCTGACGGCCGCGACACTAGCGTGAAACGAGTTAGCCACTTTACGCTACTAACCTTGAATGCAATAGCTGCACTTGGTTGTTTTTGCTGTTGTTTTTGTGGCTTTTTTCGGTAGTTAGTGTGAGTTTTGGTTTTGTTTTTTTTCGTATTTTATATTGACTTTAATTTTAGACCCGAAGCTCACACGAACTAGCAGTATGATTTATGTAAGTTAAGTCTAAGTTAAGTTGCTGTAATTGACCAACAACTTTTATTGAACCTCACATATGTGTATGTGTTTTTCATGTGTATGTAAATTTGTGTAACTCCACCACCAATTTGTGCGCATGCGAACGTTCCAAATGATTTGTGTTCACAAATCACTCTAATGTCTAATTTGCAACACGCGACGCCCGTTAATGTCGACAAGTGCACTGTATGAATTTGGCTGAGGAGCTAAGACAAGTAGTTGCGTGTGAAACACTGAGAACTTATACTATACGAGTACATATATATATACGAAGTACCATATATAAAGATCCTATAGAGAAAAAGACGTGAGTACCAAGTACTAGTGTAGTTTGATGTGGAAACATGTGTATCCTGTACAAAAACCACAAAACTTCCTTTTATTTTAGTTATTAGCTACCCCTTTCTCGGCCTTATTTCCCTTCTCTCTATACTGTTCCTAAACTTTAATATATTTTTATTTTATTTGCTTTCCTCTTCTTTCAACAGTATTCTTTTCTTTCCTTTCCTGTCCTTTCCGTTATCATGGCTAGGTTACGTTGCAGTGGCTGCTAGTTACCACTAGCACATTTAGGCCACGAAGGGCCCGTTGTGATACCACATGGATCTACTGACCCCTTACTCAAACCATCTTGTGGATTCCGCAAAGCGGGGAATATACCGCATATACAGGGTGGTGCAAAAGTTATCGTCCTATCAGAAAATGCTATAAATTTTGCGATTGGCCCCTAAAGTCAGTTCTGTTTTGACATTTGTGTAGTAAACACATGCAAAATACACGTTAATAAACAACGTTACGCTACACTGCTCCAGAACGCGGAATATTGCTGACTATTTATTTGACCAATAATCGGTCGGGGCCAAACGGTTACTGTGAATGGTGAGCGCTACAGAGCAATGATCAACGAGTTCTTTTTGCCGCAACTTGATGAATTGGGATTGGAAAACATGTGGTTCCAACAAGACGGTGCAACAGCACACACTGCACGTGCCACAACCGATATGCTGAACATCGGAAGCTTACTTTTGCGCCACCTTGTATTTCAGTCTTTTTCCCCACAGTGCAGGGCATTCACAGAGAAGATGCTTCACTGTTTCAGGCTCCTCTTCATCTCTGCACCAGTCATTGAAGGGAATAACCAGCCTTTAGGCGTGTTTACCTATACATGTGTGCCCCGTGAGCAGACCCATAAGTAACGCGTGCCCCCCTCCCCCCCCTTACTAAGTGTAATTAAATCTTCCTGTTTGAGGAAGGTGTTCCTCATTAAGAGCTTGCTAGTCGCGAGCGGCATGCCTAAATCCTTCTAGGACTGTGAAAGCGGAGCGGATGTGCCCCTCTGGCAAGATCGTCTGCTATTTCATTTCCTGGTATACCACAGTGTCCAGGCACCCATACCAGGTGAATCGAGAGTTGCTCAGCCATCTCTCCATCTGTATACAGGTGGATTGACCCACAGTTTTTAGGAGGTTCTCCATGCCAACGTTCTCTCTCTGGAATTGTAATGTCATATTTCATCTCGAAACAATGCCTCGGTGTACAGTAGTCCGAACTACTTATACACCGGAAGGTTTTTGAGGATGGATGAGTGCCCTTCATCAAGGGACCTCCATCCTGGTAGACTCCTTAGACGCAGTGCGGTGCATGCCGCTAGCAGCTTACCGCTTAGATCCGCCGGCAGAACGTTCAGGACTGCATTCAGTGCCTCCGCAACCGTGGTGCGCAGCGCCCCGCTGACACATATGAGCGCGCTTCTTTGTCCCCTTTGTAGTGCGATGTTATTCAATCTCTTATCCAGTCCCGTCCACCAGACCAGAATTCCATAAAGGCGGATTGGTCTTACCACTGCGGTGTAGAGCCATAGAGTAATTTTAGGCGACAGTCCCCACCTATGTCCTATGGCGGCCCTGCATGCGTAAAGGGGCACTGGGTGTTCTCACCCCATTTGAGCTTTTTATCGATAATGATACCAAGGTATCTTGCAGAATCACCCAGTTTAAGGGTTGTATTGTTTATTGTTGGTAACTGTAACTCCGGGATTTTATATTTCCTGGTGAACAGGACCAGCTCTGTTTTGGCCGGGTTAACACCTAGGCCTTCGTTGCTGGTCCACCTTTCGACTAATCTTAGGTTTCTCTGCATAATGTCACAGAGCGTTTGTGGATATTTACCACTCACTACTACAGCAAAGTCATCCGTGTACGCTATGACATTCGACCCTCCCTCCACATACGGGGCTTCCAACAGTCCGTTTACTGTGGCTACCCATAGAAGGGGTGAGAGGACCCCACCTAGGGGCGTGCCTTTATTGACGACCTTGTCCATCGAAACCCCGGCTAGGTCTGCATGCACCCTCCTGCTCATCAGCATTTGGTGTACAAGAGACACGAGCCTAGGCCGTTATCATAGTTCCTTTTAAATAATTAAATTTGTTTTATTTTGTTTTATTTTATTTTATTTTATTTTACTTTATTTTGTTTAATTTTGTTTTGTTTTATTTTATTTTATTTTATCTTATATTATTTAATTTAATTTAATTTTATTTGGTTTTGTTTTATTTAATTTAATTTAATTTTATTTTATTTTAATTTTTTTAATTTAATTTAATTTTATTTTAATTTTTTTAATTTAATTTAATTTTATTTTATTTATATTCGTTGTTGTGTAAGCATATTTGGGCTCGGTGGGGGCTGTCCAGAAAAGTTACGAGTCGCTGCCTGTAACCGTGCCTCTGCCGCTGCTTGTAACCGTGCTTCTGTTGTGCCTTATGTATAGAAATTTTGTTTGACTGCTTTGCTGATATGGGTGTGTGTGTATGCAAGTGCTTTGCTGATTGTTATTATTCGGTAATCGTGCCTAAACACGATGAATGCCATCAATCGGCAAAAGACAAAGTCAACTGCGTTCCAGCTTTGGCAATGGAAACCTGTATTACGTAAGTACAGGCCAAACAAGGGAGATGGAAGTGGGTTGATTTTATATTGTTTGTTTAAATATAATAAATTAATAAATTTTTGATTTGGAACTGCTTAGAGCCTATTTCGATGAAAGTTGTCTCGTCTAATGGAAGCTTATTCTTTTAAAGCCATATCATGATAACTAGCCCCTTGAACATTTCAGGAGTTGTGGCCTTTCAAAGCGGTTGTCAGCTATTTCTATTATTTAGCTATCCAAATAGGTAAAATTCTATAATGTTTAAAATATCCAAGAGGCTACTCATGAAGCTCAAGCTTAAGCCCATCGTAATTCAGAGTTCTCGTGTTTTATTCCGAAAGAATAATAGCGCAAATGTATCCACGTTTCCCTGTGGAAGTAGCAAGCCGAACCCGAGAATTTGATGAGGTGTGCCAGTGCATTCTCTCTGACCCCTTAATAATCACCCCCAATGCAGACTGGTAGACAATGTCAAACGAACCGAATGGATGGAGCAGCTAATGGAATGGAACGGATCTGCTGATTGCCAAATAATAACCAAACATGAATCACCGTTCCAACACTAAAAAAACTCTGTCAAGATATATTATACCTGCGGCGACTCTGTCGCGGCGGACCCAACTATAAGCGAGCTTCTTCAGTCGGGAATTCATCTTACATTTTGCGGCAGCTAAAAGGCAATTCCGCAGTTACGTAAACGGAAAAACAGAGGCGCAACTATCAATCAGTGGACTTCCGGAAGTCAACAACAACGATAAAGCCCCGAATTCGTGTACGGTTCTCCTACTGAAACCTGGGGAAAAAACCTGTTCAGGGTAGTAATTTCGACTAGTTTTCTACTTTTCGAAGACTATGGGCCTGTTCGTAAATGCAGTATGTGCTTGTTGCAGAAAAAGAATCCTCCTATTCCTAAGTTAGTAAGATAGAAAGGTTTGAATTTCACAACTAAATTCCATTTGGATAGTTCTGTTTATTTGCGCAAGCCAGACATTTACAAAAATTATAAATTGGGAAAATAAGTGACTTAGTTTTTTCTGCAACACTGCACATGCTGCATTTACGAATAGGCCCTATGTTCCTCTTAGCCACACAATACCCTGGGCTGCGTAGAATCCAAAGCACCTACATAAACACTCAGACAAATGGCGACCTTGAGCGAGAATGAAAAAATAACAAAATGGTTCTATGGAAACTAAACCTGTCAGAGACCTTTGAACCAGTCATCAAAGCACAATTGTTCAGAATTTCAAGAAATCTTAGTTTTCGTTTACTTTCTAATCATCCGAAAGTTTTATCAGAAGCAATTTATGATAAAATCTGAGAAATTTACGCTGACATGAAGATAGTTCAACGAATTAAAGTTGAAAGGCAAATTTGATATGGAGACAAAGCAATTTAAATCAGTCAAAGAATGCATAAATAAGCTTCGGTCTTAAAGGTATTGCTGTAGACACTCGGCCGTAGTATCAAGTCTGCCAAAACAGCGTTATTAGAACTGCTGCGTGATGTCTTCTTAGGTCATCTGAGTCTCACTTTCATTAAGAGACAAAAATGTTCAATGTTAGAGAGCACGAGGAATTACTAAATAGACAGTTTCCACTGAACTGCCGTAAACCTAGTCATCCATACCGACCCCTATTGGACGAAGATTCGCCACGCAGGGAGAGGGGCTCTAAATGGCATCCACACGGAGTCGGTAAATATCTTCCTCAGATGTCGACCACCAGAAGCACAGGAGTGCATACTTAAAGGAAGAACATAATTCAAAAGTTCCACCAAGTATAAGAGGTGGAACCTACGACAAAACAACTTCATCCATTTAATGGGGAAGCTTTTGAGAATTCAATTCTTTCTCATAATCATAACTTTAAAGTTTATACAGACTGACTGAAGAAAATTTTTGGCAAAATTTCTTTTAGATTTTTTACAATTTTAGAGCACAGAATAGGGAGAGAGCTTGTGACGTTTCCGTCGTACTTAGACTACTCATGCAATATGGGCTAGTGGCAATAAATTTTACTGACCCTAAGTAGAGTACCAGTTTCCATTTCAAACCCAATCAAAAATTAACTAGGTGGTTAAAGTTATGCATCTTGGCTGAAGCTTTCCTACATGGCATCTACGTACAGAGTCATTGAACTATTAACATAACTAACTCCATGAATGAAACGAAAAATCAAAAAGACTTGCTTCAATTATTCAATCGTTCTCAGCAACATAATTTTCTCGCGCTACAAAACCGCTTTACACATGTAAATACTAAGTGCATATGTGTATTTATGTACATACATATGTATATGTAAGTATGTTGAACAAGAAAAAAACTAAAATGGATACTAGCTAGCTTCCAGCTATAACTTGTCATAAAAACAAGTACAGAAATCCAAGTTCGGTTGAAACCGAATATGATATACCTAGTAGTGATCTATTATATGTTGTTGTTGTTGTAACGATGCTTTACCCAGCCTAGTCGTCACTTTCCTTACCTATCACTGTCGTTAATATGTTTTAACGCATTACTTTAAAATAAAGATCTAACAGAAAAGTTATCTAAATTCTATTTTGCAGTGAGTACTAACTATCAGCTTACCAATTTTTATTGAAATATATTGCTAATATTACAAGTAGTATACTTAGAAAATAGCAGAATATGTATACTTAAAAGTGGGCTGCGGCACGCCTACTTCCACAAATTTATGTGTATCCAAGTTGCAGAAATATAGCGTTAAAGTTAAAAAAAGACATTTTCAGCACCACATTAAAAAATGGGTGGGACCCTCCACCGATTTCGTTAATTTTTACAAAAAATATTTACCGTAAAAAAATTAAAATTTTTGTTCGATGTGGCATTAAAAGTTTTGTGGAAGAATCAGCTATAAAAGACCACGCCCGTTTTAAAAAATTTCATTTATTCGCAGATATGTGTGTAGCACTACTAGGTATAAAAAAAGTTTGGTTTATGGCCAGCAACTACGTAAACTTCATAACAGAAAATGTTTGTTTGTTTAGCGAATTCCGGTCGCATGGAACACCGGTTTTAGTTGATAAAATACTAAGTTATTTGTTGTTATAAGCGGGGTGTGGTATCGGCAATATTACCGATATCTTAAATAAAGGGAAGAGTTTTAAAAATTCGAGGACGGGACGGAATGAAGTCCTTTAGCGAAAACATCATCAAAATGTTTTACGAATAAGACCTGAGTGTTTGAATAAAAAATACCTTCTTTTTTATTTCAACAACGTCCAATTAAAAAATGCAGGGGGAAAACTTAAGCCTTTGGCCCAATGAACGCTTGCCTTGCCTCGAGAAGTGACAAAATTAGTTTGAACTCTTCTAAAATGTATGAATGCTGGCCAAGTGACAGCCAGCCTTACTTTCCTCGCTTGATGCGCGTTACTGTAACAGTCATAGAAGCTTTTAAATAAATCAAGGTCAACTAAAGTAAGCAAAGCCAGGAAGAGAAGCGTGCTTTGGACCAAAATATTTGCTTAACTTGTCATCTTTCTTACTTACACTCATCTGTCGAAGCAGATGGCATCCTTTAATTCAGACAGGATCGAAATCAGTTGAATGCCAACTGCTAATTCAACTAACTTTCTCTTTCTTGTAATTATTTCCGAACATCTCTCATATAAAGCGAGAGTCCGCAAATATCCAATACTTGCTATTACTCATCACATCTTTTAGAAACACAAAAAAAAAAAAAGAAAGAAGATGTCATTAGTTGCTAATAAAATCGGTAAAAAGTTTTATAAAACGGTTGTTATTTATTTTTCCTAAGGTCCCAGACGCGTGTGAGAAGCCTTCCTATATTTTTATGACTAATCCATTGATTTTATCATTTACACTAATTCAGCAGCAAAATGCGTCATTTAATTAGATAATAAAATAATTTTTTGTTGCTTTACCGGATACTGTATCGTTTTAAATTATTATTATTGTTTATTGTAATAAATTAGTTAAAGAGGGACATTAATTCTAAATTATTTATTTTATTGCCAATTAATTAATTAATATGAGTTGATCAATATTTTAGTTATTTAATTAGCAACAATAACACAATTTTTATAAAAAAACTCTAAGTTTTTAATAAGCACAAATACATAAGTGACCGCTTGATTGGCATCAGTATCTGTGTTCATATATTTATTTATTGGGTTATTATTTTCATTCATTTTATCTTCATTTCATATCCTTACATATACAATAAGACCAAAGCTGCCCATAAAAAAAAAAAAAAAAAAAAATGTGGTCTAAAGAGGGTAACGAAGTGAGGGAGATGGAGGTTGTGAAAATTTAGGAGTTAAATTAAGAGATACAATTTTTTTTTTATTTTCTAGCGAAAGCAAACTCCACAAATCGGAAGAGAAGCTTGTCCTTAATCTTCTCGGAGGTATATCGCACCAAATAATAATTTTTATTTAATCAAATTTTGTGAAGGACAAAGTCTCTCCGGTCGACTATAAATAATTTATATGGCAGAATCACGTTAACCTTGGCAGTTAGTATAACGTACAAAGGTATATGTATATGTCAACTACAGTTGCCAACAATACCGTGGAATGACAGGCGAAACAATAGAGAGAGATGAGAATTAACGAACGGGGAGTTGAATCGAGCAGCCGAAGCGAATAGTCGCATGACGACGTAGATTTTCCTTTTACAATACAATAACTTTTCAATATTCATTATTCGTGTAACATTTAATATTCATTAAATATCTATTTACTTAAATTAAAGAAGAGTTCATTTATTTATTCGGCATCCAGGACATATATAATCGATGTATATTGGAACGATTTTCCGTCATCCCTAGTCATATTTGGTTTTGAGACAAACCGGTTTCGGCGTTGCGCCATCATCAGTGCCCATTTTCGTTCTGATTTGTTGTTGTCGTTTGTCTTGTGTTTATAATAGGTAGCAGATAATGTCAGCTATGTCGCAGTTGAATTTATTGGTAGCTTTATCAGAACTTATTGTAAGGTCCAGATAATTGATTCCTCCGTCTTTTTCGGTTTCCATACGACATATATAGGAAACAAACGGCCACCGACACAATAATACATAATACCTCGAACCACCCACAACAACATAAAAATGCAGCGCTAAGGTACGTAGCACGTAGATTGGAAAGAACACCTCTTACACAAGAAGCATATAGAAGAGAGCTTGGAATAATATATAACATCGCTACAAACAACGGATATAAAAAACCACTAGTAGATAAACTCAGGAGAAATCTTAGAGAACAAAAAAGAAACAATGGAGAAGAAAGTACACAAACCTGGACGACAATGACATATACTGGAAGGGCAACACATAAATTAGCAAATTTCCTAAGAAAATACAACATCAACACAGCTTTCAAAACATCGAACAATTTAGGACGGAAGCTAAGAACCAAAACTAACTCAAAAGATCCGCTTAGCAGCCATGGTGTATACAAGCTCACGTGTGAATGCCAGCACAGTTACATAGGACAAACAGGACGACAAGTAAGAACGAGGTTCAGAGAACACATTAGAGATTACAACAAAAAGACACGGGATCCAACCATCATACCAGAGTCCAACTTTGCGAATCACATGGTTGAGAATAAATGCCCCCCCGGAAGCATCAAGCAAAAGGCCGACGTCTGAACGTACTCGAAAACATGGAAATCTACAAGCAAAAAACATTCGACGGTACAATAATAAACGAACAGCCAAACACTGTTTCTGACACAATATTCGAACCTTTTAAATTAGTTTACAAAAAACAAAGCAATCACTCAGGTATAACAAACACACACGCACTGACAAATAAACACAAAACAGCAAACGATCAAAACAACCAACTTTTACCTGCCTCAGTCAACCACACAAAAACCGATTGGTGCAAACCACCCCCGTTTCTGAATGTACACACACACCACATACACACGTACATAAACAGACACCCATGCTAACATTACCTGCTACCTATTATAAATACAAGACAAAAGACAACAACAAATCAGAACGAAAATCGACACTGATGATGGCACAACGCCGAAACCGGTTTGTCTCAAAACCAAATTTGACAAGGGATGACGGAAAATCGTTCCAATATACTCGTACATCAATTATTCACCCTTTCGGAAAAACAACAAAACATATATAATCTTAGAAAAGTGCCGTTTTAATTTGTCGTGACTCCGAATCTTTTTATTATAGATTAATATACTTAGCCTGCAACTATTTGAAGCAGTTATCTGAAATGTGACATATAGGACCTGCATATGTATATACAGAAAAGAGTGGCAGTGGAGTAGAATTAAGATAAAGAGACTGAGTAAGGTAAGGAAAAATAGAAAGGAGTGGGAAGAGGAAGCAGAATGGGAGAGGTAGGGAACGATTAATAAGAATAATAATAAAAATATGAATATGCAAGAGGAAAATAAGGAGAATATTGAGGAGTAGATAAGGAAATGGAGAGATGGCAAGGGAGGGGAGTAAAACAACTTCTGAAGTTTGTGATTGTTAAGTTAAGTTGATTACTCCCATTGCTCCCTATACCTCTGTGTATTACCATATAATTTTGTATACTCCCTTCTAACATTGCATGTCCTAGGAGGGCGAGTAACAGAAAAACTCCCTTTCTCTCCCCAAAAACCAATAATGGAGTTTTTGTTATTACTTTTCTATGAATCGCAATCGAGTAATGGGGGAACTCATACCTCACAAATACATCCTATATCCACAAATAAGTTTGTTTCTCATATTGCTACGATTGCAGCTTTTTCTTTTTTAAATTTTTTTTCCCATTTGTTCAAAATTGTTTTTGTTTTGTCGGCAGAGAAATTTTACTTTCTTACTCAAAAAGGCGCTAGCTAGCAGTAGAAGTTGGAGAAATCTCTACGTTCGCTCCAAAAATATATAGAAGAGAATAATATTTTATTAATAACTAGAGGATTTCTCCCCTATTGCTCCAAGATTAGTAAAATCGGAGCACAGAGTGTAAAAATCTCTGTTATTGATCCAATAAGATGTTAAGGGGATAACTCTCTTATCCATCGCTTAGGGAGATTTCGTTTCAAGTTCTACTGGGCATGTTCACGAAAGATATTTAAATGGAAATTTATTGTTTTATTTGAATTTTATAAGAACTATCTTATAACTTTAAACGAGTTATTCTTGTATATTTGTATATCCACTACTATCTCAGGAACGACTTAACCGATTTGGATGAAATTTGCTATATAGTAGTATCCTTTGCTTTGTAGGGAAAATTCAAATCGGCACACCACAAATTGGAAGAGAAGCTTGGCGCAAAAATCTCTTAGGAGGTTTATGATGATATACCTGTTGTATATCGCGCCATAAAGAGAAAAGAGTATCCTTTGCTTTAAGATCTTCTACTTTGGTGCTGCCACTTGCGGTGGTTCACAGGGTTGCCACCTATATATTTTCGAGTAGGGTTGCCACCTGACCGCATTTTATTTATTCCTTCAGATATTGACCACTATCTCGGGAACGGCTAAACCGATTTCGATGAAATATGGTAGATGGATAGTATGCTTCCTTCTAAGATTTTCTACTTGGATATTGCCACTAAAGGAAGCTTAGAGGGTTGCCACCTTTCCGATTTTTTTTTAAATATTAAGCAATATATGGCAATATGGGTATCAAACGGAAGGTATTTGAGGCCGTATACCAACCAGAATATTTTTAAGTAGCATTGCCACCTAGGGTTGCCACCGAGCAAGGCTCGGTCACCCAGGTACTATTTATTTATATTGGCAGAAAAAGAATTATTTTTCCCTTAAATGGTTTTTTTTAAACTGGCTGCTAGAGCGTTGCTCTTTTTCTTACAAATACAAATTTTCACTTACCGAACGTTCGTCACGGTTATATTGCCAACACCGTATGCTTGAATATTTCGGAATAACGCCCGATAACCATCTGGTCCACTGCCCAGCACAATGCCAATTTCATCGATAACAACTGGCTCGATCTGAAATCATTAAAAAAAAAACCGTTACATATAGTTTTGTGTGCAAATAGAATTATTGGCCGTTTTTTATTCGCCATTCCGCTGCTAAATTTCCCTGCTTGTCTCTGAAAATGTACAAATTGAAAGCGAAAAAAATAAGCAAGCAGAAAAAATTACGAGCGCTCACAATTTTGGTTGCTATCTTGGAAGCGATAAGCTCACATTTAATTTTCAAAGGTAATTTCAAATTGTGAAAAAAAATAATTTTCTTATTTTATTCATAAGTCGCTAAGTGCTAATGAAAAGAATCGTCTAATTATAATATTGAACATTGTTGCTTTATGCCTTGGGCACTACTTTGATCAGTGGATGGGTATACTCCCAGTTTAACTTACATCATAAATTTCCAACTCGGGTACGCCCTGTCGCAGATAATGCACCAATTTGTTTCCACTGTCACGCAGGCATTCATTGATGTATTCCTCATTGATCGGACACTGCTGTAGGTAATAAGCTGAAAGCGGCAAAAATTAATAAAAATTTAATTATACACACGATTTGAAATATTGTGTTTGCTATGCATCGTAAGAATAATAATAAAGCTTTTTGTCATTTAATTAATATTTTGGTGACAGAAAATAACTGTTAACATTATCTAAGTGCAAATGCGTTGAAAAATGATATTAGACACGAAAAAAGCCATTCCCAGTACCGAAAGATGTAAACACAAAGTTAGGTATTTTAATAGTTTTCGCGCTCGATAAACAATCTCCTTAAAAAGGTCGACTAATGTAAATTTTTTGTTTCATTTTAATTGGAATAAGTAAACAAGTTTTGTGTAAATAAAGCTTTGTGTGACTTTTAGTTAATTTTTATGGCCAGCAAAAGAAATGCTTTTCTTACTGTTTTTTGCTTGATCCCACTGACCACAGATAGCAATGCTACCTGACAAATTGTTCTGTGTACTTTGTTATTCTCAACTTTTTTTATTTAAAAAATCATACACAAATAATTGCGTACGTGCACTTGAAATCACATCGTTAATAAAATATTTAAACAAGCTGTAACAATTATTAAGCACAAATATTCAGGTTTTTAACTTTCTTGTAATTAATTTATGTATGTGCTTCGACTACAGAGTGCGCACGACTTTTCTCTTATAGGTCGGCTAGCTTTTGGCGCGCTTTAGAAAATTTCAAAGAGAATATAATTAATAATAAAAAATTTTTTTTTTTAATTCTTTTGATAAATATTTTTCTTAGAGTTTTGGAAAATCTTAAGGAAGTTTGGAATAAAAATATTCGTCAGTCAGGCCGTTCCAGAGCAACCAAGGTTTACAAATTGGTAGGCTTTTCAAATTTCAAGTTTATCGGGATTGTTTTTGGGATCATTTTTAAACTTATTCAGGATCATTTTGGGATTGTTTTCGGGACCTTTTAGGGACCATCCCCAAGTAGCCCCTCAATGATCAAGAAAATGGTCCCGAAAAAGTACCGTAAACAATCAAGAAATGATCCAGAAAAACTACTATAAAAATGGCCAAAAACCACCGAAAGCATCCCAAAAATGGTCACGTAATGATCCCGAAATGATACCGAAAAAGTCCTCAAATGATCACAAAACAGCCCCTAAAACTATTCCGAAATTATTTTGAAAAAGTCCTGAAAATTTTCCAATAAAGTCAAGAAAAACAATCCTTAGATTATCCCAAAATAATTCCGAAATAGTCCCTAAAACAATTCCGAAATAGTCCCGAATTTATGGCGAAAACCATCTCGGTATGATGCCGGATTCCGAAAGAACCCTGCTACAATAAGCTATGTATGTGTTCAAAAGGTGTGTTCAAAAAGTATCGCGAATTTTGAATTTTCGCTGGGTACGTATATTCGAATTTCGAATTTTTTGTGGCGTTATGTTGGTACTCATGTCTCTCACTTATGCCGACAAGCTCGGCCATTTTGAATGTTCAGTTAATTGTTGACAGCTGCGTTGCTTGCACGTGTTTTGGATCGTCTTCGATTTTTACGCGAAATTCGTACCAAAATTGCTCAATTGTGACCAAAAACAGCATCGCATGAACATTGCTAATGAGATGTTAAACTCTGTCCGCGACGACCCAAATTTGCTCCAGAGGGTCATAACTGGTGACGGATCGTGGGTTTATGGTTATGACGTGGAAACCAAAGCTCAATCATCTCAATGGAAGCTGCCGCACGAACCAAGACCGGAAAAAGCGCGCCAAGTTCGGTCGAATGTGAAAGTTTTGCTGACAGTTTTCTTCGATTGCAGGGGCGTGGTGTATCATGAGTTCTTGCCACAGGGAAGAACGGTCAATAAGGAATATTACCTGCAAGTTATGCGCAATTTGCGCGAAGCAATCCGCCAGAAACGCCCGGATTTGTGGAAGAACAAAAATTGGCTTTTGCACCCCGATAACGCCCCTGCTCACGCATCGTTGTTTGTGCGCGACTTTTTGGCCAAAAACAACACACTAATGATGCCGCAGCCACCGTATTCCCCAGATCTGCCCCCCTGTGACTTTTTCTTGTTCCCTAAACTGAAGAGGCCCATGAAAGGAAGACGTTACGCTTCTCTTGACGAGATAAAGACGGCATCGAGGGAGGAGCTGAACAAGATACAAAAAAATGATTTTTTGAAGTGCTTCGAAGATTGGAAAAACCGTTGGCACAAGTGTATAATATCTCATGGGGATTACTTTAAAGGGGACAAAATAGATATTCATGAATAAATAAATAATTTTTGAAAAAACACAAAATTCGCGATACTTTTTGAACACACCTCGTAGTCTCTCAATTTTACTACAATACTCTGCTACAATATTTTTTCCGTTGCGTCAATAAAAAATATCGATCTACTCCAAAAAAACTTAAAATTTTACTCTCAATTAAAATGTTGCATCGGCGTCTAAAAAGCTAACTTAAAAGGTATTGAAAATTTTGTGAATTTTGAATATAAGTCCGTAATTAGAATTTACCTGAATTTTTTTCCCTAACTTCGAAAGAAAAAACGTGAAGTCAGAAAACCATACCGATAGTTTTAGCTTGATTGCTCTGGAACGGCTAACTTGACGAAAATTGTCGTTGAGAACGTTCAATTTCTTAGAAATCTACATGCAGCTCAACTTTTCTAACTAAATAGTTTAGCAACTTTTACTCTAGACTAGCAATGATGTACCTCTAGAAATAAGTATTAAGACTTTTATAGTATTTTTTAGCCATTCTGAAAAATAATATCAATATAGTTTAAAAAAAAAAAATTTAATTGGCCCCGTCTAATACAACTATTTACGTAATATTTGTTATGGTCAGACATCGGCCAGTTCCAATTTTGACCAACTTAAAATGGATTGAAGCGAGATCTGCCCAAGCGATGAATAAGAGAGTACTCCCCTTAACATCCTTTCGGATCAATAACAGAGATTTCTACACTCTGTGCTCCGATTTTACTAATTTTGGAGCAATAAGGGAGACCTCCTCAATTTATTATATAAAATATTACTCCCTTATAGATATATTTTTTGAGCGAAAGTAGAGATTTCTCCAACTTCTACTCCTAGCTAACGCCTTTTTGAGTAGGCCAACTTTCTCTGCCAACAAAAGAAAAACAAATTTCAACAAACGAAAAATATTAAAAAAAAAAAAGTTAAAGCTGCAATCGTAGAAATATGAGAAATAAACACAATTCAAATAATAATAACTATTATTTACCGCAATGAATCAATTATTTTCTGATATGTGAGGTATTTATATATGAGTTCTATTTCATTGCTTCCATTTCTTTATTTGATTCCACAAAACGATTGAGCCAAGGCTTGAGGCATGACGCTCCAAAGATGTTTCATTGTTCGTTTAGGAGGAATGTAAAATGTCTCCCTCATTACTCTCCTGGGAGGTTTTCTAAAAGTCTCCGAAACTACCCCACTACTCGATTGCGATTCATAAAAAAGTAATAACAAAAACTCCATTATTGGTTTTTGGGGAGAGAATGGGAGTTTTTCTCTTACTCTCCCTCCTAGGACATGCAATGTTAGAGGGGAGTATACAAAATTATATGGTAATACGCAGAAGTATAGGGAGTAATAGTCCAATACTCGCAAGGGCGTACTCCATGATTAATAAAACGACGATCCCTAGTTCTACTGGGAATATACAGACAGTTAGACAAAAATTTTTAAAACTATGGTTTTAGCTTCTATTACCATAACAGCAATTTTCATGAAAGAGATTTGAATAAAAAAATATAAAGGTAGTAAATAGTTTTTCTATAAAATCTAAAAGCGAAAAACAAAATTTTCAATTTCAATAAATTTTTCTTAAATATTTCTATGTAAAATTTTAAGCAATACCCATTGGTTTTCCTGCTTTATCTGCATGAATACCCTTTTTAAACGCCTTTTAAAATAGTCACCGGAAAATTTTTCGTAAAACTCAAACAAAGTTTAAGCTTTTGTTTATTTTTATTATGAACATAATTAGCTATAATTTTATAAATTTGAATGTGTATATATTTAAATATGTATATATATATGTACATTAGTAGTGGGATTATTTTCCAATAAATACTATTCGAATAAACGAATAAAAATATTCGTCTCAAAAAATTCGAATAGTATTTATTCGAATAATTTATCCGTTTATTCGAATAGTATTATTTGAATAGTGGTATTCGAATAGTTGTATTAAAATGAGAGAGATGTCGGAAGTGAAATTCACTGTCTTCATCGCTTGTACCTATGAGCATTAGTAGTGGGACTATTTGCGAATATTATTCGCTTCAAAAAATTCGATTAGTATTTTTTCGATTAATTTATTTGTTTGCATAGGCTGTAGTGATATTTGTTCAACTATTCGAATACCTATTATTCGAATAGTACTAGATGTTTGAAAACTACTGAATGATACTATTATTTATAGCTTTTATATAGCGAATTATTTATAGCCTTCGAATAAATGGATTTTTTATTCGAATAGTCCCATGCCTAATGAGAATGCATTCACGTTTTGTATGTATGTATGTATGTTTGCGTGTACAAATGTGTGCATAACCCTGTAAAAAACGTTGGAGCATCAGGTACTCCAACACTTATCCTCATTCATATAAAAAAGGTGGTCCAATTTACATAGCGATGTCCGGTGATTGGATCACCTAATCCTATTCGGAGTACCATTTACTTTGCTTCTGAATAGTCTATAGAGCACCTACGTTGGAGTACTTTGAAAATGCTGCCAAAAGATTACTCTATAGAGTACTCTAGACGAAAGCGAGAAGGGAGTATGTGTTCTTTTGAGGACCACCTACTCCCGCTCTCGCTTTGCTGTTGAATACTCTATAGAGTAATCCCATGGGAGTATTTTGAGAGTACTCTCACGTAGGTGGTCTATAGAGTATTCAAAAGCAAAGAAACGGAGTACTCCGAGATGGATTAGGTGATCCAATCACCGGACATTGCCATGTAAATTGGACCACCTTTTTTATATGAATGAGGATATGTGTTGGAGTACTCTGATACTCCTTTAGGAGTATTATATGGAGTATGAAACGGAGTATTTCCGTTTTTTGCAGGGAAGCTGTAGTGATATTTGTATATTATTCGAAATTTTTATAGCCTTCGAATAAATGGATTTTTTATTCGAATAGTCCCATGCCTAATGTACATCGTTTCTTTAAGTTATTAACACTTTTATTGTCCAAGTTCAGGTTTAACTATTGCCAGGTGCTTTGCTTTTTCAAATTATTTTTATTAATTTTTTTTAATTTTAATTGCGTCATGATGACAGTTGAAAAGGAGCTGCTAATGAACCTTAGCCAATAATTAAATAATATTCTCCATAATTTTTATAGTACAAGTAACTACTTACATACATATGTGCGTTATGACAAATGACAATGCAAAATAATTAACAGGCATATTCCTACGTTTCAACGCTGACAGCATACTAATTATGTTATTTAAACATCTAACTCATTTATTTAACTATATTGTTTGTCACTTAAAGTGTCAACGAGTTAGTAAATAAATTTTTAGTATATCTAGATTTTAAAAATTATAATTATGACAAATTAAAGAGTGTTTTTTAATTCTGATGTCGTGCTTGCGAACATTAATGACAGAGTTGGTATGGAAGGAATTTGGTTCGGAAAAATTCAGGCCCCACAACGTAATATCTCCTAACGGGTGGAGGTTGCTTGGCTTGGCCTCAAATCGAACGATGGTGTGCCACAGTGCCAAGTTTCGGCTTAAAAAGAGCTACCAAGCAACATGACTTCTTTTCAAAGCAAATCAACTTAATTCATAACGTCGTAATCAAAAAAAGTCATAAAAGCTCTTGCTACTTTCATGAGCGCACTGTAAGAGGTCCCAAAATCCACTGGCACCACCCATTTGTGGCAAGAAAGATACCTAAAGGCAGCTGGTATGCTGTTTTCTGCACTTATCTCTTGGGCCTAGTCTCTGAGAACTCAATTCCAACTATGATTTTAGCCGAAGTATAACAGGTATGAAGATTGTAGCTCCACCTTGGTGCAACACAAGAAAAAACTTTGGGTCTAAAGGTATGCTATGCCTGCTTCTAGGCGTATGACAAAATATTACAATTTAAGCTTTAAATAATCCTCGCACGAAAGTGTCGAACTCCTTGATGCCGACTTCAGATAGTGATCAACCTGTGGTAACGATTTTCAAGCTTTCGAAAGTCGCCTGATACATTATTGATATAGCGAATATTGGCGTTCACTTGAGCAAATATTTTGAATTCCATATTCGCTACATCCCTAATCTACACTCTAGATGTTTGAAAACTACTGAATATCTGACATTAGTTATAATTCAAACCCAGACCTGTTAAGTAATTATTAATAATCGTAATGATTACATGTTTATTGATTATTTTTTGGGAAAGCATATTAATGATTGATTACCCATTGTTTACGGGTTTTAATGATTATTTTAAAAATCATTCAAAAAAAATCATGATTTTTTGTGATTTAAAAAAAATTTTTTTTGGGATTATTTTTAATTGTTTTTGTTTATTTAACTAATTTTGATTATTTTTGATTAGTTTTAAGTGTTTTTGTTTATTTGACTACTTTTGATTATTTTCGATTACTTTGGATTATTTTTGAATGTTTTTGTTCATTTGATCACTTTTGATTATTTTTGATTACTTTTGATCGTTTTTGTTTATTTGATTACTTTTGATTATTTTTGATTACTTTGGATTATTTTTTTCCAATTTAAACAATTTGAAAACAATTAAAATAATTCAAAACGCTTTAAAGAGCTATCCAACCAATTGGTTACTCAACTCTAATAGAAATTTAATAGGTCTGTTCAAAACTAAAATAGAAAATACTCACGTTGCACATCGCCCTGAGCGTGAATTGAAATCCAACTAGACAGCGTTAGAACAGCAATGAAGTTGAGTTTAAACATTTTTATTGAATTTCGCAAAAAAATTAGTTATTAGCACTTCTTCCAAAACTTAGCACCAAACTCAAACATTCAACGTCACTCCGACTAAGTTCACGGTTTCAATGACGCTACCGATTTCTTATTAGGTGATCGTGGCCAGCGAAAGTGCAATAAAACGAATTTTATGTTTAAACCAAATTGAAGTGGCAAACAATTTCACTTTGTGCAAGTCACTTCGCTAACAACAACAAAAACTAAAAATCACTGAAATGTTAGTTAACCCGAAAATTGGGTCAAGACTTTTAAAGCGAACTTTAACAAGAGCAGACACAAGCGCACACAGTCAGGTAACTAGTGTAAGAACTTTTAATTCGGATGTCAAATGAGAATTTCACATTTGTGTTGTTGTTACGTTAATTAAACCTTTCCATTTAGGTTACAATTTTCACACCTTTCATTTAAGTTTAATTTTTATTTTATTTCTGTTTTTTTATTTTATTTTCAGTGCCGCGAATATTATTATTTGTTTCACTAAGTTCACCAGGAGCGAGAATGTCTTTCTTAAATTCGTACAACTTTCACGCGAGTTAAGCCACAAATGAGCTCAAACTCTGTTGGTCAAGGTGTTTTAACAAAGTTGTTTGCTGTCACAAAGTGAAGAAGCAAAAGCGTCCATTCCTCATGGCAGTGGAACGAGTGCAGCAAAAGAAATGAAGAAAGTCAAAAGGGAAATAGCAAGAAGCGAGCGAAAGCAAATACAACGTGTTGAAATATGCTAAGTGTAAGAGATGGCAATCTCGGGTCTCGCACTCTTTTAGGTGCCACAAATCCCGGCATTTCTTTCTTACATTACCGGTATTTTCGGCATTGGAAATATGTTACTAAAAACTAAATACTTATGTACGTGTGACAGGATAAACAGAAAAAAAGTTATGGGGAAATACATGCCTTAACCTATGAAAAAAGTGTTTATGACCCCTATCTTATAAACTAGAGCTGATGGGGAAAAAGTGGCTGGTTTTTTCGTATTAGCTCACAAAATGTACAAAATCCAATGTAAAATTGTCTGCACCAAAATGAGTGTGGGCCAGTGCTATGTTTGCTCATCAAAATGATAGTTCGAAAATTGTTGCTTTAAATATTCGAAACATAGGGGAACAAATTAGGGTACCTTTTTCGATTTTGCTTTGTTTAATGAAATAAGTTTTATTTAAAAAAAAATAATTTTAAAAACCTAATTATTTGTTTTATATCTTACTTTTATTTTAAATGTAAATTCAGATCACGAAAATCCCGGTGTGGTAAAAACTAAAAAAATTGGCATCTCTAATAAGTATATAATATATTTATATTATTTACATATGGATGCGTAGCACTACACATAAATCAGCGCATACCAACAATTAAAAGTCAAAGTCAGAAATTTGAATTTATACAAAGAACTTTAAATTCTTTTAAGGAAGCAAGCAGGCTTTAACTATCAGTGGCCGACCAAAAAAGTTGTTTTAAGCTTCATCGAATCAGAAGACGTAATTAATAACCCCAGCTGGTTAGGGGCTTAGAATATGCTCGTAGTAAAAGGCGACCAAAATTCACGAATCGTAGGATCGTCGTTGTCAATCAAATCGCGTTCGTGGTAGTCGGGTTAGCACCAGAAGTTACTAGTACCGGATCGTACCGAATTGATATCCGGCAGAGAACTGTTCACATCGGTTAAACTGTTACAAATCTTTGGGCATTAATTATTTTATTAATTATATATCAAAAGCCGTTGAACATATCATAACAAAATTCAGCACACAGATAACCCTTTTTACAAGCACTGTAGCGAAATCGGCTAACGACCACGCCCACTTGCATACAAAATATATTTAAAAAGATGATAGATGAATATTTAGGGTCATATCTCTGCAAAAAGGAACTTCATGCCAAATACTTCCCAAGTTTCCGTGTACGGAGAAATGCGAAAAATACAAGTTTTCGAAAATGGATGTGGTCGTCCCTTTTATAGTGGATTATTTATATTATATTCAATGCCACAAAACTTCTAATGGTTCTAGCACTTAAAGTAGCATAGGAGCTTAAGCGCAAATTGAAAATACAAACTGAGGCCAAGCCATTTTCAGCTGTTTTTAGCAACTCAGTGGCGCCTTTTGCAAAAATCTCAAATCGATAGCAATATCATGGCCTACCAAGCTTAGCCGTTCGACTTCACGTTACTTTGGTTTTGTTTTTTGACAGGCAATAACAACAACGATGAAGAAAGAGTTTAATTAATGAGTCTTACCATCAATACCTTGCTTTCTCTTGCGAAATGTAGAATTTCCGGAGGGGACGAAACTAAAAATTAAGATTCGATACAACTCTGAGTATCTTGCGCTCATATTTTTGTACATTAGGTTGTTTCATTTTCTGGCGATTTTTTTTTTCTCTCATTACACGTGTGTCATTTCTTATAGAAAGTAAAAAATCAATCAATCAACAAACATAAAAAAAATCGAGTACTGCTCCAACAACAATTACCATAAAAATATATAATTAATTTCAAATTATCTGATTCAAATTTTAGACTTTGTTTAACATTTTACAAATAAATAAATTTAAATAATAATAATCGTCACTGAAGGTACACAAATAAAAAAAAACAAAAAATTTTTATTTCTTTTCTGTAAGAAATCAGATGTTCAGCTCAGACAAAGGAAAACATAAGGCAATTCATTCATTCATGTAGTATTTCTTTAAATACAACTCTTGTGAACACTACATTGAGTTGTATGTAATATTCATATATATCAAGTTGAATTTATATGAAAACTTGTCATTTGTTGATAGAAAATTTCAGGTAAATTTTGAAAAGTACAATAGCACTCTTGATATACATAGGCTGCTCAATTGTATCATGATTTAATTACTAGTGATTTAATCATGCGAAGAAAATCTGATAGTTCTAAAATCATAACACGTACGACGAATATGAGACCTTGTGAATTGTCTAATAATTATCCGAAAATGAAACACTCTTATGTATGTATATGTGCTTGTGAAGCTGCATGGGCACTTTTATTAGAAAGCACAATAGCCAAGAACTTAGCCATCATAAACGTTTTAACTGATAACAATGAAGAATGTAGCTGTTTCTGTACCTTCTGTCTGGGTTTGTTTGGGAATTTTTTGTGGTTCCTGCTAGAGAAAGCAAACTATCGATAGTCGGCGCCAGCGATAGTTTCATAGAACCGATCGATGATAGTCCATCAAGAGTTTAAGTACTTTCGTATTTTTGGGAACAAAATAGGTAATTTTTTTTAAGAGTATGTACAAGGTGGCGCAAAAGTAAGCTTCCGATGTTCAGCATATCGGTTGTGGCACGTGCAGTGTGTGCTGTTGCACCGTCTTGTTGGAACCACATGTTTTCCAATCCCAATTCATCAAGTTGCGGCAAAAAGAACTCGTTGATCATTGCTCTGTAGCGCTCACCATTCACAGTAACCGTTTGGCCCCGACCGATTATTGGTCAAATAAATAGTCAGCAATATTCCGCGTTCTGGAGCAGTGTAGCGTAACATTATTTATTAACGTGTATTTCGCATGTATTTACTACACAAATGTCAAAACAGAACTGACTTTAGGGGCCAATCGCAAAATTTATAGCATTTTCTGATAGGAGGATTACTTTTGCGCCACCTTGTATTTAGACTCCAAAAATGATCGCTTTTAACGTATTATAATTCCAGACTTAAGAGCTG
This sequence comes from Merzomyia westermanni, assembly GCA_949987695.1. Taxonomy (NCBI): domain Eukaryota; kingdom Metazoa; phylum Arthropoda; class Insecta; order Diptera; family Tephritidae; genus Merzomyia; species Merzomyia westermanni. The sequence continues at coordinate 36,731,446 of OX465288.1, forward strand.
AATGCAGTTCGCAAGAAATCGCTCAAGAAATATTTTTATTTTTGACCCGGAAGCCAAAGGAATGCTCAAGAAACCCTTCGTGACTCGAATGTTATCATGCGGGATGCATATTGAAAGACATTTTATAAAGAAAATCCTTAGAGAAGGCTATATACGAAATTTCAAATAAAAATAACTTTAAATTTGGCTTCCAGGTAAAATATAAAAAAATTTCTTGAGCGTTTTCTTGCGAACTACATTCAGCCCTTTACTGAAAATTCTTTTAGAAACTATTGAAGTACCTTGAACGAATAGACAAATTATGTCGCATTCCCTCAACGGACATATATTCGAAATCGACTTTTTGATGCAAATTTGTTCTACATCCGTCAGCACATCAGCTGGTAAAATATTATAGATGAAATCCGTATTTGGAATATAACTAGTAAGTAATTTGTGTGAATTGCTTGCTCAAACTTAAAATAGGGGATTGCGAACTTAATTTGCATTATCTTATAACTTTTAACGAGCTATTCTTGTATTTAAATTTGTATATTGGTTTATTTATATATTTCTATGTCCAATACTATTTTGGGAACCGCTAACCCGATTTAGACGAAATTCGTTATTCAGAGTAATATGCTGCATTCTAAGACATTCTAACCAGGTGATACCACTGGAGATGGTTTACAAGGTTGCCACCTTTTTAAACTGAAAAAGTGAGATTGTAATATGGGTATCAAATTAAAGCTATTTTGTCACGTATTTTAACTCAAGAAAGCTACAAAATATAAAATATATTAAGAAAAATTATAGGGAACATTTAGCTCTACGGGGGAGGGAGTCGCTATTGCTAATTGGCTTTCAAAAGTCGTATATTGTAAACTAGACACCCGGACAGACGTTGCTCTGCCAGACTATTGATTTAATAATCTAAAATTGTAATTTTTACTTGACCTGTCATAAGAGTTGGATACAGTCAATCATGCTTCGCATATGGATGACTATTCTCTTCCTACCTTTCTCAAACGCTAACTAAAAGTTCCATTTAATTCCATCCAGCAGTTTTTAAAAATAGTAGATTTGGCTTCCATTGGCTTAATAATGATCCCTGCTAACGATTTTTCTTCTATATCTGCAATGTACAGACATCGGCTTTTTACAATTTTATTATATGTAGAGATTATTAGGGTCTGCAGGTATCAATCGCAATGTGAGCCCGGGTTGTTCGTTTTATACGAGCCCCACAATGTGTTTTTACGACATGGGTATCAAACAAAAGTTATTGATGTGGTTAAAAAATAACACAGGATAGTTTTGACTAGAAGAAGATAGGAATGAAGTGCAGGTGGAGGTAGAGGGAGGTAGTAATATTGATACTATTACTAATACGCATAGGAAAAAAAAGGGAAAGAAAAGGAGAGTCAGCAATGTGAGACAGGAAGATGAAAAGGCATAGACAGATTAAGGGGATTGCAGGGAGAAAAGGGTACAAGACAAATGAGCAGGGGGTGTGGAGCGTCAGAGCAAGATTAACCGAGATATGAAGATACAGAGTATAGTTTTTCGAGGTCTGTCTTCTAGTGCCGTGCTCCCGTGTTATTTCATACCATATATAATTTTGTAATTTCGAATTCATATTCTGTTTCAACTCCTCAGTTCGTTCTAAACTTGAATATGACTTATTTATTTGGAGACCTTATCAAAAATTTGCAATTCGCGTATTGAACTGGTAGAAAAAGCGGTCTCAAGTCTCTTAATTTTTTCCAACCAATTGCTTCATAAGATTCCTGTTTGCTTCTTATTAATACAGCAAAAGTCATCCTCCTATCAGAAAATGCTATACATTTTGCGATTGGCCCCTAAAGTCAGTTCTGTTTTGACATTTGTGTAGTAAACACATGCGAAATACACGTTAATAAACAACGTTACGCTACACTGCTCCAGAACGCGGAATATTGCTGACTATTTATTTGACCATTAATCGGTCGGGGCCAAACGGTTACTGTGAATCGTGAGCGCTACAGAGGAATGATCAACGAGTTCTTTTTGCCACAACTTGATGAATTAGGATTGGAAAACATGTGGTTCCAACAAGACGGTGCAACAGCACACACTGCACGTGCCACAACCGATATGCTGAACATCGGAAGCTTACTTTTGCGCCACCTTGTATAAATATTAGGAAGAAGAAGCACGACAATGTTGTTACCTTTTATTTATGTGGTAGTTAGTAGGGACATTGATTGTGCTTCCTTGCTGCAAGCGATTCAATTTATTATTCTCACTAGGTCTCTTTTCTCTCAAACATGAATAGATGCGAGGATTGCTACTCTCTATCTCTACTTCTATTAGGTTAGATTTTTCTCTTGAAAAATCTGTTGTTATACTTTACTGAACTTTTTTTTTTTAATTACTTGAGCGGGTATTGTCAGACAGATCCAGCTTGGTTCCCCTACGGGTACCGTCGGACAAGTTTATTTAAAGCACCTATAAGTAGGCTACAGCAATTAAAATCGGAAATTCCGTTATAGGAATAGTTGGGATCAATTGTAGCCCACTATAGACGAAAGGTATTGGTCGCGGATTTAGAGATCAGTCACACGATTTCTGAAGGGTAGGTTTCGAGGCGTTTAAGTCAGTAAGAACTCCGTTGTTTTTAACTTTACGAAATCAATAAATAAATAAACAAAAATAAATGAGCTCTTTTGCGTTGCAGGCATTCTAAACTTCACCTCGTTTATTAGATATATCATTTACATAGGGGAAAAAACGAAGGGAAGTCTAAACCCCGGTAGCGCCCAAGAACTAGTCATGGAGTTCTGCCTTTGGAGTCAGTGCACGCAAGCTGAAGGCCTTTTTGTGTACATACATATCTACATATATGACGATACTGCATATGTATACTTATAATAAGTACCTTAAAGCTAATGATAGCCTTTATAATGCAAGCTTCATTCATAAATTTCAATGTCATTTGTCGTTGCAGGGCACTTACCTTTTGTCGCTTTCTTCTGCAGCTCCGCCATTATTGCACCCGTACATTGTGATAATTGTTTATGGAAACATGCAAAAATCGTAAAACCTAAGTACGTGCATTTATGTATAAAGTGCAATGCGGTTGGTTCATGCTAAATGACCTTTACGGCAGTGAGTAATACAATGTTCATTAAAGTACAGCGGGCCCACATTTCTGCATCCATTCGTGACATGTTGCGTAGTTTGATTTAATTTTTATGGTACATATTTTGCTTCCTTATCGATTTTTTGCTCAAGTCAAGGTTATTGTGCTTTATTTTTTTAAATTTTATAATTTTTTTTAAAGGATTTGAAACTAACTCTTTGAACGTTATTATGATGTCCAATAAAAAATTCTTCATTTCGGTGCAAAGAACTTGATATTGTTTTTCATACAATAACATAAATATATCATAATGTATATGACCATAATATTTGAATTACAACTTTTTGTTGAATGTCACACAAAAGTTAATTGTTTAAATAATTTCAAAAGCTGTTATGTTGCATGTGTTGCATATTAATTTTCAGGTTGAAAGCAATACCCTATATCTTTTTATTCACTTCAACTGTATTACGCTCTCAATATTAGTTGCCTACTTTTAGGGTACATTCGACTTCTTACAGTGGAGCCTAAAATGGTGAAACGATTGTGATACAAATATTGCAAATTATTTTATTTCTGCACCTTTTCAAGTTTATATTCAGAAAACACAAGTTGATAGTAAGAATAATTAAGTTGATAATTAAATATATAAATTCATAATTTATTTTACAAATTTACTTGTGGCACAACTATCACCGGAGTAATTTGTTAATGCTCTCGTTATCAAGTTCGACTCTCCCATTACCAACTTAATTAATATCATTGATTATCAACTTCTTTTGTCTCAATATAAACTTACATGTCTCATTATCAACTTGTGTTCTCTCAATATGAATTAACATTTCTCATAATCAATCCCAATGCTCCCAAAAAAGCCCCGAGATGGTCCCAAAAAGCCCCGAGAATCCCAAAATTATCAAGAAAAGCACCAAAAAAAGTCACAAAAAGAATGTTGTTGTTGTTGTGGTGACGACAAAAACACTCCCCGAAGGTTTTGGGGAGTGTTGTCGAATTAACAGTTTTTGGCCGGATTTGAACCCGGTACGCTCCGGTACTCCTTTTCGGTACTGCCCGACTGTCGTGGTAGCGATTTATGACCAGTGAAACATTCTAGGTCATGTCACCCCTCCTTCCGTAAGGAAGGATAAGATGGGTAATGAGAGGAGAGAGGCATCATATCCGTAGATTAACCATCGAGTTGCACGTCATTACCATATTCTAAACCCCTAACCCGCAGGAGCATCACAAAAATTTCACAAAAAGAATCTCGAATAGCACCAAAAAAAGTACCGAACTGATTCAAAACGAAACAGTTCTTAAATGATTCAGAAAAAGTCTCGAAATATTTCTGAAATGTTCCCGAAATTATTCCGAAAAAGTCCCCCAGTGATTCCTAAAAAAGCCCCGAAATAGGTCCCGAAAACAATTTCGAAGTGATGGCAGCTTCGGCACACCTACGTACTTACGAACAATAATTGGAAGTGACTTTAAAAACGGAGTACTGCTCTTTGACACGGATGAAGGATAAATTAGACAGGGCTACAATGAAATAACAGCCCTTGTCATTCCGGTACAAAGAACCGGCTGTTGTGGGAATGAAGGATCACTGTTAACAACAACAACAACGGATGAAGGATATAAAGAGTACAATATCACTGGCGGTGTCACACAGATGTACGATGGGTAGAAGGTACACAAATCTTCGGCCATGGAGATGATATATCAGTTATACAATGATGCCGTAGAAAGAAATAATGCCAGATGAATATGGGGTTGTAGCCGGTGAAAAATAGGTTAAAAGTAGTATAAGTGAACTTAAAAAGGTCTGCACATGAGTTAGTCTTAACCGTGGATAATCACAAATCACCTCAAAAGCCTACTTAAAATACTTAGGAGGTATATGTCGGTTCTAAATGAGGACTCAAGAAGTACTTTAAAGCGGAAAGAGAAAGTAGCTAAAGTAAACGAATCTCTTATGTGGGTAAGGCCAACATTGGTGGGCCTGGCGAGTCTACCTCTCAGCTATTGTCCACCCGACAGACTTACAACCATAAGACTGGCAAGTGGGTATCGGAGGATGTACGACGCATCTTCGTTGCTACAAAGTTGAGCTTCAAAGTCCAGAGCACAGTTGAATACTATTTACCACATGCGATGCTGTTTAGTTCCGACAAAAAGCTTTGCAGTATTAGAGTCCGTATATATTCGCCTATCCCATGCTAAGTATCAATTGTTTTCGGAAATAAATTACGTCAACGCATTTTTTTTTGGCAAGACCACTTTGTTATCTGGTAGCATTTAAAGTCTTTTCACAGCTTCCTCACTTCGAAGTGATTGCTAAAAAACTGCTTGCACTGTGCAAATTGTGTTCATCAGTTTGTTGTAGCAAGGTCATTGTTGTAATATTAAAGATATATGAATAATACATTTACATTTTGTAATCCAGTTTCAGGTGAATACCGCGAATCTGCTTTGTTTACATTACCCACATTACGTACGGAGGTTTAAGGTTTGATTTTATCGTTTTTTAATTCTTTGTTTGCTGCTTTAAAATCATTTTCTAGTGTTGAACTGAATTTACATTTTTTCTGAAACTCGCAACTCAAAGGCATATATCCGCAGGTAAACCATGTGACGACTATATTATAAGCTTTTTATAGAAAATAAAAATAAGTTTTTAAAATTGAGCTACCAAAGTAATATCAGCACTGTTGCTGTTGTTATTTTTGTTAAAAAACATAACTATTCGGGTAGATCTATTTCTAGTTCCAAAATCTTCGGGGAGTGTTTTTGTCGTTACAAAACAGCACAAAAAATCGATTACCGAAGCTGCTAAACTTAACTTTTCAAAGAACCTTTGTAGCCGATCTGTCAACGATCAAATCAAATCGGCTAATATAAGAACGATATACCGCTTTTCCAAAATCTTCCCAAATAAATTCCCTTTCTACAATTTCTAGCAGTGAGATGCAACACCAAAGTAGTCATTTACCCTACCCTAAAACTTATCAGCACTAATTGTTATATCTGATATATCGCTGTTAACACTAAGTTAAATAAAAGTTTTGATTGGTTTGGAAAATTTTCTGCTTATAATTCAATGGCCCATAATCATAGTCAAATTAAAATAGAGTTTTATCAACTTAAACATGATTTTATAATAAACATCATTTCAGGTCTGTCATAGTCAACTTAAAATACATTTTATGTCTAAGACGGAGCTTTAATTTTAAAATGACGAAAATGTCATTTTAACATTTTAAAATCACGGTTTGTGTCTACGGTTGTGCTTATGACATCGCTTGCTCCAAACTTGAGTATGACTTTTTTCGCTTGTCGCTAGAGATATTTTATGGTTTGTGAATTAAATAGCTGACAGGGTGACCTTGCAAAACATAAAAAATTTCTTCATACCACCAACCAACTTAATTTTTTTTCCTAAGGGGACCCTGTTACTTTTCATTTTAACTAAAATCTTTGTTCAATATGACCAGTGGTGCTCAAATTATTTTATATGGGATGGTAAATAACAAGCCATATACAAAAATATGTGTACACGGAGATTTTCAACAAACCAATTTTTTTTAAATAACGAGCCCGGTTTCAAGCAGGATCACTCCAGGCAGTGATAGGTTACATAAAGTTAATGGATTCCACTAATTAGAAATTAAGTTGTTTTTTAATTTTAGCTATGTACCTCAAGCAGCACAATTTCGACAATTATAACCAAAAATGGGTGTGCGGGGATTCTCGTGAAGATAGTATCGGTAACAAACTAAATTCCAAACACATTTATACCGCGAAAGGCTTCAGTTAAAGCTGTTAAAGCACCATTTGCAAGTTAAATTCAGAACTATCAGAGATCTTGATAAAATATTTCATACACATATAAAAGTTAGGCGTGATTACGTCTGGATTCCACACATTTTCGGTAACAAAACTTCCTATGAAATTAGTATTCCAATTTTGATTCTGTCTTCATCTAAACGCTACCTTTTGAAATAAGATGGTATTTTTTTGGTATATCAAGGAATAGTCCTTGCTAATATCTTTCGACTTTTCTGTGACCAGAAGTCTATTTTTATACCCAGCTGCACAAGTTACGGTTGCGATCATCTATGGGTCGGACCGTTTCAAACCAACCTTAGCTTAATTTTAATTGCTTTTTGAACCAAGTTTATTTTCATTTAGACCTTTTTGTGTCCGATATGTTTTCCTTTTTAGTTCAACTAAATTCGTGTACATTCAATTCTGAACATACATTTTTCTCAGTGCCTCAATATATTTCAAAATTTTTTATTGTTAATTTGTTAGTGTAAATTTCTATTTCATATGGAAGTCCCTGAGCTTCATACCAAATTGTTTTTGTTTTGCACTTTCATAAGAAACTCAGGCACTTTCATATGAATTGTATTTCGACTGCTGAGTGTAAGATCACCCTATTTCTAAATATTTTTCAAAAACGCCCTATCTCAGAATTTTGTTGAAAAATGCCCCACCTCAAAATTTTTTTCAATAACGCCCTGTTTCAAAATTTGGCTTAAAAACGCCCTATCTGAATGAAAATTCAATACATTTTTAGCTAAGATAAGGCGTTTTCGAATCAAATTCTCAGATAGGGCGTTGTTGAAAAAAATTCTAAGATAGGGCGTTTTTGAAAAAGATTTTGAAATATTCTGATCTTCCACTCAGCAGTCGTTTTATATGTGAGGGCATATGGGAGTGCTTTGAAATTTTTTTTTCTATTCAAAATGTAAATTTTTATCTGTGCCTATATTTGAGGGCAAAACATAAACAAAAGTGCTTCAAGTGTTGGTAAGTGGGACTGTGCAGCCCTGAATATGTGTCAAGCAACGACTATGATTTTGGGCCAATGTCTTTGTAAATCATCCTGAGGGTTAATTTGAGAATTGTTATCAGTATGAGTTTATAAGCTCGGTTGCCACTTTGAAATTTAAAAAAATCACATTCTCTTTTCATGTTCCGACTTCGGCGATAATTTACTTGCTACAACAATAATACAAAATATTAATACTGACAGAGCAGTCAACTTTTATGAAGCTGTGCAATTTTTGCTTTAAGGTGTGTCTATTCTTATGCCCTTTACTGTAGCATCTTACTTCACTTTTGAATATATTTATATTCTTTTATTTTTATCCACTATTGGTTTTGTTTTTGCTCCTTATTCGACAAGCTTTGAAAATGCGAATGGTATGAAATGAACGTGATTCCGACAATACAAACACTTCAGAGTGTGCTTTAGAATAGGAAAAGGAAAAAACTGGTAAGATGTCTGAGCTATTTCTAAAAACAATCTGTTTTTATCTTAAGTATTCATTTGCGTGGCTGTTTGTATAATTCTACAATATGTTTTCTTACATTATTGTTGACAAAAGACAAAAATTTCCGTCCTGTGCTGGATCCGCTGTGTACTTCAGCCTTTTGTGCTTGGTTTATGATGAGTGATGCTAAGTTGTTTCCTATGAGCTTTGAACAATAAATACGAAAAACAATATTGACTACTTGCAGTTGGTATGTAATTACTATTCTCGAAACGTCTTCAGTTGCGCTTCTATTGATCTCAATGATAATTTATTAGCATACATATCAATTAACCTACCTTGAGAGCTTTTGTTAAAGCTCATTTGTCTACCTTGCTATTTGTACTTACAATGACATTTTACAACGCAATTAAATTAGATATGTGAAAAAAAGGTACTATACGCAAAACAACAATAATATAATCATTAAACCAGATGTAAGTGACTCGGCACTGATAGATAATCATAACGGCCCTAGCATCTTTCCCACCGATCTCTGTTGATGTGTTTTGATTTTGCTAGGATAATGCGAAGGGAAAATACAAGGCGTAGTCAGCCTTGTCAGGTACTATATCAACATGCAATACAACGTTCGCAAACTATTCCAAAACTCGTGCTACCGATTCGATATTAGTTATGACAAGAAACCATTTAACTATGTATTCCAGGCTACAACGTAGATACTGCAACTGTTTTTTAAATTTTATGTTACCGATTTGAACTGATCCCTGTGCTTGAAACGGTGATAGGAATTTGATTTCAAGTCCGAATAATCGATTTTTTATTTGTGAAAAATCTGTGTTTTAAGAAAATAATCGATTTTAGATTTTTTTTATGAAAAATGCCTATTCAAATAAATAACTATATCGAGTGAGAATCATTTAGAACTATTCGCTTAAATATTTTATTACAGCAATTGAAACAACTATGGTTAGTAAAATTTATTTGCAAAGCTGTCGCTTTTATCTTGTAAGCTTCTCCCCATTAATGAAATTTATAAAAAAGTTTACATATATTGGAACGATTTTCCGCCATCCCTTGTCAAGTTTAGAACGAAACTAAACACTGAGGATGTTTCGTTCTCAACTAAACACTGAGGATGGCGGAACGCCGAAACCGGTTTGTTACAAAACCAAATTTGACAAGGGATGACTGAAAATCGTTCCAATACACATCAACTTTCCACCCTGTCGGAAAATCAACAAAACCAAATAAATATAACAAAGTTATTCAGGCGAAAATACAATATCCTCTCCGTTTTTCTTCGTTATTTTCAATAAAATTTGGACTTCTTGAATATCGTTGAACAAGTCTTCTTTGCATTATTTTTTCAAAGTTTCAAAGAAAATCAAAAAGTTCATCGACCTTCTTAAAATTTTGTATCGAAAGTTTATAAAAAAGTTTAATCAGCGACCGTCGCTTTTCTTCCTCCGAATGCAATCTTCACTGATTTCACATCTCTGAAAGCCAAAACAATAGAAAGAGTTACTTGAGTTATTACGAACAAACTGGAATCCATACAGGAGTCAAGCAGAGAAAAATCGAAAAATAATAATAAATAATTAAAAATAACCAAAAAAAAGGTTGTTTTGATTATTTTTAATTTTTTTTTGATTATTTTTGGTTTTTTTAATATAGTTTAGGATTTTTTTTGATTATTTTTAAATAAAAATAACTAAAAGTAACCCAAAAACATTCAAAATAATCAAAAGTAAGGAACATTTTTTTTGATAATTTTGACTTTTTTTTTAATAATCGTAGAAAATCATGATTTTTGTGATTATTATTTTCAATTAATTGAAAAATAATCATTCAGAAAGGAAAGTAATTGGTAATCAATTATTCAATGGATGGAAAGTAATTAATCAAACCGGTAATCATTATTTAACGGGTCTTATTTGGCCCGATGTTTATAAGTATGAGAAGAAGAAGAGATATACCCACCAGTAAGTATACCGAAATACTCAGGGCGATGAGCTGAGTCGATATAGCCATGTCGGTCTGTCTGTCTGTTTGAAGGCAAACTAGTATCTCAGTTTTAGAGTTATCTGGCTGAAATTTGGTATGGCGCTGCCATTTTGTAATATATAAATCATTTGTTGGAACCAACAAGATGGGAACAATACAACGTACCCCTCCCATACAATCGATTGTTCCGATAAACGGGTTTTGGGCTATGTATATTACAATAACACCATCACATTTTGCACAGTTTGTACTTATTGTAAGTAAGGATCGGACACTTTAAACAGTGATGCGTTTTTATGAAAGGTATAAAGCCTTCGGCACAGCTGAAGATAGCGCTTTCTTTACTTGTAATATTGTAACTTTGTTATTTGACATCCGATTTTTAAACTGATATGTCAAAATTTTAGTCTTGAAAAGCTCTATATTGTTTCCTTATGTGTGACCTCTGAAGTTATTTTCATATCGTTTCGTCAGCTAACCGAGTTGTTCGTCCTTAAAATATCCTTTTTGTTTGAACAAACGAAAGCGATTTAAAATTCAAGACGATGTTGCCTTCAAAATGCTCAATGTTTATTATTACCCTTCGCACAAATTGAATTATTGAAGGAACGATGATTCTAGTCATCAACTTCCCCGGTTGCTAAATTTTTTAGGTACACCACTGAATGATATGAATCCAAAAGCTCGATAATTAAAAAAAGTATCGATTAAAGTAAACTCGATTATACATACACAACCCTAGTTTCAGATGGTTTCAGTTCCGTTATGGTTGTTATTGTAGAAGCGTTAAGTACCTTTAAATAAAATTGCCTTCTTAGAAGGTTACGGCAAACTAAAATATTGAGGGTACATTTATGAGCTTGGAATCTCTAGCCTAACCGACCTAACAAATGTCAATACGACTACATTTACTTTTTAAAGATAAAGTTAACACTTGGATTGGATAAGCTAAAATCAGTTTTCTTGTAAAAAGACATAGGGGTATATCAGCTATTCCGGCGGAACTGCCGGCGGGGAATAATTGTAAAAGAGTTTTGTGATCTCTATCGACTTTATCGAAATTCCCTGCCAAATTCCGATTAAATCGATAGAATTCTCTCATGATATGTTAGACCCCATATTTTCAGCTGTTCCTGAAAGGAGCTATTCCTTATATCGCGATATACAACAGGTATATCATTCATCATAAGCCTCCTTAGAGATTTTTGCGCCAAGCTTCTCTTCCAATTTGTGGTGTGTCGATTTGAATTTTCCCTACAAATTGGTTGGACCTACGGTTTTTTGCCGACTCCGAACTGCATTTACAAAGGAGATGAATTTTTGCTGAGAAACCTTCCAAAGCACTGCCGAGGGGCGACCGCGTTTTGAAAAAACTTTTTCCAACTTTTAATGTTACCAGGGCTCGAATCTTGGACCACACCACCACGGCCGCCACGCACGTTCAGCATACGACTTTTAAAGGAACTGCTATAACGGTGTAATCCCAGCGGAGTTTGACTTCTGTGCATATTTCTCTGAACTTTTCCTCGCTATAAGGATATTGCACTGAATACAAATATTTATCTTGTAACAAAATACCAAATAGAATGAGTATTCTTCTTGAAAATGTCAGCTAAAAAATGACTCATTAAAATGCGTTTTTAAGCTTATAAAAAGTAAGCTGTGAAGTAAATTGAAGTGCCCCAAAAAAATCCTAAGTATCACTATTATAACACAAACCGGAAATATTTAATTAATATTCAATATTTACCTTTCAGCAACGGTTTACTATGAGTTTCAATGCAAACAATTGTCTAACAATTTATTCGAAAACAAAACAAACAAAACAGTTCAAAGGCCGAATTACCATACGAACAATGTTAGACTCTAGAGTTTAAAGCCATATTCTATTCATACACTACATATAAACTGAACCATTGAAAATTATAGAAGCAGTAATTAGAAAAAGAAGAAGAATCAGAAGTATATAAAGACGAAGAAGCTTATTAAGTAAAACGACTTTGGCACAGAAACTTTGTTAAGCACAAAACAATAAAAGTAAAAAACAAAAAAGAGCAAGCGAAATTGTTAAGTATGTCAAAGGTGCATGCAGAGCAGTGATGCTCCAGTGAGCAATATGGAGTTGCGTGGCACTTATTTAAATTTCATGTGAGCATAGCTGGTGCTACATTGAAAGCTGATCAACAGTGTTGTGTGAATACATTTTTGGACTTTAATGCTGTGAATCAATTGATTTGCAAAACATCATTTAATCTTTCACTGTACAGAGTGAGCTTTTGCCTTGTGTGTTCGAGTTCAATTCTGTTCCATTAAGCTTTGATCTGTTCCCCTTTCGATTGCAGAAATTGGGTACTCCATATTTCGAAAACATATGCCAAAATGATCGAAAGTTAGAAAATTTTATTCGACCACAATTTATCAACGGAATTTGATAAAAATGTAATATCTTGCGGTTATAATAAAACCATCATTACCCTCATATTCATAAAAAATAAAAAAAGTTTATAAAGCTTTTATAATTCAAAATTAATATGAAAATGTTTTTTAAAAAGCTCTATAAACCAATTTTATTTTTTACGAAAAAGGGGGTTAGATTTTTTTTTCTAAACAGAAAATATTTGAAAATGTTAGGTAAAGAATTGGAAAATTTCCGAAAAAAAATGTTAAGTCTAGACGTATTTATTAAAAAATTAATTCTCCGAGGACTTGTGTTCGAACCTTCGCTCGCACGCGTTTTTGTTGAGAAGCTTATCACCTGCGCTATTGCGACATGTACAGCCATGCTATCTAACACTGTAGTTAAGATTTATGCAATGTGTTTTTGTATTTTGCTTTGCGTTTGAAATTTTTGAAACAGTGATGCCTACTATTATCGAATATCTTCTAAAGTAAATTCGAACAAACTACAGAGTACCGATGTGTATTAGAATCGATTATTGCTTTCAAATATAACAGCTTTTCAAATATAAGTATAGAATAGGAGCCCTGGTAATAGAGTTGAAGACCGAAACTTCTATGCTACTAAAAAGCAGAAAAATCATGCTGGCATCAATGGAATTTAGGTCCGGTTCAGTACGAAATAAATGATACCCATGACTAATTCAACACTTTACACTTATTTAAACTGTTGAAAATGTTTAGGAAATGCGGAAAAGGTTATGCTGTCTAAATGCTACGCTTGTGTTGGATGCTCTGCCTCTTATGGGCATTACAGACCAACATAATATTCAGGGTTAAGACTAAAATAGTAGGTAATGACGGTAATAATAAGAGTACCTAAATATTACAAATTTTGTACTATGTTTTTTAACAACTAACAGCAGATTATTATTTTTTTAAGTAAAAACTAAAGCTCAGTATGCAGGCTTAAAGTAAATTTCTTTTTGTTTTGTTTTATTTTATTTGTGTGAAATTGTGGCAAAAAATTAGTACTTTCAAAAGAGCTTTAAATTTTTTTTAAAAAATGACGCAAAAATTTCGTAGTAGTTTGCATTGAACTTCGAAAGTTTTCGAAACTATAAATCTACTACAAACGTAGTAAAGTTCATACCCTTTTGCCGTATTTATTGTTAATGCTTTATACAGAAAATGCTGACTACAATAATTGCTTACTCCAGTGAGTTTGTCATTCGATAGTATATTTGTTTAATATAATGACATAATACCCGATTACTCTATAATTAAGCTAACGATACGCAATAAAAAGGTATTATAGTTGTTGTTTTTTGCTGTGTTCAATAAGTCGTTAGTCTGACGAAGCTTTTTGTGTATAATTTATAGGTCAATACTCGTCATTAATTGCCTTGGTTCTTGGTAAAAAATGATTCAATATACCACTAAACAAAAGCACCGAAAGGAGCTTTAACGTAGAAGCTGACTGAGCTCAGAAAATGTGAGGACGGTGAAAGAATTTCTCTCAACTAAGCTCATTTTTAAAAATATTTAGTAGCTTTGGAAAACACAGAAGTAGAATGCTTGATTTAATTAAAGCAAAGCTCACTTGTAAACAAAACAAAAATGAAGTGTAAAAATAAGATGACAAACGTTCATCAAATTGATGATGAGATGAAATTAAAATTTTAAATTTTTTTTATCATTCAGAGTGAATCACCGTGGGTTATTTCATCTTTGAAGATCCCTTCGTTTATAGTTTTACATCCCTGTGATGTTTTGAATTTACAGTAACTTTTAACAATGTTTTTCTTAGTTGAGTTTTTTTTATAAGCACTTAGCGTCTTATGAATAAAATAACAAAATGATATTTTTTTTAAGACTTCAAATTCGCGTTAAGAATTAAACGTGAACTTATCGCTTGAAAGATAGCGACCAAAATTGTGAGAGATTATAAACCTTCCTGCTGTCTTTATGTTATGTATTGTTGCATTCAATACAAATTTTTTTTTAGGCAACCAGAAAACATTTTATCTAGCATCGAAATAACGAACAAAAAACAATTGTTTTCTTAAAATATTTTTACATATGTTAACCTGCTCTCAAAAACAATTAATTACTTGATTACCAGTAGCATATTTACTTGCTTAATCTATTTTGTATGTGCTTTCTAAAAACCTCTGGATGTCCGAAAATCGTACAGTCTGCAAATGCAAACCTGCGTAAACTATATTTGTTTCAAAACTTTTTATTTATTCTAAAGAAAAATAATTAAAGGAATCGATCTGGTTGTTAGCTTCGACTTAAAATTAATTAATTTGTAGTTGATCCAAACTGAGATATCACTTATGCGGTTTTGCATTTATACGTTACGCGGTTTTGGAGTGTCACTGACGATATGTAAGGAATTCATCAGTAGCTAGTGAGACAAATTTATGCTTAAGAACTAGATATAAAGTGGCAAGTAAGAACTAGTTCGATAGTTATTGGATTTTTACTAGTTCAAAACCGGCACTTGCGTAACCATCCCAGGCATTTAAATTGTATTTAAAACCACTAATTCTTTTCACAATGGCGTTTTACAAATATTGTATAAATTTTATAATTAATTGTTTTTGAGAAGCCACTTATTAATTAACTCTGTTTTGCATTTGTTGTGAATATTTTTAATCAAAAGCAGTGAATTTTTTTAAAGATCTTTTAAAAAGAAAAAAAAAACAATCATTACTTTAGATAACTTTTTTTTTTTTATTTTTTTTAAAAATTGTACTTATCAATTTTTAATAATGGTAATCAATTACTAATTGATGTTTTCTGAAAATAATTGCAATAATCCTTGTCAATTAAAAAAGCATCTAACTAATCAACCAATTACTAATTCTCATTCTAATACGTCTGGTTGAATAAATTCTACTCCAAATGCTGTTACGGGTTTGAGCGCTTCAGTCTTAAAAATACCAAGTAATAATTACAGTTTTTCAAGAGAAATTATAAAAATAATTGAATAATAATTATTATCAGCTGGTATTGAGCTCATATTGAGTGGTCCGAATTTTGTGCTGGTTAGAAACTATCGACAAAGTGTTCCAGTGGGTATACACTTATATGTGGAATTTTGGTCTGGTTAGGAAACACCGAAATATTGCCAATAAACTATAGAATATTTAATTATTTCGGAACAATAAAAAAAATAATGCACCAGGGATACCTCCTTAATTCGACAGTTGATTGCATGCAGGGCGAACTATTAGTACGTCAAGCTTACTCCAAATTAGAAAAACAACTCTCTGAAACAGTAACTCTTTAGGAACTACAGTGATTCACAAAAAATTTTTTATCATAACGACGGCTAAGTGGAAAATCAAAATTTTCAAGATATTTTTCAAAAACGCCCAATCTCAGCTGAATATGCATAGAATTTTCATTAAGATAGGGTGATTTTGTTATTAATTTTTCAATAGTGCGTTTTTCGACCAATTTCTGATATAGGACATTCTTTAAATACATTCCGAGAGAGGGAGCTTTTCAAAAATATTTTGAGATATAGTAATTTTCCATTTAGCCATTAATGTAATTTTTGCTATTTCTCTCTATGGCGCGATATACAACAGGTATATCATCATAAACCTCCTAAGAGATTTTTGCGCCAAGCTTCTCTTCCAATTTGTGGTGTGCCGATTTGAATTTTCCCTACAAATTGCTGGGACCTACAGTTTTTTGCCGACTCCGAACGGCATCTACAAAGGAGACGAATTTTTGCTGAGAAGCCTGTCATGGCAGAAATACACTCGGAGAGTTTGCCAAACCACTGCCGAGGGACGACCCCGTTTTGAAAAACTTTTTTTTCAAATCACTTTTGATGCTACCTGTACCAGGGATCGAACCATGGACCTTCGGTGTGGTAGGCCGGCAACACTACCTTCACACCACGGCGGCCGCCATTTTTGCTATTTAGTTATGAGTATTTTTAAGCTCATCATTCGTTTTTTATTTTTAACTAAAGAACAATAAAAAATATTAAGAAGTCCATGTGCGTTTAAAAATTAAACAAATACATATCTAGATAAATTTAACAAGTCGTCTTTAGCATGAATGTGGCGTCATAATTAGACACAACTGGGCAGAGAAATGTGTACGAGTACAAGCTTTGTAACGTGACGGTGACTTACATAAGCAGCCCCTGGGACCAGCATTTAGTTTTTAGATAATTATTCAAAATTATGTGTGGGAGATAATTTTTAATGGAAACACATTTTCACTTTTGTTATATGGTGTACTTATTATAGTGCCCACTACTGTAAATCCAATTCAAGTGCATGTGTTCGTGCATATGGATCTGTCTGCACTACGACCATATTCATCAAACTCACCATCACTCAGCTGAATGAGTTCTTCAACTGTCGGTATAAAGTTGTCTTATCAAGTGCCGGACTAAGTATCCACTACAAACATACATTCAAGTACATATTAAGAACTTTTGGTTAGCCGGTTTTTGGTTGATTGCTTGGTTGAAGTATGTGTTTTTGCAAGTTTTGTTTTTCCTTTCAATTGTCCGTTTCAGTGCATGCTTACATAAGAATACATATTTACCTTTAAGCTGCCAGTTACATTTACGCGTTTGCCATGCAATTGTTTCTGGTTACTAAAATTGCATTGAATTTTAGTTTTTAATTTGTAAGCCTCAAGCGATTTTTAATTTTTTATTTTATCTACGATTACCTTCAAATCCAGACTCTTGGTTGACTCCGACTTCATTTCAAACCTGCTAAATAATGATTACTTATCGTAATGACTACCGGTTTGATTAATTATTTTCGTAAGAATCCATTTAATGATTGATAACCATTATTTTAAATTTTTAATGATTATTTTTCAATTAATAAAAAAAAAACAAGATTTTTTACGATTATTAAAAAATATCAAACAAAATTTTGATTACTTTTGATTATTTTTGATATTTTTCTATTTCTTTTAATTATTTTTGATTTTTTTCAGTACATCAACAATACTGAAAAAAAAAAAATTTTTTTTTTAAACATAATCAAAAAAATCAAAAGTAATCAAACTAACTTTTTTTGATTGTTTTTAATAATCGTAAAAAATTATAATTTATTTTGATTACTTTTTTAATTAGTCGGAAAATAATCATTAAAAATTGGAAATAATGGTAACCAATCATTGAATGTATTCTCAAGAAAATAATCAAACCGGTAATCATTACAATTAGTAATTATTATTTAACAAGTCTGCATTACACACGTTGAATTAGATCCTTGGCTGCAAAAAGAAGGCATTTGAATGCCAGCAATATGACCTTGACAATTCAGTGACTAAAACTGTACAATGAATTTCAGGGCGGTATCTCTAAAAATTAGAAAACCGTTTGATATTAAAAAGACAAGTATGCGAAAAGAGATGGACTTTGGTTAAAGTAATAAATAGCTGACCGCTTGTTCTTCTGATAATTTAGGTTTCCTTTCCACAACAGTCGATTCCAACATATCGGAATGACTCAGATTTTCTTACCAGACCAAGGGCTGTTGTTTCGATGTAACCCTGTTTAACTTAGCGCCATTATTTAGATTCAACCAGCCAGTCTTATTCGGAACATACTTCCAAACATCGAACCAAAGGCAATCAATTATTTCATGTTTTTGAAAAGAATAAAAATTATTATTCAAAATATCACACCATTGCTCTTTTTTATTGCTACTTTGCATTGTTCGTGTTGTACCAATGTGCGTTTTAGGTGTTCCAACAAAGTTTTTTAGTCATTGCTATTAACCAGTTTTTGTTCTTGATTGTTGTTTTTTGAGCGTTGTGTGAATACCGTTATTGTTGTTGTTTCACCAAATACGCCAGTAATCGTCGTTTAGCATATGCCTACCAAATAATCAACAGACGTAACCAAAGCAAGCTGCCGCCACAGCTCAGCAGCAAGACGCGATCGTTGCGAAGTTTTAAATCTCGAAGCTGGTGCAAACCAACCATCAGATGGAAAACTCATTTCGTTGTGCATGGACGCCATCAACTTGTTTCTCTCAACACAAAATAAGAGCATAGAAAAATTATAAATAACTATTACAAAACTTAAGTAATTGCTAATTACAGAAAACGAAAATAATAAAAAAAAAAACTATTTAAGACAAAAATAGTATGAAATAAAGTTGACCGGAAATCGAAATTTTGCAATTCGTTGAGTGTGCGTGTTGAGCGTCGAACGAGACTAAGCCGTTACGAGGCGACTAAACAAATTCTAATTAAATTCGCTCTAGTTAAGAAGTATTATTTTTTTTCTGTGATATTTCAAAATATTTGAAACAGTGAAAATGTGGAAATATTTAATTTATTTTGCTGTTTTTCAAATAATATTGGCGCAAAAAGGCGAAATACGTAAGTTGCCATTGATTAGATTTTGGTGTGTTTGTTAGGACTTTTTATTGAAATATTTATGCTAAAACCATAATTGCTACGCCTTACTGCGTTTTCAGTATCATTATTAATTTACTTCAAGGTTAAAAATAAGATTTTATGAAATTCAGAAAAATTTGTGCAGGTTATTTAACTTTAAAAGTGAAATGCAAATTTTTACAAAAAAAAAAAAAATTTAAAAAAATTATCCTTATTTTTTTTTAGAACTAAAAAGATTTGAAATTTATTTGTAAAACTTTGTGCATAAAAATGACAAGGACATTGGTTAAAATTGCAATCAATATACTATCCCGATCTGTTAAATAATGATTACTAACCGTAATGATTACCAGTTTGATTCATTATTTTCTTGAGAATCCATTTAATGATGGATAACCATTACTTTAAAGTTTTAATTACTATTTTCCAATTAATTAAAACATAATAAAAAAAATCATGATGTTTTACGATTATCAAAAATAATAATAATAATTTTCATAAATAAAAAGAAAAATTACTTAAGTACTTTACAAATGTACAGGCGATAAAAACAACATATCAATTGAATTGTTGATATACAAAACAATAAAAAATAATCAAAAAAAAGTTGATTATTTTAAATATTTTTTTTTTATTGTTTTAGAAGCACATAAATATACTCGTCAAAAATAATGAAAAAAACAAAAAAAAAAAATTTTAAAAATCGAAAATATCCAAGATAATCAAAAGTAAAAAAACAACTTTTTTTAGAATATTTTTGATTTATCTAAAAATTTTTTTTTATTTTTTTCTAATCGTAATCAATTAATAATTGCCTTTTCTTGAAAAACAATTAAAATAATCATTACCAATTAAAAAAGCTGTATAATTAATTGATTACTAATTACTAATCAAATTTAACAGGTCTGATACTATCTATACTATAATAAGACTTTATAAAAGTCGTGTCTGTACATAGAATATTTCTTTGAAAAAATTACTGAATGGGAATGGGGAATGTAGTAGAGTTCATCTGAACCACTTTTAGAATTTTTGACTGTCTGTTTGAACTCAAGGATCTTGGAAACTAAGAAACACATTTTTATAAGACTTTCACTGCTGGACAGCCTATAAGTTATAACGTGTGCAAACCTTTTTTTTTATCAAAATCGCATGATAAACCAAAGAGATATACATATTTAAAGTTAGATACTTAGAGGAAAAATTTGCATTCAAATAGATTTAGTTTCTCAAAAAATATCAGCGCGTGCCTCTGTAAAATTTTTGTTTACTCCATTTCATGTTTGCCTATTTCACCTAAATTAAAAATCTATTTGTAGATACAGTGGCGTACCAAAAAATTTACGAATTTAATTTTTTGAATTAATATCTAGAAAAGTTGTATCTTCACACGAACGACGACGAGTACCCTGCTAGCTGAAAATAAGAACTGATTTCATATACGTAAAAGACAACAATTCAATTGAATTGCTAGTTTATAAAATAATAAATAAAAGTGCACATTCGTCCGTATATTTTCAAAGAGTCGTGAGTTATCAATTTTTTTTCGTTATGTTTCAAAATTCTTTATTATTGAAAATAATGAGAACAATGTGGGTTTTCGAAAAAAGGTTCAAAGTGTTTTTTGTCTTGTCCTAAGCTACAAATTTTTATGGTTTTTATTACTATCCGAAAAACTAGGGAAAATCCGTTGAGACAGGTTACGCGGTTTGACTTAAAAGTGTTTTCAAAAATGATAGGCATGTGCAATTTTTTGATTGAACACTGAATGACTTTGAAACCAGTTAGTAGTTAGCCGTAAGATGACGACTAAAAGTAGTATTACAGTAGGATTCTGAATTTCATCAGGATTTTTCGACGGTCTCCTTTTTTTGGTTTTATAATTTTTTGGGTTGACATAAAAAAAAAACTAGATTTATAATTTTTCGAAATTCGAATTATTTTCGAAGTTTTAGCTAGTTTAGTTTTGCAAATGCAGGTGAAGTTTTATTTATAACTTGAGACTGCTTTGGGGCTTCCGATCTGTATCCCATAAATGCTTGGCAGTATGAATAAGACATTCAGGCATGTTTTGTAAGAAATTTTATAATAATCAATTTTGTAATGGACGAAGAATTGAGTCACGTAAACCAGCCGCCAGACTGAATACTAGCTAACCAGTAAACCTAAACATTTTGTACCATCCAACATGTGACAGTATGATTAACCAAAATGTAGGTAATTTACAAAGTAAACTTGTTTTAAAGATAACTAATTATCATAACATGCATTTCAAGTTGAAGGTCGCTTAACGCTGTGACAACCTTGTACCGCAACTATATACATAAATAGATAAGTAAACAAGGAAAGAGAAGCCAAAACTTAATGATATCTATTCGTACCGAAATCTGCATTTTTAGGTATAACAAAAACGGAAACTGCAGATCAGGCATTCAGATAGTTTTATATGGTGCTATGTAAATTGTAATTAGCACAATGTATCAAACAAACCAATTCAATGTATCTGTTGGCTGCTTTCTGTTGTAAATAAACAATATACTTATGCCAAACATAAACAAAGTTTTATGATAAATATGTTAAATTTGCATAAAAGTACAACGAACCTAATGACTGTTTGAATGTAAATATTTATTATGTAAATAAACAAAGTTGCCATGTCTTTTTTTATTTACAAACGATTATTTTATGAGTTAAAAAATTAAAATGAAAAGGAACTCCTTACTTATTGATATAAAAGCAATTGTTAGCTGGTAAAGGTAAAACCACCAGAAAAGTAGACATTAACAGGCGGATGAAAATCCGTCCTATGACCAAGTGATAGGCAAGTGACCCGTAACTTATTAAGTGAAATTTAGCAGCTTCCAAAATAGATCTGCCCGAATATAATTTTTTGTCTAATTTTAAAAAAATTTCCTATTTTTAATATATGTAGATTCTAAAAATTAATAAAATAGACAATGAGGGTTTTAAGCTCGAAAATATAAAGGAATAAAAAATGTCTGTAAACCAATACCTTGCTTTGCGTCGTTTCGTTTTGCGTGTTTTCGAAGTTGCGTCGCTGTTGAATTAGTACTAATTTTCGCTGTGCGTCGTTAGATTTTCGAAGTTGCGTTGTTTTCGGTTCCAGTCTTTATTTAAAAAATTTGAGTTTTTCGGATTATCTTTTTTTTCTAAAAGATGGCACAAACGACTTTTGTTTCTAATTGCGCCATGCGATCAAAACTCTGGGATTCCCTTTCTAACTGTAAATAAATGCAATTCTAATTGCGCCATTTTGTATTTTGTTTTTATAAATTAATTTAATATTTAATTAAATCTGTTTTTTTTGGTTATTTTTATGGACATATGTAATAAAATTGTATATTATTTTTGTTTTTTAAATGTTTTCTCGCGATTCTTTTGCATGCGGTTCAAACAGCTCACTTCTTCCGGGCTTTTGCGCCCAAGTATCTTCTGGGTAACCACCGAACACCCGTTTGGTGGTGAGCTAAACGTGAGAAGGCGACAACCTGGTAAGGCCACTCCGACATAATCGGTTTAAGGGCTTGCTGGGGGGTTCAAACAGCAGCGTCTGATCACCATGTGGTGCGGCTGCAAGCAGGCGTCTGTCTTGGATCAAGCGGCTCGCTATACAAACGTGTAATAGAATTCAACCTCCCGTGAAACGGGTTGTGCGTTGGGTTTGGGACCCACCACATAAAACAACGTCCAATAAAATTCAACAACAAAACCTCGGATATGAGAACCCCTTTTTTAGATGACAACACCCGCAAACGAAATAAGGATTATGAGATAAGGGCATGTTCCTGGAATGTCCGGTCCCTTAATGGGGAAGGTGCCGCTGCCCGGCTGGTTGAGGTCCTGAGGAAAGCAAAAGCTGACATCACCGCCATACAAGAGATGCGATGGACGGGGCGAGGAAACACGATCAAAACACCTTGCAACATCTACTGGAGTGGGCATGAAGACAAGCGCAGATTCGGCGTGGAATTTGTGGTGGGAGAGAGACTCCGTCACCGAGTACTGTCGTTCACACCCGTGAACGAGCGTCTCGCTGCAATCCGCATATAAGTACGATTTTTCACCATATCGTTTATCTGCGCTCATGCACCGACGGAAGAGAAGGATGACGTGGAAAAGGATGCATTCTACGAGCGCCTGGAAGAAGCGTGCGCTGCCCCCTTCATGATATCAAAGTCGTGCTTGGCGATTTTAACGCCAGGGTGGGTAAGGAGAGCGTATTTGGCCCCACTGTCGGGAAGTTCAGTCTCCACGATCAGACTTCGCCAAATGGATTCAGGCTGATCGACTTCGCCGGTGCCCGAAACATGGCCATATCCAGCACTAGGTCTATGCACAAGAAGATCCATCAGGCTACATGGCTGTCCCCCGATCGAAAAACACGCAACCAGATCGACCACGTTGTGATAGACGGACGGCATGCTTCCAGCGTTTTAGATGTTCGCACAATACGAGGACCTAACATCGACTCTGATCACTACCTAGTAGCAGCCAAGATTCGTAACCGCCTCCGTACGACAAAACAGGCGCAACAAAAAACGCAGGGAAACCTGGACGTCGAAAAGCTGCAATCGCAACAGACCGCCAATAATTTCGCAGGTCGCCTCTCACACCTGCTCTCCGAGAGCACAATCCAACCTAGTGGAATGCATGAGCATTGGGATCATATATCAGGAGCACTCCGTACCGCAGCCGAAGAAGTAATTGGATTCCGGCGAACGCGAAGAAACAACTGGTATGATGATGAAGAGTGCCGCGCTGTAACGAAAAGAAAGGACGAAGCCTACAAGGCAACGCTGAGATCGAATGCAACGAGGAGTGTGTGTGAACACTACCGCGAGTTGAAGAGGCAAACGGGGCGGCTTTTCCGGGCGAAAAAAAGAGAGGCAGAAAAGCGTGAAATAAAGGAGCTTGAGATGCTGGCCAACGGGAATAATGCCCGAAAATTCTATAAAAAAATTCGGCGAATGACAGAAGGTTTTAAACCCGGGGCAAAATCCTGTAAGAATGAGAACGGCGACCTGGTGGCCGCTATTCAGAGAGCACTCAGAATACTCACTTCTCTGCCCTTTTAAATGGAGAAACTGAGCAAGAAACCAGAGAAGATGCCGAACCCGAGCCCACAATCGAAGATGATGGAATTGACGTTCCACAACCCGACTATAATGAGGTGCGAATAGCAATATCCCGATTGAAAAACAATAAAGCACCTGGCGCTGATGGTTTGCCTGCTGAGCTATTCAAACACGGAGGCGAGGAGCTGGTAAGGCGCATGCATCAGCTGCTATGCAGAATATGCCTCAAGATTGGAGTCTAAGTGTTCTCTGCCCAATCCCCAAGAAGGGCGATCCTGCAAACTGCGCCAACTATCGCGGAATCAGCCCTTTGAATATCGCATATAAGGTCCTATCAAGCGTATTGTGCCTGATGTGAACAGACTGATTGGAACTTATCAGTGTGGCTTCAGACCTATTAAATCTACCATCGACCAGATTTTTACAATACGCCAAATCTTGGAAAAAAGAATCGACACGCATCATCTCTTTGTTGATTTTAAAGCCGCTTTCGATAGCACGAAAAGGAGCTGCCTATATGCCGCTATGTCTGAATTTGGTTTCCCCGCAAAACTTATACGGCTATGCAAAATGACCTTGAGCAACACCGCCAGCTCAGTCAGAATTGGGAAGTACCTCTCCGAGCCGTTCGAAACTAAACGAGGTTTCAGACAGGGTGACCCCCTATCGTGCGATTTCTTTAATTTAACGCTGGAGAAAATAATACAAGCTGCATAACTTAACCGCGCTGGAACAATATTTTATAAAAGCGTGCAACTGTTGGCATATGCTGACGATATTGATACCATTGGCCTTAACAACCGCACCGTAACTTCTGCTTACTCCAAATTAGAAAAAGAAGCGGAGAAAATGGGATTGGTGGTGAACGAGGGCAAAACGAAGTACCTTCTGTCATCATGCAAAGAGTCAGCGCATTCGCGCCTTGGGAACCAAGCCACTGTTGGCAGCAATAATTTCGAAATAGTAAAGGACTTCCTTTACCTGGGAACCAGCATTAACACCAACAATAATGTTAGCCTAGAAATCCGACGAAGAATTACTCTTGCAAACAAATGCTACTTCGGACTGAGTAGGCAATTGAAAAGCAAAGTCCTCTCTCGACGAACGAAAATAACACCCCATAAGTCACTCATCGCACCCGTCTTGCTATATGGTGCAGAAGCGTGGCCACTAACAACATCGAGAGAAAGGTTTTTCGAAAGATTTGTGGACCTCTACGCGTTGGCGACGGCGAGTACCGAAGAAGATTTAATGATGAGCTGTATGAACTTTACGCAGACGCCGACATAGTTCAGCGAATTAAAACACAGCGGCTTCGCTGGCTAGGCCACGTAGTGCGAATGAGCGAAGATGCTCCAGCCCAGAAGGTATTCTTATCGGCATCCGCCGGTGGAAGCAGAGGAAGAGGGAGACAACCACTCCGATGGAAGGACCAAGTGGAGACCGATTTGCGATCCCGCGGTGTTTCCAATTGGCACCAGTTGGCGCAACGAAGAAACGACTGGCGAGCTATGTTGGACGGTCAAAATCGCCCAGGCGGTTAGATGACCATTTACAGAAAGAAGAAATGTTTTCTCTGTTCAATTTTCAAAAAGTAGTATTTTCGTAATCCTGGAACCTATCTTCGATCTTTATATGGCTTTCTATAGAAAATCATAACTAACTTTGCGTCGTGTTTTTTTGGAACGTAACCACGACGCAAAATGTGGTATTGGTATATTATTAACCATTATTAAAAAGAAATAAATAAATATTTGACGCGATATACCTCCGAGCAGATCAAGGCCGAGCTTCTTTATCAATTTGTGGTGTTGCTGCTTTAAATTTTTGTTGGGACCTACAGTATTTTTGGCGACTGCGAACGGCAACTGCAAAGCAAATGAGTTTTTTCTGAGGAGCCTTCGATGCCAGGAATACACTTGGAGAGTTTGCCCAACCAATGACGAGGAGCCCCCCCTTTTTGACAAAACTTTTCAAACCACTTTTGATGAAATTTTTCGCGGTTACGCGACGTTACCACCTGTTTTAGTGGTTACGAAATTGAACTGCAACTTAAGCCGGCAGAATACCAAAAGTTTGTAAAAGTTTCCCAATTATTTATTTGCCGGCAAAACGAATGATGTTACCACACTAGAATTAGGGCGTAAGAACAAAATATGTGTGATTTATTTATGAAAATTATGTTAACTGTTCGGTATGCAATAATTTTGAGCTTTTTTATCAATTAACAAAGAAACAATGGTTCTACCGCATCCAATATCGAAACTTTTTCCATTTATTTATTAAATTTGTCTTAAGTATGTACAGACATCAATAAGTTACAATTTTACTATTTGATTGGCAACCCTATTCACAAAGTTATGCTAATGTACATAATATGTACATTAGGGTGGGTCGATTTGTATGGACGAAAGTTAACCGATATCGCGCCATCGATAGGTTTTGGGCTCAGGAAAAAAAGTTTCACTACGCATACCCAAAAAAATAATTTTCGAGCCTGCGCAATTTAATTTTTTAGACTTTTTTCGACTTTGATTTTTAAGGTTTTTTCCATGACCTGCTACAAAACTTTTCATTTATATACCCTGTCCGACCCAAAAATATTTGCTAAAAACGTTGGCGATAACAGTTTTTTGAAAAAAAAAAAATTTTTTTTGGGTTTTGGGGAGTGTTTGAAATTTACCCTTTCGCCATTTTTGTAGGGGTTTTTCAGCATACATGCAAAAATGGTTTCGATGAAAACGAATTTGTCTCATATTTCCTATCCCACTTAAAATTATGCGCTAAAAACGTTGGCAATAACAGTTTTTTGAAAAAAATTGTATTTTCGGGTTTTGGGAGTTGTTTTGGTCGAAAAATCGACTTTTCGGACAGGGTATACATGAAAATTTTAAATTTTAAAATGAAAATTTTTTTAGTAGGTCATGGAAAAAACCTTAAAAATCAAAGTCGAACACGAAAGAAATAAGTCGAAAAAAGTAAAAAAAAAAAAATGAAATTTCGCAGGCTCGAAAATTATTTTTTTGGGTATTCGTAGTGGAACTGTTGCTCCTGAGCCCAAAACCTATCGAAAAATCGATGGCGCGATATCGGTTAATAAATCGACCCAGTCTAATGTACATATACATATATTGATCTATTCATATCGCTGTGACTCTTTGTTTGCAGAATTGGTTAGCATGAATTAGACTCTGTAATCGAAAGTGAATACACCTCCATTTCCAAACTTTGCCTTCCAAATAACATAATTCATTGACCTATCTGGGCACATATGTATATATTTATTTTCGACCTATTGAAGTGTTTAGTCATGATTCTTTTATTGGATTACCATGAGGTATGAAGAGGATTTTGGTGATGGAAATAATTTTGTTATTTCTGATAAGGTGAACTATGTTAGATAGATAAGACTTGATATAAGAAAATATTATGTTTGCCTTCCCAATTGTAACGAAGGCTCCTGGTTCAAATGGCGGGGCGGGTAACATAAAAATGCTTAACACAGGAGCTAGCCCTTTGCCCAAAAACACGTTCAATTTCAGCATTTAAAACTTCTCAGCAAAAATACATCAACCTGGGCAAATTTCGATTGGAGCCTACGTCAAACATGTCGAATGTTTGCGTAAGATGAATGTTTAAAATGCTCATACAAATGTGTTGACATTAACAACTCTATCAAGCAGGTATTTTGAAACATTTCTACTACAACGGCAACATACATATATTTTCATTTAGGACCAAAAATATAAAACAAAAAACTGAAATAAGTTGGTATATAAATTTAAAGTCTATTCACATTGTATTATTTTTCTCTTCTAACATCTAATAAGTACTTTATTTTGTTCATTTACAGCGGAATATATCAAACAATGCCACCGAGCCGATCCTCAGTTGTTGGAGTGTTTCAAAGGATCTTTAGAACATCTGCGGCCGTATTTGTCACGAGGAATTCCCGAAATTGAGGTATTTAATATGTAGCTACACATAAAAATTAATAAATATAACTTTATATTTATCATCGGCCCCGCAAGTACAAATCCACTAAGAAACTTTGAGCATTATATAGCCGGCTGAGTGGAAGATCGACCCTATTCTAAAATATTTTTCAAACACGCCCGGTATCAAAATTTGTTTAAATACCACTCTATTTCAGAATTTGATTGATAGAGGCCTTATCTCAGCTAAAAATTTAGCTTCTCTATCAGAAGAAAGATGTATTTTGTCGATAAAAAACCACAACAACCAAAAATATAAAAAAACGTTAAATACTATCTTTACATAAATGTCATGAAAAACCAGCAACAAAATTGTGGACAAGGTCTGCCGGGCCCTCTATTATATATACATATTATTTAAATTATCATATTATTTAAATTATCATATTATTATCGGGAAGTGACTTAAAAATTAATCGAAAGATTACATATTTTAAATAAATTGTCCATACCGAAATTTTTCACTTGCATTGCACTGTCGCAGGGCTCTGAACTTGAAAAAAGGGAACTTAATATAAAGGTAGTAAAAATAAAAAAGATTCGACCAGTATAACATATAGCCCCATACAACCGATTGTACCGATTAAGAGGGTTTGGTCTATATGTCAATCAACTAACAAGGTAGGAAAAGAAATCAAATTAAGAATAAAGTACTTCATGGAGAGTACTTTCAAAACTCCCCGAACAAATTTCTTCGCGGAGTATGCAGCACCAAAGCAAAAGAGGGTGTTGAATACTCCGTGGAGTAATCTTTTAGGAGCATTTTGGAAGTGCTCTCACGTAGGTGCTACATGAAGTACTCAGAAGCAAAGAAATGGGGTACGCCATGATGGAGTAGGTGATCCTCTCCTTGGACAACACCATGTAAACTGGACCATCTTTTTTATAAGAAAAATTATATCTTGGGAGTCCTCTGATACTACATATTTTTTGCAGTGTACTCGCGAAAAAGAACCAAAATATTTTGTCATATTGACACATAAACATAAATGCGTATGCAACAACAACAATTTCCGCTGCTTCAATCATTCGTAAAGGAAGTTATGCAACTTGTCGCATGTCTCGAACAAATGTCAAAAAATAAAACTCAAAAAGATAGCTAATGTTGGCGTCAGATAGCAAGTACCAGTTGACTACTGCGTTTTTGCTTAAACGCTCTCCGCTATTTGCAATGTTTACATGCACACTTTGTTGTTGTATTTACTTTTCACTTTGGGTTTTAACTTTCTTCAATTCATCCTCAAATCGACGCAATGCACTCTTTTTCCAGAAATTACCCAGTGCTTTGGTTTGCTTTCTCAATACCGGTCTTAACTAGTTTCACCATTTTCAATTTTATTCAATTAAGCGATTTTCACGCTACCAAATTGCAACTGAATTTTATTTTGCAACGCAAATTTTTTGAGTTGCAATTTAGCGAATTTTTTTCATTTTATTTGTGTAACGCGTGTGCTTGATATGCCAGATTCGGTAATGAAAATGTTGCCAATGAATGAGATTGTCGGCTTCGTATTTAAACAGGAAAATTTAATTTATTACATTGTACTTGGATATTGTTTTGTTGTTTTTATTGTGCGTAACATACCGGTTGTAATGCCCCATAGCAATAGTTTTAGCTGAATTGCATGTTCTTAAGCAAGTGTTGTGATCCCGTACGAGGCATAAGTAGTCAGAAATAGTTAGAGGCTGCACGATATCAATCCAGTACTAGATTCTCTGACGAATGAGAGCACAAAAAAGAGACTAATTAAAGTTCTTTGTAAGTCTTGCTTTGTTTTTTTTTTTTTCTATTTTGAAGTTATTTGATTTCCCGCCTTTTTGACGGAAGTTACATTTTTTTGCTAGAAGTTAATCCCGTTCTATTGAGTCAGACTCTCTCGATCCTAGCAGACTTTTTGTGTTTGAAAGTTTTGCTAGTTTTAATCAGAACATTTCGGGATCAAACCAAAGTCTTTTCTCGGGCTCACTTTATTCTTGAAAAAGTTGCAGCCTAACCGATGGGGCAATTTTGGCAGTCGCGTAACAATGGACTCTCTAGAAACATCAACCAATTATTCATTCTAACTCTATGAGCCGTCCAATTATTCATTCCAACTCTGTGAGTCCCCTCTCTCCATCTACTATCAAAGTCCAGTATCGATAGGAATACTTTCTGCGCCAAACTCCCTTTGGATTGTTTTCTTCATTAATTTGCATAACATAACCTAGCCTGCGCACCTTCAGGGGTTTTATTCGTTACTCAACAACAAGGACTATATATCGTCAAGACAACTTTAAGTAAGTTAAGTTTAAGGGTAATCCTATCTACTTTCGAAAGCATCCATGATGCTTATCTGAAACATTAACGTGCTTTTTACTAACTCTTCTTCTTCTTAATATATGAAAAAATGATTACAGAGCCGATCATGACCGGAGAATTGGCGATTTGGTGTCTGGTTTATTTTCTACCTAGTTATGGAGAAGTGATCCCTCTTTTACTCGATTTAGGTCACCGGATTTATTTGGACAAATTTCTTTAATTCTTAGTGCTGTAATGTGGCGAGCTGTGACCGATTCAATGGCCCAGTGCAACGCTCGTTTCTCTTTTTGTATGGCAGATGGAATGAGAAGCGCAGCCAAGCAGTTCTCGGTGAGCTGTGGAAGTTGGGTCCAATGAGCTTTGCTAAAGTGTTGAATTCGGCGGAACGATCGATTGAGAGTATGATAAATAAATGATCCGATCGGTGGCTGAGTTTGGTTCCTTGTATCGCTTTTTGGCGCTTCAGAAAGTCAGTTATCTAGGTGACCTTACCGGTAACGCCGTTACAGTTTAGTTGCAGAATGCGGAGGTGCGATGGGGGACTGTAAAAGTCAAGGACTGATGC
This sequence comes from Merzomyia westermanni, assembly GCA_949987695.1. Taxonomy (NCBI): domain Eukaryota; kingdom Metazoa; phylum Arthropoda; class Insecta; order Diptera; family Tephritidae; genus Merzomyia; species Merzomyia westermanni. Next base: position 36,762,595 of record OX465288.1, read on the forward strand.
TCATGCCTAGTTGGATGTAGGCTGGATCGTGTTAGTCTGAGCAGCCTAGACGGCAACTATTTCGGGCAAAGGGACTAGGAATTGGTGGTTGTATCTTGCACTTATGCTGGAATAAGGTAAATGGGTATGGGCGTGGTAGAAGACTGTCCCGTGGCATTGCTCACATCGATAAGGGACGTGCTACGTAATAAGTAGCGGTGTGCTACATTGTAAAGTTGTGGCACCGTTGGAAGAAAGCAACAGCGGGAATCATACGTAGCTTGCTGGACAGTAGTGCTGCCAGTCGTGAATACTGAATTGTGACATAGGCAGCGGTACTACGCTGGAACGTAACGAGCTTCGGGACACCTTGAAGTGTGAGCAGCAAATGAAGTCAAAGGAACTTATGGGTTAGTGTATAGAGGTTCTAGGCCGGAACAACTTGACTTGTGCAATCATATTTTCCATGAAGCACATTGGCTAGAATATGCTCGTTTAAAGAAAATCTTCTTCCAGTACAAGCAGCCGATCCAGTCTCTTGGTGTGGGGTTAAGTACAACACACCGCAGGAGCTAGAGAGTGGAGCACATCCCAGCTGCAAAGAGCTTTTTCGAGGATGACAATTTTATGTACATTTTTATGCTGAAATAACGCACTGAAGGGATTCATATTTCGAGACGAACTCAACCACCCTAGTTCCATCAGAAGAGGTTACATCGTGGAGGGTAAATTTTTCTAAAACAGAACCAAAGACTCCTTCCTTGACCATCCTGGGGTTAAAGTGCCTTTTGATGCAGATCATGGATAGACATGTGAATGAGCAAGAGTACTTGCCGTCACAGAGTCTTTCCTTATATGAATCCAAAACCACGACATCGTTTGTCCTTCTTACTTGTCTAGCAACTGTAGTAGATGTCACTAGGTCCGATTGCTTTCACCGACTATAAGGACTTACATAGTGACTAGATCTAGATGCAGGAAGTAGGATGGGGGCTAGAAAGCTTCTAATTTTTTCCAAGAGTATTTTCTTGAAAGTGTTGCTCAAAGTAGTCGAATAATCATTTAGTAACATGCTCAAACTGCCCGGCTCAGCTTACCTACCTGCCTATGACAATTTTTCTTTGGGATCATGCCTGTATTCCCTGATGATCATTCGACGTTGGCCTTATCGTTTAATCTAAAATCCATGAAGTAATAGTACTTCTATTGGAAAGGCTGAAGGTACGATAAGCAACTACAGCTATGTCTCAAATAAAAAAGTTGTATAGATACCCCACACTTATACAAAGTTACGAGTATATGCATCCATATGTATCTAGACGCAAGCGTGCAAAAATAAACAATAAAAAATTGCGTGTAAATATGCAAGCATGACACAGCCTCACACAAGCAACAACAATTGCATAAGAAAACTTAAGAGATGAGATGGAAAAATGTATTGCTCATGTCAGACATTACAACAGAAAAATTATCGTAATGCTAATGTTATGGTAAAATGCTTAAAATAAAAATAAATAATTGGCGCGATATATACCTCCTACGGAGATTAAGGCCGAGCTTCTCTACCAATTTGCGGTGTGCTGCTTTTAATTTTTCCTACATGTGGCGCGACCTACAGTTTTTGCCGATTCCGACCGGTATCTGCAAACGAGATGAATGTTTGCTGAGAAGCCTTCCATGGCAGAAATACACTCGGAGAGTGTAATGTAACCTGCCTTAGGGCTCGAACCTTGGACCTTCGGTGTGGTAGGCCAGCAACACTACGGCGGCCGTAAAATGCTTGTTACATCAAATTATACGTTTTACAGATACACCCATTTAACTCGCCGGTGTGGCAGAGCTAGCTAAACCCATGACTAAGTAAGATCAGTAAAGGTATTCATAACTCTTTCAAAAATAATAAAAAAAAGAAGATGATTCTGATAATTTTGTACGTAATACATATACATTTCACAGGGCCAAAAAAAAATTGTTTCTTTTTTTTGGAATGTTGATATTATTTTGTAGAATTGCGAAAAAATACTTTATCATTTTCAGACCATAAAATTAATTTTTAGAGCTCTATCATTGCTGATAGATAAAATTAATTTATACCGGAGCACGCGGTTATGTACAATAACTATCTTCTAAAAATAGAAAGAAGAATGTACAAAAACAAAGTCCAGCAAATATGATTTACATATAGGCAGAATGTCTAAAATATTGTTTACTAGCTTAAACCCGTCGGTTTCACCCCACATTTCTATAAAAAAAATGTCAGCTGTATGGGAGGTGCCACGCCCACGTTTTTGTTATCCCCAGTTTATTTGGAGGTGGTAGGGATTAACCTCATATAAACCCTTACCAAATTTCAGTGGTCTAACGTAAAAACTTCCAGAGATACGGACTATGAAAAATGTCAGCTGTGTGGGGGGTGCCACGCCCCCTTTTTCGTTTTTCCCAGTTTTCTTGGAGGTGTTAGGGATTAACCTCATGTAACCCCTTCCCAAATTTCATTGGTCTAGCATAAATACTTCCAGAGATATGGACTATAAAAAATTCCAGTTGTATGGGAGGTGCCACGCCCCCTTTTTCGTTTTTCCGAGTTTTCTTGGAGGTGGTAGGGATTAATATCATATAACCCCTTACCAAATGTCAGTAGTCTAACGTAAATACTTCCAGAAATACGGACTGTTAAAAATTCCATTTGTATGGGACGTGCCACGCCCCCTATATATAAAAATATTTTTTAGCCCATGACCATCCCGGTAAGGTATCCAGTTCGTGTTTCAAATTTGGTTACGATCGGCTTATACGTTTAGGACGCAAGTCGATCTATAGATACATACATAATTTGAATTTTTTATATATAGAAGAAGATAGATACCGTTGGCAAGATAACAAACAACAATTAGAGGAAAACTTGAATTAAGCAGCTTGCAAAACTACACGCAGCATAGCGTATGGGTTAGGCAGCTGCGCTTGCATTTAGAGTGAGTGGGTTCGATTCTCCACAATATCCTCTGAAAAATAGCAAAACTATACGAGTTAGTCTGACGAGAAACCGTGGCTGTTTTCGAAATAGTACTATAACTATAGCCTGCATATGTTTGTTGCTTTCAATTTTTTTTCTAATCAAAAATAATAGTAATTAACCAAAAATTATTATCAACTGGTCTTGAGCTCGTTAAACTTACAAAAATATGTAAAAATGAACAGACCATAAAAACCAACAACAAAAATTTATTTATACCGGAGAACGCGGTTATATAATAATAATAATAATAATAATAATAATAATTCCCAAACGGATTACCCACCATATCCCGCCCGACCGGGGCGAGGGGCGCATCCGCATAACGCGTGGATTATTCGTTCCTGCGGAGTCGTTGAAAGGCTTTGGTTTGTTAATCCTCGAGATCTAAAACTGCTCAGCTAGTAGATATAAGATAGATTATACATTAAGAAATAACTAGTTAACAGAATAAAATTATTGTTAGAAGTTAATGTAGAAGTCAAAGAGTCCGAAATATCAAATCAAATCTGAAATATCAAATCTACCAGAAAGAGAGTTATAATCTTGACACAAACAGCGAAAAGGCTCATTTAAAATTGCCTTGAAGGACGAGACGGTACATTGAAGTTCACTTTACTTAGAAGAAATGGGCTGGATAGTGAACCATTTAGCAATTTAATCATAAATATAATTCCAAGCATTTCCCTTCGACTAGAAAGTGTGTGCAGATCAATGAGTTTTAAACGATTCGTATAGGGTGGCAGATTGTAAATACAAGGGATCCTAATGAAAATCTCTTAAGGCAAATAGTAAATATTGTTTTTGAACTGATTCTAGGCGATCTACATGAACCTGGTAACGCGGGTTCCAAATTATAGAACCGTTTTCAAGTATCGGTCTGACTAATGTAGTGGAGAGGGCTTTAGTTACATAAGGGTCGCTAAATTCTTTAGACCATCATTTAACGAATGCTAGGACACCTCTAGCCTTATTGACTGTTGTGTTAATATGCCGGTTGAAACTGAGTTTATAGTCCATAGTAACCCCCAGGTCAACAAAATCATACACTTGCTCAAGACTATAATTTTTAATTGTATAGGAAGCCGGCTGAGAAATACCACGCGAAAAACCCATGTGTTTACATTTTTTAAGGTTAAGTGGCATAGCTAGTGTATCTGGATCTGATTGTAGCTTATTTCTATCTTCAAATGGCGCGAATGACATGAAAACCTTTACGTCGTCAGAATACATTAACATTTTTGAAAATTTTATTATTGTAGAAATATCATTTATAACCAATAAGAACAGAATCGGGTCAAGATGGCTTCCTTGAGGAACCTCCGAAGAGACATAAATGACATCGGATACTAAATTTTTAAACACTACTCTTTGTGTCCTGTCACTAAAGTAAGAAGATATCCAGCGATTGAGACCCGGCTGGAAGCCCAACTGATCGAGTTTATGAATAAGTAATGAGTGACACACTTTGTCAAAAGCTTTGCTGAAATCCGTATAAATAACGTCGGTGTGCATATTTTTTCTAAAGCCATTTGGGACATGACTGGTATACTCAAGTAAATTCGTAACTGTGGACTTTCCCTTACTGGACCCGTGTTGGCAGTCAGCTATCAAAGTCAATTTTGGGATGGCAGAAAGCTTTGCTATGCCACGATAGTTCTCTATAGAAGACCTACTCCCGCTTTTATGCAGCGGTAGAAAAAACGATTCTTTCCACGTAGTTGCAAAAACACAACACTTTAGTGATAGATTGAACAAATTGGTAAGGGGTTGGTAAATATGGTTCGCACACTTTTTCAAGGAACATGTAGGAATCCTATCAGGACCATATTTAAAAGATTCTTTTAAGGTTCTAAGGTAAATTAGAACATCTTTGGCGCATATAATTGGTGAATTAATTGAATTTGTCACAGCTCAACAGCCGGCTTGACCACGCAATTGACGAATTGTCTAGTCTGCCAGTTTGCGGTAATTAATGCCAGTGTAGTAATCAGCGATTAACAAGCGACTTGGCGCTTTCATTTCATTTCATTCGCGTTTGTTGTTGGTTTTTTTTCAAATGCATTACTTACAATTACCTATTGTGCTACTAATATAAGGTAAACATTTGACGTTTATATACCCATTATGGGTTTATTTCATTAATTTTGGAAAAACGAGTGAGAAAGTATCTTATTTAAATAAATGTACTTATAATGTGTTTACACGCGTCGTTAATGCTATTCGCATGTGACATCCCTTTTAATATTTTTTTGATTTGTTTTTAAATAATTACGTTTACTAATGTCTCATGCATTTAGTTTTGGAACTCATTATTGCATGACGAAAACAAAATCTAAACTAATTTTAAACTAATTTTTTAAATGAGTTCGAAATGGTTTTTATACATGTTTTAAATGACTTAATGCAAAAGTCTACTAAACTAGTTTTGAATTAGGCTTTATAAATTTAGCTACTTGAAAGCGTTAGTGCTGATGATACCCGGCTGAACGTGTCATTCGAATAAAGTCCAGACCCTTAGCGGCAACCCAAGCCCATGTGATGTTGTAGCAACGGCTTCGCTGAACCAGAATACTGGCTTCTTTTTTGTTTGCTGCGAGCTTTTGCGGTACTGTTTACTTTCTCGGCACAAGTTTATTTTACGGTACTGGCTACTTCTTAGGAACCGTTCAGTTTTTAGGTAACGGCCACTTTTCGGTACTATCTGCCTTTTCGCTACTTGGTTGGTTTTACTAATTTTTTTATTTCATTTCATTATTTTCATGAGAAAACCCCGCCACGCTTCGCTGCTTCACAGAAAATATTAAATATGGAACTTAATCACACCGGTTATTACAACACTGATTAGCACCTTTCGTTTGATACCCATGCCCCTGGTCCACTTATTGGTCGACAACTCCGAAACCCCACGAGTTATTGAAATAAAGAATATCTTAAATTTTAAATTTGAAGTCTGGTAATGCAACAGTGAAGTTGCATTCAGTTATTTTAAAGAGTGTTTGAGTGATACGCGAACAAACATACAAACAGATAGACAACAATTCTGTTACAATTTTAGGTAAACAAAGTTCTCTTTAATACTTACGCCATTTAGCGGAACAATCGATTGTATGGGAGCTATATGTTATGTTGGTCCGATCTGGGTGATTTTCACTACACACATTACATATATAATATTTACCAAACCAGCAAAGTTTTAGGTTCCGAGCTTTTTAACTGCAACAGTGATAGGCCAAACCCCGTTTATCCGAACAATCGATTGTATGGGAGCCATGCGTTGTATTGGTCCGATCTTCTGCTTCCGACAAATGATTATTGCTTGACAAAATGGCGGCCTCATACTGAATTTCATCCAGATATCTCTAAAACTGAAGGACTAGTTTGCGTTCCAACAGACAGACGGACAGACGGACGGACGGACAGACGGACATGGCTAAATCGACTCAGCTCATCGTCCTGATCATTTCGGTATACTTATTGGTGGGTCTATCTCTTCTTCTTTTCATAATAAATAAATAATAATCAACTTCCTGAAATGATCTCGAAATCGTTCCGAAAATATCCCGAGATGGTATCAAATTAACTCCAAATGTTCTCGAAATTGTCCATGAAAGTTGCCGAAATTGTTCCAAAAAAAAATTCAGTTATTTATTCCAAAGTCAATCCCAAATAATCCCAGTAAAAGTGCATAGATAGCACAGGATTGATTCAGAACTGGGGCAAAATCATCAGCACAGATTTTAATTGCATAACCGAATTGTGATAGATATAAGCAAATTATATTGGCCGTTTTTTATTCGACATATTTGCTAGACATAATTTTTCCTGCTTGACTAAAAAATGTTTGAATTGAAAAATAATAAAAAGTAAGCAAGTAAGAAAACTATAAGCTTTCACAATGGGTGCTATCTCGCAGTTTAAAAAAAAAAATTCCATTTTGTTCATATCTTACTAAGCGCTTATGAATAGAACGGCTATTCTAATTTAGATCAGGGCCCAAATCGTCGCAATCGTTAACGAGTTCACAACCGTATGATCAAATCAGATTATTACAGCAGAAAGTGAACGAATCGTAATTGTCAGTTTTGCTATCGATTGTTTTCTTCTTCTTCTTCAGTTTTGCAAGTTACAGTAAGCGTTTAAATGTCAAAATAAGGTTGTCACAAACAAAATTAATGTGCAAAAAGACAATGGATCCTAGTTTTTTGTTTTATTTAAGCTCAAGTGATAGTGAAAACGATGAGAACGTTGTACGCAAATAACTTAGAGACAAAAGTAACCCACTGGCGCTATAAAATAATGCGTAAGTCCGGTATATGCATATGCATGCATAGAACAATCAACATCTGTGTTTATATTTTGCAGCTTTATTAAACGATTTCGGATGAACAAAGAGGCGTTCAATTATGTCTAAAATTGCGAAATATTCGGGCACGTCGTCAATAGCCCACTGCAATAGCGAAGTTATGTATCTTTTTTTGATTTTTATACCTTTCGTAAACATTAAATGTATGTAAGTATGAGAACAAGAAGAGAAAAGTTCACTAAAATGCTCAGCACGATGAGCGGAGTCGATTGAGCCATGCCCGTTTGTCCGTCTGTCCGCGTGTCTATTTAAACGCAAACTAGTCTCTCAGTAAAGAAAGGACGAAGCCTACAAGGCAACGCTGAGATCGAATGCAACGAGGAGTGTGTGTGAACACTACCGCGAGTTGAAGAGGGAAGCGAGCCGGCTTTTCCGGGCGAAAAAAAGAGAGGCAGAAAAGCGTGAAATGCTTGAGATGCTGGCCAACGGGAATAACGCCCGAAAATTCTATCAAAAAATTCGGCGAATGACAGAAGGTTTCAAACCCGGGGCAAACTCCTGTAAGAATGAGAACGGCGACCTGGTGACCGATGTTCAGAGAGCACTCAGAATATGGAGGGATCACTTCTCTGCCCTTTTAAATGGAGAAACTGAGCAAGAAACCAGAGAAGATGCCGAACCCGAGCCCACAATCGAAGATGATGGAACTGACGTTCCACAACCCGACTATAATGAGGTGCGAATAGCAATATCCCAATTGAAAAACAATAAAGCACCTGGCGCTGATGGTTTGCCTGCTGAGCTATTCAAACACGGATGCGAGGAGCTGGTAAGGCGCATGCATCAGCTTCTATGCAGAATATGGTCGGATGAATGCATGCCTGAAGATTGGAATCTAAGTGTTCTCTGCCCAATCCACAAGAACGGCGATCCTGCAAACTGCGCCAACTATCGCGGAATCAGCCTTTTGAATATCGCATATAAGGTCCTATCAAGCGTATTGTGCGAAAGACTGAAGCCTGATGTAAACAGACTGATTGGACCTTACCAGTGTGGGTTCAGACCTGGTAAATCTACCATCGACCAGATTTTTACAATACGCCAAATCTTGGAAAAAACCCGTGAAAAGAGAATCGACACACATCATCGCTTTGTTGATTTTAAAGCCGCTTTCGATAGCACGAAAAGGAGCTGCCTATATGCCGCTATGTCTGAATTTGGTTTCCCCGCAAAACTTATACGGCTATGCAAAATGACCTTGAGCAACACCGCCAGCTCGGTCAGAATTGGGAAGTACCTCTCCGAGCCGTTCGAAACTAAACGAGGTTTCAGACAGGGTGACCCCCTATCGTGCGATTTCTTTAATTTAACGCTGGAGAAAATAATACAAGCTGCATAACTTAACCGCGCTGGAACAATATTTTATAAAAGCGTGCAACTGTTGGCATATGCTGACGATATTGATATCATTGGCCTTAACAACCGCGCCGTAACTGCTGCTTACTCCAAATTAGAAAAAGAAGCGGAGAAAATGGGATTGGTGGTGAACGAGGGCAAAACGAAGTACCTTCTGTCATCATGCAAAGAGTCAGCGCATTCACGCCTTGGCAACCAAGCCACTGTTGGCAGCAATTTTCGAAATAGTAAAGGACTTTGTTTACCTGGGAACCAGCATTAACACCAACAATAATTTTTTTGATTTTTGTTGGAACGATTTTCCGTCATCCCGTCATCAAGTTTGGTTTTGTGACAAACCGGTTTCGGCGTTCTGCCATTTTCAATGCCTAGCTTCGTTCTGGTCTGTGTCTATCCGCTGCGTTGTTTTTATAGTCCGTGGGTGCTGTGGCAGGTAATGTCAGTCTATGTTTTCGTGGTAGGTAACGTTTATATGCGTGTGTGTGTGCGCGGTATTGATACGTCCGAATTGTTATCTGTCCCAAGGGTTGTTTTTGTAGGTATGTAGACATACCGCTTGTTAGCTAAGCGGTAGGTTGATGTAGGTAGAAATCGGTGATTTTTGCAGTTTGGTTCATATTAGATTCTGGTATTATGGTGGGTTTTCGTGTTTTTTTGTTGTAGTCCCTGATATGCTCTCGGAATCTTGTGCTTATTTTCCTTCCTGTTTGTCCTATGTAGCTGTATTGACATTCACAAGTAAGCCTATACACTCTGTGTCTGTTGAATGGGTCATCAGAATTAGTGTCGGTTCTTAGTTTTTGTCCGACGTTGTTGGATGTTCTGAATGCTGTGTTGATGTTTTATCTTTTAAAAAACTTTGCTAATTTGTACGTCGCTTTTCCAGTGTATGTCATTGCCGTCCAAACCATTGGATTTTCCTCTACGTTTACCCTTCTTTGTGTTCCATGGCTACTTCTGAGTTTATCCACAAGTGCTTTCTTGTATCCATTATTTGCCGCTATGTTATACAGGGTGTTTTTTTTACAGGTTTGTTTTTCGAATAGAGATAAAACTGGCATTTTGTGGTCAAATCTGGCAACTCTAATGTCATTTATGTTCAGTTTGGTTTGCCATTTCATCATGAGCAGGTTGACAAAAGAACAACGCTTGCAAATCGTGCAAATTTATTTCGAAAATAATGGTTCAGTTCGCGAAGTTTACCGTGAGCTCCGTCCATTTTATGGTCGACATAATCGTCCATCAGAACAATTAATTCGGTTAACCATGGATCGTTTTCGCACTACGTTTACTCTATGTGATAATACGCATCCGCAGAGACGTCGAACAGTGCGCACCGAAGAAACAATTGCCGCTGTAGAGCAAAGTGTTGAAGAGGACCCGAATGAATCGATTCGCCACCGTGCACAGCAATTGGAGCTTTGTCCATCAACTTTATGGAAGATTTTGCGCAAAGATCTTGGCTTGCGACCTTACAAGATCCAGCTTGTGCAAGAATTAAAGCCGCGAGACCATGCAATGCGTCGTGATTTTGGTGTATGGGCCGAAAATGAGATTGATTTCGATGCTGATTTTCATCGCAAAATTTTGTTCAGTGATGAGGCTCATTTTTGGTTGAATGGCTACGTCAACAAGCAAAATTGCCGCATTTGGAGTGAAGAGAATCCACATGAGACCCTTGAAACGCCATTACATCCACCAAAACTGACTGTTTGGTGTGCTCTATGGGCTGGTGGAGTCATTGGGCCATACTTCTTCCGCAATAATGCTGGAGAGGCAGCTACCGTTAATGGAGACCGGTATAGAGCCATGATAACCGACTATTTTGTTCCCGAATTGGATGGCATGAACGTGGATGAGTTGTGGTTCCAACAAGACGGCGCTACATGCCACACAGCGCACGTCACAATCGATTTATTGAAGGAAACATTCGATGAGCGCATAATTTCGCGGAATGGACCTGTCAATTGGCCACCAAGGTCGTGTGATTTGACACCATTGGATTATTTTCTTTGGGGATATGTGAAGTCGCTCGTCTACACCAACAAACCAAACCAGAAACGTTAGGGGAATTGGAAGCCAACATTCGTGGCGTTATTGCCGACATCCGGCCCCATATGCTCGAAAAAGTGGTTGAAAATTGGACCTGTAGAATTGGCTTTATTCGAGCCAGCCGCGGCGGCCACATGCCCGAAATCATATTTAAACATTAATGGCATAAAATTATCCTTCCAATAAAGCCAAATTGATGGACCTTAAAACGATTTTCTTGTGTTTTCTTTCAATTCGAAGTTCTATACCTCTAAAAAAACACCCTTTATATTGTATTAAGCGCTCTCCAGTATGCTTCCTGTGTGAGCGGCGTTCTCTGAAGCCTATCCACTAAGTGCCTCAATGCTGCATTTTTGTGCTGTTGCGGATGGTTTGATGTAGAGTGTATAATGGTGTCCGTGGCAGTCGGTTTTCTATAAATGCCGTAGTTGAACCTATTTGTTATTTTGTCAATCCCTATAGTTAGGTCCAGGTAGTTCATTATGCCACGGACACCATTATACACTCTACATCAAACCGACACTAATTCTGATGACCCATTCAACAGACACGGAGTGTATAGGCTTACTTGTGAATGTCAATACAGCTACATAGGACAAACAGGAAGGAAAATAAGCACAAGATTCCGAGAGCATATCAGGGACTACAACAAAAAAACACGAAAACCCACCATAATACCAGAATCTAATTTCGCGAACCACATGTTTGAGAACAACTGTACCCCAGCTAACATAAAAACAACGGCTCGAATACTTCACGTACAAGGAAAAGGGCGGCGGCTCAATGTACTTGAGAACATGGAGATATACAAGTTAAAAACATTTGACGGCAGGATCATAAACGAACGAACCAACACTATCTCTGACGAAATATTTGAACCCTTAAAACTAGTTTACAAAAAACAGCACAAGCCAGCAGGTACAGCAACCAAACACGTAACAATGAACAAGCAAAAACGAAATATGAACCAAACTGCAAAAATCACCGATTTCTACCTACATCAACCTACCGCTTAGCTAACAAGCGGTATGTCTACATACCTACAAAAACAACCCTTGGGACAGATAACAATTCGGACGTATCAATACCGCGCACACACACACGCATATTAACGTTACCTACCACGACAACATAGACTGACATTACCTGCCACAGCACCCACGGACTATAAAAACAATGCAGCGGATAGACACAGACCAGAACGAAGCTAGGCATTGAAAATGGCAGAACGCCGAAACCGGTTTGTCACAAAACCAAACTTGACAAGGGATGACGGAAAATCGTTGCAACAAAAATCAGCTTACTACCCTGTCGGAAGATCAACACAACAATAATGTTAGCCTAGAAATCCGACGAAGAATTACTCTTGCAAACAAATGCTACTTCGGACTGAGTAGGCAATTGAAAAGTAAAGTCCTCTCTCGACGAACGAAAATAACACTCTACAAGTCACTCATCGCACCCGTCCTGCTATATGGTGCAGAAGCGTGGACACTAACAACATCGGATGAGGCGGCTCTGGGAGTATTCGAGAGAAAGGTTCTTCGAGAGATTTGTGGACCTCTACGCGTTGGCGACGGCGAGTACCGAAGAAGATTTAATGATGAGCTGTATGAACTTTACGCAGACGCCGACATAGTTCAGCGAATTAAAACACAGCGGCTTCGCTGGCTAGGTCACGTAGTGCGAATGAGGGAAGATGCTCCAGCCCAGAAGGTATTCTTATCGGCACCCGCCGGTGGAAGCAGAGGAAGAGGGAGACCACCAATCCGATGGAAAGACCAAGTGGAGACCGATTTGCGATCCCGCGGTGTTTCCAATTGGCGCCAGTTGGCGCAACGAAGAAACGACTGGCGAGCTATGTTGGACGGCAAAATCGCCCAGGCGGTTAGATGACCATTTAAAGAAGAAGTCTCTCAGTTTTACAAAAGAATGCTGAAATTCGTTGACCGCTTTCGCTATTTTATAATATGCTAGCAAACCCGGTAGACGTTGTTTTGACGTTTTGATACATTGAACACATCTATATATAAAATGTCATTAACTTGAAAAAATAAACTCCTAACTATACCGAACTGCAGCTTAAATAACCTGGGGGCTTTTCCAAAAGCTATATACAGACTGTGTCGTGCCCAGCGAACTCCTGAACCTATTGTGAAAGTTCAAGAGCAAAAACAATACACAAAATATGTGGGCGTGGCACCTCGACACATATATCCAAATATCATTAATTTAGACCAAAAAAGTTCGGAGTTATGACGAATTGAAACTTAAATAGCCTGCGGGCGTGGCTCCGCCCACTTTTTCAAAACTATATATTGTCTATGCTGTACCCAGTGAACCCAAGTATATATTGCGGAAATTTCATAAAGATCGGTTGGGTTCTTTTGGCGCCTATGAAAGACAACCTTTTTTTTTGTATTTATTTTTGTTACGCACACAGGGATATTACTTTATTCGGCATAAACGAATCGAGATAAATATTTATTAATGTATATCAAAACGTTCAGGATGAATAGTAGAATATCTGGGCAAGTAGGTAATATCCCACTGCAAAAGCGAAGTTGTATATCTTTTTTGATTTTCATACCTTTCACGTTCATGAACATGAAATGTTTGTACGTAAGAGAAGAAAAAGAGATAGTCCCCTCAAATATAAAGTATACCGAAATGATCAGAAGGATGAGCTGAGTCGATGTAGCCATGCCCGTCTCTCGATATGTATATCTGTCTGTCCGTTTGTCTATTTGAACGCAAATACGAACTGAAAGTATTAAAATAGACCCGCGTAAATTGGGATGCCATAATAGGTCACAACTAGGTATAACTATAATGTTCGGTTCCACCTGAACTTAGACTTGCTTACTTCTTTTAATTTACTTTTTATTTAAACTCAACTTCATCTACTGCTATCTCTTTCATTACAGCTACCATCCGTTGAACCATTCCTTATGGACGCGCTATCACTACAACTTACCGATGGTCCACAAGGCTATAAAATCACATTAAAAAATCTCGAGGTGCTGGGCGCTAGTAATTTTCAGGTGAAATCTATGAAATTTAGTGACGGGAATGAGCCATTTAAAGCGCGCATTACAATGCCTAAATTGAAAATCGAAGCGAAATACACAAGTTCCGGTGTGCTGCTGATAATACCAGCATCGGGTGGTGGAGATTTCCATGCCACTTTCGGTGAGTAGATAAGGCAAACACATACATATGTGTATACATTAGAGGGGGTGGAAAGAAATTTGTTTTACGTTGGAACTACTAGGGTTGTGACCTGGATTCGCAAAAATAAATGATACGATAATCGATTTTTTTTTTGCTTTGAGACAAATCGATTTTTAAAGAAAATTTATCTTTTTTTTTACTCATAAATTGGTCTTACTTAATAATCGCTTTGTTTTGCTGAACGATGAATCGATTTGTGAAAAAGGGGTTTTAAAAAAAATGTTATATTCTTGTTCATAAATCGATTTTTTATACAATAAAATTTTATTCGTTGTAAAAAATTAAGTTAAAACTTTTTAAAACAATCAGTATATCAATACCAACGAACCCAAATGAACAAATTTCTGAGTTCATTATAAATAATAATAAAGTTCATTTTAGGAAACAAGTCTGTTTTCAGCGAGAATGTATCCATATTTTTATCTATTTTTTTCACAACACTATTTACAAAAATCGATTTAAAAAGTCAATAATTCAAAACAAATCGATTAAAATAAAAATTGTTTAACATTGTTCAAATCGCTTGTGCTCCCTTAGAACGTTGAAAATTTAATTAAATATTTCTTGTTTTTAAAGTACAGGTTCTACGCCCTTCCTAAGAAAATAATTTTTTTTAGGAAGGGCGACGGCTGAGTGGAAGATCACATTATTTCAAAATATTTTTAATTGGCTGAATTAGCCTAGACTTAGAATAACTTGACTTGACTTAGTTTACAAAAGAACTGAGAGTCAATTATTCAATCCTAGTTAAGTCTATCCTGTCGACCTGTGCTTTTCCTAAGTGCTGGAAAGTTGCCAAGATTATTCCTGTGCATAAGAGAAATAATGAGTATAGACCTATTGTTATCTTGCCCTTTCTGCCGAAAGTGGTTGAACGCACCTTACACAAGCAAATAATGTGCTATGTGCATGTTAATGAATTAATCACAGACCGTCAGTCTGGTTTCAGACCGAAGCGTGGTAGCACATCGGCTCTCTTCGATGTAATCGAAAGCATCGGTAACAAAATTGATTCCAATAATCTAGCCTAGCCTTGCTAACCTTACTGGACCATTCAAAGGCATTTGACTCCGTCGATCACGGGCTGCTATGGTGCAAGCTAAAAAATTTATTTCATTTTTCTGATAATGCCGTTGCACTTATTGGGTCTTATCTAGCTGAAAGAACACAGGCTGTGTGTGTCGGTGGCAGGGAGTTCCGCAAGGTTCTATCCTGGGGCCTCTGTTATTTATGTTGTATGTGAATGACCTACCTAACTACCTAAGGCATTATATTGCTCATATTTATGCCGTTTTCTGTCCCCCGATCGTATTAGTATGTGTATAAATGAACTTAACTCTGACTTGAGCCGAATAAATGTCTGGGCATCTGCCAATGGTTTATCCATAAATCCTGACAAATCCAATTGTATTGTAATCCACAGAAAAGCATTTGATACAAAGGGCTTAGATAAGGTGAAGTTTGACGAATCAGTCATAGAATATGTTAACACAGTAAAAAATCTGGGTGTAGTTTTTAACAATACTTTGACATGGAATAACCATATCATCAGTAGTGTAGGTAAAGTGTATGGAATGCTTCGTACACTATGGCTAGCACAGTATTTCACTCCTTTAAACATTAGACTACTCCTTGCAAAAGCGTACCTAATACCTACGCTACTTTATGGCTGTGAAATTTACGCCAACTGTGACTCTGTATGCAAAATCAAGCTTAATGTTGTTTATAACAACATTCCTAGATATGTTTTTGGGCTGAAACGACTTGACCACGTGTCTGCGTATGCTGAAAAGTTGCTAAACATTTCTTTTAACAATCTGTTTAAAGTCAGAACACTGTTATTCCTACACAAAGTCATTCATACAAAGGAATCTAACTACTTATATTTAAGGCGTCAATTTCTTTAATCTTCAAGATCAGCACTACTTGTCTATACTAAACATAGTACATTGACATCTGAACGTCAATTTTTTTAATGCTGTACGTCTTTGGAACTCACTCCCCGTTAGATTAAGACTGCTTGAGAATACGCTATTTATGTAAATGTATGTTTTCTGTACTACTATTTGTTTTTATATCTCATATTTAAATGAATGTTTCTAAAACACCTGTTCTTTTTTCCTTGTTTAGTTATAAAAAAATGTAACTGTATCTTACGTGACTGGTACTAGAAAATAGTTTGTTTAAAATTGTTGTGCGATGATTATCATATATATTATTTCTGTAAGGTCTTTTTGTGTTATTTCCTAATTTTCTGCTCTCATTTGGAACCAATATTAATAAATAAGGTATCGTTTTAAAGGTGAGGGTTAGCTCTACATGCGAAACCATGTTTTAATTAGCGGAGTGCTTTTGTTTAAGCGTATTTTATAAAAATGAATTCTTTAAAATAAACGATTGTGAATGCACAAAAAAATCAATTTGTACTGCAACGTTATTGTGACTGACATTCACATGCGTCGCGACATCTACATTTGAATGCTAAGACTGAACAGTGCGCCATCTACACTTGAACATTGCTAAAATAAGTGAATAAAACTGCGTTCACATTGGGTCATAAACTCGAGTTAAAGGGACATTTTTTGAGTTAATTCATATTGATGTTGTCAATCAACTCAAGTTTATGGCTCAATGTGAATGTAATATAAGTGGTGGAATTTCAAATAGCTGTTTGCGCATATTTGTATGATTTTTTAGGGTCTCACAACAAGTGTAGCTGAAAATCTTTTTTTATAATTTGAGAAAAAGGTTTGAAAAATCCTGGACCTGGACTAATAAAAAGTTTCAAACCATTTTTGTTTTTTTTTTGCGCAAGGAGCGCACGGGCCCAGCTAGTTATTTAATAATAATAAATAAAATAAATAAGTTAAGTTATTTTCTGGGTAACTGCGTGCACGTGCTGCTCATTTGTTAGATGTAGGGTTTTCAGGTCAAGTTCAATTAATTCGGCCATAATAAACACCCTACTTTGGATTTTTTTTTTAATTTTGCCCTATTTCAAAATTTGGTTGAAGAACGCCCTATCTCAGAACTTTTTTCAAAAACGCTCTAATTCAAAATTCGATTTGAAAACATCCTATCTTAGCGAAAAACGTATAACATTTTCTTGCAGATAGGGTGTTTTTGAAACTCAGTTTGAGATAGGGCATTCTTCAAACGAATTTTGAAATACGGTCTTATTGTAAACAATATTGAAGCAAGGCATTTTTAAAAAAAATGTTGTGATAGCCCGTTTTTTTTTTTAATATTTTGAAATAGGGTGATCTTCCACTCAGCCGTCGATATAGTCTGTTTTTTGAAAAACTAATATAACTTAATATTTATTAAACATTTTCAGATGGCGTTTCTGCAGATCTCACTGGCAAAGTTTCATCTAGCGAAAAAGCTGGACGCACTTACCTCCATGTAGACTCTCTCAGTCTGGTACTGAATGTAAAGGATGTAACCATGAATATATCTGGCGCTTTCAACAACAATCGTATTTTGCGTAAGTATATATAGTTTTTTTATACATATGTTAGTATTATGAATCTCATTTTTCATATCTTTCCTCCTTAGTTGAGGCCACAAATTTGTTCCTGCGCGATAATTCCCGCATCGTTTTGGAGGCTATGCAAACGCAATTGCAAAAGAGATTGGCTCAAGAGTTTGGTAAATTGGCAAATCAGTTACTAAAAAATGTGCCCGTGGATTTGTTCTATTCGGATTAGTGGTTGCCGATTTTCGTAATATCACTTGTCGTATTGAAATGCCTGACTTTAGCCTGTCTGCTGTATGAATCATCATTGCAAATTCATCAAAGTTTTAAATATTGTCCTAAAAGCTCATCCAGTCTTCATTATTGTAATTGCCTAATTTTTGAGAGGAAATTCGAAAAATTTAGAACTAAGATTTTTCTAAAGTTATTATTTATAAGCTTCTGTCTGTAAATATTCTGGACTTAAGTTGAAGTTGTAGTATTAAGTTTTACGCCTTTAAGCTTATGTTTATCGTATGTTTGTATAACAATAAAAACACTTGCCTCTTGTGCTAAGGTGCTTTTAAAATATATGTATGTATACTTTGTGGAAAAATGTTCGTAAATTTTTGGTTTTTACTTTACCTCCTGCGGATTAGGGGGTTAGAATATGCCTGAGTAAGGTATGCCTGTCGTAAGGGGCGCCTAAAATGCACACAGGTAGTGACGTGCAGCTCGATAGTTGTTATACGGATATGATACGACTCCCCTCCTAATTCATCTTCTGCTTACGGAAGGAGGGGTTAGATGACCTAGAAGGTTTCACTGGTCATACCAAATCGCTCCTGCGACAGTAGAGTATATTCCGCAAGGAAGTACCGGAGCGTACCAAGCTCATAACCGGCAAAGCTCATAACCTAAAAACGGCAACAAGAACAACTTTACCACAGTCTTAGGTTATACACAGACTTTTTTTGATTTCTCACAGGTGTGCAGTTTTCATTAACAATAAATATCCATTAAATAAAATTTGAGTGGTGATTGAAATGAAATTCCACTAAAAATAAATGTTTTGTGATAATGGTCCTGATGTTTCGTTATTTGTCGAATTTTTTTAGTGAAACTCCCCTGCCATTATCATTCCTCGTTATTTTTGTCAGACTTATATTTAGTGGATCCACTGGATTTAATATTTCCAAACAGAGACTTGTAACGCGTTTCTGCTTCCTTATCGTTCTACAAGTAAGCAATGAAACTGCATTGTTTTTAAATATGCGATACCGAAAGGGGTAACGAAACTATGAGAAGTGATACTCACTTGTATCAGAACGGGTAACAATTTCCTGAAAACGGACTCAGCCGAAACAAGACGCCTACAGAGACTTCCCACAACAATGCTCAGCAGAACGAAACTATACCCGAAACGCGTGAAATCGAAACATAACTAGTAACGCTACTTCAGTAACAAAACGTTCAGGTAAAAAAACAGAACTTGTAACGAAACCTCATTAACATTAAGCATTCTAGGTGCAGTGCAACATCGAGGGCACTCGATTTTATATAAAAAATTACGGAATGCCTTGGAGCTTTTGCGAGCTATAGATTAAAAAGTTGATTTGAAATGGGTTTTTTTTTTAATTTCCCGACGAGTCGTTTTGAAACGAAAAGGTATTTTGATATATTTTGCTAAAATCAACTATTTACACAGAAAAATATTAAACAAAGGGGAAAAGTAAGTTAAAGTGCAATTTAATAAAATTTTTATGACAAAACAGTTGATTTTTTGCAAAAATATTTAAGGCGCTTTTTGTTCGAAATTGGCTCACAAAGCCTTAAAAATGTCTTCCGCAAAACTTTACAGGATTACAAAATTTAATTTACTTTATAATTTACAATGAGTAGAATTTGTGGTAAAAAAATTGCAAATAATTATAAATAAAAACTCATCAGCAAAGAACGTTACTAGCTGCGTTACGAGATCGTTACTCAGGTAGAGTTTCGTTACTTTTCTGTTTCTCATTGGGTACTATTCCAATCATTGCGCTTTTAATTATGTTCCAATATTTTTATGTTCCTAGGAAAAATAACTTCAGAAACGTAGTCTCTTTTCTATACGAGGTTTTGTTACAAGTCTCTGTTTCCAACCAAGCAACTCTTCGTGTGCACGATCAATCCATCAACGAATAATGCGATATCATCAACTCAAGCAAGCAAGTCTACACACAGCGTCTCCATAGTATGAATAAGGTGTAAGCGTGCCTCTGCCGATAAGCGTGCCTTATCCGGTGTCCTGTTGATATGTAAACATCTTTGGACTCGGTAGAGCAATCCAGCAGAGTTAAGCGTCGCTACCTATAAGCGTGCCTCGGCCTGTAATAGTGCCTCTGCCGCTGCTATGATCGCGATTCTGTCTGTGCCTTGTGTATAGAAATCTTGTTTGACTGCTTTGCTAATATGTATCCCAGCTAACCAAAAGTAGGAAAAAAGACTCCTTTCGGAGCCATAAAACGCACATTTCTCAGAGCTTTACCCTCCGAAATGAGCTCTTTTCGGAGCCCAAATGGAGCAAAAAATCGTTCTACGTGGGCACCCTAAAAGGAGTCATAAAAAAGAATCCAGAATGAGTCCGAATCCGATGAATTTGGAGCGTGTTATGACTCTTTTTAAATGAACTTCGGAGTCTTTTTGGACTCTTTTCGGAGCCTTTTATTGATGCTTTTCTGAAGCTTTTTTTAGAGCCTTTTTAGGCACTTTTTTTTTACTCTTTTGCTAAGATTCTTATAGGTTTTTAATACTCATATCTGTATTTAACTAATCAGAAGAAAGTTCACCTTCTAATGGTTTATACAGTATTATTTATTTTATATTGAAAACATATGTAATTCTATCAGTTCTTTATTGAAAACAAGTTTTATGTAAAAATATTTGTATAACTAAATATATAGGTACAATAAGGTAATAGAAACGAAATTGGAAGTAGTTTTACTCGTAAAATATATTTATTTGTGGTTTTAATAATTTTCATTTAAAATAAAGCAAAATCTTTTATAGAAACCACATAAATACAATTTTCAAAGCTTGCAAAAAGTTCAGGAAAGTTTATCAAAGTCTAAAAAATTGGCTTCAAAACATTGTTTTAACTTGAAAGTTTTATTATGTGGTTTCTATAATAGACTTTGTTTTATTTTAAATGCACTCTAGTTGACTTCCAACTTTTGTCTATTGATAAACATTCAGGAGGAAAAGACACTTTACGTTCCATTAGGTAAAATAAAAAAAAAACTTAGCAAATGCTTTAGAACATACATATGCACGTTGCTGCTTATCCGCTCTCCAACGTTTATTTTCTCACAATTCTCTTTACGCGTACAACAAAAAGGATCAGAAAATGCTCTAAATCGTTCATATAACCGCAGTTTATCCGCTCTACTATGTTCATTTCTTCTTCCAAGGCTCCGTGAATCTTCATAAAAAAGTGGTATTTTTGATGTTTACTAAATAACACTCCAAAAAAGCTGAAATTACGGACTCTTTTTGGATAATTATTACGGAGCGCTCCGACTTTGGTAATCTGGGATGTGACTCTCTGCTCATGGGAGTGTGTGTGTATGCAAGTGCTTTGCTGATTGTTATTATTCGGTAATCGTGCCTAAACACGATGAATGCTATCATCGGCAAAAGATGAAGGGAACTGCGTCTATCATAAATATACACAGAAAACAAAAACATGTCAAATTTATTGTAGCTCAGAATACTCAAGACGGTAGTTAATTTGTTTTGTTTGCGTAATCTTTGAGGTTCTACTAATATAATGAAATGCAAAAAGGAGGGTACACACTTCCAAACAAAGTCTTGTTGCAATACCGCAGCCACAGATGACATATTTCAATCGAAACCGTACACGAGTATCCTTGCATCGATCGAAGATGTTTAGCGTAAGTCTCAATTAATGCGGTGAGGACCCTAACCATATCTCACTAAGTCTCACCGAAGGTGGTGGCGGGGGTCAAAAATTCTTGAAAAACGGCTCACGTAATTTATGGACGTCCCCAATGGTGTTTGTATTTTCTTTCATCTGAGCTTGCCATGGTATACAATTTAAATAGGAAACAAGTAAGGACGGCGCTGTGTTCGGCTGTGCCGAAGGCTTTATACCTTTCATGAATACGTGCAAACTTAAATACGCATTGTTTAAAGTTCTCTAAAACTTTGTCAGCAATAGATTTAATTCTTAAATCTTTTATAATAAGCTTTATTTGTTTAAGGGAAGTTTTTACTGTGCCTTTATTCGATTAATTGAGTAAGTTGATTAATCAATTGCTCAATAGTGATAGTAACTGTTTTTTATATCCTTCCATGGTCCAAAATATCTCACCAAATTTCACGTTTTAACTTTCAAAGTTAAGGAATAATGACGAATATCCTCTTATCTGAAGAATCGGTTGTATTGAATATATATTATATATAGCTCCGATGAAAGTGATTTTTTCAAAGAATATATTATTATATATAAGCAAATATCTCACCATGGTTTACCTTTTTATCTGCTAAAATGAGGGATAAATGGCCATAATCCTCTTATCTGAACGATCGGTCGTATGGGATATATATTATATATAGCTTCGATCAAACTTATTTTCTGAGGAAATCTTTTATGATATATTAAAAGATATTTTGCCAAGTTTCACGTTTTTAACTGCGAAAATTAGGGAGAAAGGGTCCAAAACCTCTTATGTGAACGATCGGTTGTATGGGATATATACTATATATAGCTCCGATCTTGCTGACTTTTTTACGAAACCTTTTACTAACCATAAGAAAATATCTCACCAAGTTTCAAGTTTTAATCTTTAAAAATGAGGGAGAAATGGGAGAACGATCGGTTGTATGGGAGATATACCGGATCCGACAAATGTCTAATATAATACAAAAATACATCCGTGTGTCAAATTTCATCGACATATCTCAAAAATTGAGGGACTAGTTTGCGTTCAAGCAGACGGACGGACAGACGGACGGACATGGCTGTATCAACTCAGTTCATCGTCCTGATCAATTTGGTATACTTAATGGTGGGTCTATCTCTTATATTTCTAAACGTTACAAACATCGGACCAAAGTTAATATACCATTTCATGTTCATGAAAGGTATAAAAATAACAGGTACCATGTAGAAAAAAAAAATAAAAATAAGCAACTGTATTTTTAATAATCGTGCGACTTGTACTTTCTAGAATTAAATACGCTACAAAACTGCATACTAAGATATAATTTTGTAATTATTGCCTTAACTTGGAAAACTTTTACCCCGTTATTTGAAAACTTCTTGCAGAATTTCTCGGAATTTCTGCATAAGCTTGGAAGCACTAATTCAGAAGTTTTCTATAACTGCATCATTTTCAAGGCGATGATATGCAACTAATATGTCGACGGCTTTTTCTTGCCAGTGTAAGCGAAATTTTTATAAAACTGCAGCAAAAGCCAGCTTTATCGGGTCAATAGATGTCGCTAACCTAAGCAAGTATTTTAGCAGGCAGTGAAATAAAACTCATTAATTTCTTTTCTAATAATGCATTTTTTATTATAATTAAATATTGAAATATTTAGTATTACACAAGTCATTTAATTATCTTGTTTTTGTTTTTTATTCTTTTTTATTAAAATGTGATGTTCGTTTGACTTTTTTTTATTTTGCTGTATTATGTATTTATTTCTTAATGAGCGCACACTTTCAAACTGCAATTCGAACTTAGCCGAAGCTACTTTTGAGTTCATTTTGCTGAAACTTTTTGTGTGCCAGTTTTATTTCATTTTTTACTTAAGTATTTTTGTTTTTATAAATATTTATAGCTACTGATTTACATACATACATACATACAATTAGTTATACGTTATTTTGTATAAATATAGTAGAGTATTTTTTTTTATTTATTTGAAGTATTTTATGTGTGTTTAATTGGAGATTTATTCTGCTCCTTATTCAGCATGATTTCACATACATACTACATACATCAGTCGTAAGTTAATTTTTTAAGTTTTTGTTTCTACAAAATCTCCGACTTGTGTATACTACATGTTTATTCATCACGCCTTTATTGTATATTTTTTTTAATAAATTCTGCGTGTCTCTTATATATAAATAATACGAAAAACAAGTAGGTGCTTATTATAATAAGTAGAATGAAATTAATTAATTAAAACAGAGTGTGATTAAATTTTAATATACATAAGTACAACTATACAGTGACATGCACACTTAGAAAAAAGTATGCATGGTTGTCTTCATTTCAAATCACATTCTCAATTTTTACCGCGTTGATGAAGCCATCAATAAATTTGGGTGTGTTTAATTATTAAATTAAAAACGTTTTGCTAAACTTAAGCATATGTAATGCAAAAAAAATTAAATTATTTATCTTTAAGTTGAAACTTTAAAATTTTTACATTGTATATGTTATGTTTTTGTGTGAAATAACAATTTTTTTTTTTTTTTTTTGTAATTATTATTAGATAAATGTCTGCTCTTTTAGCTAACTTTTTATATATATTTTATATTCATATATATCTGTGCAAGTAAATATATACTTTGTTTACTTGAATTTTGTATATGAATATCTCCTTTTTTTATTTTACTACTGTTTAATGTTGATCAGGATCCTGTAGATTTTACAAAAGTGTGTGAAAAATTGAGTTTTCCAACATTTTTTAGTTTTAACTCCAGCTAGATCGAAATTGAGACAATCACATTTTTATACTCAAGCCACTAGTATGAAGTATTTATGACTATAAAAGAACGCTAAGAATTTAGCTGTAAAACAAACTAACGTTCTGATAGCCTAATAGTTCACAGAACGTGTAAAAATTTCTCTACTGAATAAGTCTGGCAGTTTTCGAAATGTAACTTTAAGTAAAGCTTTGGAGTTTGTCTAGAAATTGCAATTTTTTTATTCAAATAAAAACTTTTAATCGGTGAATCGAACGTAGGACCTTTGGCATGGAAGACAAGCACACTATTGGTTATGTTTAAACAGGCAAAAGTTACTTCTTATATAAAATCTGATAGGTGGAATTAATTATTAACTGAGGTACCAAGAAAAATTTCTGTTTTTGAGATATCTAGCTGAAATTTGGTACGGGGCCGCCAATTTGTTATATATTAATCATTTATCGTAACCAACAAGATCGGAGCAATACAACTCATAGCTCCCATACAGTCGATTGTTGCGATATAACAACAGAAGTTAATAGCGAGGAACACATTACGTGTTTATTGTTTTTTTACTTTTATATATATTTATATTATCTTTAGTTTTGGCAGGTCATCTAGCCTACTGTAAGTTTATACATATGTACTAGCCAACTGGGTAGAAAAATGTGACTATTTCGAGAAAAGAATTAATTCTGATTTTTATGAGTTTTAGTATACAAATGTTGTGGGGAAAACACACTCTTGTAAAAATTACAACTGGTTCGATATCACCGTGTTTTATAGATCTTTTAAAGTTTTTTTGTTTAAAATGTCCGCTTCGAATTTTTATTGCACCCCACTTTTGCGCAGAAAGTCATGCTAAATTACTGCTCTGTGCAATATTTCGTTAAAAAAATAATAATTTTAGTGACCAATAGTTATAAAATAAAAACGATTAAGCGAGAACAACTTGCCTAAGCCAACAGATTCTCAGCCACTTGGCGGTCATTTGCATTCATTTGCTAAACTGAACGAAAGCGACGATATTTCTATTTTCAAATAAAATCAGATAACCATAGCATATTTTAGAGATATGTACATATACTGTGGCGAATATTCTAAAGTATCTATCATTCCTTACTTAATACCACTCCCACCACTAGTTAACACAACAGAGATAGCGCCGACTACGCTCATGCATGTAAGCAAGAGAAAGAGAAAAAGCAAGAGTGTTCACGAATACAAGGTAAAAAGGAGAGACGAGAACAAGAACAGCGCACAACTTAGAACATTTTTTTTGAGTAAAATAGCATCCTGTTGGACTATAAAACGCAGTAACGACACAAGGCATGGGGATCAGTTTAATTTGAAGTGCTTTACAGTGAACTTTCTGTGGAGTTACATAGCTGGTGAATTTGTATTGTGGTTATTACTAGTAAATAAAACTAGCTATTTGTTAACAGTATTTTCGTTTATTTATTTGACTTTATCGAACTCAGGAGGAGTAATCGAAGAATCATCGAATTCGTCACAATACTATAGTTGGTTATACCAATTTCGATATACGACAGATGCCATTCGTGGAGAGTGCGGATAGAGTCGTAAAAAAACATTTGCGAATTGAAGTTTGAAAACTTAGAAAAATTTATTTTATCGATTTGCTTTAAATTTACCAGCCTAGTCAACAAATATCTTTACAGTGTCCAGTTTTGAGTTTTAAAGCTAACATCCGCAATTACTTAGTCGCGAATCGTTACGCACTCCTTCCGAAAAAAATCCGCCATATACCGTAATCAGACCCGTTAAATTTGATTAATAATTAGTAATCAATTAATAAGACGGCTTTTTTAATTGGTAATAATATTTTTAATTGTTTTCCGCGAAAAGGCAATTACTAATTGATTAGAAAAAAAAAAGAAAGTTAAAAAATAATCAAATGTAATCAAAACCACGGTTTTTGAAGAAAAATAATAAAAAAAAGGGCTTTTGATAATTTTTGATTTTTACCAATGTATTGTTGATGTGTATATTTACGTGCTTCTACAAAAATAACAACTAAAAAATCAAATTTAATCGAAAAAAAAAAATTTAAATAATCAAAAGTAATCAAAAAAAGTTGTTTGGTTTGATTGATTTTTTTTGAAAATTTTTTAATTGATTGGAAAATAATCTTTAAAAATTTAAAGTAATGCGAATCAATCATTAAATGGATTCTCAAGAAAATAATTAATCTAATCGGTAATCGTTACGGTTAGTAGGCATTATTTAACAGGTCTGACCGAAAAGCTCGTGGAAAAAGATTTTTAAATTTGGTTTTTCGGAATCGGCACCGACGGTTGGGTCCGAGTGCAAAACTTTCTAATAACCATGCACCTGGGAATTCCATGAGCGATTCTATGGCACGCAGCCACAATTAAGTAAATAAGTAAATGTTGGAAGTCGGAAAAACATATATGTATCGTATTTCCCTTATAGAGGGATTTCAGCTGTAGCTCTTTAGTTTTCAAAGTAAGTTAAGAATCGTAAAGCTATTAAATCAATTTTAGCCCACAGACTGGTTAAGATATCAGCAGACCGAAATAAAATTCAAGAATCAATACATAAATGATGTACGCACCGCATAAAGACTAGACTGGACCAATAATTTTTTTTTTTTTGAAAATTAAATATGTATATATAAAACAATCTTTCGGCATCAGCATCAAAGCTCCTTGATATCGCTAAAGGGAAATTTAAAAGGAATAACTGATATACGGGTCTTTCCATGCCAAATCGTCGCATAGTTGAAATCGATCCCTTCCGATTTGAATAAAATTTGGTCAAGAGTTTGCTTTTATCATAAAAAAAGTAAAGATAACTAAAAATAAAAAATTTGTTTTTAAAAGTTATGCAAATTCAAAATTCCCTTTTTTTCCTGTTTTGTAAAGCATATTTTTTAAATGTTTCGGAAGCTACTGTAATTAAAAAAAAACTTTGGCACTTTTAAGAGGCATAAAAAAGTTATTTTGAAAAAAAAATTTTAAATTTCTAATTCTAGAAAATTTTCAAACATTGAAGAAATCGAAAAAATTTAATTTCGCCATTAAGTTTTGGACTCAAAGCTTTTAATAATATACCCCTGCTATATCTAAGATATCCTGAAAATATCAAGGGGGTGTTTTTTTTTGTTTCTTTCAAAAATATGAATTTTTGAATTAAACAAATTTTTTTTTTATTTTCAGTGGAAATAAATTAAACAATTTTAAATATTTTTCTACATTTTTGTTTTTACATTGCACTAGCACCAAACAAATTTTCACTGAACAAAATTTTGTGTTCAACTAATTAAACTCGACTTGAAAGTTAAAAATAAATATAAAAGAACTTTTTGGAAAAAATTCCAAAATTCATATTTATGAAAAAACAAAAAACATCCTTCTGAAAATTTCAGCATACCTTTAGATATATCATAGGTATAATATAAGAAAATTTCAGTCCAAAATTTAATAGAGAACTTAACTTTTTCCATTTTTAAAAATCGAAAATTAGTAATTTTAAAACTTTCATAATACTTTTTTATTCCTCTAAGTACCCCCTTTGAAAGTGGGAAAGTTTATTTTTTTAAATACAGTAGTTTCTGAAATGGCGAAAAAAAACTTTACAATACAGGAAAAAAAAATTAAATGTTCAGTTTGCATAACTTTTGAAAAAAATTTTTTTTAATTTGTTTTTTTTTTTTGGCGGAAATTCGTTTTATGATAAAAATTAACTCTTCACCAAATTTTATTCAAATCGGAAGCTTTCAGTTTATACTACAACTGATTTTTTTCTCAAGCACGCCTTTACCGATATTTCCAGCATAGAGTGATGTTATAGCTTAGTTAGATTTATTTAAAAATTTCTCAAACTCTTCAAATTATGTATATATGCATATGGGTGACCATATATTACTACTACGTACATATGTTGCAAGTGTGGAATTTTAGGCATTCGCGGATGCGTTGATTGGGCAGGATAATAACTGTAGGTTGTAGGTCCCGCGTGAACATAGTATAAATAGTTCAATAGTTCATATCGATGGCTAAGTGGAAGACCTCACAATTTGGTTCAATATTTTGATTAAAGATTTTTTTTTTCAATAACTCTGTTGATCAGAATTTGATTCAAAAATGCACTCAAACAGCTGAATATATATTAAATTTTCCTTTAGACAGGGCATTTTTGAAACTCAACCTGAGTTAGGGTGTTCTTCAAACAAATTCTGAAACAGCGCGTTATTGAAAAAAAAAAATATCGTGAATATAACGTTCTTGAAACATATTCTGATACAAAGCGTTTCTTAAAAATATTTTGAAACAGGCTGATCTCCTATTCGAGTGTCGATATCATATCATGCTATAGCAGTGCATTTCTTTCAGCTCAAATATTGGGCAGTTAAAGATGTCATTTTGTATGTATGAATCCTAATTCTTATTTGTGTTGTCTTATAGATTTTTTTAATTTTATTTTAAAAACTTCTCTGCTCTATTAGCCAATTTCAAAATTGATGTACGTACCATAAAATCTACAAGTACAAAGTACCGTTAACCTTGTTCTTTCATATATAAAAAATAGTTTTTGTTTTTATAAATATCTAACTTTGACTTGGTAGAAAAGATCGAAATATCTATCGTTATGTTCTATTGTTAGGCGTAGATAATATTTTTCTTCGAATTATTTTGATATTAGCGTAGATCGGTTATTTATTACAAATTTTGATTATTACATACAATACATTGAATGTTGTTGAAATTTCTACAATTTACAAAAAAATCGCATTTGCGCGCGTGTGTGTGTTTGTTCAAATACAGTTGTGGTCAATATAATAGTAGAGATATTAAATTTGACAGAAGCTGTGTTTTTCATAATTTCAATTCAAAATATAGCGAATTCACTAAAAAAAAAAACCGCTTAAAAAGAAATCTCGAAGTTAACACAAAGTTCAGGAAAGTTAATTTAACTTTTTTTAAATTTACATCAAAATTTCAATATTTGCGGGAAAAATTTTGAATACGTAGTTTCAGAACTCATTCATTTCATAATGCGCAAGCTAGAAGTATCTACAAATTTCCCCAGAATTTTTAACATATTTTTTAGAAAAAAATCACCCAACACCCTTGACGAAAAAAATTCTGAAAATTCAGAGAAATTTTTTAACGCGTTCTAACTTGTACAAGATTATACTGAAATTGATTGCTATACAAAACTTAGTACTCAAAAATTGTCTAGAAATTCTGTCGAAAAATTTGAAGATTTTGATGGGCATCTTTTTAAAATTTTTGTAAAACTAAGTCTTCAAAGTTCTTTTCTAACAATAAAAGTATTACAAAACTAATAATTTTAATGGATCGAAAATAAGAGGCGTAGTAAAGCGCGCAAAATCCCAGAAAAGTATATAGTGACGCGCTCAATAATCGATGATGCTGCCATATCGATAGTTCGTGCTGAAAGTGGTGTTCCCACAGATTAATTGACTTTCCTGAGTTTTGTGTAAACTTTGAAAGTTCTTTTCACGCGGTTTTTGTTATGGAATTCGCTATATTTTTAATGAAATTTATTAAAGCCACAGTTTCTTCTTATTTCGTCGAACAATATCCATTTTAATTTCAGTACTATTATATTGAACACGGTTGTATGTTTTAGTATAAAATATGTGAGTATATAATTTCTACGTTACATACAATACATGGAATGGTTTTCACATGCCAGCGATGTGATTCCACTTTTGTCGTTATTTATTCCAACTTTTTTTTGTGATTTTTATTATTCTTCGGCTATTAATCTTTCTTTTTATTTATTAGAATTATTACACTTAGGTAGATAATAAGCGAGTTGTTACCTGTGTCTACCATGAGGATCTTAATAGTTTAATTTTGATTTTCCGTTTGTGTGTATTTATGTTTCCTAATTATTACAATGCAAGACAGCTGAGAAGTACTTATCACTTATAAAAGCATTTACATTACAGACCACAGCCTGAAGTATCTAATTTTGTTCATGACTTGGACAAAACCCAAGCACAAAGCTATTCAAAGTTTACATTTTGAATGCCTTAGTACTAAGGATCAAAGTACTTAGATATGGCCTTACAAACTGTATAATACTCAGCGCCAAATTACTTATGCTCGCCCTTACAAACATAAATATTTGAGCTTATAATCTCCTTAGAGCCGTAGCCTAAAAGTACGTATATTTGACCTTATAAACTGTTCAGTAAAATGTATTTAGCTTAAAAACTCGCAAGTAACTCAGTCCGGCAGTTGCTAGTTAATTTAATTAAGTTTTGAAAACTCAAGTCTGAAAACTAGATATTGGTATTAAATCTTATAACAAGTAAAATCACGTAATAAAAGCGATTTGTTAAAGTTACAAATAAACTGCAGGCAATGGTGACATTTCTGGCAAATCTGTAAAACGATTAGCTGTTCCGCATTTGACAAACAAATTGTAAACAAAAGAAAACTAAGTTTGGAATTTATAAAATGAAAATATGGTCTTGAAGGCGTCGAAAAGTACCCGGAGAACATTTCATTTGACATTTCTTGTGAATGTCTCTTTTTTACCATTTTAATTACACCTGTTAAATAATGATTGCTAATCGTAATGATTAACGGTTTGATAAATTGTTTTATTGAGAATCCATTTAATGATTGATTACCATTACTTTTAATTTTTAATGATTTTGCCAATTAATTAAAAGAAGAATAAAAAAAATCTAAAATAATCAAAAAAGTTGTGTTGATTACTTTGGATTATTTTGCATTTTTTTATAGATTATTTTTGATTTGTTTTGCAGTATTGTTGTAGAAGCACCTAAATATACACATCAACAATACTGAAAAAAACCAAAAGTAATAAAAAAAAATTAAAAAAATATCAAAAGTAATCAAAATCAAATCGCAATCAATTAATAATTGCCTTTTCTTGAAAACAATTAAAATAATTATTACCAATTAAAAACGCCCTCTTATTAATTGATTACTAATTACTAATCAAATTTAACAGGTCTGGTTTACTTGAAATTTAATTTCTCTCTACTTTTAAAAAACTTCAATTAATCTGAAGTTGGCAGTCTCAGCAAATTTTAAGTTTTGCAAGCTTTTAGCAAAGTACGGTATTAAACTTATTCTTTATACGATACCAGGCGCATAAAAATTTGAGAATGTAGCTGCAACTCTTTGAACGTGGCGCTAGAAGAGAGTCGCTCTTTTCCTAGCCCGCTAACAGAGAATTTGAACTCCTTCACACAGATTATCGCACACTTATAAGGCAAAAGCTCTCGCTGCACTGTTTAAAATATAATCCAGCAAACCAAAAGGAGAAAAAAGAGACTCCATTCGGAGCCATAAAACGCACATTTTTCGGACCTTTTTTGACTCTTTGTAGGCATATTTTCTCCTCCATTTTGATGATCTTGGAATCCCTTTTGGATTCATTTTGAAAGCTTTTATTGACTCATTAATTAAGCTTTATATCTCTTTAATACTCATATCTGCGTTTAACAAATCAAAAAAAGTACACTTTAAATGGTTTACCCATTTTATATACAATTTAATATTGAAAATGTAATTTTATTAGTTCTTTATTAAAAAGAAATTTTATGTAAAAATAATGTATAAGTACATCTGAGGGTATACATTTTTCATTACGAACTTTTCAAAATATCTAGTTTTCCCTTCCCTTGACTTTCAACTTTCGACAGTTTATAAACATTCAGAAAAAAACTCTACGCTCTGTTACGTGCAATAAAAAAGTTCAGAAAATTCTCCAAAACATTCATACTCGTATAATTGAGCCTTGTAGTTTATACCCAACAAGCAAAGTAATTTTAAAATAAGTTTTTAAAATTTTTCCGAAATAAAAAATTTGGATTTTTCATTTATAAAACGTTTGAGAATAAACGTTTTATAATTGAAACAACACGTTGATAAAAAGCTTATTAATGTAAGCCTATCAAAAAAGTTCAAAGGAAGATTTTTATAAGTGTTTTTTGTAAACTTTATTCAAACCCTGTTTTATATATTATTTAGCTATTTTGCTATAGTAAATAAATAAGTTGTAATCATACATTGAATGCTGCAACTTAAACCAATTATCAGCAAATTGCAGAAGTGGTTAAGATGCAGCCATGATTTTTGCTTTTTCGTCTACATTCTCATGTAAAATTTCTTATGAAAAGAAATTGAAAATTTTTTAAGTTGAAAGAAAAAAAATTTACGGATTTTTTGTAAACATTTGCACTTCACTTTCAATGTGAAATGATTTATAACAGTTTTTTGTTATAGTTTATAAAAAGTTTACTTTAAACTTTCAAATAAATTAAAACTGAAAAAGCTTACATATCGCTTATTGTAGCAAGTTTACTTTAACTTACTTTTAAAAACATTCACAGAAATGACTGTTGGGTATTATCCGCTCTACGATATTCATTTCTTCTTTCAAGGCTCCGTGAATCTTCATAAAAAAGTTGGTTTTTTGATGTTTACTTAATAACACTACAAAAAAGCTCAAATTACGGACTCTTTTTGGATGATTATTTCGTAGCGCTCCGACTTTGGTTAGCTGGGTAAGTATGTTGCATATCAGTGCAATGAAGCTGATTTATTTGATGATTGTGTTAGTTCTCCAAACCAAACAAGTCTGTCATTTCAATCCGCCATTAGTATATTTTCTTATACGGACAAGCTTCAAATTGAGTGGTGAATTACAGTACTCTGACGTACTAAGGTAACATCATACCGTTTCAGCACAAAAATTTAATAAGATTCCGACCTCCCTCTATTCCTTTTGGCTTCAACTTACCAGTAACGCCAACCAAAAATCACTTAGTTCAGAACAAACACTCAACATAAGGAGGCAACTGCATGACCTGAGTGTTAAAATTTGAGATGCCACGAATGGTTATTTGGCCGAATACTTAATATTTCGAGAGGCTCTTAACCGACGAGAGAATACGAGATTCGGCAACACATAGAACTTTTCGTGAGTAACTAACAACGTCCACTGCAAAAATCTAATGACTGAAACTCCAATTGGTATTCATGTCGGTAAAATATCCCTTAATTTTACGTGTCAAATGACTAATAGCTGTGACACCGGTGTGAGCAGTACAGCTATATGTTTATCTTAGGTCAAAAAATGAATGAGAAAGAGCGATATGTAAAACCGCACATACAGGAACGCGAGGAAAGAAACCGTGAAAAAGTCTACCGATGCTCTTAAAAACGTGATGGGAGAAATATGGAAACTTTCGGTATGGCTCCGGGTAAATTGACTAATCATTTTAACTGTATCATTTTTGCAGAGACTCTTTAATCAAGTTAACACATACTCAATAGGACTTATTGGAAACTCCTCAAGCGGTGGAATTGTCTGCTTTTAACACTCCTTAAGCCGTGGAATCGTCCGCTTTTAACAAATCCACGACTGCAAGATCGAGCTATTTAAGAATTTCTTTGAATAACAAATCATCTCAAAATGAAAATCACAAAGGCACTATCTAACCAAAATTCAGTACATATTCAGCTGAGTTAGGCCATTTTTGAATCAAAGGCTGAGATAGAGCGTTCTTCAAACAAATTTTGAAAAAGGCGTTTAAAAAAAAAATAGGGTGATCTTCAACTAAAACATCTTTCTCAGTAATATTTGGTGTTTTGTTTGTGATAGCGAAAAGAGTGGCCGAAAACCGAATAATTGCCGAATATAAGTGACATTTCTGGGTAAGATACGGCAATCCGTAAACGACCTTTTGAACTTATAATATGATGACAGATCTTCAGCTTTATTACCAAGGAATCGTTGTTTATTTTGTCCACTCCCACAACAAGTATGCTGTAAATGTATTTAACATTTGGTTGAGCTCTTGTCAACGGTGTGAAATGGTCCTTAAACCGTAGCGCAGTAGACATTCTAAGTACCTGCTCAAAGTGTTGGGAAGCGTGCCATAGGGCACCTACTCTGATCAATTTAGATATTGTAGCAAACATTTTTAATACCGGGCCATGATTAGACTCCGAATGTGACATGCCAAACTGCTAGACTCATCGACTCGACTACTTTAATTCGTTTATCAACCAATTACTTATCATTGATCGATAAATTGGGCTGTTTTACTGATTGTCAGAGCTCAACGTTCTGACAATGGAAGTGCCTTTTGTCTGTTTTCGGAATTACCCACGCCCTTAGAACGCTATCAGCAACGTAATATCACAAGGGGAATCTATACAGGTGGACGCAGGCCGACATTTTTGTAATCGTAGACGTCAAAATCACTCTGAGATTGATCAGACTGTCAAAATTCGAGAAAAAATGTGTAATCAGGTTAGCTAATACTTCTTGGACCCCACCTGAATTGGTTCCGCCATGGGCCACAAAAAAATTCTAATTCATATCTCATTTATACCGACAAGTTCATTCTTGGCATCAGGCCCCCAGAAAAAAGATGCGTGTGCGGATGAATATGTTTTGTTGTAGTATAAGGTTAATCTGGAATGAGTTGCGGTACATGACCGGCTGTTGCGAGGGCGATTTGGTATGACAGTGCCACCTTTTAGGTCATGTCACCCCTCCCCTTGAAATTATCGCTTTTGTTTGAGCATGTCCTATAAAGATACTATTTGTAGCCTTTATTTCTGAACAGGTAATGATGGAATGATGGACAGATTCCATTTATTCCCCTACGGGTACGGTCGAAAAAGTATACTTTGAACACCTATAAGTGGGCAATTATAGTATTCTACAGGTATTGATCACGAAACACTCTCTTAAGAGATAAGTTCCACCATTTTTTAAGGCATTTGTATGGAAAACAGCAAGTGCCTAAAAGTATGGCGGTTCCCAGACCTCATACTTACACAGAGAAGCAAGGTCAACACAACCATTTTTTGCTTTGAACTGACTGTTTATTAGTACCCTGCAAAAAATCGAGCGACGGATATCTAAAGAGAGTGATCCGCCATCAATACCTTTTGTCTACAGTGGACTACAATTGATCCCCACTATTCCATTAAGGCATAATTGGGGTAAGTCGATATTAATTTCTGTAGCCTACTTTTAGGTGTTGAAAGTAAACTTGTCCGACCGTACCCGTACGGGAACAAAGGGAATCTCTCCGACACTACCTATTTAGGCATCTAAGGGAAAAAATAGTCTCCTCATAGGACATGCTCAAACAAAAGGGATCACACCAACCCATACAAAGAGATCAAAACTGGCATTGGTCGCATGCTCCATTGCGACTCATCCTGGATCCATCCTAGACTAATCGCATTTTTTGCAGTGTAGTTATATATGTATGAACCCTGCAAAAAATTTTGCGACTAATCTCTAAAGAGAGTCATCCCTGATTAATCGCTTTTCCCTACAGTGTGCTATAACACAATACACGTATATACGTAAATAAATTTTTATTTGCGTAGCATACTCAGAGGATGTGAGTAAACTTTAGTTTTCAAAAGTACCCGTTTGGGTAGAAAGTGGATTAGCCCTTTCGTACCCGTTCGAGTATTGGTCTCTCCATAGGACATGCTCAAACAAATGTGGACAGTCCAGCCCATACAAAGTGATCAGAACTGGCCTCAGTCGCATCCTTCCTTATAGCATTTCTTGCAGGGTAGAGAGAGCTTTTATCATACGTGTGCTCAATATGTGTGGGAGATTTTACAAGCTGTGCTTGCAGGCTAGGCAAAGAATGACCCTCTTTTTATACCGCCATGGTCAAAGCGTAGCAGTGAGTTTTGGAACATTGGTTCTTTAATTTGTATGCGCGTCTGGTACAGAGGCATCAGAGTCGCTGTGGAATGCATCACTCTAATAATTTTTTTCTTTTAAAGTGACGCCGCTTTTATGTGCTCCTGATCCATTTATGTTAATTGGAATATTTGAAGGATACATTTTTTTTGACACTAATAAAGAAATCAAAAACAAGAACCTATTTTGAATACAATATGATAAATATGTGACCGTTTTAGATTTTGTAACACGATGTTGAATGGAAGCGTAGAAAGTAATTTTAATTAATTAATAAGTTTTTAACCAACAAAAGGCGTCGAAGAAGCGACTATGATAACCCTGTCTAAAGAAGATTTAGTAAGGTCACTTTTAATCAAAATGTACCGCTGAAAGCTGTTATCCTCAACTTAGTGGCCACTAAGTAAACTTACTAAAAGAAAAGTAAATAACTTACAGCTGTGTTCAATATAATAGTAGTAAAACTAAAATGGATATCCTTCGTCGAAATAGAATGTAGCTGCATTTTCAATAAAATTCATTTAAAATATAGCGAATACCATAACAGAAACCACATAAAAAGAAATTTCAAAGTTTACACAAAAATCAGAAAAGTTAATTAAACTTTAAAAATTTGTCCATCAAAATCTTCAAATTTTTTGGCAGAATTTCTAGAAAATTTTGGAGTACGCAGTTTTGTAGACCAATCAATTTAAGTATAACATTGTGCAAATTAGAACACGCTCAAAAATTCCCTGAATTTTCCGATTTTTTTCTGCCAATGATGTTGAGTGATTTCTTCTATACAACGCATGAAGAAAAATAAATTTTTTATGAAAAAAATAACCAACATCCTTGACAAAAAGAAATTATAAAAATTCAGGAGAAATTTTGAGGTAATTCTAACGATTAAATGAGCTGTAAAACTGCGTACTCAAAGATTTTATAAAAATTCTTTCCAAAAGTATTGAAATTTTGAAGTAAATTTTTACAAGTTTAAGCAACTTTCCTGAGCTTTGTGTAAACTTTGAAATTTCCTTTTATGTGCTTTATGTTATAGAATTCACTATATTTTAAACGAAATGTATTAAAAACACAGCTTCTTCTTATTTTGTCGAACGATATCTAATAATTTAATTTCACTACTATTATATTGAACATAACTGTATAAGCGCAGAATTACCAAACCGAATAGCATCCAATTACAGAAAACAATAAAAATTTGCAATTTTGTTTTTTTTTTCATCAAAATTTTCTTTCAAATATATTTGTGTTTTACATAAAATTACAATTACATTTTAATTTTTTATAAATTTTTTCTTGTAGTATGTACTTAAAAAATAATAATAATAATTATAATGAATGAAGTTGTATGTATAGCGTGAAAGTATATATATGTATGTGTGTGTTTTGCTGTATGCAATTGACTGGCGGTAGCTTAATCAGTCAGATACGTTGAATCGATTTGGTTGTTGTTAAGATAATGCAATGTGCATATACTC
Source organism: Merzomyia westermanni (assembly GCA_949987695.1). NCBI lineage: Eukaryota > Metazoa > Arthropoda > Insecta > Diptera > Tephritidae > Merzomyia > Merzomyia westermanni. The sequence continues at coordinate 36,799,987 of OX465288.1, forward strand.
GTACATACACAGTTTTGAATAATACATTAATACACATAAAAACATAAACATTATTGTAATCATAATCAGTAATTAACATAAGACACATACAAAATATTGAGAAACATGAAATGTATTTAAAATTAGAAACGCTTAAAAAATAAGTCTCTGGTGGTTGATTGATTGATTGGTTTGGTGATTAATTACACATAAAAAGTCAAATGAGTTGCTTTAAATTTGCTTAATTTGGTATAAATAGTTAATTAATTAAAGTAAAAAGTTAAAGTAATACATACATATATACACATATATGTATATGCAGTTATAAAAAATTAAGCCAAATATATAAAGTAATGACATAGTTTACATACATACAACTAATACATAAAATAGCTAAATAATATTTTGGTTGCAAATGTTTTCAATATGTTGTTTATTTCTAAAAATTTGTTATATGAATGCTTTATGTAGATATTTATATATTTTTATGTATGTTTGTATGTGTAAACCATTGTTTTAATAAAGCAATTAATATAATTATAATCAATTGACTTTTTTCTTTTATTTTCGTGTTCTACAACAATGTGCACTATGCGCTATCTACTTGAAAATACATACATATGCACAGTTGCGTACAAAAAGTTAGTAGCGCATATCGTTGAGCTGAATATTTATAAAAGCACACTTTTTGAAGTATTTAATTTTGTTCCGGAAGCGTGCGAAACTTGACCACTAATCTGTTCAATATTTTACATTTTGGACAGTGTAGAACTGACGCACAAAGTACTTTTATATGTCCTTATAAAATGCTTAGTGCTTACGACCAAAACACTTAAATTTTCCCTTACAAATTGCTTAGTGCCCAGCGTAAGTACTTGTTCATGTATAGTACTTAAACGTTACTAACTGCTTAATGCGAAAGTACTTATATGACGACTGCTGAGTGGAAGATCACCCTATTTGAAAATATTTTTCAGAACTTCTTTGAAGAATTTGGTTTAAGTTGAGTTTAAAAAACGCCTTATCTGAACGAAAATTCAATATATTTTTAGCTGAGATAGGGCGTTTTTGAATCGAATTCTCAGATAGGGCGTTGTTGAAAAAAATTGTGAGATAGGGCGTTTTTGAAAAATATAAAATATTTTGAAATAAGGTGATCTTCCACTCAGAAGTCGATAAGCCCTTATAAAATGCTAAATGCTCAGAGCTAAAGTGATTATGTTTGCCCTTACAAACTGCTTAGGTTTTAGGCTTAAAGTACTTAGTTGAATGATTGAAAGAAGTAGTTCGTGAACCACGCAACTCTACTATACACTTTGGAGCTCCTATCTTTGTGAATTTGTTGTCCTAGGCAGCTCTATGGAGGAGTTACTACGTTAAGCCTCATATCCGGACAATAATAATGAGAGCGTAGCATATGGAGCCGGGATCGAAGCAATTTCCTAAAAAAAAAAAGGAGGAAGCCGCCATTTTCCAATAGCTCCTAAATAGCGCCGAAATTTATTATAAAAAAAAACTGTAGTCAATTTCCGCTATCTATCTAGTATGAGAAATTTTTTTTAAATAAAAATTGCGCCCCTTTTTATAATATCTCCTACTTTTCGTCGAAAGTTTTTTTAGCAAATTTTACATTTCTTG